>JARQOD010000009.1:76055709-76091762 GCA_033576555.1 Oophaga sylvatica
GAGACGGGGGCGCATTACTCCCCGCCCTGGCAGCTATTGTATTATATTTTTTTTATTACTGTTGTGTACTTTCTTGGCTGTTTGCCTTAACTTACATGAGGGGAAAGAGGGGAGAACACTGGAAAAAAACCACATCCCATCCAAGAGGAGGTATTAATAGAAGCCAAGAACAAGCCAAAACCAGAACTAACTGGTCACAGGCAGCGGCACGGGCGGGAAGATGGGGGTGAAGAAGGGGGCAAAAGTCAAAAATCAAAAAATGCTAGACTGTCGTCCTCTTTACAAAACTGTGACCCAAAGGGATCACCCCGGGCGGAGTTTCCTGCCCGGAGCGTCACAAACAAGACAACTTTACAAAGGCCAAGTCTTAAAGATTACCTGTCATCAACAAACAAGGTTCAAATAAGAAAGTTTGTAAAATCTTATCAGAGAAATCTGCTTCTTTCTCCTCCTGGACTGATCCCGACTGTTGGTGCTCATAAACTTCTATGGAGTTGAGAGAGGGGAGGAGCTAGAGGCAGACACAGCCATAAAGGGGAGGTGCTTAGAGGCAGATACAGACATAAAGGGGAGGCACTAGAGGCATACACAGCCATAAAGGGGAGAAGCTAGAGGCAGACACATACATAGAGGAGGAGCTAGAGGTAGACAGAGACAGAAAGGGGATGGAGCTAGAAGCAACAGACAAAGAAGAAGGAGCTAGAGAAAGACAGAGACAGAGGGGGAGGAGCTAGAGGTAGATACAGACATAAAGGTGAGGAGCTAGAGACAGACAGAGGAAGAGCTAGAGGCAGACAGACAAAGAGGAGGAGCTAGAGGTAGACAGAGACATAAAAGAGATGGAGCTAGAGACAGACACAGACATAAAGAAGGAGCTAGAAGCAGACACAAAGAGGAGGAGCTAGAGGTAGACACAAAAGAGATGGTGCTAGAGGAAGACACAAAGAGAGGAGCTAGAGGAAGACACAAAGATGGAGCTAGAGGCAGACACAGAGGAGGAGCTAGAGGAAGACAAAGAGGAGGAGCTAGAGGTAGACAAAGACATAAAAGAGATGGACCTAGAGACAGACATAAAGAAGGAGCTAGAGGAAGACACAAAGAGGAGGAGCTAGAGGAAGACACAAAGAGATGGAGCTAGAGGCAGACACAAAGAGGAGGAGCTAGAGAAGACACAAAGAGATGGAGTTAGAGGCAGACACATATTCTGTTGCAAATCCTCCTGCAATGACAGTTATCAGTAAAATGTTTCAACGAGAAGAACTTGTTTTTACAGTCTGTACGACTTTCTCTACTTCAGATCTTTCTTCACAATCCTCCAGACTTTCCGGGATGTCTCCTCTGTTGGGCTTTTCTACTCTCACTCCACCATTATCGCTCCTCTTCCCACCGGCCTCCCTGTGGTGGCCTCTTCTCAGTCCATCAGTTTTGGCTTCAATGTCTCATTTCCCTTCACACTGCTGGCGTCTCCTTCGCCCTCTCATCTATAGGTGGCGCTCCTCGAATCACTTGTCCTCTGCCTCAAATATCCTCAGCTCCCCTCCCAGTATAAGAATGCCTGCTATGGTGCAGGGGGCTCTACCTCCATTCCTTACTGGCTGAGAAAGTCATACCCCCTGTAAACCTCGGGCGACCGAACTCACCAATGGAAAGTGCAAAGTTTAGTCAACACACAGCATACTAATAAACCCACAAAAAAAAGTGGAAGCATGGTCTAGATGTCTAGATGTGGCGCTTTTTCATAAGCTTTTCTAGGAGATAAAGACATTTTTTTAAAAAAAGTGCAAAAAACAAAAAAAAAAAAAAAAAAAAAAGTAAAAACCTTGCAAGGAAATAATGCCACAAAAAAGACAAACGTGCAGGAGGACTGAATGGGATAAAAGCTGCATTTACATTTACCCTAGAATTCATCAGTGGGTTATTCCACCTCTATTTATCTCCTATTGCACCACCTGCACTGCCACCACACTCAGGGTCGGATCAGTGGGTAAGAGTAACAGGCGCCCACCGATGACATCATGGGGGTGGTGAATAAGGAACAAACAGTTACGGAGGACATCCCGCCCCAGTGGGTTCCACCATTGGCTGACGTCCCTTTTGGGGGGTACATGGTCTCCAATGATTCCTTTGTGAGTTCATGTGTCCATACATTTGCTACCACATATACTGTAGCTCCACATTATGGAGCAGATACTACCAGTGAATTTCAGATTTCATTCTTTCAAGCCAATAATTTTTGTTAAAAATAAACAAGCTATTTTTTCTCTATGTAGGAATTCCCAGAGCAGCAAAAATGAGAACGCCAACAGCTACCGAATAATTAAATGAATCACTCACACGTTTCTACCCTCTTATTATTTTTTGTCAGGTCTCAGCTAATGCTGTCAGATTCAGTAATATCTACTTATTCTAGTCTCATCAAAAATATATTTCCTACCAAAAAAATATGTTTTATTTTTCTTCTTAAAGAGTCATTCCAACCTATGATAAATATTGACCGCAGCACTTGTTGGGTCCTAAAGAGCAGTATTCGGTCTCCTCGGCTTTGAAAACCAAGCACAGGACCTGAGTCCAGGCCCAACACTCAAAAGAGCTCAGAGTCACGATTCATTCCTACTGTCAGAGAGAATCCCCCCGGACACTGGTGGCTATGTGCATTTTTTTTTGACGCCCTCATTCTCCACAAAAACCCAGTTAGACTCCAAGGCCCTATGTAACGACAGGACATCCTGCCATCATGCTGAGGAAACCTTCTAGACATGCTTGCTGTTCTTTGAGAGCTTTGCCAAGTCCTCCAGGAGTTTGGCTGTCTTGGGAGCCTCTTTCTATGTTCTACCTGGACGTCCACTCCAATTTCTCGCAAACTTATGTCTCATTATCTAGATGATGAAATATATTAAACCATTAAATAAAGTAACAGTTTTTTTTTACCACTTGTGAGCTGGAACAGTTTCTGGAATTTCCAAAAATGTTTACAGTAGCTCGGTTCATCCTTCTCTTGACTACAACTTTCCACTGAATGGTCTCCTTCCCATTAAACTCATCCCTCTCCAATCCGTCCTTAATGAAGCATGTAGGCTCATATGTCAGTCCAACCCCTACACACGATATCTCCACCCTGTTCCAGTCATTACACTGATTAACCAGTCTCTACAAAATACAAACAAGCTCTCCAACATCTCCTCCTCATCTCTGTCTCCGATCTCCTAATGATTTAAGATTAAAATCCTCCATAATCCGAACCTCAAATTTATATCAATACTTTTCTCATGCTGCACCAGTTCTCTGGAATGCACGACCCCAGTTAATTGGATTATTTGCCAATGTCCACAGTTTTAATCGTGTACTAAAACCATATATTTTTTTAGGAAGGATTATTACATTCCCTCATCAATCTCTCCCCACCATTACTGCTAAGAACCTAATCTGTTCATCCAGCAATATCCCAACCCCAAAGCGTTGTAAACCCTAATGCTGTCAATATAGAGATACTAGCTGGTGACGGCTCTTGCTTCTTGATGTGTATACCAAAAGGATGGTCCTACTTCTTCTGTCAAATCTTTTTCTCCCAGTCTGGTTTCATGCGTCCAACATTCATGGCCAAGCGTAGACCGGCCAAGGCTTTCCGAAACTGAATACAACCGTTTCACATATGCCAGGGAAGCTGTTGAGTTTGGGTCAGGAGACCCGCGGACGGTCCGGACATCGCAGTTCACACTCAGACTCTGACTATCGGCCTTGGATTGTACGCTCTTGTGCGTCAGACTCTCACTTCTGCCATTTCTTTTGTTTGATTTCCGGTATCCATCTATCATCTGAACTGTCGGCCCTATAAAGGGATTGTTATTATGGTTTATTTTGTGCCTCCTTTGTATCATGTTGATGCTAAATTTGCACAATTACCATAAATTATTTTTAGTAGTCAAGAATAAGACTCTGGACAAATCTTTTTCAATTTCTTTTTCCAAACTTCTTTTACTGGGTAAATATAACGAAAAAACGTGAAAGCGTTTCCGTTATTTCCCGGTGATGACTATTGGAAGTCATTAGTGGGGTCTTTACATTGCAGCCACCACTCTGCCCTAAAATTGGACACAAGCACAGAATTATTTAGTGTCTGGACGCGGCTCAAAGCTGCGCGTCCAAATCAACTAACGACATCCGAAGATAAACAGAGGGGGCTTTCAGGAATGAGAGACCCATCACCGACACAGCCGCGCGGGACCATCGACTCACAAAGTGAAGTGGCGCTCTCCGTCTCCTCACAATTCCCCATTTAAGGGGGTAATGAATCATTTTATGGAGAGATAAAGGCGATGCTAATTTGTACGGCGCCATTGTCCACCGTTACACATTCATTATCTCGTCCTTTTCAGATGAGGACGTGGCGCTCTGGCCCTTTGTCATGTGTCTTCTTCTCGTTCTCTTGATTTCTCCCTCTCGCGGCTCTGTTTTCCTGCCTCCATTGGCTCCTCTCCAAGTATCCATGACACATGGTACAGTAGCGCTCTTTGTGTTCGGATGCCCCCCCTTTCTCCTACACTCGTCTCTCTTAATTGCCTATTTCTTCCTATCACATATTTTGCAACAATTTAGGGTAATTAACCTTTTACCTCCTAGGCTTGTTTTGCAAAAAAGAAAAAAAAAAAAAAAGTTATCTTGAAGACTTGCATATAATCAGCGGCAAAAACAACTTAATGCGTGTAGGCAAGGCAACAAGGATGACAGCAAATTTCCTGTAGGAGGAATAATGTCTTCTCGTGCATCAGGCTGTGCGTGCTACCGTACACACTGTATTCTGGCCAAATGCTAACACGGCTAATGAAGCCTCCTCCGTGAACGCTTTGTAAAAGTGCAATAATGAGGCCAAATCTGGAAATGTCTACAAAACAAGCGCATTATTGGTAAATCTCCCTACATTTTGGAGGAGGCCGTCCGCGATCTCTTCTGCTCGGTGATTACCATGAAAACTCCATCTGTGATGACGTCTTATCCGTCTTGCCCAACATTCCTCCAGTATTAGGCTGCAGGTTTTTTTGGACATTTTATTCGAGATGAGACTCTTTATAGCCCCCCAGTAGTCACCGCTCTCCCTCTCTACCTCCCCATTAGTCACATTAGGTCCCTTTCTTTTTCTGTCCTACCACTTAACCAGTAGCCACAGTAGCCAAAAGGAAGGTATCTGTGACGTCTTATGACATTTCCTTCGATATCGAAGTGGAATCTTTTCCCTCTGAGCAGCCACAGAATCCCCTACCCTCTTCTGTCACCATTCTTCCCCAGTAGTCACAGCAGTTTTCCTTACTTTACAAGTAGACACAGCAACCTTGACTTTCTCCCCATACTTCCCCAGTAGTCATAGCGCTTTTTCCAACTTTACAAGTCGTCACAGTAGCCTTGACTTGCCCCCCAGTAGTCACAGCGATAGTCTCACTAGCCTTGATTTGCTTCTCCTATTTTCCAGTAGTCACTTTAGCCCAGGCTTGCCCCCCAGTAGTCACAGCAATAGTCACACTAGCCTTGATTTGCTTCTCTTATTTTCCCAGTAGTCACTTTAGCCCAGGCTTGCCCCCCAGTAGTCACAGCGATAGTCACACTAGCCTTGATTTCCTTCTCCTGTTTTCCAGTAGTCACGTTAGCCCAGGCTTGCTCCCCAGAGTCACAGCGATAGTCTCACTAGCCTTGATTTGCTTCTCTTACTTTCCCAGCAGTCACGTTAGCCCAGGCTTGTCCCAGAGTAGCCACAGCAATAGTCTCACTAGCCTTGATTTGCTTCTCCTATTTTCCCAGTAGTCACATTAGCCCAGGCTTGTCCCCCAGTAGTCACAGTGATAGTCTCACTTGCCTTGATTTGCTTCTCTTATTTTCCCAGTAGTCACTTTAGCCCAGGCTTGCCCCCCAGTAGTCACAGCGATAGTCACACTAGCCTTGATTTCCTTCTCCTGTTTTCCCAGTAGTCACGTTAGCCCAGGCTTGCTCCCCAGTAGTCACAGCGATAGTCTCACTAGCCTTGATTTGCTTCTCTTACTTTCCCAGCAGTCACGTTAGCCCAGGCTTGCGCCCCAGTAGTCACAGCAATAGTCTCACTAGCCTTGATTTGCTTCTCTTATTTTCCCAGTAGTCACGTTAGCCCAGGCTTGTCCCAGAGTAGCCACAGCAATAGTCTCACTAGCCTTGATTTGCTTCTCCTATTTTGCCAGTAGTCACATTAGCCCAGGCTTGTCCCCAGTAGTCACAGCGATAGTCTCACTAGCCTTGATTTGCTTCTCTTATTTTCCCAGTAGTCACGTTAGCCCAGGCTTGTCCCAGAGTAGCCACAGCAATAGTCTCACTAGCCTTGATTTGCTTCTCCTATTTTCCCAGTAGTCACATTAGCCCAGGCTTGTCCCCCAGGAGTCACAGCGATAGTCTCACTTGCCTTGATTTCCTTCTCCTATTTTCCCAGTAGTCACGTTAGCCCAGGCTTGTCCCCAGTAGTCATAGCGATAGTCTCACTAGCCTTGATTTGCTTCTCCTATTTTCCTAGTAGTCACGTTAGCCCAGGCTTGCCAGTAGTCACAGCAGGACCTCTCGTCTCATCCTTTTCCCAGCAGCTCCCTACATTTGGCATTGAATGAAAGCACCTGTCCGTTGAATGTATGAATGACAAGGAGGGAGCAATATCGAGCCCCGGTGGCCGGTAGACTGCTCGTTGGCCATCTCTGAGCCAGAAAGGAGATATGTATGTCAGACATTGGTGTCCTGAGCTCCAGCGATCGCCGGGATCCTACAATTAATGCCGATCCTCTCTGGTTAAGTAATCCTGTATGTAGACAGATGACGCCTAGTACTGAAAACCGGGCCGTGCGCTCAGCAAATCCTTCGAAATCTAACTAATGGCTTCTACCATTAGTGTGAAAAATAGATTTTGTGTTGTTTTTCCTCTTTTCCATTGCACTTTACACATGTGCCAGCAATGAGAAGCGGGATCCGGCAGCAGAGCCATGTCCTACAACGTACCGCTGCGAGGAGAGGCCAAATGTCTCTTGTTTAGACGCCGGCCGCGCTCCAGCCTTGATCTCGGCGTTCTTAGGGGTTAAACCGCGCGGCTTACAGCATTATTACATCTGGGATTTCATATAAAAGTAAACTGCTCAGAAACCTGAAAGCGTTTAAGGACGCTGGCCATCTGTCCATCACTCCATTAATACGTCTCTAAACCTGGGGACTGAGCAGGTGGTCGGGGTCCGTCCTGTAATAAGATTTATTAACTCAATATATAATGTTTATCGAGGAGAAAGAAGAGAAAAAGAAACCCAATAAATAAACCCGCAGGCGTCTGCAGATCGCTATTACCAGGTACCTACCTGTGAACTATTACCGCCCGTCTGCAGAGTAGGGGAGGCCGGAACTGATTGACGGGCGCTCGCCATCCATAAAGTTTGGCCTTTGGGGGCTGCAACCCCGAATTCACTGACTACACAAAGTTTGATCACTGTAGCGCCATCGGGCAATCCAAGTTATGAAAGCGCTGGGCTTCCACGTCTCCATTACTGATCTTACAGGAGATGAAATTTAACGCCTTCAAGGGAAATTACTTTTTTTTTTAACTTAAATGAATGTATTTTGGGCTAAAAATTATTTTTGCAGTTGGGTTTCTGAACAATTTTGCAAAGTTTATAACTTTTATCTGTCTCTTCTCAGCTCATTTATGACCACATCAAAGCTCACCTCCGCTTTGATGTAGTCTGTGATCATAAATGGCTCCAGAAGGATGTGACGGACACGACTTTCAGGTTTATCAATACAGGAAAAATAGATCTTTGTGCCGTGTTAGCCAATATATAGAAAAATATCACCAATAAAAGGTATCAGCCACTGAGGACTCGCAGATTTTAATAGGTTTATTTATTTTCCTCACTTATATTGCCATTAATTACACAGCACTTTACAGACATCATCTCTGTCCCCATAGGGGATCACAAACTACATTCCCTATCAGTCTGTGGAGTGTGGGAGGAAATCGGAGAAACTGGAGGATGGGAAACCTACACGGACACGGGGAGAACAGGCAAACTCCCCGCAGATGTTGTCCTTGGTAGGATTTCATCCCAGCGCTGCAAAGCAGCAGTGCTAACCACGGAGCCACCTTACTAACTACTGAGCCATCATGCTAACCACTGAGCCACCATTCTAACCACTGAGCCACCATTATAACCACTGAGCCACCATGCTAACCACTGAGCCACCATGCTAACCACTGAGCCACCTTACTAACTACTGAGCCACCTTACTAACCACTGAGTCACCATGCTAACCACTGAGCCACCATGAAGGTTTATAAAGGGACATTGGCGGAGAATTCTTCGTGCCGCCATATGATGCTCCTAGGAGAGCATACCTCCGCAATATGGTATTTGATGGCGCACGTAGTAGATATATGTGACATTGCAGGTCATAAAATCCGATCCATGGAGCTTCCAATCATGAGTTGTTGTACAGGCAACCAAAATAATGCGAGGAAGGAAAAAAAAAAGGAAAAAAATCGTCATCTCATCCGGTGAAGAAGGAATCCCAGATAGGGCGCGGTGCACGGATAGCTCCTGGTTGTTCCATCAACCGTTATATCAAAACCAAAACAAACCTAAAAGCATCACATTTATTTGGATAAACATTAAAAACTGAGAAATAATAAAATCATGGCAGCAGGCGGCCCAATGTCTGGTCTATACGTTTTGAGCAAAACGCTCTTAATCATGACAATGTATCTGATGGATAGGAAAGATACATTGTAATGATGAACGTTTGGCTCGAAACATGTAGACCAGACATCGGGACGTCTGCTGCCATGATTTTATTATTTCTCAGTTTTTAATATTTATCCAAATAAATGTGAAGTTTTAGATTTTTCCGGCTGCTCGCTGCTTTTTTCTTGTACAGGCATTGACTCCAAATGATCTTTCTGACCCCTAAAGTTGGGTTCTACCAATATGGAGTAAACGGATCAGGAGAGAATGGAGTCTCCTTTGTAGTAGTAGTAAGTAGTGTGTGGTCGTCTTGTCTCAGGGGAAGGGGTGATGCAGAGACCCTTATATTGAAAGTATACTGTATAAAGCATTAATGCAAATTATAGAAGGTTTGCACATATCTTAGCGCCTGCATGGTGCCGCTGCAGGATGGCGTTTGTTAATTAACGCAATGAAATTTATGTGACTAATGTAAATCTATGACTATCGCAGAGCCGGTAGTTTGCTTCATTGCACCCAAGGGTATCGTTGTAACATCATAGTTGGTAATGTTTTATGTAACTCATTGGTGCAAACAATTATATCAATCCCCCTTTACTTTCAATGAATACAATAAGCTGCAATACCAGAGACAGCCTATGCGCAGAAATGGTGCTGTTTCTGATTCATAGACTTTGAAGGCAGCAGCAGTGTGCGTGCGCGATTACGGCTACATTCAACCAGGTAACAAGGGACTCGTTACACTATCGCTTGGGGTTATAAATTTTGGACACACAATGACCATTTTATTACTTTCTTAAGCCTTCACCTCTCATTACAAGGAGCAATTTGCCACCTTTTCGTGCAAATACCAGGCTCATCTAATTTCAGCACAGGCTTCAGAAAGCCAGAACCCCTAATCTGTCCCCTAACACTTGTTGTCGTTTTCAATTTTGCAAAAACTGCATTTATGTAAGTGTAAATACCTCATTAGATATGATTGCGGTCCATTTGGTAACTGAACAATCTCCGGAGTTTTCCCAGGAAACACAACATTGGTAACCAAACCTGATGTAAATAAGGAGAAATAAAATAATTATTTCCTTCTATTGGAGCAAATACGAATGTTATAGCTGTAAAATCCCCAGAGCTGTGTTTCATTTAGCAACACTGTATAAAATCAGAGAAATGCACTACAAGTGAATTACCATCACACCACCGCGCTTAATCATAGGCTGTTAATACTAATTTTCTGGATAATTCCCAAATAATGATACCTCTGACGATTTCAAGGGTGCTTACCTTAATTATGAACTTTTGCTTTATGTAAAGAGCATGTCAGGCTTAATTACTTATCGGAGTGAAGCGAGCTGAGATTGACTGCGCAGCGCAGGACGGGAATATTTAGAAAATGTTCTAATCACAGACATATAAATGTTGTGTTATTTGGCACATGGCTGAAAATCCAATGGATCCGGGATGTGTTTAACCTTCTACACCTGTGATTCCTACAGATTGCAAGAAATCACATTACTAGGCAGCATTCACACTCAGCAGTTGTGCATGGCTTTAATTTGCAGCAGCCCTATATATCGCCGCGGACTTTCCACTGTATAATCCCTTAATTTTGCAGGAAAACAGCTGTTTAATCTGCAAATAAATAAGGGCTTCATAATTTACAGCTAAATCAGCTGTTTCCCTGCAAGATTAAGTTATTGTGTGGGAAACAGTGCAGGAAACACAGAGCTGCTGGGGATAAAAGCTGCAGAAAGACTACCGAGTGTGAATGCAGCCTCAGGGTCAGGATGAATTTACCCATGCTGGAATTTATGGCACAGACTAATTCAATGAGCATGCCTTGCTTTCTGATTTTCATGCAGATCAAGATGCAGATAAGTTGTGGATTTCACTCTTTGCGCCAAGTCAAATGTGCATCAGAGTCTTAGGCTGGGGTCAGACATGCGAGAAACTCGCACGAGTCTCACATGTCAATACCCGGAACTGCCACCGGCACTCGGACAGGAGCGTGCGGCTGCATGTATTTCTACAGCAGTGCCGGGTATTCTGAGACAGTGCCGGGTATTGACATGCGAGACTTGCGCGAGTTTCTCGCATGTCTGACCCTGGCCTAAGCACCAAAATCTGCATACAAAACCAGCGGATTCTGCGGCTGATTTATCCCTGTTGCAAAACGTATTAGTCCACCCTTACGATATGTGCACACAATGCCATTTTCAGACAGATTCTGCCAGGAACCCGAATGAAAAAGTGCTAAAAACTCCAAAAAGGATGCACAAATGTGCTGACGTGTAAAAACGACTTGCTGTGCGCATGTGTGTTGACCCGCACCACAATTGTGGATTACCAGAGCAATGGGGTACTCAGAGCCGAGCCCATGGAAGTCTATGGGGTTGTCACAGGTAGCGGTGGCTCGGTCTGTGGCCCTGGCGGTCAGGCGTAGGTTGGGGGGTATATTTACAGGGGATAGGTGTATAACAGTTCGTGACGCCACCTGTAGTTCTCTGATCACTAAGACCAGCGCTGCTGTAGATCTCTGAGGGGATGTTGTGGCAGCTAGATGACGGGTCCCCTACAGGTGGGACTGGTCCCTCAAAGTCTATGGAATTAATGATGTCGGGTGCAGATAAATAAATCAGTCTCACACCATCCAGCGTCTTTCCATACCTTTTACTTGTCAGATGATAAGGCAGGTCCCAGGGAGGCTGGTCGGGTGGAGGATGTGCTTTGAGATAACAGCTGAACAGGTTAGAGGCCTCCTTTTCTTTCCAAATGATGAGTCCAACCAGCATAAAGCTAAGTTCACTCCGAATACTCCAGCTTCTCCAAAGCTGTACTGCCCGGTCAGTTTTGTGGTCGGAGCCTTCCAGTGATGGAACTAGGTTCTTGCTTTTGTCGTGCACTGACTCAAAGTCCCTATTCCACCTGACCCCTGTTACGTACCGACACTCCTAGGGCTGCTTTCTGCGACCTAAGTCCAGTAAGCCTCTGGTTTTTCTACCACTACGCCTGAAGCTGTAGTGACACTTCGGTCCCCAGTGACCGGAGAACAATGTGCAGGATAATCCAATCCTTAAGGCACTTCTGAATTCTTTCCACTGCGCCCTTCGCCCCGTTCGCGCTTGTAGCATAAGCACTCCACACTTCCTAAGGTAATGCAAGTTAATCCCTTCTTGCTTCTTCCTTGGAGCTCGCTAACAGATGCTCAGTATTCTTCTAGTTCAGGAGCACGTCGACTGAACTTCACTGTTCTTGGGACAGGCGACTGAAGTTTTCTGTTGCTAACTCTTTCTTCAAAGCTGTCTCCGTCTGTCTGACAGGACATGTAATCTGCTCTCCTCTCCTCCTGCACAGACTGCACACTCTGACTGATCTGTCCGAAGACAGGAAAACAGACTCCTGAATCTGTCTCACTGACTGACTATCTGACTGACTGGCTACATACCCTGTGGGTGTGTCCAAGTGTGTGGTGGAGTGAATGGTTATTTGAGCATTAAACTGTTACCTCTCCGCACATCCTCCAGGGTACTGTGTGTGCCTTCACACCAGGGCTACACATTCCCCATGGTAAAATACAGCACTCCTGGGCTGTGAAATACAAGAAGACATTTTGTTTTTCATTAACAATAAACATTAAACTCTTCCCATCCGGGAGGTAAGGATTTCTTAAACGTTGCATTCAAACATTAGACATAGAAAAATACAAAACATACTTTCCATAAATATATCATATCAACAATATTCTTGTGAAGGACCCGCACCAAACCTTCAACGTGGGTCCTGGGTGGGCTGCAGGACATCTAGCTGCAGACCTCGCTCAGTGCCACACCACACGGGTTTTATATTCAGAGGTAGTAATTGTGCTGTGGTTTCATGTAAAACCATTATAATGCACCTAAGCGCAACTATGTACAAAGATAAGTTCTGGGCTGGCACAGTCCTCAGCCTCTCAGTCCATGACATAACAAAAGGACACATATATATACTTTTCACTTCAACATTTACATTATATATCTATATATATAACTTGTTTTAATTTTAAATTCACTTTACCCAACCAGGGTATTCTATATGTAAAACTCTGCAATCAACATTTTCAAATTTTCATTCTTGTACCCAGCCGGGCATTCTACTCAATATATATAAGACTATGTAAACACTATACATAGCAATAAAGTGCAAAACAGCAATTATTTCTTTTATCAAAACTTTTTACATCTTCTTAGCTGCGGTAAACCCCTGTCTGGGTCCTACCGGTCTTCACATTTTCTTGCTAACTTCAGTTACACTTTCCATCCCGGGGGCTGGAACAATGCGATGCTCTTTAGAGCACATGACAAATAGGTCGTGACCTGCTATCCAAGTCTGAGTAGCGACTGTTCTCATCCTCACTACGGTCCCATCGGGTGACTCCATCATGTAGGACACAAGCGGTATCTCCGAAGGTGTCGCTGTTGATGCCGCTATATCCGGCGGTGCAAATTGCGATTTGAATGAGTCGTAGCTTGTGTCTTGGTACGAGGCACTGGCAGAGTAGAATATGTAGGGGGCGCTTCCAACTGTGACGTACGTTCATGGGGCGATGCCGGGGCACGGCCTGGTGCAGCGGGAGCTCGGGACTGTGACGCGCTGGCAATGGTGACGTTACCGGCGTCGGGGACGGGGTCTCTGACGACTGCGACATTTAAGGCATACCATCCTTTCATACCCCAGTGCCGTGTATAGGTTACTATGTCCCCATTGATTAGGTCCCTCCCGGGATGGCCGATGGGCAGGTGGGATTCTACGTCCCTGCGACTGACAAAGACCCCTGGGTAGAGGCCCGGTTCTCTAATGAAGCCCCAGCCCTTCCGGAGCTGGAACTCTGTCACACACCCCTGCCGCCGCGGTTCCCTTAGAGTACCTTTTTCCCTGCGGACACTTTCCTTATCCGCAATCAGCTGCTCGTACTGCCGCTGCCGGTTCAGCTGCCCTTCCTGCTCTTCCTCCTGCCGGCGTCGCTGTTCCTCTTCGCGACGCTGCCACTCACGTTCCCACTGGGCGGCGTAGGTGACGTCATCCAGGCGCGCCATCTCATCCCAGTCGACGTCTGGTAATGATGGACAGGACCCCTCCGGTGTCCCTACCGGGGATCGATCATCTGCTGCGGCCTCCTGGCCGGGCGGGCGTTCCGGAACTGGCGGTACCTCCTCAACCTCCTTCGCTTCCACCGCTCCATCGGTAGGTTCAGGGTCGGTCCTTTTGGGGGTAGCCTCCGGTTGCTCCTTAGCCTTGGGCAGCAGAAGTTTTGGTAATTCAAATCGTGGAGGGTCGTCGAGGGGAGAGAACACCGCGTCCCACAGCCGCCGCTGCATCTGGTTACGCCGGCGTCTCTCGATCTCCTCCATGCCAGGTTGTTGCAAGACCATTTTCTTCAACCTTGCATTTTCCTCTCCAATCTCCAGCAAAGTTTGCTGCAGGTGCCGGACCACGGATGGCTCCGGTTCTAGTGGCAGCTTGGCTGGGGAACGGGGCCTGCCTTCCTCCGCTTCCCTGCTCGGCTGCACACATCCTGCCTCCATCATGTTCCAGAACACTCTCTCATCTTCTACCAGAGCCGTCCGGTCTCTTCCGTGGAGGCCGGTTTTGCGTTTCCTCCTCTTCGCTGGGAAGGTGAAGAGGAGGCGGACCTCTTTTGCTGTAGGGCAGGATCGCATATTGTAATAGCACTTTGAGAGGGCAGGCATTTTCTTCGCGCCACAGGGGGGGCACACGCCCACGAATCCACGCCCACCTTCTTCTCCAGCGCCTGAGGGCGCGAATTTGGCGGCAAAATGGCGGATTTTAGCGCCAAAAATAGCAAACAGTCCTTTTTCACAAAAACAACTCCACAGGCACACAGGGCTCGCAATTTTGCGAGTTTCGCATCCTGTTCGTGACGCCAAGTTTTGTGTTGACCCGCACCACAATTGTGGATTACCAGAGCAATGGGGTACTCAGAGCCGAGCCCATGGAAGTCTATGGGGTTGTCACAGGTAGCGGTGGCTCGGTCTGTGGCCCTGGCGGTCAGGCGTAGGTTGGGGGGTATATTTACAGGGGATAGGTGTATAACAGTTCGTGACGCCACCTGTAGTTCTCTGATCACTAAGACCAGCGCTGCTGTAGATCTCTGAGGGGATGTTGTGGCAGCTAGATGACGGGTCCCCTACAGGTGGGACTGGTCCCTCAAAGTCTATGGAATTAATGATGTCGGGTGCAGATAAATAAATCAGTCTCACACCATCCAGCGTCCTTCCATACCTTTTACTTGTCAGATGATAAGGCAGGTCCCAGGGAGGCTGGTCGGGTGGAGGATGTGCTTTGAGATAACAGCTGAACAGGTTAGAGGCCTCCTTTTCTTTCCAAATGATGAGTCCAACCAGCATAAAGCTAAGTTCACTCCGAATACTCCAGCTTCTCCAAAGCTGTACTGCCCGGTCAGTTTTGTGGTCGGAGCCTTCCAGTGATGGAACTAGGTTCTTGCTTTTGTCGTGCACTGACTCAAAGTCCCTATTCCACCTGACCCCTGTTACGTACCGACACTCCTAGGGCTGCTTTCTGCGACCTAAGGTCCAGTAAGACTCTGGTTTTTCTACCACTACGCCTGAAGCTGTAGTGACACTTCGGTCCCCAGTGACCGGAGAACAATGTGCAGGATAATCCAATCCTTAAGGCACTTCTGAATTCTTTCCACTGCGCCCTTCGCCCCGTTCGCGCTTGTAGCATAAGCACTCCACACTTCCTAAGGTAATGCAAGCTAATCCCTTCTTGCTTCTTCCTTGGAGCTTGCTAACAGATGCTCAGTATTCTTCTAGTTCAGGAGCACGTCGACTGAACTTCACTGTCCTTGGGACAGGCGACTGAAGTTTTCTGTTGCTAACTCTTCCTTCAAAGCTGTCTCCGTCTGTCTGACAGGACATGTAATCTGCTCTCCTCTCCTCCTGCACAGACTGCACACTCTGACTGATCTGTCCGAAGACAGGAAACAGACTCCTGAATCTGTCTCACTGACTGACTATCTGACTGACTGGCTACATACCCTGTGGGTGTGTCCAAGTGTGTGGTGGAGTGAATGGTTATTGAGCATTAAACTGTTACCTCTCCGCACATCCTCCAGGGTACTGTGTGTGCCTTCACACCAGGGCTACACACATGTTCGGTCTTTGAATGGGCCTCTGGAGGCGTGCGCCCACTAGTAATACACACAATAAAAAAAATACTAAAAAGTCGGCTGTGAAGCTGTTACAAAAGAAAGCAGAATAGACGTCAAGAAAGACACTTGAGGAAACACAACCCCCGGCATTTTCTCGAAGTGTCCTTTGAAGGAAAAACTCAGGGTCTAAAAGACGTCATGTGCACACGCTCTTACGCGTCTATGGGTTTGACAGAGACAGATGAGCAGAGGACTAGTCACAGTGTCTCCATCTGTGCGGTTCCTTTTGAATGGAGCTGAACTGCATGGACAAATCTTCACGTGGAGATTTTCATGCACATTTTGTTGAGAATTTAGATGCAAGCTCACTGCTGCAAATCTGCACCTCAATAAGCATCAAAATCTGCATGCAAAACATGCAGATTTTGCAACAGTTTGCCCCGCTTCTTTGCTTGTTTTTAGCATGTTAGTTAGAGGGTAAGGCTGGAGTCACACTTGCCGTATGAAAAATCGGACCCATTCTCTCAGCCGAGAATCGCACCAATGTTCTCCGTATGGTGATCCATGTGTAATCCGTTTCCAATGTGATGATGCGATTTTCTCTAACCTATGTATCCATATGACATGCGTATGGCGTTACATTTCTCACTGATTTTCCTCATTGAATTTAATGGCTCAATGGGCTGAAATGTGGAAAATGTCTGCGCATTTCTCGCAAGTCACACCGATGGTCCGTGTGGTGTCCGATTTTTTCTCGCACCGATAGACTTGCATCGGTGAGACTCGGCCGATATATGCATACAATCACAACATATTATAACCAAAAAATAGTCCTAAACTGTATATAATCATATTAGAGCTGGCACTCATCATGAATTATAATCACATACATTGCGGAAAAACGCAAAAAAAAGTGTTCCAGCAAAAAATGTAAAAAATTACCTTTAGTAACATATAACATACAAATGTAAAACCAATAAAATAACAATGGTGCCCAGTAGGAGGTAAATATCGTATCGCTACATTAATGCATAGGTATCTAATAATGTATATCCAGTATATATAAATCTATATATCCAAATTATCACAAAACCGCCTTAAATATAAATGCCCCAACAAAGCGTGGATGTGGTAATACACTAAAGAGTTAATTAACTCAAAATAGAGCTCAGGTTACTGACCTGAGATACACCTCACTGCCTCTGAACAGACTGAACTAAAAGTCCTACATAGCCCATAGAAAGTGGGAAGAAGCTTTAGCGAAACGCGCGTTGGGGTATAGGAGGAACTTTCACGCACATCAGCACGGTTTCTTACTTAGGTAATTACCAGTATATGTATTATTTCATTGTACATCTTAGCCGCTTTTGATGTTATTAATTCCTGCTGTTATAGTTAGACGTTAGGACTTGTAAGTCCAGTCATTTAATCAGACTTAGGACTTTTAGTTCAGTCTGTTCAGAGGCAGTGAGGTGTATCTCAGGTCAGTAACCTGAGCTCTATTTTGAGTTAATTAACTCTTTAGTGTATTACCACATCCAGGCTTTGTTGGGGCATTTATATTTAAGGCGGTTTTGTGATAATTTGGATATATAGATTTATATATACTGGATATACATTATTAGATACCTATGCATTAATGTAGCGATACGATATTTACCTCCTACTGGGCACCATTGTTATTTTATTGGTTTTACATTTGTATGTTATATGTTAATAAAGGTAATTTTTTAAATTTTTTGCTGGAACACTTTTTTTTCGTTTTTTCCGCAATGTATGTGATTATACAATCGCAACATGCTGCGATTTCACTCGCACGCAGAATAGCCCAAGAAAAACAACGGTGATGGGAGCTGCCCCATAGATTTACACTGGTCCGAGGGCTATGCGATGTTTTCTCACATTCTGGATAGGATATTCAATTCCGCGCTCCTCCAAAATCCGCCAAGGGAATCACAGAGTTCAGAAGAGTTGCATACTTTATTAAAGGCGATCAAACTACGCGTTTCATGGACGTCCTGTCCACTTTCTATGGGCTATGTACCTGATGAAGTGGGCAGGACGTCCATGAACAGCGTAGTTTGATAGCCTTTAATAAAGTATGCAACTCTTCTGAACTCTGTGATTCCCTTGGCGGATTTTGGAGGAGCGCGGAATTGTCGGCATCTTGAATATCCTATCCAGAATTTCTTGAAGATCCTTCGCGGGTCCGGTGCCATCTGCTGCCCTCCTATCCTACTTTACTATATGTGTTGTGCATACTCACAACGTGTAAAGGTGAGAATTTTACCTTCCATTAAAATAATTGTTAATTTGGTAACTGCGCTATTGCGCCCCTCTCTCTATCGTTTCTATGTTTTCTCGCATAGCCCTCATCTGTATTCATCGCTAGTGTGACCCCGGCCTAAAGAAGAATTCTGGCCTCTCTCTCCGCAGTGAGGATGCTACTATTGTACCGGGAATGTCGCCCCTATAATTTTGTATTATTCTCTTGGACTGTGTAATTGTAAAACCTAAAAGCCATTTCATAGTTGATAGTGAATATTGAAGCAAGGCTATTACCTCCAGGGACGCCCTTGATGTGAACAGTTAATTAAAGAGGATTATCTGATGGATCACAGGCCAGGTACGGCTGACAGGTGAATTTTGGGATACATCATATTTATGGCCGGTAGAGATAACTTATCACCTTTTGCCTCAGAGTGCACTGAAAGGCAAGCGGACTGCTTAAGTTTGACCTCAGTTATGAATACTGAGGTTTTTATGAATGGCATAGATGTGATAGATATGAAAGACGTACTTTCGGAGTCATGATGAAATGGTGAAAGCATTGTCTTACACCACTGGGTGGTTGCGGCCACTCCTCTCAGTTGACATTGTTCAGATGGTACAATATACCTGCCATGTTTCCTATCTATGGAAAGATAAAATTCTGATAGGAAACATTACAGTAACATCTCCCGCCTGGGACCTTCAGGGTGAAGATATCGTAGAAGTTGGGGATCCCATAATTTTCTAAAAGAACTACTGTAGTCACATCCCTGACCAGCCCTGACATGAATCACAGGAGGGGAGGTATGTGGGTGCAACTCGTGTTATTAAAAGCAAATGCAGAACTATGATCATTGTCAGTCCTAGGAGACACAGTGGTTCAGCACCATTACACCCCAAAAATGAAGAGCTCCCCTTCATAAGAGACAGGGCCAACCCTGCCACATTAGATTAAGTACATTTCTTCTGTTTCTCCTTTTTATTTCATGTTATTGTATATACCGTATTGTTTTGTCCTTTTTGTATCATCTTGTATATTTTTTTATAAGCACTGCCTACTTTTCAGATTATTGTATTAGCTCTGTTCCTCTTGCTCTGTAAACCGCACCACTGAAGCCATACACTACCTGTAAGGTGTCTAATCAGCCTGTATAAGCTATTGCTGGTGACAGCTAGTACCTTTTGTTATTGTGGGGTTGACACTGTTTGTATTGGAGTTATATATATATATATATATATATATATATATACACAGTTATATGAAAAAGTTTGGGCACCCCTATTAATCTTAAGCTTAATGTTTGATAAAAAATTGTTGTTTTTGCAACAGCTATTTCAGTTTGATATATCTAATAACTATTGGACACAGTAATGTTTCTGCCTTGAAATGAGGTTTATTGTACTAACAGAAAATGTGCAATCTGCATCCAAACAAAATTTGACAGGTGCATAAGTATGGCCACCCTTATCATTTTCTTGTTTTAAATACTCCTACCTACTTTTTACTGACTTACTAAAGCCCTTTTTTTGGTTTTGTAACCTCATTGAGCTCTGAACTTCATAGCCAGGTGTATGCAATCATGAGAAAAGCTACTTAAAGTGGCCACTTACAAGTTGTTCTCCTGCTTGAATCTCCTCTGAAGAGTGGCATCATGGGCTCCTCAAAACAACTGTCAAATGATCTGAAAACAAAGATTATTCAACATAGTTGTTCAGGGGAAGGATACAAAAAGCTGTCTCAGAGATTTAACCTGTCAGTTTCCACTGTGAGGAGCATAGTAAGGAAATGGAAGAACCCAGGGACAGTTCTTGTTAAGGCCAGAAGTGGCAGGCCAAGAAAAACATCAGAAAGGCAGAGAAGAAGAATGGTGAGATCAGTCAAGGACAATCCTCAGACCACCTCCAGAGAGCGGCAGCATCAACTTGCTGCAGATGGTGTCACTGTGCATCGGTCAACTATACAGCGCACTTTGCACAAGGAGAAGCTGTATGGGAGAGTGATGCGAAAGAAGCCGTTTCTGCAAGCACGCCACAAACAGAGTCGGCTGAAGTATGCAAAAGCACATTTGGAGAAGCCAATTTCTTTTTGGAAGAAGGTCCTGTGGACTGATGAAACCAAGATTGAGATGTTTGGTCATACAAAAAGGCGTTATGCATGGCGTCAAAAAAACACAGCATTCCGAGAAAAACACTTGCTACCCACAGTAAAATTTGGTGGAGGTTCCATCATGCTTTGGGGCTGTGTATCCAATGCCGGCACCGGGAATCTTGTGAAAGTTGAGGGACGCATGGATTCCACTCAGTATCAGCAGATTCTTCACAATAATGTTCAAGAATCAGTGACAAAGTTGAAGTTACGCAGGGGATGGATCTTTCAGCAAGACAATGATCCAAAACACCGCTCCAAATCTACTCAGGCATTCATGCAGAGGAACAATTACAATGTTCTGGAATGGCCGTCCCAGTCCCCAGACCTGAATATTATTGAACATCTGTGGCAGTGTTTCTCAACTCCAGTCCTCAGGACTCACCAACAGCTCATGTTTTCAGGATTTCCTTACTATTGCCCAGGTGATGGAATTAATGCTTGAGCAGGTGATAAAATTATCACCTGTGCAATACTAAGGAAATCCTGAAAACATGACTTGTTGGTGGGTCCTGAGGACTGGAGTTGAGAAACACTGATCTGTGGGATCATTGAAGAGGGCTGTCCATGCTCGGCGACCATCAAACTTAACTGAACTGGAATTGTTTTGTAAAGAGGAATGGTCAAAAATACCTTCATCCAGGACCCAGGAACTCATTAAAAGCTACAGGAAGCCACTAGAGGCTGTTATTTTTGCAAAAGGAGGATCTACTAAATATTAATGTCACTTTTCTGGTGAGGTGCCCATACTTATGCAACTGTCAAATTTTGTTTGGATGCAGATTGTACATTTTCTGTTAGTACAATAAACCTCATTTCAAGGCAGAAACATTACTGTGTCCAATAGTTATTAGATATATCAAACTGAAATAGCTGTTGCAAAAACACCAATTTTTATAAAACATTAAGCTTAAGATTAATAGGGGTGCCCAAACTTTTTCATAGAACTGTATATATTCCTTGTGTTGGAATCAGAGGTGTATATACCATATGCTCACTGTGAATTCCTCAATAACCGGCCTAGTAGTGGAAGCAGCTGCGGCCTCATCCATCACTCGTCAGTCAATTTTGTAATTGTCCTGGCGATTGGAGGCAATGAAGTGCGTTCCCTTGACAAATTGATACCAGTCTGGAGATCTGTGTGTTTCCCGCTGCTATTGATCCCACCGGTGTTTCCTTGACAGACTGTATGTATATGTATGCTTTGTATTTTATGGCTAAGCCATGAGGAAGATAGTGACTTTTGTGGCATGGTCTTATGTTCAGTGCACTTGTCTATGCTCATGTTGTCTGTGTATTTACAGCAATGCATTCTCCGGTTTTGTCCACACCATTGGGGATCATCGTGTCATTAGGGCTGTAGAGATTTAGGAGTTAACGTCTGTTGTCCAAGAGAATAAGCGGGCAGAGTGAGTGATGCAGGTCAGGTAGGGGCTGGTGTCCCTTCATTCGGTGTCAGTTGCAGAGGGCCTGTGTAGTGGGAACCAGCTATATTGCTGAGTAGTGGCTTGCCGATGGTAGCGGAAACCTCTTTTACTGTGTGCTGCACCAGGTTACAGAGGAGAGATTGCCTCTATTATCAGTCCAGGCATAGGAAACCGGATCCCTGGGAAGGAGATGAGGAAGAAACCCCCTGACAGAGGGAGGAAATGAGCCAGAAAAGGAGATAAATCAAATCTGCCAGAAGTGTTATGACCTTGGTGCAAAATGGCACAGAGTATCAGGCCGGTGACCTCACAAACTGGAGTTGTCCCCAGAGCCAACAGTACTGAACTGTACTAGGAGCCAGGGTCTGACAGTGTAAGGAGATGAACAGGAGCAGTTTTGCCGGTTCGAGAAACACTCTGGGCCGGAACTATCGGGGCCGTCATTACTGTTGCAGGGGGACGACTTGTCTGGGTGGGGGAAGCCTGAGCACCTGACCGCAGAGAGCGGGGGCGACATAAAGGGAGCTGAGCGCGGGAAAGGGGAACTTGGCGGAAAGGCGACTACAGAGCAGGAAGAAGGTTGGCTCCCTCTCCTTAACTACCGCCACTGACTCCAGCCCTTTGCAGACTTCCCAACTCTCAATTACCCTACTGTTGTGAATGGGTTTGAGATGAGTTCTGAGCAGAGACTCCCTCTGGTGGTTACAAGCGGTACTGGTCTGTTCAGTGAAGATTGTGAGGACTGGGAATCAGGTGTTACTGACTGGTCTTATATAAGGGAGTCACCTTCCCATCAGGGTTGCCGGTGATCAATTGTTCTGGTCTGAATCCTTCATTCCTGTTTCCCTTGTAGCCTGCTGTGTCGTGTCTGCATCTCCTGCTAACAGATAAGACATTTTCTTCTTTTGGTTTTTGTACTATATTTTTGCATTTTGTCCTGCACTTCTTTGGGGCCTTCTGGGTCCCCTTCGGGGGCTTTTGCCCTCTCAGTTTAGTTCAGCCACTGATGTTTGTACTTTTGCTTTTTCCAGTTTTTTCAGTGGCTGCTGTTTTGATTTTGTTACACCAGAGAACTAATTTAGGTGGTAGAGGTCGTGTGATCTCAGGTGATTTTGAAATTAGTAGAGTTGGCGCTTTTCAGGTTTTCTGGGATTGCAGTAAGTACCCTTCCTATCCTTTTCTATTTAGTTAGTTTGGGCCCCAGCGTTTGCTCATACTATTTTCTTTCTGTGTCAGTATTCTTCTTGTCTAACCGCCATTACTTGTTTGGGGGCTTTCTATTATCTTTGGGGTTCTGCTCCGGGGCAGATAGCTTTCCTATTTCTATCTTTAGGTGTAGTTAGTTTCTCAGGCTGTGACGAGGCGTCTAGGACCAACGTAGGAACGCTCCACGGCTGCCTCTAGTTGTGGTGTTAGTCAGGGTACTGCAATCTCATAGATTCCAACTGCTCTGGTGTATTGCCTTTTTTACCTGCACTCCTCAGCTACCGAAACATAACAGTATCACCGGCCTAAAAATTGAAAATTGTATGGTACTCACAGAAGGGAAAAAATATTGTGAAAGAAAAAAGGTTGTCAGAGTTGTCAGAGATATTTTTTCTATTTGTTGCATTTTTTTTTTTTTTTTTCCCTCTGTATCTCTGGGTGCTGGGGAGGATCTTTTCTCTCAATGGAGTTTGCACAGTTGTCTGGCCGTGTGGATCAGCTTGCCACTGAGGTTCAGAGTATTGCTGCATATCTTGCTAGGTTGCCTGTGTGGAACCTAGGATTCCCATGCCAGATTTGTTTTTGGGGGATCGAGCTAAGTTCAGAATTTCAAAAATAATTGTAAATTGTTTTTTGCCTTAAAATCTAAGTCCTCAGGGAACGCAGCGCAGCAGGTTCAAATTATCATCTCTCTCCTGCGCGGCGATCCTCAGGATTGGGCTTTTTCCCTGACACCTGGGGATCCTGTTTTGAGTGATGTTGATGCATTTTTTCAGGCTTTGGGGTTATTGTACGATGAGCCTAATGTCACTGATCAAGCTGAAAAAGCCTTGTTGGCATTAAATCAGGGGCCTTATGACGCTGAGTTATACTGTCAGAGATTCCGTAGGTGGGCAGTCCTGACCAAATGGAATGACGACGCTTTGGCAGCCCTTTTCCGGAAGGGTCTGTCAGATAATGTAAAGGATGTTATGGTGGGATTCCCTGTCCCCTCTGGTCTCAATGATTCTATGTCATTAGCGATTCAAATTGACAGACGTTTGCGTGAGCGGAGAAGTATGCGTGGAATGGTGTTGCCTTGTGAACCAGCTTCTGAACCCATGCAGTGTGATAGAGTGGTGTCTGGGGCACAGCGTCATGAGTTTCGAAAGTGCAATGGGTTATGTTTCTACTGTGGTGATGCCTCTCATGCTATTTCAGTCTGCCCTAAGCGGGGAAGACGTTTTGCACGCTCAGTTGTCTTGGGTAGTGTTCAGACTAAGTTTTTGTTAACTGTCACTCTGATATGCTCTCTGTACTCATTTTCTGCTCAGGCTTTCGTTGATTCTGGAGCAGCTATTAACCTGATGGATTATGATTTTGCTAAACGTTGTGGGTTTCCCTTGATACCCCTACAGAAGTCTATTCCCCTACTGGGGATCGATTCTACCCCTTTGGCTGAGAATAAACCCCAGTTTTCTACTCAGGTGATAATGAGGGTTGAACCTGATCACCAGGAGTGCTGCAAATTTTTGGTTCTGTATAATCTGCATGACATTATCGTGCTGGGTTTCCCTTGGTTACAGTCTCATAATCCTGTTTTGGATTGGAAATCTGTGTCTGTAACCAGTTGGGGCTGCCAATGTGTTAATACCAACACTCCTGTTTTTTCTGCCTCCCCCCAGGCTCAGGATGTTCCTGACTTTTTGATTGATTTTTCTGATGTGTTTAGCGAAAGTAAATCTGCATCCTTGCCTCCCCATAGGAGCTATGACTGCGCTATTGAATTAGTGCCGGGTAGTAAATTCCCTAAAGGTCGCCTTTTTAACTTGTCTGTACCTGAACATGACGCTATGCGGTCTTATATCAAGGAATCATTGGAGAAGGGTCATATCAGACCATCCTCTTCACCCTTAGGTGCCGGTTTTTCTTTGTGGCCAAAAAAGATGGTTCATTAAGGCCGTGTATTGATTATCGTCTCTTGAACAATATTACTGTGAAATATCAATACCCGTTACCCTTGATTTCTGACCTGTTTTCCAGGGTGAAAAACGCTACTTGGTTTACCAAGCTTGACCTCAGGGGGGCGTATAACCTTATTCGCATTAAGCACGGGGATGAATGGAAGACGGCATTCAATACCGCTGAAGGGCATTTTGAGTACCTAGTGATGCCCTTTGGGCTCACTAATGCTCCTTCCGTCTTCCAGTCCTTCATGAATGACATTTTCAGGGATTTTGTGGACAAATTTCTGATTGTTTATTTGGATGATATCTTGATTTTTTCTAATGACTGGGACTCTCATGTGAAACATGTTCGAACTGTGTTCCAGATTTTGAGAGAGAATGCTCTGTATGTGAAGGGATCAAAGTGTCTTTTTGGCGTACAGAGGATCTCATTTCTGGGATTCATTTTGTCCCCATCTGTTATTGAAATGGACCCGGTCAAGGTTCAGGCCATCTGTGATTGGGTCCAACCTACTTCATTAAAGGCTCTTCAGAGATTTTTGGGTTTTGCCAATTTTTATCGTAAATTTATTGGTAATTTCTCGGTTATTGTTAAACCATTAACTGATTTGACCAGAAAGGGTTCTGATGTGGTGAATTGGCCTCCTGAGGCAGTCTCTGCGTTTCAGGAACTTAAGCAGAGATTCACTTCTGCTCCAGTTCTACGGCAGCCTGATGTTTCTCTGCCATTTCAGGTGGAGGTTGATGCCTCTGAAATTGGGGCAGGTGCCGTTTTGTCCCAAAAAGATCCAGAGACCTCTAAAAAGTAACCCTTGTGCCTTTTTCTCTCGAAAATTTTCTCCTACTGAACGTAATTATGACGTGGGTAATCGGGAGTTATTGGCCATGAAGTGGGCTTTTGAAGAGTGGAGACATTGGCTGGAGGGAGCCAAACATCAGGTGGTGGTCCTTACGGACCATAAGAATCTGGTCTATCTGGAATCTGCCAAGCGACTCAATCCTAGACAGGCCAGGTGGGCCTTGTTTTTCACACGTTTTAATTTTGTGGTTTCCTTTCTTCCTGGCACTAAGAATGTTAAGGCGGATGCCCTCTCGAGGAGTTTCCTTGCGGACTCTCCTGAGTTATCTGATCCTTCTGTTATTTTGAAAGAGGGTGTAGTTCTTTCCGCCATCTCGCCCAATTTGAGACTTGCTCTGGAGGGGTGTCAGGAGGATAGGCCCGAGTGCTGCCCTGTTGGAAAATTGTTTGTCCCGGACCAGTGGAAAAAGAGTGTGATGTCTGAGATTCATTGTTCCGCATTGGCTGGGCATCCCGGAATTTTGGTACCAGAGACTTGGTTAGTCGGTCCTTTTGGTGGCCTACCTTGTCTCGTGATGTCAGGGAATTTGTGCAGTCCTGCGGGACTTGCTCTCGCTCCAAGCCTTGCTCTCGCTCTAGTGGTTTGTTGATGCCATTGCCTGTGCCCAAGAGACCATGGACCCATATCTCTATGGATTTCATTTCCGACCTTCCTGTTTCTCAGAGAATGACCGTCATCTGGGTGATTTGTGATAGGTTTTCCAAGATGATACATCTTGTGCCATTACCTAAGTTGCCTTCCTCCTCTGAATTGGTGCCGTTGTTCCTTCAGCACGTGGTTCGTTTTACACGGCATTCCTGAGAACATTGTGTCTGACAGAGGAGTCCAGTTTGTTTCCAGATTTTGGAGGACTTTTTGTTCTAAACTGGGTGTTCAATTGTCTTTCTCCTCGGCATTTCATCCTCAGACCAATGGTCAAACTGAGAGAACAAACCAGACATTGGAGACTTATCTTAGATGCTTTGTGTCTGCTGATCAGGATGACTGGGTCTCTTTTTTACCTTTGGCTGAGTTTGCTCTTAATAATAGGGCTAGCTCTGCCACTTTGATGTCTCCGTTTTTCTGTAATTCTGGGTTTCACCCTCGATTTTCTTCAGGACAGACGGAGGCTTCTGTCTGTCCAGGTGTTGACTCTGTTGTGGAGCGTATGCAACAGATTTGGGACCAGGTAGTGGAGAGGTTGTCCCTCCTCAGGAGAAGGCCCAGCGGTTTGCTAACCGGCATAGGACTGATGGTCCTCGGTTTTAAAGTGGGGGACTTGGTCTGGTTGTCCTCAAAGAATATTCCTATGAGAGTATCATCTCCTAAATTTAAGCCTAGGTTCATTGGACCTTATAAGATCATTGAGATTCTTAATCCTGTTTCTTTTCGTTTGCTTCTTCCAGGGACATTTAAGATCCATAACGTGTTCCACAAGTCCTTGTTGAAGAGGTTTGTTGAGCCAGTGGTTCCTGCTGCTGTGCCTCCTGACCCTGTTTTGGTTGAGGGCAATCTGGAGTATGTGGTTGAGAAAATATTAGATTCTTGTTTTTCTAGACGGAAACTCCAGTATTTGGTTAAGTGGAGAGGTTATGGTCAGGAAGACAATTCTTGGGTGTTTGCTTCGGACATCCATGCGTATCATAGAACTCATCCTGACCGACCTGGTTGCTCAAATGAGGGTTCGGTGACCCCTCCTCAAGGGGGGGGTACTGTTGTGAATGGGTTTGAGATGAGTTCTGAGCAGAGACTCCCTCTGGTGGTTACAAGCGGTACTGGTCTGTTCAGTGAAGATTGTGAGGACTGGGAATCAGGTGTTACTGACTGGTCTTATATAAGGGAGTCACCTTCCCATCAGGGTTGCCGGTGATCTATTGTTCTGGTCTGAATCCTTCATTCCTGTTTCCCTTGTAGCCTGCTGTGTCGTGTCTGCATCTCCTGCTAACAGATAAGACATTTTCTTCTTTTGGTTTTTGTACTATATTTTTGCATTTTGTCCTGCACTTCTTTGGGGGCCTTCTGGGTTCCCTTCGGGGGCTTTTGCCCTCTCAGTTTAGTTCAGCCACTGATGTTTGTACTTTTGCTTTTTCCAGTTTTTTCAGTGGCTGCTGTTTTGATTTTGTTACACCAGAGAACTAATTTAGGTGGTAGAGGTCGTGTGATCTCAGGTGATTTTGAAATTAGTAGAGTTGGTGCTTTTCAGGGTTTTCTGGGATTGCAGTAAGTACCCTTCCTATCCTTTCTATTTAGTTAGTTTGGGCCCCAGCGTTTGCTCATACTATTTTCTTTCTGTGTCAGTATTTCTTCTTGTCTAACCGCCATTACTTGTTTGGGGGCTTTCTATTATCTTTGGGGTTCTGCTCCGGGGCAGATAGCTTTCCTATTTCTATCTTTAGGTGTAGTTAGTTTCTCAGGCTGTGACGAGGCGTCTAGGACCAACGTAGGAACGCTCCACGGCTGCCTCTAGTTGTGGTGGTTAGTCAGGGTACTGCAATCTCATAGATTCCAACTGCTCTGGTGTATTGCCTTTTTTACCTGCACTCCTCAGCTACCGAAACATAACACCCTACCAAGTGTCCCATCACGTACCAGACCCATAACGTGCAGTGCAGCTGACGTAACTTCTTTTCCTGAACTTTGTTATTCCGTGCGAGGCCTTGTTCCCCCTGCGGTCTGTACGGTGTTGTGCTCCTGGTGTATCGCGCCTTCCTTAAGGAACCAGGAGAAGGAACTGTATCAATGCCCCAATGGACCAAAGATCAACGGACTCAAAACCCACGGATCCGGATACTTTGGAACGGTCAGGAAACAGTGCATCTCATTCCTACTCAGCAGAGCCAGAGACTTTGTTCATCTTGTTCCTACACAGCAGAGCCAGAGACTTTGTTCACAGATTGCAACACCGTCAGGAGCTGTTCCAACCACCTTCCAACCAGAACTTCAATCGATAAGTCATTACTTTCACTTTTCCCCTTCTTGTTACGTTTATTGAGGAGTTCACTGTTTTGCATAATCACTTCCCTGCGTGGAGGTTTCCTTGAATACTTATTCCTAAATTGCCTAAGTAAATCTCTGTTAACCCCTTCTTTGTCTCCTGCTGTTTTTCTGCATCCGACGAACCTTTACAACAGCCATGACATTGGTGGAGAAGAGGAGAAGCGAAGATAGTCAGCCTATGACTGGACCCGGAAGATGATGGCTTTGGGGATCCGGTGGGGAACTGTCAGGAGATTCCACTGGAGTGAGAAAGTCTGAGTTGAGTGAAAACTTCAGGGAGAAATAGCAATAATGGTCATCCTCACGGAGACCAGGAAAAAGAATGGTGGCAGTGTACGCGGAGTGCATGTCGTGAATCAAGCACTGATGCATTATGGACCATGGAGTGAGCAAAGTCTATAGAACTCTTCTCCAAGTGTTGAAGTTTGGAAACAATAAAGTATTGTGCCCCCTTATTAGATGACTATGAACAAGAGGTGGTGAAGTGTTTCTGTTATGTGGTTTCTTTTGCCAGCGAGACAGTGTATGCCCGATACATTACTGAGGGTGCCCGGTCTGACATCTGGTCTGCCCCGCTCGTCACATGTTAAGTAGAGGTCAGACTTCTGTGCTTAGACCATTGCCAAGAAAGAAGAGTCTTAATTCACTTTTCTCATCTGGAGAACAGAATCGTTATTTTTGCCGGTGATCATCACCCAACCAATGTCTCTCGTCCTCCATGATGGGATCCTCATACTTCCCGCTCTGCCCCCATGCCCCCATACTTCCCGCTCTGCCCCATGCCCCCATACTTCCCACTCTGTCCATGCCCCCATATTTCCCGCTTTGCCCCCCATGCCCCCATACTTCCCGCTCTGCCCCATGCCCCATACTTCCCGCTCTGCCCCCATGCCCCATACTTCCCGCTCTGCCCGATGCCCCCATACTTACAGCTCTGCCCCCATACTTCCTGCTCTGCCCCCCATGCCCCATACTTCCAGCTCTGCCCCCATACTTCCTGCTCTTTTCCATGCCCCCATACTTCCCGCTCTGCCCCATGCCCCCATACTTCCAGCTCTGCCCCCATACTACCTGCTCTTCCCCCATGCCCCCATACTTCCCGCTCTGCCCCATGCCCCCATACTTCCCCGCTCTGCCCCCATGCCCCATACTTCCCGCTCTGCCCCATGCCCCATACTTCCCGCTCTGCCCCCATACCCCCATACTTCCAGCTCTGCCCCCATGCCCCCATACTTCCCGCTCTGCCCCCCATGCCCCCATATTTCCCGCTCTGCCCCATACTTCCTGCTCTTCCCCCATGCCTCCATACTTCCTGCTCTGCCCCATACTTCCCGCTCTGCCCCCCATGCCCTCATACTTCCAGCTCTGCCCCATACTTCCTGCTCTTCCCCCATGCCCCCATACTTCCTGCTCTGCCCCCATGCTGTCCTTGTTTTTTATTCATTTCTCCATTTCTATTTAGACAAAATCTCTTTAATTTCTCACTTACTGACAAGTAAATTGTATTTGTCAAAAACGTGCAAGATAAAAACCTAAATGAAATGCTTCTCCTTCCGGCTGCACAGAAACGTTTACTTTCTTACTTTCTTACTTTCTTTGTCAAAATATCTCGAGGTTTTAACTAGTTTAAAAAAAACGTATTCCTAAGAATGTGCATCACCGGATCCTCCGAGCATCTGGAGAAAATGACATTAATATTTCATACATTTCTTAAATATGCTTATTGATTCTCCACTATTGTGCTATCTGATTATCATACAGCATTGTGCATGGGCAAAGGCCGAAATTATGCACAAAGAATTGGGGAATTGGGGGGCGGTAGAGCGACAGGTGCATCTCTGAAACTTTTGTATCAGTTTTATAAAATATTCCATCTGAAATACTTTACATGTAGCTTTCCAAGCTTCCTGGGGTTAAATTTAGGGTTAAATATGGAAAAATAAATGAATGAAAATACCCACATGAAATGAGAATTGCCGCATCACAAGCGCCCCCTGTAGGAGCGACTCTGTAAATGACTAGTAAACACTAACTGGCCATAAGAAAACCAGGTGAATAACGCTGATCCCCTGGTAACAATGACGCCTGTCAGGCTGGGAAACAAATAGCAATAATGGTCAGATCCGGAAGGTGATGTGATGGAAGTAGGAAAAATGGCAAATTATCTGAGCAACTAAGGCAAGGCCTGAATAATGGTGGGCAGAGCATCTCCACATTGTCAGGTCTTGTATGGTGCTTCCGGTATATGGCAGGCTTTGTGGGGTGCTTCCGGTATATGTCAGGTTTTGTGGGGTGCTCCCGTTATATGTCAGGTTTTGTGGGGTGCTCCCAGTATATGGCAGGTTTTGTGGGGTGCTCCCAGTATATGGCAGGTTTTGTGGGGTGCTCCCGGTATATGGCAGGTTTTGTGGGTTGCTCCCGGTATATGGCAGGTTTTGTGGGGTGCTCCCAGTATATGGCAGGTTTCGTGGGGTGCTCCCAGTATATTGGCAGGTTTTGTGGGGTGCTCCCAGTATATGGCAGGTTTTGTGGGGTGCTCCCAGTATATGGCAGGTTTTGTGGGGTGCTCCCGGTATATGGCCGGAGTTATGGGAAGTTCCTTGTATAAATCAAGTCTTAAAGGATGTTCCCTGTGTAAGGAGGGTCAAGGTTTTAACCCTTTAAATGTTTATGCTGCTACGTGTATATATGTATATCTGTCATATACTTTATAGTGTTGTATTATATATATATAGACTTAGGTAAGGTAGTGCTTCCTTTGGGGACAATAGAGGAGGGCACTTGAAGTATAGCAGTAACAGTTGGGTAATTATAGCTTTACCAGGGATCACTAGATGGGGGCATCATGGTGGATCCAGTTAGAGAGTTGTTAACAGGTTAGTGTAGTACAGTGGTAGGACACAAGGTGGGGTCATTGAGCACATCCAGTGTAATGTAGACTTGTCAGGACACCCAGGGGTTAAGTAGGTGAAGTGTCGGTCGGGAACTTGTGTGAGGGACTTCCTAGATAGAGTTAGTCGGGGGTGGACCCTGCTACTGTGAGGACGTCCATGGTCCCGGGCCGTGCAACCGACACACAAGAAGTGAGATGTGTGAAGGGTACCAGCAACTGTAGTGAAGCCGGTGAAGGAATCACCGTGGGAACATTAGCTATAGTCTGTGGGCTGACGAATCAGTAGTGCCAGTAGAAAAACCACTGTGGGAACGCTCAGCAAAAGTGTACGTGTTGAAGCAGCAGCGAGTGGGCCACCAGCGAGTACGCGGGCAGGATAAGCAAAAGGGGGTGGACGACCTAGTAGATGTGTATTTCCGTGACTGGATTGAAGTGTCTCCAGGGAAAGAGATCGACGTGCCGTTTTCACCGGTCTCCTCGTGCCGATTTTACTTTGTGGTCCATTCTGGTGTAGTAGAAGTGAAGCGGAGTTGTAGAAGATATATTGCTGGTATCGTGTCAGGCGTGCTAATGGTGTCTTGGATTTGCTGCGTCTGGAGGAAAATAAAGTTGAACTGTTTGACGTTGTACTGGACTCTGACTCTAATAATTCAAGCTCTGAAACAGGTGAGAATTACCCCAGGGATGAAGCAGCTGCCAGCGTAAAGAATACAGTTAGTGCTGGTGAGTCCACCCCCGACCAGTCCTTAACACCTGCATACGAAGTCTTAGAGTGTCCACGGCACCATTCCAATTTTGAAAAAAAGAGAAATATCACCCTGTTGTGAACTATCGCAGTTAAAAAGTAAAGTTGGTGCTCAGACGTAATAACAGGTAAAATAAACCCAAAGTAAAATGAGAAAATGCAGCACTCACTGTTCCTTTAAAAAGAAGTCCTTTATTCCTTAGTACGAGACATACAAGCAGTGGGCAGGGGTGCGGGGAAAGAGAAGTGGACGACGACCGGTTTGCATTCATCAGAACGCTTCCATGGGTCCAAGGATCGTTTCAAGGATACAGCCGGACTTGTGGGGTGTTCTCAATATACATATGGCGGGTCTTGTGGGATATTCTGTGTAAGGCAAGTCTTGCAGGGTGCTCCTGTGATACGGCAGGACTTGTGGGGTGTTCCCAGTATATGGCGGGTCTTGTGGGATGTTCTCAGTGTAAGGCAAGTCTTGCAGGGTGTTCCCCAGATATGGCAGGATTTGTGGGGTGTTCCCTGGATATCTCAGGACTTGTGGGGTTTTCCCAGTATATGGTGGGTCTTGTGGGGTGTTCCCAGTATATGGCGGGTCTTGTGGGGTGTTCCAGTATGTGGCGGGTCTTGTGGGGTGTTCCCAGTATATGGCGGGTCTTGTGGGATGTTCTCAGTGTAAGGCAAGTCTTGCAGGGTGTTCCCCAGATATGGCAGGATTTGTGGGGTGTTCCCCGGATATCTCAGGACTTGTGGGGTTTTCCCAGTATATGGCGGGTCTTGTGGGGTGTCCCCAGTATATGGCGGGTCTTGTGGGGTGTTCCCAGTATATGGCGGGTCTTGTGGGGTGTTCCTTGTATAAAGTCTTTCAGGGTGTTCCTTGGATACAGCAGGTCTTGTGAAGTGTTCCCAGTATTTTTGGGTCCTGCATCTGGACCATACTTGTGATCAGCACAAGGCAATCTTGGGTAGATGCCAGAGCCCATTCTACTCGGGAAGCTTCTACCAACATTGTCCCTTTTCCTTAAAGCCAGTGAAAAAATTTGGGTTACCAGGCAGTCACTGAGGCTCTTGGTGCCCCATCATTGCCCATGGCTCTGCTCCTAATTTATTTCCGGCATTTCTCCCTCGTGAAGCCTCAGCTTCTGACTTCTGATTTCAACTTTTGGCTATGAATTCCTGGTAGCACTGTCAATCTGACCTTCAGACCACGACCTGCGGAGTACCTGGCCAGAAAGACCAGATATATTTAAAGGGGTCATTGAAAGTTAGCAAGTTTTCCACTACTTGCCGATCACTAGGGGTCTGACAGACTGCTGGAACGCCAAGCGACCACCTCTGCAGTGGCCCATATAAGTAGGGTAATGGTCTTGCCCGACTAAGACTGCAACAGACACCCAATCTGCTATCTCTGGTAGTCCCATAGACAATTAATGGAGTGATGGTGGCATCATGCGTAGAGCACTTTAGAGCCACGTCTTGGCGGGACTTTTCTCGATAGGACGCCCTGAGATCAGCAGATTTTCACCTATCCTGTGGATAAGATAGGACCACGTCGGGTGGATAAGTTAGGACCACCTCTGTAAATGTATAGACAAGGGCTCCAGTAGACCCCGCACCAGTCGGGTTCTGGTCATAGAGGGTCCACTACCTATCACCACACATCTTGCCCAATTCAATGCAAACTCACGGGGGTGTATCGGCGGCATTGAGCTAAATGTTCTTTTTCTTTCTTTGAGCGGTTACAATATTTCTGTCCGTCAGTGCCGAGGATTTATTACCATACGGAGCCGCCGCTATCACTGATATCATAACATATGCATTATTTATGCAAAAACAGAGGAGCGGTTTGACATTTGTCCTGCAAATATCTGCTACTTAATTATAAGTCTCCTCCGTGCGTTGCTGCAAAATGCAAATTCCCGGCAGTAACGTCTGTATGTAATATAATGTGGCACAGTGTGAGGCTTGTCTGGGATTGCACAGTATGACTCCCCCACATTTGGGAAATCATTTAGTAGAATTATAGTCTTCGAGAGCTGAGCTACTTAAGAGCAAATCAGGTCAAAAAGGCATTAGAGATCATGATGAGAATACCGGGATAATTTATCAGCGCCGAAACGTAATACTGCGCCGCCGAACGCCGGCACATCCATCAAGCATTACCATAAAACTCGTCTTTCACAAATCAGATTGTTCGTAGTGAGGCCATTTGTATTTACAACCCGGCGGGAAGATTGAGCAGCGCCATGGTGGATCCCATACTGTTAAAGAGTAAAAATCCTTTAATCTGGAATTCATTGGTATAAAATGTCCAATAATCCGGCTGTGGACAAAAATGGATCCAAAAATTGGCTGATGGTCTTCAATAGTTTACACCTAGAAGTCCAGAAGTCCAGGACCGAGGAGAGAAGCGGCAACATAATGTCCAGTGCCCAGAACAACGTATAACAAAGAGATGTACGGAACGGTTCCCCAATCTACAGATGTTGGCTCCGGTCCTGGCAGCTCCACTATCGGCTCATGTTGGGTCGGCAGCGGTCACTGCTGGGTGCAAAGGGGCCTGGCTGACTATTCATATAACAGCCAAGCCGGCCACCTTCTGCATCACAGGCAATGCCTAGCTATAGTAGGGGGCTGGCTGACTACTCATATAACAGCCATGCTGGCCACTTTATGCATCACAGCCAATGCTAGCAATAGAAGGGGGCTGGCTGACTACTCATAACAGCCAAGCCGGCCACCTTCTGCATCACAGCCAATGCCTAGCAATAGAAGGGGGCTGGCTGACTACTCATAACAGCCAAGTCGGCCACCTTCTGCATCACAGCCAATGCCTAGCAATAGAAGGGGGCTGGCTGACTACTCATATAACAGCCAAGCCGGCCACCTTCTGCATCACAGCCAATGCTTAGCTATAGAAGGGGGCTGGCTGACTACTCATACAACAACCATGCCGGCCACCTTATGCATTACAGCCAATGCCTAGCAATAGAAGGGGGCTGGCTGACTACTCATAACAGCCAAGCCGGCCACTGTTATGTTTCGGTAACTGAGGAGAAATGGCAAAAAATAGCAAAAGCGGTAATACACCAGAGAGGCTGGAACCTATTGGATTGCAGTAACCTGAACTAACCACACAACTAGAGGTAGCCGTGGAGCGTTCCTACGTTGATCCTAGACGCCTCGTCACAGCTTGAGAGATAACTACACCTAAAGGCAGAAAGATGAAAGCTATCTGCCCCGGAGCAGATCCCCAAAGAAAATAGGAAGCCCCCAAACATGTAATGGCGGTTAGACAAGAAGAAGCACGGACACAGACAGAAAATAGAATGAGCAAACGCTGGGACCCATTCTGTCTAGACAGAAAAGTACAGGAAAGAATTCTGACTGCAATCCAACAAAAACCCTAAGAAATATACCAACACTTCTGATTGCCAAAAAAACTGAGATCACACGACCTCCACCACCTAAATCAGATCTCTGGTGTAACAAAATGCTATTCAGCAAATAAAAGTAACAAAGAGCAAAGCAAAAGTGCAGACACAAATGGAGCACAATTGCAGCGCCAGACCCCGAAAAGGGACAGGCTGCAGTCCACTGCAGGCAGCAAACCAGCAGAGAAAATCAAACAGAGAAAAAAAACAGAAAACACTTATCTGAAGGAGAGCAGGAAACTAGCAGTGCTTCAAGCAAGACCA
>JARQOD010000009.1:76091862-76130408 GCA_033576555.1 Oophaga sylvatica
CCGCTTTTATCAAAAAATTATATTAAATATAAAAACGAGGAATTAGAATAATAAACGCTAGACCAGAGTGTAATAATCCCTTCCCCCCATTGTTTAATTTCTGTATATAAGTATGTAATCCCGCTTCACCTGGGGACCGGGATTATGGGGGTTCTCAGACTGTAATAAAAAAAGTATTAACTTTCACGTTGAGGGTGACTCTTTATAAAAATATAGAAATACCCCTACATCACACAAAAAAACACTGATATAAATTAATTGTGAAATACTTCATTCCCCTGAGGGGGCGCTGCAGGGAAATGTAACTCTTACTCCCGGGTGTCGGCACAGAAACGTTTATTGGGAGGTTCCAGCAGGGACACTTGCAAATTCCTATTATCAAAGGAATTCTTTACAAATGCCGATTATTCAAGGCAGAGCTCCTATAAGACAGAGATCACAAGTGCGTTTTTGCAAGAGTTTTGCACAAAATTTTATGAAAGTCCGTACTGTTTAAAAAATGGAAAAAAAAAAAGGTTTTGTTTAATTTTTTGCTGCAGATTTCGCTGTTTGCATTTTGTGCTTCCTGTAAATCTATTTTATTTTGTATGTTGGGCCATTGCCCACTCCGGAGTAGCAGCGCTGAGTTTTAGATGCAGGGGATTTTTTTTTTGAGTACAAAACGCTGGGTTCTATTGAATGCAGGGAAATCCCCTGTGTTTGTGTGCCTACATGATAGCAGAACGGGGTTTCTAGAATCCCCTCCCCTAGCTGTCACAGTGTCCGCTGTGGTTTTTATGCTGCATTTAAAAACAATGCGTCAAAATCCACAGCAATTGTGTTCGTGGGGAGTACCCTAAAAAACCAATTCAAACAATATAGATTTAACAGGTACTTGGACTATCCCAAAAATGTCAAGTTTTTGAGTTGGGAAGTGCGATTTCAAAACCCTTTCCTGGTATGTTGGGCCCCCCCATCCCCATCCGTTAAAGGTCCCCTAAATCCCCCCTTTGGTGTGCATGGCCCCCTCCCCTTCCCCATCCTGGTATCATGGCCCCCCCAACCCCAACCCGGAGCATGGCCCTCAACCCCCAACCCGGATGCATGCCCCCTCGTCCCCCTCCAGGTATACTGGCCCCCCTCCCCATCCTGGTATAATGGCCCCCCCATCCTATTGGTATGATGGCCCCCCCATCCCCCTCCCGGGATACTTGGGCCCCCTCATCCCCTTTGGTATGCATGGCCCCTTCCCTACCCAGTTGCATGGCCCCCTCATCCCATCTTGGTATGTATGGCCCCCCCACCCCATCAGGTATACTTGGCCCCCTCATCCCCCCTTTGGTATGCATGGCCCCCCTTTAAAAACCCAAAGGAAACTGATGGAATACTCATGCTCCCCACGCCGGGGCTATGGTTGGGTGAAGATGAATATTCATTTTTTTTAATATCGGGCCGCTGTTAGCCACACCCGCGACTTGCTGCAGCTGGTGTGATGCTACTAAAAAAAATTTAAATATTCATGCTTCCCTCCCATGGGCGTGGGAAAGCAGTGAATTTCATTTGTTTAATACGGACCACGTGATTGCCCAGCGCTGCTGGAGGTAGCCGGTTGGCTAACTATGCGCTATTAAAGAAGATGAATATTCACTGCTCCCGGCGCCTATAGTCCCTCACATCTCTCAGCAGTGGCTTCAGTACATACACTGTGTTCCAATTATTATGCAAAAATTGTTTAGGAGTGATGAGGTAAGAATTTTTTTGTTCAGCAGTTAAACTCATTGATGGTGATGTGTGTCAGGGCTCTTTATATCACTGTAAGCAATTGCAGACACCTGTGCTAATTAGTTTGGCAGGTGAGTCCAATGAAAGGCAAGACTATCAAGAAGGTGTCCCACATTATTAAGCAGCCTACATTTTTTGACAAAATGGGAAAGAAAAAGGATGTGTCGGCTGCTGAGAAGCAACAAATTGTGGAGTGTTTAGGTCAAGACATGACTACAATCAACATTGCCAGGACACTTCATCGTGATCATTGCACAATCAAGAAGTATGAAGCTGATTCACAGTACACACGTGTGCGTGCTGATAAGGGACAATTGAAGACTCTTTCCTGCAGGCAATTACGTCAGGTTAAAAGAGCAGCGGCAAAAAAGCCTTGTCTTAGCAGCAGACAAGTTTTTGACGCTGCTGGTGCCTCCAACGTCCCCGAATAAAAAGATGCAGGGTCCTTCAGAGGTTTGCAGCTGTGCGTAACCCATCCTGTCGACCTCCTCTATCCACTGCCCACAAGCAGAAACGGCTCCAGTGGGCCAAACAATACATGAAGACTGACTTCAAAACTGTTTTGTTGACCGATGAGTGCCGTGCAATGCTCGATGGTCCAGATGGATGGAGTGGAGGATGGCTGGTTGATGGACACCCTTTGCAAACACGGCTATGGCGCCAACAAGGAGGAGGTGGAGTAATGTTTTGGGCTGGAATCATGGGGAGAGAGATTGTCGGCCCCTTTAGGATCCCTGAAGGGGTAAAGATGAACTCCATAGTGTATGTTGAGTTTCTCAAACAGCACTTCTGCCATGGTTCAAGAAGAAGAACCGTGCATTCCGCAGCAAGATCATTTTCATGCTGATAATGCACCGTCTCATGCTGCACATAACACATCTGCATCTCTGGCTGCTATGGGCATAAAAGGGGACAAATTTGGTGTGGCCCCCATGCTCCCCTGACCTCAACCCATTGAGAACATCTGGAGCATCTCAAAGGAGTGTTCTATGATGGCGGGAGGCAGTTCACATCTAAGCAACAGCTCTGGGAGGGTATTCTGTCCTCATGCAAAAAATTGAAGCAGAAACTATCCAAAACCTGACAAATTCAATGGAGGAGAGAGTTCAGAAGCTCCTTTCCAACAAGGGGGTCCTATGTGCAAATGTAACATCCTAGAATAAAGTTTTGAGTTGAAAACTGTTTGATTTCAGGTTGTAAGAACCTGCTAATGCTTATAATTTCACAAATGACCATTTTTTTGTTCTTTATTAAAATGAAAAGGTTGAAAACTCTGCTGTGCAGAATAATTTGGAACATGCATTTTGAGTGCAGTTTGAGTGTTTTATTTTTTTAAAAATATACTGTTATCATAGGCAGTTTATACAAAAACCTTTCAATTGTACTCTAATAGCTATTTGACTGGAAAATTACAATGACTGCAATTCATATAGGTAATTTGGGAAAATCTGAGAAAATATTATTTGCATAATAATTTGGAACACAGTGTAGAGGTGGGAAGGATTACAGATGTGGGAAGCAGTGAATATTCATTTTCTTTAAACAGCAGGCACAAAGGTTAGCCTCAGCAGCAGCTCCTGCCTCTTGCTGCTCCCACCTCCCCATCCACAGCAGATACATCCAAACTATAAGATGCATCCCCTATTTTCCTCCAAATTTTTGGAGGAAAAAGTGCGTCTTATAGTTCGAAAAATATGATAGATAGATCGATTAAACAAATTAAATAGATAGATGGAATAGATAAATTAAATATTAGATAGATAATAGATAGATAGATAGAGGGGCGGACATACCGTTGGTGCATCCGGTGCAGGTGCATCAGGCCTGGAGGTGGAGGGAGGCCCCTGCAGGGTGATAATATGGGCAATCTGGCCTATTTCTATGGCTCTGAGGCTCCAGGGGGCCCAAGGCCAGATACCCCTTATGTGCGGTGGGCAAGTAGCGATCCCTGCAGCTATGCTGCCTATGGGAGACATTGGTAGTGGAGCGGAGCTGCAGGGATCCATCCTTGCTTCCTGCCCGGAGCTTCCTGTCTGACACAGGCACGTGGCTGTATAACAGGAAGCGCAAGGCGCAGGAGCGGGATTCCAGGGCTGTAACTGATGCTGATGGGGGAGATAAGTATTACAATGAAGACAGGAGGCAGGGATTTCTTCTAGGCACCGCACGCCCCGTAGCTGGAAGAAATCATTAACATAAAGACAGAATAAACATTTTCAGCATCAAGACCATTAATATGAGGCAGACAGGTAGGACTGGTGTAACATTTTCTATTACCTGTATGCCCATATTAATAGGTCATATACGTCCTCGGGGAATAGATTCCCTTTAACCTTATAATTTGCCTTGATGTAAAAATGTGCAATTGTATTTTTTTTTTTGTGGAGCAATAAATGATTCACCCCCCGCCTGCCCTTTCTATATGGATAAAGGTTGTTCTCTCTTCATCGGTCACATTAGTATTTTTTTTTTCTCACCCTCTGCAGTTTTTATGGGACAAGTGTCCACCGGGCGTCTCCTCCACACATGAAAGCTGTTTGCTCCACGTCTGAAAAGATCAAATCTGCGGAATTTTGTCAGATTTTTCCCCCCCATCGTTCCGCTGCCCTTGTACAGCGATGTTCGCTCTTTCTGACTCTAATTGTTGAACACATAAACATTGTACACCTCCCTATGAATTAAACAATATTTCCTTTATTCTTTAAAGCCATTTTATTGCTTTTCTGCGGCCGCTGTGAATTATGCTTAATAAGCCTCCAGGATGTTCTGGTTTAATGCTTTGAAAGCGCCGGCGCTGTATGTGCCTCCCCAGCCAATAGAAGTACCGAACCTTTCACTCTCTCAGCATGACGGCTGCAAAAATTCTGTTTTAATCGTGGGGCAGAAGTTCAGATGGTTACAAGTGTTTCAATTTTCTGCTGCCGTCACCCTGAGCTTTGGCGCTTTTTTTTCTCTTATGAAGGCTTAAGCAGAGGTGAAAGAGGTAGCCACACATCGGGAATGTACTGCCGGCCCGCTACCGGGGTGAATGGTAAATGAAGAACAGTTTGTACCAAAAATACAATAAAAAACATTAAAAAAATATTTTGTATCTGTGCAATGTAAGTTACTATTAATTCAAAAGCATAATTCCATTCTTAAACGGTATGTATTTCTTTGTAACCATATTTTATTGATTCAACTGAAATGTAAAGCAAAAAGTAACTTTGCAAAAAAGTCCTAAATTGATTAATATTTGTGCATGCAGCTAATATCCTTATCTATGTGTCTCCATGGTTACAGACTACAAACAAACCTTTGTGTAGTCTGATGCTGCAGTCATGTGATTGGATCCATTCATATCACTTCAGGTCAGTGCGATTATTGTGGACACCAAACTTGAATAATTTCTTTTTAGATTTTTTTTTTTTAAATTCAAACTTTGTAAAAGAAAAAAAAATCTTAGTGTCCTTTTCTGAGACTCGGAACATTTGTATTTGGAGCTGGGTGAGGACTTGTTTTTTGTGCCCTAAGCTGATGATTTTATTGAATATATGTTGGGGTAGATGCGACATTTTGATAGCTTTGTTTGGCAATTTGGGAGTGTTGGGGCGATGATTAAAAATGGCAATTTTTATTGTTTCAATTTCTTTTGCGAGATCAGGCCTTTATGGAGGAAGCGATCCCAAATACTTGGTTTATCTCTCTTATATTTGAACTGGGAAAAACGTCATGATTTACGAGATTGTCAGCGGCATTTAAATGGTTAAAGAGCAGCGATCAGTGACTGTTTTAGCTGCAACTGCTGAGATGGAACAGGCTCGTTAGCTGAGTCCGCACCATACAGCAGCACTCGGCTCAGGTCTTTCCTTTATGTGCTATGTCAGGAAAAGATTAATTCAACCAGGAAAAAAACTCATACACAAATATTAATTCTAGAATCAGGACACAGACAGAAGAGGCCCTTGAACAAGAACAATATATGGGCCCCTTTGCAGTCTAATAATCATCATAATGCACAATTTCATCTGCTTTGGAGGTAATAGTGGCCCCGGTTGCACCAATGGTATGTCTGCCTCTGTCCAGGGTATATAATATCTAGGAGTGAGACTGAGTTAGGAGGCGCAAGACCTCACAGATTTACTGTTTATATCTTGTCTCCTATACTGGGTAGAACTAAGTTTCTCAGTTTTGACACTCTCTGATCCTTTAACAGTGGTGCACACAATGATATAGTAGCAGGAAATATTATAACCTTAAAAAAAAAATTATCACCCATTCAATTTCCTACAGCTGCAGCGCCATTGCTCTGGTGGTCCTCACCTGTATCTGCTTCTTACTTCCATGTGACTTTCGAGCGAGGCTCTGGCCTTCTGAAATGATGCTAGCATTATAACTGTGACTGCTGAGGCAAGTGATTGGCTGTGTCATGGAAATATATATGTATTCCATATATTCAAAGTATATTCACTATATGTATTCACAGTTCACAGTTAGATAGATCTCACTTGCTAAAAAACCCTGTGCTCACATATTTCTAGGCCAGCTATAATCAGTCGTTTTAAAGAAATCTGGCCTTCATATGACCTTCGTAAAGGAACAAATGCATGAAGTACAAAATGTCCTATTAGATATCTGTTGTTTACTTTATAGTTATGCAAGGCACTAGGTCACAGAATTTAAACAATAATTCTGCAACTTAGCTCTTTTAATCATGATTATCATATTACACTAGAACAGCCAATAATCTAGCAGCTTTTAATTGTATGTTAATTGACTAACCAGCCCTTTTTGTAAAGTATAAAACCTTGAATGAATTAATATGTATGTCTTTGACGACTGTTATACTGACACTTTCGTGTGGACAGTCCTCATTTCGTTCTGAGCGCTCAAAAAGACATTATATAGAGATTTGGACATGGCAAGCAGCAAACACAGGATATTTTTTCCTAATTAAATTTCCATATCAGTTGGCGCCCAATGTGGGGCATTGGACGAAACGCACGAGGACTCGGCCGACTGGAGAGACGGGGGTGTTGGCCCTGGCCTTGGCACACGGGACGGAGACTGCAGCTCCATCAGTAAGGTAAGAAAACTTTGTCATCTTACCTGATGTTCCCTGTGCCTAGTCCTAGCCTACACTTCCAGCCGGTCGGACGTGGTCATCACCGCATTCCCAGGTTGTGTAAAAAGTCCATACCCTTATCCAAAAGCCCTGGGATATAAGCCGAGTTGGTTGCTGCTGTGCTGTATATGTTTCATGTTTTATGTGAACCGGGGAGGAAAGTTGGAACGGTGACTGTGTTTTTGCTTGCTGATCTCTGGGGCTGTATACGCAAAAGACAATTGCTGCATAAGTTCTCGCAGTAAACTTTCACGCACCGGGAGGCCATCCCAGTCAAATCAGACGTGGAGGGCGGGGAGCTTTGTTTTGGATAAGTCCACGCAGATTATTCTTCACACATTGGAGGGAGGTTATCCCAAAAAATCCAGTTGTGGAAGCGAGGGCTTTGTTCGGTTAAGTTTCTGCAGTAAACTTTCACGCACTGGGAGGCCATCCAGTCAAATCAGACGTGAAGGGCAGAGCTTTGTTTGGATAAGTTCTCACAATAATTGTCCACGCACCGGGAGGCCATCCAGTCAAATCAGACGTGGATAGTGAGAATTTTGATGAAGGCTATTGCAGATTACTGTGACCGGGCACAGAGCGATAGACCTTGAGCCTCACCGCGCTCAGTGCAATTGGTGAGTTATCAGCTACCAGAGCAGCTTGTATGTGTCACAGATCATCAAAGAGGGATTCGTATTCTCCCGGGTGTCTGTCTCACTGTCTGTATCAGGTTACTGTCGCTTTAAATCACATCTCCGTGCGCTCTGTCAGTAATCATTCAGAGCAGTGTGCTGGCTGCAGCAGCGAGAAAACCCCTTTGACCCCCCTCCTCTGCTAATCACGTTATCAGGCATTCTGTTTCTTGGCTTTGATTTTTATTTTTTTAAGTAGTTTTTGGCTACAGGTTTTAACGTGAGAATTTCAGGCATTCAGACTGAACTATATTCATTTTTTGCTATTCTGAGGAATAATAATAATTTTTTTTTTTTTTTTGATACGTGATTTCAGTGGCTATAGAGACAGCAAGCAGAGATATAAGGAAGGGAGGGGGGTAGCTGCCAGCTGACATTCAGAGATTTTTAATTAGCTGTTTTTAGTAACAAGGGTTGTTTTTCGAGTTTTATGATTATACGGTTTTTCTTTTCTCCCCTTTTTGGTGAATTTATTTATTTATTTTTTTTTTTTGTTTTCTTTTTCTAGAGTTTTTTTTTACTAAATCTAACTTTTTGTTTTTTTTAAAATTTTTCTTTTAAGTACATTTTTAAATGATTTTGGAGAGATTTTTTTCTCTAAGCAATTTATTTTAGATCTTTATTTCTCCAGCCATTTTTTTTTCTACAAGCTTGCCTTTAGAACAAGGTCACATAGATAAGGAGAATTACAGGCTGTGGGAGAGAGAGACAGACAAACTACGCAGTGGTCTGAGCAGCCCCTCCCGTCGGGCATTCGGCGAGGAAATTTTTTTTTTTTTTTTTTTTTTTATGTGAATAAGTTTGAAAGGTGTTAAATCATCTGTGAGAAAAAGATCACTGACATGTCACAAGAGCAGAATTCAGAGTCACACACATCCATGTCCATCATGTGGAGACACGGGACAGGTGTAGGCTGCTCTCATTGAGTAAGGAGCTTGTACAGGGAAAAAACGCTCCCCGCCTCTCTCCACAGGGAGAAGGCATTTTTGTTTCAACCATCCACTCTCAAGAGTCACAGGGGGGACACCCTCTTTTCTTCTTCTCTCAGTCCCTTTCTCTTTCTTCTTCAGACTTTTCTCCTCTTTCCTCGCTGCCATCCCTCTCATTCCTTCTTTTCCCTCCATCACTCTCTAAAAACATCCATTTTCTTCATCTTCCTCTTCTTCTATCTCTTCCTCTCCAACTCTCAAATCTTGTTCTTCATCTTCTTCTACTTCTCCCCCTCCCTCTTTCTTCTCTCTCTCTCCTCCATCTTTCTCTCTTTTCCCCTTTCACTCTTCTCTCCCCCCTCCTCTTTCTCTCGCTCCCCCTCACACCTCCCTTCTCTTCCTCTTTTTTTCTACTTCGTCATCAACTGGGTCAACGCCCAATCCAAGCAATGTGGTGTCCCTGTATTCAGTGTTTCCAGCACAGGGCACCTTGTCTATCCAAGCACAGTACAAACATTGCCAGTCATTATATCAGGAGAATAAGTGCAAATCTCCCTACACAAAACGCTACATGTAGCCCCAAGACACAACAGTCCACAGCTTAGGGCTTCACAGGGGGGTGGTATAGCTTACAGAGACAAATGAGGAACTCAGTGCCAAGTAGGGCTGCTAGCATGGAACCATGACACTGATCCACCGCAGCCTCAGCAAGGAAGTGGGAAATCCCCATGCAGCAAGACAACTTTAAAGCCCAAATCTCACCCAGTGTATGCACCAAGTACACCATGTCACTTCTTATCTGATGAAGATGAAGATGCAACGTCACACATGTGCCAATACTAGGGAGAAAACACACAAGCACCAATAGAGCAGGGACAGGGAGAGGCACCATCCTATGAGCCCTTCATCCCAAGCCAAGTGATCAGTATGCTGCCAGACCCAGGGATACACCCCATGCTATTTTGCCAAAAAATGCAGCAGATCCAGCAAACGTATACAGCAGCTGGATTGATCTCTGGGACCGAAATGGAAATAAAGCAGGTGATGCATTTGGCCAATTATGAGAGAACACTTCAAGCTTCCAACAGAGTTAGATGCGTATGCTTGGGAGACAGGACCAAAGCTAATTGAGCAACTCAGAGAATGGGCCAAAAGCAGACTGACAGGACAAACTCTCAGCCTACATGTCACGAGTCAAGACAAGACAGAGTCTGTGGAGAAGTTCCATGACAGAGTAATGCAAGTGTTTCAAGATTTGGGCCTCATTACCCATGATCAGAACCACGGACGGATGTTGGCACAGGCTTTTGTGCATGGACTGAGAGAACCAATCAGGAAACCACTGGTAGCAGCCAGGCCTGAGTACACGTCAATAGCAATGGATACCCTGCTCACAGTAGCAAAAAAGGATTTAGTCCCGCCGGGACAGAAGGAATGTCAAGTGTTACAACTGTGGCGAGTTTGGTCATTTCCGGAACAAGTGCAGAAACTGACTTCACCCAGAAAAGAAGAAACACAGAAAGCAGTGAAGAACCCCGTCCATAGGACAGAGCACACCAAGTCCACAAGGACCCCACCAGTGGGACAATATCCTGAGAGTGGATGGCGTAGTCATATCTTTCTTGTGGAACTCCGCAACCTCACCTACCTATCAGAATCTTCTGCTTCCTGCATGGGAATTGATGGTCAAGTCAGATTATTTCAGATTATGAAGCCCTGAGCGTGTGGACTCAGCCAGAACACTCCATCATGTCCCAGTTTGTTGTGTAAAAACCTGAACCCTAACCTATTGGGAGTGGACTACTGCAGAAGCTGAAAGCGACCAGAGTGTTCCAGGAAGATGGGACCATGACACTTTCTTCACCCTGACCCAAGAAGAAAACAGGACCTCAAACAACCACACTGCCAGACCTATCACAGGAGGTGCTGGACATAGTACAGAAAAGCCACTCCATCACCCAGAGTCAAGATGTCTCTGACCAACTGAAGGTCTAAGTGAACTCGCCTAAGAAGACGGCCTGAGAACTTTGACATTGGCCAGGATATTTCAACTCAAGAAGGACCCTACTCGCTTCATGGAATGGCAACACCTCATCCAGCTCTAACGCCAGAGGTTCATCTTTTGCAAGCACCAGGAGGTGCACCCTGCAATCAACCAGTTCACCCGGGCCCCTAGACCGGAAAAAAGGCACTCAGCTCTTCAAACTTGTGCACAAATACTGACCTGAGATCGAGCTGGAGAAAAAGAAATACTGATGGCCCGTGCTGAGAAAAAAGCAGCCGTTCAAGGAGACGTCCCAACAGAAGACCCCCTGTGACCAGAGAATGTGCTAACACAGTGACTGTCTTGGTGGAGAACAAGAAAGCCAGCTGGTCGTCATCTCTCATGATGTGGACCCTAGTAGACGGCTTGTTTTCCCGCCAGCTCTGCACCAGCAGATGGGAGTCCCCTGCCGCATACTGAAGGACAAGGCCAAACTGGGCTGCCTCGCCCATCGGAATCAATCCAGCTTTCCACAGTGAAGAAAAGACTGTAAACCCCACTGAGTTCAGAATGGTTGCAAGGCCTGGAGGCCGCGAAAGAGGCTACGGTATTTGAAACCCCAACAGTGCTGAACCTCACACTCTGCTCTCAAGAGTCCCAGTCACCGCAACGGTATTCACGGTGATCAACCTGGCCAGTACCTTCTTCAGTGTTTCCCCTCCACCTGGAGGCCTGCTTTCACGCACCAGTGCAGTGCATATGGACATGTTGCCTCAAGGTGCTCAAAACAAGCCTTTAAGTTTCACCAAGACAATGTCCTCCATCCTCATCAACTGGATTGCAGAATATGCAAGAGTCACTCTTCTACAACACGTGGATGACTTTCTCTTTTGTGTGGTTGACATCGACACCTGCACAGTCTATTCCTTGTCTCTCCTACTCTACTGGAAGAACAGCAATGCAAGGTCTGGAAGAACAAAGTCCAGTGATGCCCGAAGCAAGTTACATCCCTGGGACACTGTATTGCCCCAGACGAAACACATGTCAAAAGACTGGAAGACCACTGTGGAGAAGATGGCTCCCCAACAACTCCAAGAATGCTGCAGGCCTTCCCTGGTCTAGTGTCATATTGCAGAACTTGGATCCCTGATGCCTCAGTCCTAATGCAGCCTCTGTGCGCTGGCATCAACGTAACCCGCTCCTTCTATCAGACGCAGCCTTCAACCCATTCAGGAGATTGGAAGAACTCCACAGTCTCAGCGCCAATACTAGGCATACCTGACTATGAAAAGTCTTTCCGTCTACCTGATGGAAAGAAAAAAGGTCATGCTACTGGAGTCTGGCACGGATTCACGGGGGGAAAACAGAGACTTTTAGGCTGCCTCTCAGCCCGCTTGGATCCAGTTGCAAGAAGATCACCCCCCTGCCTGATGGCAGTATCCGCAGCACACACCCTCTGGACAAGGTTGCTGAATCACTCTTGGACAGCCACTGGAAACTCTCACTCCACATGACATCTTGGCAATCTTCAATCAAGCTCACCAAACAGTAATCTCTCCACCGCCAGGCATCTTTGTGGCACCTCTATTGCCTTTGTCTCATAATGTCACCGTCTCCAGACCTACAGTCCTCAGCCCGGCCACTTACTCCCACTCCCAAGGGGGATACTTGGATGGCTCCAGAAGAAGTTTCAACACAGGAAGTGCAGTGACCAGCAATCAAGAAATCCTGTGGTCCAGAAGTCTGTCACCTAGCCTGTCAGCCCAGGAAGCAGAATTGATAGCGCTGACGAAGGCCTGCCAGATGGCAGAGGCAAGACTGCAAACATCTACACGGACTACAGGTACTCGCATGGCATAGCACACGACTTTAGACCCATCTGGGCTACAAGGGACTTCATCACAGCAAACAGGACAACCGTGAAGCATCATGGAGCCTTCAGGGACCTGCTGGGTGTACTCCAATTTCCAAAATGGTGGCAATTTGAAAAATCAAAGTGCATGGAAAACTGAAAACGAAGAGGCGTGAGGCAATAACATGGCGGACATGGCAGCCAAAGAAGCAGCCAAAGGAAGACAAAATGGAGAAAGTGGGAGAGGTCGTAGAGCCGGACGGCTACTACATGACGACTGAAGACAAGAAACCTGACAAAAAGACGTCTGGGATCTGCTCAAGAAGTTACAAGACCAAGCTCCAAAAGGAAAAGAGCTGAATGTGAAAAAAGCAACACGTGAAGAAGGAAGGCTATCATAATAGACTTCAAACTCTGCCTACCACAAAGTATGCACCCTATGGTGGTCCAATGGGTACATGGACCCACATCCACATATCAAAGACACAGATGAATGATCTGATTGGTGCTTACTGTTTCGCTTCAGGGATCTCCACCCTAACAGCCAAATTCACCAGCAGCTGTCTGACATGCGGCAAATGCAAGCCTGGACGTATGGAAGAAAGACCCCCTCACCTCATCTGGAAAGACCACTCTACCAGCTTCAAAGGATCCAGATAGACCACATCCAGATATCGCCAAGTGAAGGATTCAAATACGCCATTGTGGTCAAAAGAAGAATTTTCAAGATGAACAGAAGCCTTCCAAGTCAGCAAAGACTACTGCAACGAAGCTACTTTCGGAAAATAGTGTGCAGATACGGGGTTCCAGAAATGATAGAAAGTGATCAGGGACCCGCATTCACAGCAAATCTGACACACAAGACCCGATTAGCAGTAGGGTCAGATTTAGGCCTACACACTCCTTACCACCCCCAGAGCAGCAGGAAGGTAGAAAAAACTGAATGAAACACTTAAGAATAGAATGCTGAAAAATTGCCCAAGAGACACGCAAACCATGGCATGACACACTCCTAATTGCACTGTTTAGCGTAAGGCACACTCCCAGAGACCCAGAAAAAGCTGTTTCGTGCCTGCATCTTCTGCTAACAGATAAGACATTTTCTTCTTTTAGTTTTTTGGTGCCTGCATTTTGTCCTGCACTTCTGTGGGGGTCTGCCGGGTCCCCTTCGGGGGGCTTATGCTCCTCTCAGTTTAGTTCAGCCACTGTTTGTTCATTTGCCTTTTCCAGTTTTTTCAGTGGTTGCTGTTTAGTTTTTGTTACACCAGAGAACTAATTTAGGTGGTAGAGGTCGTGTGATCTCAGGTGTTTTTGTAATTAGTAGAGTTGGTACTTTTCAGGGTTTTTTTGGGGTTGCAGTAAGTGCCTTTCCTATCCTCTTCTATCTAGACAGATTGGGCCCCAGCGTTTGCTCATTCTATTTTCTGTCTGTGTCTGTATTTCCTCTTGTCTAACCGCCATTACATGTTTGGGGGCTTCCTATGTTCTTTGGGGATCTGCTCCGGGGCAGATAGCTTTCCTTTTTCTATCTTTAGGTGTAGTTAGCTTCTCAGGCTGTGATGAGGCGTCTAGGACCAACGTAGGAACGCTCCACGGCTGCCTTTAGTTGTGGTGGTTAGTCAGGGTACTGCAATTCCATAGATTCCAACCTCTCTGGTGTATTACTTTTTTTGCCTGCTCTCCTCAGCTACCAAATCATAACACTTATGTAATTGAATTGGTCAAAAACTAATGTCCATTCTCGAGTTTTTCTCCTCACTGCCAGATTTGATGATCCTGTCCAGGAGCCCCAGATGACATCAACCTCTGTGTAACTAGAGGGAAAGCCTGTTTGAATCCACGTATCGCATTGCAAGGAAGCTCCTGTACCAGGAGAGACACCTAAGCCATGAAGGATGTCGTGGATGCTCTGACTGACCAGACAGATGACCAGATGACCTACCTGATGAGTTCAAGGCCAGAGACCAAGTTAAAGCAGGATTTGAGTCACTATTGCCACTAGTAACTATAAACAAAAATGTTGATTGGATAAATTACATCTATTATAACCAGCAGAGATTTGTTAACTTCACCATAGATGCTGTAAAAGATTTGGCAGCACAGTTAGGCCCCACTTCCATTATGGCATTCCAGAATAGAATGGCTTTGGATATGATTCTAGCTGAGAAAGGAGGTGTTTACAAAATGATCAAAGACACCTGTTGCACCTACATCCCAGACAACACTGGCCCAAATGGTAAAGTCACAATGGCAATACAGAAACTTAATGAGTTATCAGAAGAACTGAAACAGAACTCAGGTGTCACTGACCCATAGGATCGATACTTTGGGTGGATAAGTGGGTGGCAGGAAATGTTGGCACAGGTTGGGACAGCCATTATGGGGGTTCTCATTTTTGCATTAATTACTGGTTGCTGTGTTATTCCTTGTATCTGCAGGATAATGGAAAAAACTGTTCAGGAGACAACCAATTTGATGCCACTCACCATCTTGGACCTCGCACCAGTCCGGATGGAACTGCCTGGCTTGACCAGATCTCCGAACTACCTCCAGACTGAGAATACACATCCTTGATGAAACATCATATCAACTATGAGATTATGATTGCAAACACATAAACCCCCGACAGGGACAGTCCTCCTGACCGCCCATTTGCGAAAAGTCTGTATTCGGTGGGGGAGGCATGTACTAGGGGTGTCTCAACTCACCGGCAGCACAAAAGAGTTGCAGCGCTTTGGGCCAGGAGCAGGTTTTTAGGGCAAGTGGTATCTAAGGGGGGACTGTCATGGAAATATATATGTATTCCATATATTCAAAGTATATTCACATATATGTATTCACAGTTCACAGTTAGATAGATCTCACTTGCTAAAAAACCCTGTGCTCACATATTTCTAGGCCAGCTATAATCAGTCGTTTTAAAGAAATCTGGCCTTCATAAGACCTTCGTAAAGGAACAAATGCATGAAGTACAAAATGTCCTATTAGATATCTGTTGTTTACATTATAGTTATGCAAGGCAACTAGGTCACAAGAATATAAACAATAATTCTGCAACTTCAGCTCTTTTAATCATGATTATCATAATTACACTAGAACAGCCAATAATCTAGCAGCTTTTAATTGTATGTTAATTGACTAACCAGCCCCTTTTTGTAAACGTATAAAACCTTGAATGAATAATAAATGTATGTCTTTGACGAACTGTTATACTGACACTTTCGTGTGGACAGTCCTCATTTCGTTCTGAGCGCTCAAAAAGACATTATATAGAGATTTGGACATGGCAAGCAGCAAACACAGGATATTTTTATCCTAATTAAATTTCCATATCAGCTGTAAATATCACCTGCTTGCACATGATGTCATTGCTGCAGGGAAGTAAACACAGACAGGGAAGGACCACTGGATCAACTGCACTGCAGCCTTATGGAATTGAATGAGTAATGATTTTTTTGTTTTCAAATTTTACCAACTTTTCTGTTTTTAATCCATTTTTGCTTTTTTAAAAAAACTTGAATAACTTCTTTAAAGGAATATCTGATGGAAGGAAAAGCATCACTTCCAGCGGGACGACGTTCTGTGTTGCATCAGTGATCCCGTATACTGCCCGGGTCATGTGTATGTTGTAGGTATCATCGTATGTTCTGCTCTTAAACTGTGATATATGCAGTATATTACATTTTATTTCTCCCTGAACTAGATTTTCTTCGGTCTACGCTTTTCTCGATATTTCAGGCTTTGAAATGTAAAGTAGCAGGAACGGTGACTGATTTTCTGCTCCTCAGCACTTCCTGGTTCATCTACATTTATGGAGTATAATTGCTTTTTACTCTCCTTAACCATGATATTCCCTTATGTAACACAATGAGCAGATCCAGGAGACCTCCTCCTCACACCACTGTTCATTCTAATAATGTTCATATGTGATAATGAAACACCAGACCGGTCACCGAGGACAGCTCGAGTCACTTCAGGCGTGCGTTAAACTTTTAGGGTGTGAAATGGAAACACTAATACTAATTCAAGACGCTAAATAAATAAATGCGCCTCTATTGTCAGCGTAGGAAAGAAAGCAGAGCCGCGTAATGTAAATACTGCCATACAGTGCTGTAATAATGACAACATATAGTGCTCAATTAATGACGTCATACAGTGCTGAAATAGTGACAACATATAGTGCTCAAATAATGACGTCATACAGTGCTGAAATAATGACAACATCTAGTGTTCAAATAATGCCGTCACACAGTGCTGAAATAATGCAAACCAAATAATACCAATATACAGTGCCCTAATATCTACCAAAAATCCCAACCAATGAATGCCTATATACCATACAGTGCTCAAAAAATACGAAACTAAAACCTCTATATAATGCTAAAATACTACCAATATACAGAGCCCAAATAATACCAGTATATAGTGCTCAAATATGTGCCGAAAAATACCACTAATACCAACATATAGGGCCAAAATAATATAGAAATTCAATGCCCAAATATTACAAAAGGAATAATGCCAATATACAGTGCCCAAATATCAACAAATACCAATATGCAATGCCTAAATTATGCCAACCAAATAACAATGACATACAATGTCCATATAATACAAAACAAGTACTATGCAGTGCTCAAATACCAACCAAACAATACCAATATACAGAGCCCAAATAATACCGACATACAGGGTCCATACACTGCAAACCAAATACCAATATTACAATGCCTAAATAATGTCAACCAAATAAATCTAACATACAATGTCCATATAATACCAAAAATGCCATGCAGTGTTGAAATACCAACCAAAATATACCAATATACAGTGCCCAAATAATACCAAAATACAGTGTGTAGTGCAGCGGTATCCGCACTTTGCAGTGATGAGGCAGTGACCCAGCAAAGTTCAAAGCAAAACGTGTTTTGATGTCCAACTCACATAAATACACAGCACACGATATCGTCGGATCACAGCCGGGAAACAAGACAGTCCACCTCCGGATCGAAGACGGGAACAAGACAGTCCACCTCCGAGACCGGTTGCCATGGGCGACTGCACCGACGTGTACACTGAGGGGTGCCAGGCATTTTGGGTCCACTTGGCCCTGTGTTGTCTCACAAAGATGGAGCTCTGCAGAGCCTTCTGCTCTGCACGCTTGCAAAACCAAAACTGACACACCCAATCCTCTGCTGCAGGGGTTCTTACAAGGAACCTGCGGCTGTAGGCCACATGGAAAACCCGTCCAGAAAGGAAACGGACTGCCCCGCTACCATCCTGTATTCCGTTTCAAAAATAAAAGCCCAGAGCAGGTTTTCTTAAATCTGCCTTGGACAAATAGCTTGTCCAAGACCAACACTTACTTTTATTTTGCATTGCAATCACAGATATGCCTGTCACTGCAATGCACTCCCACGCCCTCAATACACCTCTATGCACATCCTGGGGGGACACATAGCGACCCTCGCATATGACACGGTCACTGCCTCATAAGTGCCATATACTGCAAACCAAATACTAATATACAGTGCCTAAATAATTCCAACAAAACAAAAGTGCATCTCTGCTCGACTACAATGGGTTATCTTGGTTATCTCTGTCCTGCAAAAGTCATTTCCACCCCGTTACCTCTACCCCGTCCTACAGCAATAATGTAATTTGGTAAGTGTGCCGCTATAATGCTGCAGTTCGGCTTTGAGACGTCCAATGCTTTATTTAATACATAAATTGTGATATTTACAGTGGTTTATTGTCCTCATAAATACATTGAGATTAATGTGTGTATATGAGGTGTAAAACATAACAGGGGTCATTAAGGATAGCAGTAAATACCGCGGCGCGGTGCACACTGTTCTTCATTCCCATTAGCATATGCCTGTCCGAGTCATTGCTGTTAACCCTTCACTTACTGCAGGTTCTGCTTCTTCCCGCTTTCATGTACAGTGGAAAATAAATAAATGTTCATCCTGGAATTCCAGGATCTTTATTAGAAAATCCGAGTTTCCCTTTTGAGGTCTCCGCACGCGTCACCGGGGTTCTTCCATCTCTAACACTATATAATGTCACCTGTCGATATTCCATTAATGTCCAACTGAGGCAGGACCCACCGTTGGGACTCGAGAGCTTAAGAAAAGAAATGGAGAGGTGGCTGTGCATGCATTACTCTCCACTAATATCTATGGGAACTCCAAAATTAATGAGCAAGTGCAAGTCTCTGAAGAAGGACCCAACAGAAAGCCTCCAAGATGCCTTCAGGATGGGAGAAGAGCTGGCTCAGCTGTGCGCTGCTGTACCTTCATCTTAGCAAAAAACTGGGGACCTCTTCACCTAGACCACCATATATGAACATTTTTGAAAGTCTACTTAGAGATTTAGAGATAAGTGACTTGTATCAAATTCTCTGATCCCAGATAATTCATGCGAATTGACTACTATGATTGCCGTCATTCTACACAAAGCAGGTTACATCAGCTAGAAAAGGCTTTCATGACCAAGGGCTTCTTTTTAATGCTCTGAAGGAGTCAGATCACATGGTATAGTGCAGCCATCAGAGCCTATATAAAAGCCAAGGTAGGGAATGCAGCAGCCAATATGTGGTGGATCTGAATAGCGAGAAGATATCATAGCTTAGCCATTGAGAAAAAACTCTGAAGTAGCTGGGCAAATAGTGTGGACAGTGCAGGATTACGTTACTAAGTGACATCACTTTGAGTATATTTGCGTTAAAGAGCTTGAAAGTGGATCAGTACAGTCCTAGGACATGTCACAGTGTTATTTCTGTCTTTTCAGGGCAATTGGAGTATCGATTTGTAGGAAATTTAATTTCCAGCCAAAATTGGGCAAAGCAAGCAAATTCTAATTTCCAAAGATTCGCTCACCTCTAGTTACTTTTTAACAAGCGCTGATCCTGTGATATCTACAGGCTTCCAGAGCTCAGGGATGGAATATGGGCTGGTACTTCTCCCTCTCATTTACTTTATATAGAAATGTGGCTTTAGAAATGTAAATTCTCCCAACTTCACCCAGAAAAATGCTGATCTCTAATTAATATTCCACATAGAACGATGTGCAGAGAACTGGCTGTATGTGTCTGAATGTTAACTGCTCTGAAACCCTACACCGAGGGCTATTAAAATAACATAATATTAATTACCCACTCCAGCTCCTGCCTGGCAGTGAGTAATGGGCTCTGCAGGAGATCCGTATGGTTACAGCACTGTCAGGACATCTTCATACAGACACTGTATAGGAACGAGCCTGCTGTGAACGGAGAGCCGGGCTCAGGCTCAGTCTGTGGCTCCTGGCAACGAAGCTGCTATGTCAAAAATGTTTTCTTAGTTTTCACTATGTTCTAACCTTAAAGCAAAGAATCACTCAAGTGGCGTCAACACAAGTCACAAGGGTGCAGAAACGGAAATGTATCACGCCGGTCCCGATATGTTATATTCCAGGACACAGAAGAACGATATGAAGGAAACAAACTTCACCTCCTGCCATTCCCAAATAAACCCAATATCAGCCATCATTATTATTATTATATTATTATTATTATATATTTATATAGCGCCATTTATTCCATGGCGCTTTACATATGAAAAGGGGAAAAATATAGACAGATACAATAAACATGTGCTGGACAAGGGTCGCATAAGTACAGAAGGAGAGAGGACCCTGCCCGCGAGGGCTCACAGTCTACAGATAATTAACAAATGAAATTTCAGTATTATAGTAGTTATATTCTTGTACATAGGAGCAGTATTATAGTAGTTATATTCCTGTACATAGGAGCAGTATTATAGTAGATATATTCTTGTACATAGAGGCAGTATTATAGTAGTTATATTCTTGTACATAGGAGCAGTATTATAGTAGTTATATTCTTGTACATAGGGGCAGTATTATAGTAGTTATATTCTTGTACATAGGAGGTAGTATTATAGTAGTTATATTCTTGTACATACGAGCAGTATTATAGTAGTCATATTCTTGTACATAGGAGCAGTATTATAGTAGTTATATTCTTGTACATAGGAGGCAGTATTATAGTAGTTATATTCTTGTACATAGGAGCAGTATTATAGTAGTTATATTCTTGTACATAGGAGGCAGTATTATAGTAGTTATATTCTTGTACATAGGAGCAGTATTATAGTAGTTATATTCTTGTACATAGAGAGCAGTATTATAGTAGTTATATTCTTGTATATAGGGGGCAGTATTATAGTAGTTATATTCTTGTACATAGGGGCATTATTATAGTAGTTATATTCTTGTACATAGGAGCAGTATTATAGTAGGTATATTCTTGTACATAGGAGCAGTATTATAGTAGTTATATTCTTGTACATAGGAGCAGTATTATAGTAGTTATATTCTTGTACATAGGGGCAGTATTATAGTAGTTATATTCTTGTACATAGGAGGTAGTATTATAGTAGTTATTTCTTGTACATAGGAGCAGTATTATAGTAGTTTATTCTTGTACATAGAGAGCAGTATTATAGTAGTTATATTCTTGTATATAGGGGGCAGTATTATAGTAGTTATATTCTTGTACATAGGAGCAGTATTATAGTTATTATATTCTTGTATATAGGGGGCAGTATTATAGTAGTTATATTCTTGTACATAGGAGCAGTATTATAGTAGTTATATTCTTGTACATAGGAGCAGTATTATAGTAGTTATATTCTTGTACATATGAGCAGTATTATAGTAGTTATATTCTTGTACATAGGAGCAGTATTATAGTAGTTATATTCTTGTATATAGGGGGCAGTATTATAGTAGTTATATTCTTGTACATAGGGGCAGTATTATAGTAGTTATAATCTTGTATATAGGGGGCAGTATTATAGTAGTTATATTCTTGTACATAGGAGCAGTATTATAGTAGTTATATTCTTGTATATAAGGGGCAGTATTATAGAGAGATGCATTGAAGCAATGTTTATCCATATTTGCCATATCCCCTGATGAATCCTAATGGAGGAAACGCGTTGGGAAAAGGCTTCATATATCTGGGACTATGATTTATGAATGGGCCCTAAAAAGACGTCTTTTGAACGGGTGAGATCGTTCCTTATTGATGGCGTCTAAATATAGCTGCTCATGATATAGTAGACAGCATTAATGCCAATTCTAGCGGTGCTAGATTGTCTTTGTAATATTGGTTCTAGCGGTGCAGAACAAATTAATAATAAAAAATTTTTTTTTTTGCTGCTACTCTACTGTATCGGTCCCCCAGTATCTAACTACTCTCTCTGACATATATCATATATCCTCAATATATCTAAATAGAGGATGGTGCTTTACTATATGTGTCCAATTTTAACGTTTTTGGAATAAATGTTAAGTTTTATACCCCTTTTTTTTCCTTTTTGCTAATTTCAATATAATTTAAAAGGGTTTATTTTTCTACTTAATTGTGCTTTAACCGCAGTATTATAGTAGTTATATTATTGTACATAGGGGCAGTATTATAGTAGTTATATTCTTGTACATAGGAGCAGTATTATAGTAGTTATATTCTTGTACATAGGAGGCAGTATTATAGTAGTTATATTCTTGTACATAGAGAGCAGTATTATAGTAGTTATATTCTTGTATATAGGGGGCAGTATTATAGTAGTTATATTCTTGTACATAGGAGCAGTATTATAGTAGTTATATTCTTGTATATAGGGGGCAGTATTATAGTAGTTATATTCTTGTACATAGGAGCAGTATTATAGCAGTTATATTCTTGTATATAGGGGGCAGTATTATAGTAGTTATATTCTTGTACATAGGGGCAGTATTATAGTAGTTATATTCTTGTACATAGGAGCAGTATTATAGTAGTTATATTCTTGTACATAGGAGGCAGTATTATAGTAGTTATATTCTTGTACATAGAGAGCAGTATTATAGTAGTTATATTCTTGTACATAGGGGCAGTATTATAGTAGTTATATTCTTGTATATAGTGGGCAGTATTATAGTAGTTATATTCTTGTATATAGTGGGCAGTATTATAGTAGTTATATTCTTGTACATGGGGGAAGTATTATAGTAGTTATATTCTTGTACATAGGGGCAGTATTATAGTAGTTATATTCTTGTACATAGGAGCAGTAATATAGTAGTTATATTCTTGTACATAGGAGCAGTATTATAGTAGTTATATTCTTGTACATAGGAGCAGTATTATAGTAGTTATATTCTGTACATAGGGGCAGTATTATACTAGTTATCTTGTACATAGGGTCAGTATTATAGTAGTTATATTCTTGTACATAGGAGCAGTAATATAGTAGTTATATGCTTGTACATAGGGGCAGTATTATAGTAGTTATATTCTTGTACATAGGAGCAGTATTATAGTAGTTATATTCTTGTACATAGGGGGCAGTATTATAGTAGTTATATTCTTGTACATAGGAGCAGTATTATAGTAGTTATATTCTTATACATAGGAGCAGTATTATAGTAGTTATATTCTTGTACATAGGGGCAGTATTATAGTATTTATATTCTTGTACATAGGGGCAGTATTATAGCAGTTATATTCTTGTACATAGGGGCAGTATTATAGTAGTTATATTCTTGTACATAGGGGCAGTATTATAGTAGTTATATTCTTGTACATAGGGGCAGTATTATAGTAGTTATATTCTTGTACATAGGGGCAGTATTATAGTAGTTATATTCTTGTACATAGGGACAGTATTATAGTAGTTGTATTCTTGTACATAGGGGCAGTATTATAGTAGTTACATTCTTATACATAGGGGGCAGTATTATTTTAGTTACCGTATTTTTCGGACCATAAGACGCACTTTTTTTTCCTCCAAATTTGGGAGGAAAGTGTGGGTGCGTCTTATGGTCGGAATGTAACGTGGGGAGGAGGCAGGGGGCAGCAGTGGAGTGGGATCGCAGGAGGCAGGAAAATATCCCCTCCACTGCAGGAATCCAGAGCTGGGGAAACCACTGGTCCCGATACTTAAGTGCAGTGAATATTAATTAGCCGCTTCCCCGCCCACCTATCAGCTGAGCAGTGAGCGGGGAGCAGCAAATGACAGAGCCACATGGTTCCCCAGCGCCTTATTTCTGCAGCAGCTGGGGAGATGTGTGGGAAGTAGAAGGAGGCGGCAGGAGCAGAGTGAAGCAGGAGGCATCGCATACCTGACAGCACAGGGGCTGTGCTGATGCCATGCTCAATGCTCCTGTGGATGACCTGTGATGAGGTCATGAAGAGGGCGGGCTGGAGCATCACATGACCACACAAAGCCCTGCCTCTTCATGATGTCATCACAGGTCCTTCAGACACACTGTACAAGAAATAATTAATTAAAAGGTTAGCAAATACAGCACATTAAAAAGCGCTCTGCCATCCTGTGGTGGACTATAACTCCCAGCATGCCATAGGATCTGCAGGACATGCTGGGAGTTATAATTCTCCCATGGGATCTTAAAGCAGCACTCCAGTGTTATCAGTGCTGGAGTGTGGCTTTAAATATAAGCCCTATGCCCCTATTCTTAGGCCGGGGTCACACATGTGATAAATTTGCACAATTTTTGTGCGAATCTCTCTCGTGAACACCCGGCACTGCTGCCGGCACTCGGACCAGAGCGTGCGGCTGCATGTACTTCTATGCTGCATGTATTTCTATGCAGCTGCACGCTCCAGTCTGAGTGCCAGCAGCAGTGCCGCGTGTTCACGAGAGAGATTCGTGCAAATTTCTCACATGTGTGACCCCGGCCTTATACTCACCCTCCGGCGTCTTCACATAGTAGTTTACAGACACCACACTGGTCCCGCAGCACCATCTCCTAGTAGCTTCCAACATAATAACATACTATTATATATAATAACACCACATATAATAGTATGTTATTTATGTTATTAAATATTTTACCACATTTTTTGCTTCAAATATATTTTTACCTATTTTTCACCTCTAAAACCTGGGTGCGTCTTATAGTCCAGTGCGTCTTATAGTCTGAAAAATACGGTATATTATTGTATAGAGTAGTAATATTTTAGCAGTTGGTGCAGACATGGTAAATATATTATTTTTTACAGCAGAGAATGAGCTTGTTAGTGAAGAGTGAAGTATACTCATAGCGGTTGCCATTTCTCCTACCCTCCTTGACAGTTCACACAAAGTGCTGAAATTTGCAGGGGGATGATAAACAGCATAAGAGAAATCTCCTTCCACATAAAGAGAATATGGAATCTGTGCTTCTGTCGGGGTCATGGTGGGAGTGACATTCAGAGCGAAACACATCATATCGTGAAACCTATTTCCTGTAAAATTGATTTATTTTGTAACTTAGTAAAGATTTTTGCAACCCAAATATCCGGCTGGAATTGCTCCTTAATAGGGGGATGTGGTGTAATCCCACATAGGGGCAGGTTGTCAGATTACATGTTACATCTCCACAGATTAACATGATGGAAAGTTAAACATTTATTTGCAGCGTCCTGTTAATAATTGAACATGTGAGTGAGGCGCGAGACGAGGAGGTGACGATCTGCGGCGGGATGTAAAATCCACACGTTTAGCCGCATCCAGAACTTTACGAGCAAAATATTTTTTTTAAAAAACCTAAATGAATATTTTACACGACATAAACAAAGTTGCCGTAGCCCTCCATGAATATTTCAGTGGTGGATGCACGTTCCCAGCCAGCGGAACATCAATACTATCACTTCTCATTTGCAATGAATATGTATTATGTGTCCCTCAGATGTATAATTGAACAATCTGACTCTCCGTGACCCTGAAAACTGCAGGTTAAATACTTATTACAGAATGCATTATTACAAGCCCCTTCTCCACAGAGTCATGGAGGTGAACGGGGCATGAGCGTCGCGTCGTACATGGAATGAGGCTGGAAAGTGGAACCCAAAGAAAAGTTGGAAATTTGTAGCAAACATTGCGGGGAAAAAAATTGTTTGAGCTTTTATCAAAGCTGGAATTATCTATCTGGCTGTCAGAAACCCTCGAGCGGCACGGCTGGAGGTAAAACGAGGCGAAACCCTATCCTATTCTACAGGGTTATTTCCATTAAAGCATAATAAAAAAAGTAGTAAATATGAATTATTTTGTATCTAAGTTGCTAAAGGGGTTTTCCGCTTTAGATCACTCCTTGTTAGAAGCGTTCCACCAACTCTCGGGATCGGCTACAATCTGCTCGGAGTCTGGAAACAAGCGCTCAATTCTTCTGCAGCGCCTCCAAAGGACAAAAGGATAATTACACAATTCTCATCAAACTTTCCCAAATTTTATCCCAGATGTCATTTCTGAATCTAAATTGTCTCCAGAAACGAATTTATTATTTGATACCCCTCTGATTAAAGATTGGATGGATTTGCAGATAGTTTTACATTTTATCTAAAGATAGATACCCAGACACGAAAGCAAAGGAGCACTGGCACAAGCACCAAAGGGAAATACCTCCTTGTACTGAAAGCGAACCTGTCCCCAGGTTTGCCCCATACAAGATACGGCCACCAGCTGTCATATACAGCATACTAATATACTGTATATCTGGCCCCAATCCGACCTGCCAGACTAGAAAAATACCTTTTATTATACTCCCCTCCGGGTCGGTCCGGTCCAAGGGACGTCGCTGGCCTTGGTCCAGTGCCTCCCTTCTTCTTGCAATGCCGTCCTTCTTGCTTTGTGTGGATGACGTGTCCCTACATTATCCATACAGTATCCTCGGCATTGCGCTCCTGTGCAGGCACACTTCTCTGCTCTAATTAGGACAGAGTTAATTACAGCAGTGGAAATGCGCCGAGGTTCTTTGATATTTCCCGGAGCATGCGCATTGCAGGACTTTGAGTGCATCCATGTGTAGGGTTGCGTCCATCACTCTGGGTGCGTCCATGACTCGGAGGGTGTCCATCTATTTGGGTGTGTCCATCTCTCGGGGCGCGTCCATCTCTCGGGGTGCATCCATGTTTTGGGGTGTGTCCATCTCTCTGGGCGTGTCCATGTCTTGGGGTGTGTCCATCTCTGGGTGTGTGTCCATCTCTCTGTGTGTGTCCTTCTCTCTGTTGGCGTCCATCTTTGGGGGTGAGTCCATCTCTCTGAGTGCGTCCATCTTTTGGATTGTGTCCATCTCTCAGAGGGCGTCCATCTCTCTGAGTGTCAAAAAACTGACCGGCACATCCAAACATAGATTCAGTGTGAACAGGTGCTAAACCTAGAGTCACCAACTCATATACATACAAGAGAAAAAGGTAGCACACTGTAGCGCTATAGCCTGCAAACACGAAATATGAAAAATATGAAAAATGAATTGCATCATTACCTTAGAAATATGAAAAATTGAGAAGTCTTAGCGCATAAGATGGCCAAATTATGTGAGCCTGATAGCCACGTCAAGGCTCTTCTCGTATATCAGGTCCTAACTAATGCCTATCCTCGCTTAGAAAAGTCTGTCTGCATGGGAACGTATGAATCCTCTCTTCAGACTAAAATCTACATCTCTGTGGAGGGGTGATGAACCTGTTGTAATTAAAAAGCCTGTGACCACCAGGTGGAGTGCTCAGGTAGAAGGTAAATGAATACATATCAAAAAACTGACCGGCACATCCAAACATAGATTCAGTGTGAACAGGTGCTAAACCTAGAGTCACCAACTCATATACATACAAGAGAAAAAGGTAGCACACTGTAGCGCTATAGCTTGCAAACACGAAATATGAAAAATATGAAAAATGAATTGCATCATTACCTTAGAAATATGAAAAATTGAGAAGTCTTAGCGCATAAGATGGCCAAATTATGTGAGCCTGATAGCCACGTCAAGGCTCTTCTCGTATATCAGGTCCTAACTAATGCCTATCCTCGCTTAGAAAAGTCTGTCTGCATGGGAACGTATGAATCCTCTTTTCAGACTAAAATCTACATCTCTGTGGAGGGTGATGAACCTGTTGTAATTAAAAAGCCTGTGACCACCAGGTGGAGTGCTCAGGTAGAAGGTAAATGAATACATATGAAAAAACTGACCGGCACATCCAAACATAGATTCAGTGTGAACAGGTGCTAAACCTAGAGTCACCAACTCATATACATACAAGAGAAAAAGGTAGCACACTGTAGCGCTATAGCTTGCAAACACGAAATATGAAAAATATGAAAAATGAATTGCATCATTACCTTAGAAATATGAAAAATTGAGAAGTCTTAGCGCATAAGATGGCCAAATTATGTGAGCCTGATAGCCACGTCAAGGCTCTTCTCGTATATCAGGTCCTAACTAATGCCTATCCTCGCTTAGAAAAGTCTGTCTGCATGGGAACGTATGAATCCTCTCTTCAGACTAAAATCTACATCTCTGTGGAGGGGTGATGAACCTGTTGTAATTAAAAAGCCTGTGACCACCAGGTGGAGTGCTCAGGTAGAAGGTAAATGAATACATATCAAAAAACTGACCGGCACATCCAAACATAGATTCAGTGTGAACAGGTGCTAAACCTAGAGTCACCAACTCATATACATAGACTTTTCTAAGCGAGGATAGGCATTAGTTAGGACCTGATATACGAGAAGAGCCTTGACGTGGCTATCAGGCTCACATAATTTGGCCATCTTATGCGCTAAGACTTCTCAATTTTTCATATTTCTAAGGTAATGATGCAATTCATTTTTCATATTTTTCATATTTCGTGTTTGCAAGCTATAGCGCTACAGTGTGCTACCTTTTTCTCTTGTATGTATATGAGTTGGTGACTCTAGGTTTAGCACCTGTTCACACTGAATCTATGTTTGGATGTGCCGGTCAGTTTTTTCATATGTATTCATTTACCTTCTACCTGAGCACTCCACCTGGTGGTCACAGGCTTTTTAATTACAACAGGTTCATCACCCCTCCACAGAGATGTAGATTTTAGTCTGAAGAGAGGATTCATACGTTCCCATGCAGACAGACTTTTCTAAGCGAGGATAGGCATTAGTTAGGACCTGATATACGAGAAGAGCCTTGACGTGGCTATCAGGCTCACATAATTTGGCCATCTTATGCGCTAAGACTTCTCAATTTTTCATATTTCTAAGGTAATGATGCAATTCATTTTTCATATTTTTCATATTTCGTGTTTGCAAGCTATAGCGCTACAGTGTGCTACCTTTTTCTCTTGTATGTATATGAGTTGGTGACTCTAGGTTTAGCACCTGTTCACACTGAATCTATGTTTGGATGTGCCGGTCAGTTTTTTCATATGTATTCATTTACCTTCTACCTGAGCACTCCACCTGGTGGTCACAGGCTTTTTAATTACAACAGGTTCATCACCCCTCCACAGAGATGTAGATTTTAGTCTGAAGAGAGGATTCATACGTTCCCATGCAGACAGACTTTTCTAAGCGAGGATAGGCATTAGTTAGGACCTGATATACGAGAAGAGCCTTGACGTGGCTATCAGGCTCACGTAATTTGGCCATCTTATGCGCTAAGACTTCTCAATTTTTCATATTTCTAAGGTAATGATGCAATTCATTTTTCATATTTTTCATATTTCGTGTTTGCAAGCTATAGCGCTACAGTGTGCTACCTTTTTCTCTTGTATGTATATGAGTTGGTGACTCTAGGTTTAGCACCTGTTCACACTGAATCTATGTTTGGATGTGCCGGTCAGTTTTTTCATATGTATTCATTTACCTTCTACCTGAGCACTCCACCTGGTGGTCACAGGCTTTTTAATTACAACAGGTTCATCACCCCTCCACAGAGATGTAGATTTTAGTCTGAAGAGAGGATTCATACGTTCCCATGCAGACAGACTTTTCTAAGCGAGGATAGGCATTAGTTAGGACCTGATATACGAGAAGAGCCTTGACGTGGCTATCAGGCTCACATAATTTGGCCATCTTATGCGCTAAGACTTCTCAATTTTTCATATTTCTAAGGTAATGATGCAATTCATTTTTCATATTTTTCATATTTCGTGTTTGCAAGCTATAGCGCTACAGTGTGCTACCTTTTTCTCTTGTATGTATATGAGTTGGTGACTCTAGGTTTAGCACCTGTTCACACTGAATCTATGTTTGGATGTGCCGGTCAGTTTTTTCATATGTATTCATTTACCTTCTACCTGAGCACTCCACCTGGTGGTCACAGGCTTTTTAATTACAACAGGTTCATCACCCCTCCACAGAGATGTAGATTTTAGTCTGAAGAAAGGATTCATACGTTCCCATGCAGACAGACTTTTCTAAGCGAGGATAGGCATTAGTTAGGACCTGATATACGAGAAGAGCCTTGACGTGGCTATCAGGCTCACATAATTTGGCCATCTTATGCGCTAAGACTTCTCAATTTTTCATATTTCTAAGGTAATGATGCAATTCATTTTTCATATTTTTCATATTTCGTGTTTGCAAGCTATAGCGCTACAGTGTGCTACCTTTTTCTCTTGCATCTCTCTGAGTGTGTCCATCTGTTGGGGTAAGTTCATCTCTCAGAGGGCGTCCATTTCTGTGAATGCGTCCATCTGTCGTGTTTGTATCCATCTCTGGGGGTGCGTCCATCTCTCTGTGTGTGTCCATCTATCTGTGGGCGTCCATCTTTGGGGGTGAGTCCATCTCTAAGTGCGTTCATCTGTCGGAGTGTGCCCATCTCTCGTAGGGCGTTCATCTGTTGGGGTGAGTCCAACTCTCAGAGGACATCCATCTGCCGGGGTGTGTCCATCTCTCGGGGTGTGTCCGTCTCTCTGCATGCATCCATGACTCGGAGGGTGTCCATCTCTCAGTGTGCTTCTATCTCTCAGGGTGCGTCCATCTGTCAGTGTGTGTCCATCTCTCGCGGTGCGTCCGTCTCTCTGCATGCGTCCATGTCTCAGAGGGTGTCCATCTCTCAGTGCGCTTCTATCTCTCAGGGTGCATCCATCTGTCTGGGTGTGTCCATCTTTCGGGGTGCGTCCGTCTCTCTGCATGCGTCCATGTCTCAGAGGGTGTCCATCTCTCAGTGTGCTTCTATCTCTCAGGTTGCGTCCATCTGTCAGGGTATGTCCATCTCTCGGAGTGTGTCCGTCTCTCTGCGTGCGTCCATGTCTCAGAGGGTGTCCATCTCTCAGTGTGCTTCTATCTCTCAGGGTGCATCCATCTGTCTGGTTGTATCCATCTCTGGGGGTGAGTCCATCTCTCTGAGTACGTCCATCTGTCAGTGTGTGTCCATCTCTCGGAGTGTGTCCGTCTCTCTGCGTGCGTCCATGTCTCGGAGGGTGTCCGTCTCTCAGTGTGCTTCTATCTCTCAGGGTGCACCCATCTGTCGGGGTGTGTCCATCTCTCGGGGTGCATCCGTCTCTGCGTGCGTCCATGACTCGGAGGGTGTCCATCTCTCAGTGTGCTTCTATCTCTCAGAGTGCGCCCATCTGTCAGGGTGTGTCCATCTCTTTCGGTGCGTCCGTCTCTCTGCATGCGTCCATGTCTCAGAGGGTGTCCATCTCTCAGTGCGCTTCTATCTTTCAGGGTGCGCCCATCTGTCAGGGTGTGTCCATCTCTGGGGTGCATCCATCTCTCAGTGTGTGTCCTTCTCTCTGTGGGCGTCCATCTCTGGGGGTGAGTCCATCTCTCTGAGTGCGTCCATCTCTCGGAGTGTGTCAGCGTGCGTCCATGTCTCGGAGGGTGTCCATCTCTCAGTGTGCTTCTATCTCTCAGGGTGAGCCCATCTGTCGGGGAGTGTCCATCTCTCGCGGTGCGTCCGTCTCTCTGCATGCGTCCATGTCTCAGAGGGTGTCGTCCATCTTTCAGTGTGCTTCTATCTCTCAGGCTGCGAACATCTGTCAGGGTGTGTCCATCGCTCGCGGTGCGTCTCTCTGCATGTGTCCATGTCTCAGAGGGTGTCGTCCATCTCTCAGTGTGCTTCTATCTCTCAGGGTGAGCCCATCTGTCGGGGTGTGTCCATCTCTCGCGGTGCGTCCGTCTCTCTGCATGTGTCCATGTCTCAGAGGGTGTCGTCCATCTCTCAGTGTGCTTCTATCTCTCAGGGTGAGCCCATCTGTCGGGGTGTGTCCATCTCTCGCGGTGCGTCCATCTCTCTGCATGCGTCCATGTCTCAGAGGGTGTCGCCCATCTTTCAGTGTGCTTCTATCTCTCAGGCTGCGACCATCTGTCAGGGTGTGTCCATCTCTCGCGGTGCGTCTCTCTGCATGTGTCCATGTCTCGGAGGGTGTCCATCTCTCAGTGCTCTTCTATCTCTTGGGGTGCATCCAGTGGTCATGGTGCTTCCAGTGCTTGGGAACTGTTTTAAATCTAATTGCTGATTTTTCCCTCGAATCATCCTCTGTTTTCTGGATATATAAAATATAGCAGCGTGATGGAAAGTTGCAAGTGTCTGGGTCTTGTGTGCTCTGAAGTGCTAATCCTAAAAGGTCCTCTCATGCTTGAAGCAGACGATCTGACATCATTCATTGCCACCAGAAAGTCACTTTTCCCTTCCACACACTGCAGGCGTCGTGCAGAGAAACATCACTTAGAGGATCTGACCCTTTTATAGATTGTGATCAACTCCACAAAACATATTCAGAAGTGAAGGATGCCGGATGCACTCTGCACATGGAGAGGACATTATATCCTGTCTGCAGCGACTGCATCTTTATAAATAAGTGTAATTTTATCCATAAAGTTTACATGATCCAGACTCCACTGAAATGACAGTTTACTCCAATCACAATCAGATCTGCATTCAAAGGTTCTAATATAAGAGACACCTGCATATCATTTATTCCCAATCCTGATATATAAATAGGTGAGATATTGAGAAATGGCCAAATATGCCTCCTGAGAGCTAACAGAAAACCTGCACAATTGTGAAGCCACCTTTGACTATGACTGGAAAATCTAGCTCAAAATCAGTAATGTGGATTTGTGTGCATTATACTCCACAGTTTCACTCACTATTCTGCTGGTGCAGTCACTGTATACATACATTACATTACTGATCCTGAGTTACATCCTGTATTATACTCCAGAGCTGCACTCACTATTCTGCTGGTGCAGTCACTGTCTACATACATTACATTACTGATCCTGAGTTACATCCTGTATTATACTCCAGAGCTGCACTCACTATTCTGCTGGTGCAGTCACTGTGTACATACATTACATTACTGATCCTGAGTTACATCCTGTATTATACTCCAGAGCTGCACTCACTATTCTGCTGGTGCAGTCACTGTGTACATACATTACATTACTGATCCTGAGTTACATCCTGTATTATACTCCAGAGCTGCACTCACTATTCTGCTGGTGCAGTCACTGTGTACATACATTACATTACTGATCCTGAGTTACATCCTGTATTATACTCCAGAGCTGCACTCACTATTCTGCTGGTGCAGTCACTGTGTACATACATTACATTACTGATCCTGAGTTACATCCTGTATTATACTCCAGAGCTGCACTCACTATTCTGCTGGTGCAGTTGTGTAGCCCTGGTATGTAAGGCACACATTATCCGGGAGGATGAGTGGAGAGGTAACGGTTAAGGGCTCGACATGACTCATATACAATTCGGACACACCCAGCAGGGGTGTATAGGGGAGTGTCCTGTAGCACAGTGCGGTCTGAAAGTCGGTCCTGTGAGCGTGCAGGGAGTGAGGACTGGTGCCTGTTGGAGAGTCGAGATCTCCTGTCAACACAGGGAGACGGTACAGAAGTGGAGGCTAGTACGGATGACTGAATATTATCCTAGTCTAGTCAGTGCTTATGTTAAGAGCGCAAGCAGGGCGAAGGGCGCAGTGGAAAGGAATTATAGAAGTGCCTTAAGGATTGAACTATCCTGCATTAGTCACCGGTCACTGGGGACCGAAGTGTTGCTACAGCTTCAAGCGTAGTGATAGAATAACCAGAGGTTCGCTGGACTTCAAGTCACAGGAACAAGCCCTTTTGTCAGTACGTAACCGGAGTCAGGAGAATAAGGCTTTTGAGTTCTGCAGGACAAAAGCAAGGTCTTAATTCCACCCTGAGGAGGCTCCGACCACTATACTGACCGGGCAGTACAGCTACAGAATTAGCTGGAGTTTTAGAGTGAACTTAGCTTCATGCAAGTTGGACTCATTACATTGAAAGTTAAGGAGGCCTCTAACCTGCTCAGCCGTTACCTTGAAACGCATCCTCCATCCACCCCAACAGCTTCCCGGGACCTGCCTTATCATCTTGGAAAGTAAAAGGTATGGAAAGAAGCTTTAATGTGTGAGACTGTGTCATTTAACTGCATACCTTCACGACATCATCATCACTATAGACCCTGAGGGAAGAGTCCCACCTGTAGGGGACCCGACATCTAGCTGCCACACCATCCCCTCAGAGATCTACAGCAGCGCTGGTCTTAGTGATCAGAAAACTACAGGTGGCGTCACGAACTGTTATATACCAGTCCCCTGTAAAATAACCCCCCCCAACATACGCCTGACCGCCAGGGCCACAGACCGAGCCACCGCTACCTGTGACAACCCCATAGACTTCCATGGGCTCGGCTCTGAGTACCCCATTGCCCTGGTAACCCACAATTGTGGTGCGGGTCACGACAACTTGGCGTCACGAACAGGATGAGAAACTCACAAAATTGCGAGCCTGTGTGCCTGTGGAGTGTTTTGGGGAAAAAGACTGTTGCTGTTGTTTGGCGCCAAATACCGCCATATTTGCCGCCATATTCGCGCCCTGAGGCGCTGGAGAAGAAGGTGGGCGTACCTGAGAAGCGCGCAAAGTCTTGGACACGCCCCCGGCTCTGACTCAGCGGCAGGTCCTGCGACAGGAAGTAAACGCTCTGACATCAGAGCGCCTGCGACGAAGGTCCTGTCCCACCGCTGTGCCTGTGGAATAGCAGCTTCTGAAACCGGTAGGCTCCGTTTAACCAAGGGGGCGCTAATATGTCACAACAACCGGCCGACAGTGCGGCCCCAGCCGGAGGCCCCGACCCCGCACCGCGTGGCATTGTAGCGCCAGATGGGGGCGCAGGCCCAGCACCCAGTCCGGTAGTCCCGCTCATGCCACTAACGCTCCCATATATGCCTGGGGCGAAATGGCTACCCCAGTACTGCGGTGAGCCAGGTACTTTAGCAGGATTCAAGCGGAAGTTATGCAGCATCCTAGAAATGTACTCCATGTCTGAGAGACAAAAAGCTGCTGTGCTGATAGGGCAGCTAACTGGCGCTGCTGAGAGGGAAGTGGAGACCTGGGATACCGTTGATCAGGAGTCGGTACCCGCGATCCTCTTTAAGCTACATGCCATGTTTGAAGACCGCACAGAAACGGATCTCCGGATGGCCTTCTACCACTGTTCACAGCAGCCAGGTGACAGCATCAGGGACTATGCCTGCCGACTACAAGGGGCCCTGAGAGCCCTCAAGCAGGTTAATACCATAAGTGTCATTGATGAAAATAAGATGCTGAAAGAACAATTTGTGCAAGGACTGAGGTCCCAAGCGGAACGCAGAACTGTGAATTGGTGGTCTTTAGAACATCCAGATGCCACCTTTGATGCCCTAAAGGACATGGCAATAAAAGGGCTGCGACCCCTGGGCAAACCTGAAGTGGCAACCCAACATCACCAGGGTGAAGTCACTCTAGAACCGGCAATATCCACCTTTTCCCCACTTGTGGCAGAAGCCAAAACGCAGGCCACGGTCCCTAGTGAGTTGGACTGTCTGCGCTCGGAAGTGCGCCAGTTGACTAAAAATCTGGCTGCTGTGATGAGTGCCCTGCAGCTGCGGCAAGAGGAAGAAGGAAAGATCTTATTAGCTGACTGCCCAGAAGACGTCCCGTGGATGAACCGGAGAAGAAGGAAGACATCGCCCCCCGGAGGAGGACAACGCCACCCCCAGGAGCGACCCCTGATCAACACCCTCCTCGTCGGGAGATCACCTGTTACCGTTGCAACCGGAAAGGTCATATGTCTCCACAGTGTCCTTTAAACGGGCAGAACCTGGGTCCGAGGGCCAACACCCAGGAGGAGACCCGTCAGGCCCCTTAGACTGGAACCGCAGGTTCGTGGGTGGACGACCCTACCTGTCCATCATTCTGGATGGGATTGCGGTTCCGGCGTTGCTGGATACTGGGTCTCAGGTGACCATAATACCTGATGCCCTATATACGAAGTTCTGGTCTATGGATAGTCTTCAACCCCCGAGCCCTGACTTTACTGTGTATGCTTCTAATGGTCTCCCTGTGGAAGTACTCGGGACCAAAAGTGTGGATGTGAAAGTGGGCAGAGAGGAGTTGAAAGACCAGGGGCTTCTAGTAGTAAAGACTGTAAATGAAGAGAACGGTTTAAATATAATTTTGGGTACTAACATTATCAGTAACTGTCTGGGAGAAGTTGTGTTTCTACTCCAACAGCTCGCTGAGATTGCCCGACCAAGGCAGAAGGGAGTGATCCAGAGAGAGATCCGGGCCCTGATGTGTCAGCAGCAAGCGAAGCTTACAGACGGCGAAATTGGTAATGTACGGGTCTGTGTAGCCCTGGTATGTAAGGCACACATTATCCGGGAGGATGGGTGGAGAGGTAACGGTTAAGGTCTCGACATCACTCACATACACTTCAGACACACCCAGCAGGGTGTAATAGGGGAGTGTCCTGTAGCACAGTGCAGTCTGAAAGTTTCTCCTGAGTTTGGAGGGAGTCAGGACTAGTGCCTGTTGGAGAGCCGAGATTCCTGTCAATACAGGGAGACGGTACAAAAGTGGAGGCTAGTACGGATAACCGAATATTATCCTAGTCTAGTCAGTGCTGATATTAAGAGTGCGAGCAGGGCGAAGGGCGCAGTGGAAAAGAATTCTAGAAGTGCCTTAAGGATTGAACTATCCTGCATTGATCACCGGTCACTGGGGACCGAAGTGTCGCTACAGCTTCAGGCGTAGTGATAAGAAAAACCAGAGGTTCGCTGGACTTCAGGTCACAGGAACAAGCCTATTGTCGGTACGTAACTGGAGTCTGGGAGAGTGGGAACCTTGAGTCGATGCAGGACAACAGTAGGAACTCAGCTCTCTCACATTATATGGAAGGCTCCGACCACTATGCTGAATGGGCAGTACAGCTACAGAATTAGCTGGAGTTTTTGAGTGGACTTAGCTTTATGCAGGTTGGACTCGTTACATGGAAAGTTAACGAGGCCTCTAACCTGCTCAGCCGTTACCTCAAAACGCATCCTCCATCCACCCCAACAGCTTCCTGGGACCTGCCTAAGCATCTGACAAGTAAAAGGTATGGAAAGACGCTGGATGGTGTGAGACTGATTCATTTATCTGCACCCTACATCATTAATACCATAGACTTTGAGGGACCAGTCCCACCTGTGGGGGACCCGTCATCTAGCTGCCACAACATCCCCTCAGAGATCTACTGCAGCGCTGGTCTTAGTGATCAGAAAACTACAGGTGGCGTCACGAACTGTTATCTACCAAATCCCCTGTAAATAAATTCCCCTTTAACGCCTGACCGCCAGGGACACGGACCGAGCCACGCTACCAGTGACATCCCCCATAGAAATCTACGGGCTCGGCTCCGAGTACCCCATATCCCTGGAAACCCACAATTGTGGTGCGGGTCACACAACTTGGCGTCACGAACAGGATCCGAAACTTGCAGAATTGCGAGCCCTGTGTGCCTGTGGAGTGTTTTGGTGAAAAAGACTGTTGCTGTTGTTTGGCGTCAAATACCGCCATATTTGCCGCCATATTCGCGCCCTGGGGTGCTGGAGAAGAAGGTGGGCGTACCTGAAAGAGCGCGCAAAGTCTTGGACACGCCCCCGGCTCTGACTCAGCGGCAGGTCCTGCGACAGGAAGTGGACGCTCTGACATCAGAGCGCCTGCGACGAAGGTCCTGTCCCCATCGCTGTGCCTGTGGAATAGCAGCTTCTGAAACCGGTAGGCTCCGTTTAACCAAGGGGGCGCTAATATGTCACAACAACCGGCCGACAGTGCGGCCCCAGCCGGAGGCCCCGACTCCGCACCGCGTGGCATTGTAGTGCCAGATGGGGGCGCAGGCCCAGCACCCAGTCCGGTAGTCCCGCTCATGCCACTAACGCTCCCATATATGCCTGGGGCGAAATGGCTTCCCCAGTACAGCGGCGAGCCAGGCACTTTAGCAGGCTTCAAGCGGAAGTTATGCAGCATCCTAGAAATGTATTCCATGCCTGAGAGACAAAAAGCTGCTGTGCTGATAGGGCAGCTAACTGGCGCTGCAGAGAGGGAAGTGGAGACTTGGGATACCGTTGATCAGGAGTCGGTACCTGCGATCCTCTTTAAGCTACATGCCATGTTTGAAGACCGCACAGAAACGGATCTCCGGATGGCCTTCTACCACTGTTTACAGCAGCCAGGTGACAGCATCAGGGACTACGCTTGCCGACTACAAGGAGCCCTGAGAGCTCTTAAGCAGATTAATAATATAAATGCTATCGACGAAAATAAGATGCTGAAAGAACAATTTGTACAGGGTTTGAGATCCCAAGAGGAGCGCAGAACTGTAAACTGGTGGTCCTTAGATCATCCTGATGCTACCTTTGATGCCCTAAAGGACATGGCAATAAAAGGGCTGCGACCCCTGGGCAAACCCGAGGTGTCAACCCAACATCACCAGGGTGAAGTCACTCTGGAACCGGCGGCACCCCCCTTTTCCCCGCTAGTGGCAGAAGCCAAAACGCAGGTGACACCCCTGGTGAATTGGACTGTCTGCGCTCAGAGGTGCGCCAGCTGACTAAAAATCTGGCTGCTGTGATGAGTGCCCTGCAGCTGCGGAAAGAGGAAGAAGGGAAGATCTTATTAGCTGACTGCCCAGAAGACGTCCCGTGGATGAACCGGAAAAGAAGGAAGACGTCGCCCCCCCGGAGGAGGACAACGCCACCCCCAGGAGCGACCTCTGATCAACACCCTCCTCGTCGGGAGATCACCTGTTACCGTTGCAACCGGAAAGGTCATATGTCTCCACAGTGTCCTTTAAACGGGCAGAACCTGGGTCCGAGGGCCAACACCCAGGAGGAGATCCGTCAGGCCCCCTAGACTGGAACCGCAGGTATGTGGGTGGGCGACCCTACCTGTCTATCATTCTAGATGGTATTGCAGTTCCGGCATTGTTAGACACTGGGTCTCAGGTGACCCTAATACCTGATGCCCTATATACTAAGTTCTGGTCAATGGACAGTCTTAAACCCCCGAGCCCTGACTTTACCGTGTATGCTTCTAATGGTCTTCCTGTAGAAGTACTCGGGACAAAATGTGTGGATGTGAAAGTG
>JARQOD010000009.1:76130508-76194414 GCA_033576555.1 Oophaga sylvatica
GGGAAAGTGGGGAGAAGAGATAAGCATAAAGGACAGTTTCTCTTGATGATCTTTACCCATAAGGACCCTCAAAGGCTCCGTTTCCTGATCCACTGGTCCAGAGGTCAGCAGGGAGCCGTCCACAGTTTCCATCTGTACTGGAGTAGCCTTCTTCACTGAACGTATCCCCTGTTTCAGAGCAAAGAAGACATCCATAAAATTCCCACTTGCCCCTGAGTCGATCATAGCAGAGCTAGACACCCAGACTGAGTCAACCCAGAGTTTGATGGAAAGGAAGCAATGAGAATTGTTTTTCCTACAACTCAGCTGGGACACCGCTGAGGAAACTTGAAAAATTGCAGCGTTTACACAGTCATCGTCCTCAGAAGTAACGGAGTTTAAGTCCGAGAAATCAATATCTGTTGCTGCAGATCTCTCTGGAGCCTGAGGCTCGGACCTGACAGATCTCCTCTCGCAACACTCACAGTGAATGAGTGCTGCAGTAGTCTTACGAGAACGGCTGGGGCAGTTTATAATGAAGTGCCCTGACTTACCACAATAGAAACATAGATTTTCCTTAAAACGATGTTCTTTGCGTGCATCGCTAACCCGTCTTTGTAAAGAGTCTACCTGCATGGGTTCAGGTTCAGGTTCCCGTGTGATCCTACTCAAAGGTTCCTTAGCTGGGGAGGAAGGTAGGAAAAGGTTAGTGCGATTGTTTTCGAACCATCTCTCTTGCCTGCGTTCAGTCAGACGAGCATCAATACGGATGCAGTAATTAATAAAGTCACCTAACGCAGTGGGAGGGTCGGCACGAGCTAGTTCATCCTTAATTAGTGGAGACAACCCCTTTCGAAAAATAGATTTCTTGGCGGAACTGTCCCAAGTGGTATCAAGGGCCCATCTCCTGAAATCCAAGGCATATTCGGCTACTGAGTGCTTACCTTGGCGCAAAGTAAACATGGCTGCTTCAGCTGTTGCACCTCGATTGGGGTCATCAAACACCTGCCCCATGGCTGAAATGAAAGCATCAAGATGATCCAAACATTCATCCTCAGTCTCAATCAGAGGGTTTGCCCACATCAAAGCCTTGTTGGTAAGCAACATAATTATAGTAAGTACTTTAGATCGTTCAGTGGGAAATTGTGAAGCATGTGCAGAAAAAAAAAGATTGCATTGGTTAATAAATCCCCTGAATTTTCTCACGTTCACCGCCAAAACGAAAAGGGGGCAACTTGGGAATCCCAGAACTCGGGGCTACGGCAGGAGCCTGGACTCGCTCCTCTAGAACCTCAATCCTGGCTCGCAAATCCTGGGCAGTCTGTCCAAACACTTGCAAATTGTGATTAGTGAGGTCCTGTAGGTTTGTAAAGCGGGTCTTTATATTCTGCAAATCTGCAAGGATATTATCAGTCACTCCGCAAAGTTCCTTTATGCGGGCTTCCATCTTCCAAATCTTTTAAGACAAGAGTACTGGTAGGAGAAGAGAAAAGAGAAGAAAAAAAAACAATAGTGTTTACCTGTGGTAACACACTGCAGAGAAAAAAAAACTTAAGGGAACTGCTCACCTGGAATGGTTGTGAGAAGTCACAACCACTGTCATCACAGAAAGTACAACCGGACATCCGATTTCCACAGTTACAGCAGACACAGCCTTTCCAGACCCAGCAGACACTAACGTTTGGCTTCTGAATCTTGTAATGTGTGTAGTACAGTTCATATAGCGTCTTGTGCTTGGGTGCGATGAAAATACATGAGACACAGGTTTGATATAGAAGATCTTGTATTACTTCTTACAAGTTGGCAAAAATAGTCACACAGTTTGCAGACACAGAAGCAGGAGACACAGCAGGCCAGAGTAATCTAAGCTCAGCAATCACTCTCCACAACAGGTTCAGGATCTTCTTCTCTGTTACCGTAAGTCCATGCAAACGTGGGTCTTTCAAAGAGCAGGGTTCCAGAGTCCACAAGTGTTTCAGGGTTTCTCAGTAGGAATAGCTGGAGTACAAGGTCCAAGGCTTCAGGAGTCAGGTCACAGGTTCACTGCAGGCTAGATTCAGAAGCACTGATTGCTCAGCTGTGGCTGCTTAAGAAGCAAGAGGGAGAGAATCAGGGCGGGAACATGAAAGCTGAAAACTCCATATTGACTGAGGGCAAAATAGCTGCAGCAAGACAGAAAGCAAAATGGCTGACGGAAAAAACTGAGTTTCAAGAACATGTACAAAGAACCTTACACTGGGATTAATAGTTTTCCGGTGACTTCTTGCTCAGTACAGTACGGGATGGACACCCCTCAATAAAATGTCCCTTTCTCCCGCAGAAGAAACACCTTCTTGTTTTGCGGCGCACCGCCGATCCCCTCCCTCGGAATGATGTCCCTCCCAACTGCATAGGTTCCTCGGAACAAACCAGGGGAACCTCAATATTAGGGACTTTAGAAGGAGGTGGAGTCATCACAGGGGCGGAGTTACCCCACACCTCTCCCGAAGCCGTCTATCAATGCGAATTGCAAGAGCCATAGCGGCCTCCAGTGACGAGGGAGAATCATACTGAGCCAACACATCTTTTAATTTGTCAGATAAACCTTGACAAAACTGGCTCTTAAGAGCCGGGTCATTCCACTGAGTATCCGTGGCCCATCTACGGAACTCTGAAGAAAATTCCTCCGCCGGACGATCTCCCTGCTGTATCCTACGTAACTTCATTTCAGCAAGGGAGACCCGATCCGGATCATCATATACCAGACCCAGGGCTGTAAAAAATCGGTCCACTGACTGGAGAGCCAGGGAGTCCGGAGGAAGAGAGAACGCCCAGGATTGAGGGTCCCCTTGTAAGAGCGAGATGACAATTCCCACCCTCTGATCCTCACTCCCCGACGACTGCGGCCGCAGCCGAAAATACAATTTACATGCTTCCCGGAAAGTAAAAAACTTGTCCCGCCCACCAGTGAACCTGTCCGTAAGAGCTACTTTAGGTTCAGATCTGGTTTGCTCTCGGGGGTACAAAACCTTGGATTTAACGTCCGTCAGCTCCATGGACAAACTCTGCAACTGCTGAGCTAAATGGGCTACTGGATCCATGGTGGCTGGGGAGAATCTTTAGAGGGGCCGGTGAAAATGTCACGACGTATAACAGATATATTCAATGATAGTAACCTATATCTAATGTGACATCATTCTAAATTTCATATAATAGAGAAAATCAACATGTATACATAGTATCTGCCAGCAATGTCTTACCTGACATAATATCCTATGTATTGTGGGTCAATACTGTGTACGTGTCACGCTGTCTCTGGATAGAGGTGGACCGGGGTCTATGCTGACCCTGAACTGGGGTCCTGACTAGTCCCTCTACCTGGAGGTAGTGTTAATGGTACAGAGGTCCAGGCCGCCAGCGTAACCCTGTCTCCTGTAGATCCCTGACCACTGTAATCTAGTCCTGAGAAGGACCCTGATTACCACCACAGGGAATGGGCAGGTCACAGCTTACACACAGTCTAAGACAAGCGAGACAGACAAGGGGTAAAGAAAACACTGCCTTGCATACAACACTTCCACTACAGAGGAACACAAAAGGTTAAGGAGATAAACAATAAGCGAGGAGAGGAAAAACCACAACAGGAACTCTTAGCTTAAAGGTACTGCCACACTAAACAATCCCGCTAGCGATCACAATAACGACGCATACTAATGCGATCGCTAGCGGGATTGTTTCTATATCGCTAAATGCGGCCACATTTAGCGATATAGTTAATGACGCTATCGCCGTTAGCGATCTTCTTAACGACTTTAGCGGTACAAAAGTACCGCTAAATCGCTAAGAAAAGGTGCCACACAGCGATAAGATACTTACCCAGCGGGAGCGCCAGCGATGAAATAGGGTCCGGAACGATTCCAGCGACGAGCGAGATCACAGCAGGAAGCTCGTCGCTGGCAGCTGCCGCACTGAACAATATCGCTAACGGGATCGCTAAATAGTGACGTTTTTTAGCGATCCCGTTAGCGATATTGTTTAGTGTGGCATACCCTTAAGTCTTCTCAGAAACAATCCGCTCTGCTGGTCTGAATGAATGCTTTCACCGGCAACTTCCCCAGCAGACCAGCAGGTATATGAAGGAAGCTAATTAACAAAACATCAATCGCAGCTGGGCGAGGCTGGTCAGTCCAGCACCGAGAGAGAAAGAATTAACTCCCTCAGTGCTGAAAAACACCCAGCACCAGAAACTCAGCTGTGCGAAGTCAGGGTGTGTAATCGCGACGATCTCCGCCGCGACACACCCGTGACAAGACCTCAGAGTAACACACTCAAAAAGGGAACTTTGGGATTGGCACATTGATTTCAGCTCCGGCTGAGTGCGTGTACTAAATAAGGGGATTTCAGTCTGTTTCCTTCAAATATTAGATCTCACTCCAACTGTCATTTTAGAAAAGACAGTATTGTAATTTCTTGAAAATCTAAATGAACCCGGTCAGCAGGAGCGCAAAAACAAAAGGTAAATTATTAGAAAATCTTCTTTTTATTGAAGTTATCCACTATGGATAACTTTAATAAAAAGAAGATTTTTTAATAATTTACCTTTTATTTTTGCGCTCCTGCTGACCGGGTTCATTTAGCTTTTCAATTTATTCTCCTCATCTGAGGCAACCGGCTGGAGCTGCATCTCACTGCCTAATAGCTACGCATGGCTGGCGCTCCTATCTGACCGTCTACATCACTGTTTGAGTATTGTAATTTCTGCCTCAGTCTCGGTTTGTGACCCATTGGATCTTATTCGGACCTCTGGTCATTAAACAGCTCATCCAGGATGGCACATCAATGCGAGCTGTGGCAATAAGAGTAGCTGTGTCTGTCTTCACAGTGTCCAGAGCATGGAGCAGATACCAGGAGACAGGCCAGCACACCAGGAGACGTGGAGGGGGCAGTACGAGGGGAACAACCCAGCAGCAGGACCACTACCTCCACCTTCGTGTAAGGAGGAACAGGAGCAGCAGTGCCAGAGCCCTGCAAAATGACCTCCAGCAGGCCTCTAACACCCATGTGTCTGCTTAAACTGTCATAAAGACTCCATGAGGGTGTTATGAGGGCACGACATCCACAAGTGGGTGTTGTGCTTACAACCCAACCCATGCTAGCGATTGGCATTTGCAGAGAACACCAAGATTGGCAGATTCGCCACTGGCACCCTGTGCTTTTCTCGGATGAGACCAGGTTCACACTGAGCACATGTGACAGAGTCTGGAGACGCCATGGAGAACATTCTGCTGCCTGCAACATCCTCCAGCATTACCGGTTTGGCAGTGGGTCAGTAATGGTGTGGAGAGGCATTTCTTTGGAGGGCCGCACAGCCCTCCATGTGCTCGCCAGAGGTAGCCTGACTGCCATTAGGTACCGAGATGAGATCCTCAGAATCCTTGTGAGACCATATGTAGGTGCACTGGGCCCTGGGTTCCTTCTGATGCAGGACAATGCCAGACCTCATGTGGCTGAAGTGTATCAGCAGTTCCTGTAAGATGAAGGCATTGAAGCTATGGACTGGCCCGCCTGTTCCCCAGACCTGAATCCGACTGAGTACATCTGGGACAGCATGTCTCGCTCCATCCACCAACGTCACGTTGCACCACAGACTGTCCAGGAGTTCACTGATGCTTTAATCCAGGTCTTGGGGGAGATCCCTCAGGAGAGCATCCGCCTCCTAATCAGGAGTGTGCCCAGGCGTTGTAGGGAGGTCATACAGGCACGTGGAGGCCACACACACTACTGAGCATCATCTCCTTGTCTTGAGGTATTTCCAATGACGTTGGATCAGGCTGTAATTTGATTTTCCACTTTGATTTTGAGTATCATTCCAAATCCAGACATCCATGGGAAGTTGTGATTTACATTGACCATTTTTGTGTTTTATTGTTCTCATCGCTTTCCACTATGTAATGAATAAAGATTTGCAACTGGAATATTTCATCCAGTAATATGTCGGATGTGGGATTTTAGTGTTCCCTTTATTTTTTGAGCAGTGTATTGTATAGCACTTCATCCCCATTTCTTGCTGTAATGCACATAAGAGGGGCCTCTGTAGACACAACAGATCCATTTCGTAGCTGGGGGCACTAGGGGGGAACAAACTTTAAGGTATCGGAGAGCGCAGCATCCTGAGACGTTCCAGTGACCAGCTGAGACAATCTGCTCTCATTTTTAGAATCTGTTCATATCCATTGTGTGAAATCTCATTAGAATTTTCACAACCTGAGCGCCAATTATTCTCCATTTAATTAGCAGTTTCACTAAAACTTTACTTACAGTTGTGGTCTCCTTGGAATTGGGAAATTATGTCAGATTTCTTAAAAGAAAGTTTAATGTATTCACAGGAACATGATGCAGCAAATCGACCGTGCCTCCTTTAAGATGTATATTGGTCTCAGTTTTCCACACAAGACAAGTAGAATCATTCCTGATCACCCTTTCCTGTGTCTTTCCTTTATAATTGCGTCCTTCACTGTTTGCATTTCCACCTTTATCCAGTGGGACCATTGGGATTATATTGTGTCCCGCTCTCTCCTCATCTTCATTGGCATTAAAAACTGTCTTTGTCCTTTTTTTTTGCCTGTTTTGAGGTATTTGTTGGTTCAGCACTTTTTAGGATCAAATAATAGACTTATAGCTTATGGACACATTCAGAGAGCAGTTTGTTTGTTGCCTTTTTTCTTCTACAGCCTCTATGTATCACAATACATAGCAGAATGCAGAAAGAGTTTCCAGTGAATCCATCAGTGAGCTCTCTCTGATGGTCTTTATCTCTGTTCCGGAACCATCATCTATTCTATGTATAAATGAACATTGAAGTTTGATGTGGTCAGGGATCGAGACTTCAGGACTGCAGACTCTACCTAAAAGCTGTAGAAGAAAAACAGTATTTTTTTTCAATGAAACTTTATTGCATAAATGATTTACAGTCCAACCTTTAAGTAAAATAAAAAAGTGCACCCTTATGGTGTTTGCATAAAATCATAACTCTTTTGATGTACAGTGATACATAGAGGATGTAGAAGGCAGTCCATAATTACATTTTAATGAAACCTAATTGCAAAAACATTAGTTTTGAGTCAAAGTAAATAAAAAATAAGGAAGAAGGGAGTAACACATGACTGCTGGATCAGACTACACACAGGGTGTGCATGTAATATAAGCAGATAAAAGCATTGCTCTGCCTTGGAGCTGTGTACACAAATCAGTAGGAGATTTTGGAGATACTATTTACACATTTGAATTTTAGATTTATTAAAGGAAATAATAAAAGATGATTGTAAAAGTATGCACACCCCCATGGAGCACCACGGGTGGCATCTGACATGTTGTTGGGGGTCAAAGCAGTGGGACTATAATTCCCAGAATTAAGAGACTTTGGGACTGCTGGTCGGAGCATTTTGTCAGATATATAAAGCGCCATTTGTTTCAGGGGCAGTGTAAAGTGTAATGATGGGATCCTCTATCTTCAGGGTCTGGAGGTGCAGTCAAGACTTTGGTTTGGGTTTGGTAATAACTTTTGGATAGGAGGGGTCCGACCCTCGGGACGCCCATCCTCCCTAGAACGTGGCTCTGCAATGCTCCGTGGGTTGGAACTGTGGCTGTGTCTTTGCTCCACCACAACTTTCATTATGGGACTGCTGGAATAACCCGGGCGGTGTGTGACTATCTCCAGTAATCCTATTACAGAGCCATTTCTTGGGTTCGGGGGGCGCACGAGGTTGGACCCCACCAATCCAGAAATGTCTCCTATACTGTTTTCTATTTCGGAAATAATCCTTTAAATATTGATGGTAGCGATGATCCGTAACTAAATGAATTAGTTACTAATTTCCCCCAAATGTTGGATTCTGTGGAATTCCAAATCTTAGGGATTCAATTTTCACAACTCCAGAAATAACGTTGACCTTTCTTTTAAGGTAAGGAAGGGATTACGATATTATCACACATTGTCTTCACGCCGCCGGCTCAGCTCGCATGTCCTCCGCACCAGTTCTTCCGGCATTGGGGCCAGTGATTGGCATCTCCGGCCGTGTTGGGGCAGTCGGAGGCCAATGGCCTGAACACCAAAAGAATTGATGACTAGTGTGGAGGACAGGTGACATAAGAATGGCTGAGCACAATGTGCCCTATTGTCTTTTAACCCTTCCTTTCCCACCACTTATTAAGTTTTGGGAACATAAAAAGCAATTTTTTATGGAAACTTGGGCACTTTCAATTCATCCTGACTTTATTCTGACCAAATCGATCGAATCTGCCCGACACAAATGTAGGGAGATTAGCACATCACTAACTGATAGGCCATCAATGGGATAAATTGTGAATATTTAATCCAGGAGGATCCACCCTTTGGGACCCCAATGATCAGCAGATTGACTAGGCTGCTGCATCTCATTTGAGGCTCGCCTCCTTTACTTTAGGCTTGTCCATACAGGTGACTGAGCCTGGTGCTTGGGTGGGACTGACTTGCAGTACCAGTGACGGCCACAACCATATGGGTGGCACTGTTTCTCTGTCTATAAGCTGTTTAATTCTGCAGACCGGTGAAGGTCTTCCCCATTTATCTCCCTTGATAGACGTGAACATAAAAGATGAAAAAGAGGATTTTAAATCCTGTAAAATCCGGCAGAATAATGAGAGCACTCGGCAATTACTGTAATATCCTAATAAGTTTAATATCCGCCCGCCGATGTTCTCTGTTTACAGCCTAAACCAACACTGTGCTGTCATTATAGCCCCAAATGAAATATTTAATGGCCTAATTGTCTGCAAAGTCAGAAACAAGTCAAACCAGTGGAGCTGTTAATTATCAAGATCTAACGCGACTAAGTGGGAACATTGTATTTCAAGCGCTAAAAGAACACAAATCAACTCAAAGTGTCACAAAGCCTGACAAAATAATTTTCGAGAAAATCATTTCAGGGAAAAAAAAAATGAGAAAAAAGCTGAAAATTGAACTAAATAGCGATCATCACTGACGGCTTGCGGTAATGGAGCACTGGGTTCATTGTGCAATTGGGTCTGCGAGCAGTAGATGGCGCTGTTGTCACACCCTTGTTACATTGTAGCAGCACAGCTTCTTTTCAGGGGAGATTGGGATCTGTCAGACTGGAGAACCTTTGAGTTACATGAACACAAGATTTATAGACTTTGAAAGCAAAATGATTTTAAGCACATAAAAAAAGAGATAAAGCACAAACAGCTGGATTTAGAGTTTTCGACGCAGAACATATCGTTTAAAGCAGCCAAAATGTCCCAACCAGCAGTCAAGTAACCCCGCCACCCCTCCACCATGGCAAATCAGCTGCTTATTGTACATTAAAAGCCATCCTGGCAGATATGCATGACCGTCCTCAGTGCCTGTGCAGGAAGATGAACCTTTCCTCAGAAGCTTTTTGCAGAAAATCAGTTTGCAGCTTCATACAGTTTGGGCGGATTGTATTTCTGTTTTTATAGGCCATAAATCAAGCTGTCAGTCTGCATGGCGGGAGACCATCCACAGCTGCAGGCCGCAGACTGAGGAGACCCACTTATTTCTAGATTTTTTTTTGAGGAGGGGGGTGATAGATGCAAAAAGAGAGAGGATGCAATATTCAGATTAGAGGCCCAGCATGCAAACGTCACCATAGATGTTTATACAGTAGAGTGCAACGCTCTGCAGGAGATCGGCGATGATCTGCAGGAGAGACGGACATTGATGGATGTTTCCTGGCACATGGGACCCCACTGAGGGTCCGAAAATGGTCAAGGAAGGGACAGACTCAGGAGTGGTCATATAACGGGTGCAGCCTGTGCATCCACACAGGGGCCAGAGAGGAGAGGGGTCTGATTCCTCCTCCAGAGCAGCAATCAGCTTCTGTCACAGACACATGAAGGGGGTTTTGTCATGAGCTGTTGGACTACACATGGCCTTCTATTGTTCTTGCACTGGGACCCTCTTCTGTCCATGTCCCCGACCCCTGGACATATCGGGATCTGCTCATTGGGATTGGAGAGAGAGTTCTGTGTTTTTTAGGATAATAATGTGTTGCCCCCAGGAGCAGATTGAGAATGATCTGGACCCTTATCAGACTGTATTGCAATGATACAATTAATTTGGGATAGCAGAATGTGTTTGGGGGGCACTTATCACTTCCCTTTCTAATTCTCCCACTGACCCTACAATTGTCCTAATGCCCAAAGTGTATTTTATCCACTATGTGCCCCAATATGCTGCACCCGACCGAGGAGTTCTGGCTTTAGGACTTCAGGAAATCCCTAAAAGCTTGTGCATGCCCTCATCATCTCTCGCCTCAAATACTGCAACATCCTCCTCTGTGGCCTCCCTGCTAACACCCTCGCACCTCTCCAGTCCGTCCTTAACTCTGCTGATAACTAGTTCATCTCTCTCCTCGCTACTCCTCTGCTTCCCCCTCTTTGCAAATCTCTTCACTGGCTCCCGTTCCCTCAGCGTATCCAGTTCAACTACTAACACTGATCCACAAAGCCGTCCATAACCCGTCTCCTCAGTATACCTCCCAATATCTTCCCTCGTGTGAGCTCCAATCCTCCCAAGACCTCCTTCTCTCCTCCACACTTTTTTATTCCTCACCCAATCACCTCCAAGACTTCTCCCGAATATCCCCCATCCTCTGGAGTTCTGTGCCCCCAACACGTCCGATTATCCACCAGTGCATTCGGATCCTTCAGACGGAACCTGAAAACCCATCTCTTCAAGAAAGCTACAGCCTGCAATGACCCCGCTGTCTCCTCACCACTACCGGAGATATCGCCTCAACCAACACCGGAACTGCTGCAACCCCCCGACCTACTGTCTCCTTCCCCACCATCCTGTAGAATGTAAGCCCCCCAGGGGCCAGGTCCTCTCCCCTCTGTATCAGTCTGTCATTGTTCGTATGATACTGTAATCTATATTCTTATTTTGTATGTAACCTCCTCATGTACAGAACATGGAATCAATGGTGCTATAGAAATAATAATAATAATAATAATAATAATAAATGCCCAAAAGGCTAGTAGCCACTTTCAACAGATTATTACTTCACTCCTGAAGGAGAATGATGGTGGTTGAAAAGTATTTCATCAGCTTTTTTTGACTAGTGGAGTTTACTGAACCTGCCAAAATGCTTGTATTCTACTGCAGAGCTGAATTTACAATTTTACAGAATTCAGAGCTAAAATCTCCCAACATTCCTTGCTGATTCAGTGAGTGTACTGACGATACTATATACAGTATATATATATCATATATATTCCACTCACTCTTTCCACTCACACCTGATTGGCATTAGCTGCAGATATAACCAGTGCAATGGGTCTGCTCCAGACGTAGTCTGCTTCATATATTTCAAATCCCATATTTCAAATTACAGATTTCTAATTACACTACTGTGAATTAGACTAGAATTCTAGAATGCATTTGGCCACACATCAATCCTACAGCATTGTCATCATCACCTTGTGACTGAGATGTTCTTCTGTTCCCACAGGTATGAAAACTCCAGCTTTTCTATGCTCCTGAATGCATCATGTACATTGCTTTGTTAATGGTATGAAAACTCCAGCTTTTCTATGCTCCTGAATGCATCATGTATATTGCTTTGTTAATGGTATGAAAACTCCAGCTTTTCTATGCTCCTGAATGCATCATGTATATTGCTTTGTTAATGGTATGAAAACTCCAGCTTTTCTATGCTCCTGAATGCATCATGTATATTGCTTTGTTAATGGTATGAAAACTCCAGCTTTTCTATGCTCCTGAATGCATCATGTATTTGCTTTGTTAATGGTATGATTTGCTCACCATCTTCCTGTGTACATAATTGTACTCCATACTTCTATCTTCACCACACATCCGATGGTCTGTGTAATCCCTACCCCTTTTATGACCTTTCCTTAACTTGCATCTGGCCTGAGCAGTCTCAGCCACTTTCCACTCACACCTGATTGGCATTAGCTGCAGATATAACCAGTGCAATGGGTCTGCTCCAGACGTAGTCTGCTTCATATATTTCAAATCCCATATTTCAAATTACAGATTTCTAATTACACTACTGTGAATTAGACTAGAATTCTAGAATGCATTTGGCCACACATCAATCCTACAGCATTGTCATCATCACCTTGTGACTGAGATGTTCTTCTGTTCCCACATGTATGAAAACTCCAGCTTTTCTATGCTCCTGAATGCATCATGTACATTGCTTTGTTAATGGTATGAAAACTCCAGCTTTTCTATGCTCCTGAATGCATCATGTATATTGCTTTGTTAATGGTATGAAAACTCCAGCTTTTCTATGCTCCTGAATGCATCATGTATATTGCTTTGTTAATGGTATGAAAACTCCAGCTTTTCTATGCTCCTGAATGCATCATGTATATTGCTTTGTTAATGGTATGATTTGCTCACCCATCTTCCTGTGTACATAATTGTACTCCATACTTCTTATCTTCACCACACATCCGAATGGTCTGTGTAATCCCTACCCCCTTTTATGACCTTTCCTTAACTCTGCATCTGGCCTGAGCAGTCTCAGCCCACTTTCCACTCACACCTGATTGGCATTAGCTGCAGATATAACCAGTGCAATGGGTCTGCTCCAGACGTAGTCTGCTTCATATATTTCAAATCCCATATTTCAAATTACAGATTTCTAATTACACTACTGTGAATTAGACTAGAATTGGACTGGAATTTGGCTGCAAGGTAACAGATTATAAAACCACTATGTTTCATTTTCTTATCACTTTCACCCCCATCCTCCTTTCTTTCTTCCTATCCCCTGTAATCCCCCCACCTAGTAAGGAATTAGTCATTTCCCCCTCCATTCTCCCCAGCCATCTCACCTTTCCCTCAGAACTGTTCCTCCACATACAATCCTTTTTACCAAGACACACACGGCCACACCATGGTTTATCCTGCTCCCACCTTCTAACGCTCTGTCTGCTACTCCTCATCGCTGGCGATGTATCCCCAAATCCTGGCCCTCCTCATCACATCCCCACACTCATTTCTAACACCCTGCCACGATCTTCCACACGTTTTTGCAACCCTGTCAACCTCATACCTATCCATCCACACCCCCCTCCCCCAGTCCCACTACCCGGAGCACTATGGAACGCACGCTCCGTCTGCAATAAACTGTCGTTTATCCACGACCTCTTTATCACCAACAAACTCTCCTTCCTTGCCATCACTGAAACCTGGCTCACTCCCTCTGACTCAGCCTCTCCAGCTGCGCTTTCCTATGACGGATTTCATCTTTCTCACACCCCTCGCCCCAGCAACAAACGTGGTGGAGGAGTTGGCTTACTCCTGTCTGATACCTGCTCCTTTACCCCTATTCAAATTCCACCCTCCGCTGCTATTCCCTCGTTCGAAGTGCACTCCGTCCGCATCTATTCCCCCTCCAACCTCCAACTGGCTGTCATCTACCGCCCCCCGGAACTAGCCATCTCCACCTTTCTCGACCACTTCACCACCTGGCTACTCAATTTCCTCTCTGCTGACATCCCCACCATCATCATGGGCGATTTCAACATCCCCATTGACACTTCCACCCCAGCGGCCTCTAAACTTCTTTGCTCACAGCTTCCCTTGGCCTCACTCAATGGTCCTCTGCGGCCACTCACAAAGGCGGTCACACGCTGGACCTTATCTTCACCCGTCTCTGTTCCCTCACTAATCTCACTAACTCCCCACTCCCCCTGTCTGACCACAACCTACTGACATTCTCTTCCCTCTCTTGTTAGTACGCATCCCCCACTCCACAAACTCACCCACCCTCGCAGAAATCTCAAACACCTCAATTTACAATCGCTCTCTGAGTCCCTCCTCCCTCTTACAGACATAGCCTCACTTCATGACACAGATGCTGCTGCCACATTTTATAACACCACAATAAAAACCACACTTGATTCGGCCGCCCCCCTCATGCAGAGCAAAACTCGTACAATCAACAGGCAGCCCTGGCTGACCGGCCTGACCAAAGAACTGAGACGGGCTTCCAGGGTTACCGAGCGGAGATGGAAGAGAACCCACTCCACCGAGCACTTCAACGCATACAAGCAGTCCCTTGCCATCTTCAAGTCCACGCTCTCTGCCGCAAAACAAACTTACTTCTCATCTCTCATATCCTCCCTGTCTCACAACCCTAAACAGCTCTTCAACACTTTCAATTCTCTACTCCATCCCACAGCACCTCCTCCCTCTCCTCTCATTTCTGTCGAAGACTTTGCCTCCTTCTTTAAGCAAAAGATTGATACTATCAGAGAAGGCTTTGGCCCGCAGCCCCCAATGCCCCTCTTAGCCACTCAGCCCTGTTCTTCCAAAACCAGCTTCACCACCATGACAGAAGATCAGCTCTCCACTCTCCTGTCAAGATCACACCTCACCACTTGCGCGCTTGACCCACTCCCGTCCCACCTCATCCCTAACCTTGCCACAGTCTTCATCCCTACTCTCACACACCTCTTCAACCTTTCACTTACAAATGGTGTCTTTCCTTCATCCTTCAAACATGCTTCAATCACCCCGATCCTCAAAAAGCCCTCCCTCGACCCATCCTCAGCGTCTAGCTATCGCCCGATATCTCTTCTCCCCTTCGCCTCAAAACTACTGGAACAGCATGTATATCTTGAACTGTCCTCCCACCTTTCCTCCTGCTCCCTCTTTGACCGGTTACAATCAGGCTTTCGACCGCATCACTCAACTGAAACTGCCCTAACTAAAGTCACTAACGACCTGCTAACCGCCAAGAGCAAGCGACACTACTCTGTCCTCCTTCTCCTGGACCTGTCTTCTGCCTTTGACACCGTAGACCATTCCCTCCTCCTACAGATTCTCTCATCTCTTGGCATCACAGACTTGGCCCTATCCTGGATCTCATCATACCTAACAGACCGAACATTTAGTGTCTCCCTCTCACACACCACCTCCTCACCTCGCCCCCTGTCTGTCGGTGTTCCCCAAGGCTCAGTCCTAGGACCCCTACTCTTCTCCATCTACACCTTCGGCCTGGGACAGCTCATAGAATCCCACGGCTTGCAGTATCACCTCTACGCCGATGACACGCAGATCTACCTATCTGGACCTGACCTCACCTCCCTACTGACCAAAATCCCACAGTGTCTGTCTGCTATCTCAGCCTTCTTTTCTGCTCGCTTTCTCAAACTGAACATGGACAAAACAGAATTCATCATCTTTCCCCCACCTCATTCTACCCCTCCACCAGGCCTATCCATCAATGTCAATGGCTGCTCGCTTTCCCCAGTCCCACATGCTCGGTGCCTTGGGGTGATCATCGACTCTGCCCTCTCTTTCAAACCACATATCCAAGCCCTCGCCACCTCCTGCCGCCTCAAACTCAAAAATATTTCCCGGATCCGCTCATTCCTCAACCATGAAACCACAAAAACACTAGTGCACGCCCTTATCATCTCCCGCCTCGACTACTGCAACCTCCTACTGTCTGGCCTCCCCTCTAGCACTCTGGCACCACTCCAGTCCATCCTACACTCTGCTGCACGACTAATCCACCTGTCTTCCCGCTATTCCCCTGCCTCCCCACTATGCCAGGCCCTTCACTGGCTTCCTATTGCCCAGAGGCTCCAGTTCAAAACCTTAACCATGACATACAAAGCCATCCACAACCTTTCTCCTCCATACATCTGTGACATGGTCTCCCGCTACCTACCCACACGCAACCTTCGATCCTCTCAAGATCTCCTTCTCGACTCCCCCCTCATCTCTTCTTCCCACAACCGCATACAAGACTTCTCCTGGGCTTCCCCCATACTCTGGAACTCTCTGCCGCAAAACATCAGACTTTCACCAACAACGGAGACCTTCAAGAAAAACCTGAAGACCCACCTGTTCCGACAAGCCTACAACCTGCAATGATCCTCAGTGTACTGAACCATCGCACGACCAGCTCTTCCCTCTCCTAGTGTATTCTCACCCATCCCTGTAGACTGTGAGCCCTCGCGGGCAGGGTCCTCTCTCCTTCTGTACTTATGCGTCCCTTGTCTAGCACATGTTTATTGTATCTGTCTATATTTTTCCCCTTTTCATATGTAAAGCGCCATGGAATAAATGGCGCTATATAAATATATAATAATAATATAATGTATCAGTACAGGATCAGTAATGTAATGTATGTACACAGTGACTGCACCAGCAGAATAGTGAGTGCAGCTCTGGAGTATAATACAGGATGTAACTCAGGATCAGTAATGTAATGTATGTACACAGTGACTCCACCAGCAGAATAGTGAGTGCAGCTCTGGGGTATAATACAGGATGTAACTCAGGATCAGTAATGTAATGTATGTACACAGTGACTGCACCAGCAGTATAGTGAGTGCAGCTCTGGAGTATAATACAGGATGTAACTCAGGATCAGTAATGTAATGTATGTACACAGTGACTCCACCAGCAGAATAGTGAGTGCAGCTCTGGGGTATAATACAGGATGTAACTCAGCATCAGTAATGTAATGTATGTACACAATGACTCCACCAGCAGAATAGTGAGTGCAGCTCTGGGGTATAATACAGGATGTAACTCAGGATCAGTAATGTAATGTATGTACACAGTGACTGCCCCAGCAGAATAGTGAGTGCAGCTCTGGAGTATAATACAGGATGTAACTCAGGATCAGTAATGTAATGTATGTACACAGTGACTGCACCAGCAGAATAGTGAGTGCAGCTCTGGAGTATAATACAGGATGTAACTCAGGATCAGTAATGTAATGTATGTACACAGTGACTGCACCAGCAGAATAGTGAGTGCAGCTCAGGAGTATAATACAGGATGTAACTCAGGATCAGTAATGTATGTACACAGTGACTGCACCAGCAGAATAGTGAGTGCAGCTCTGGATTATAATACAGGATGTAACTCAGGATCAGTAATGTAATGTATGTACACAGTGACTGCACCAGCAGAATAGTGAGTGCAGCTCTGGAGTATAATACAGGATGTAACACAGCATCAGTAATGTAATGTATGTACACAGTGACTGCACCAGCAGAATAGTGAGTGCAGCTCAGGAGTAGTGTTGAGCATTCCGATACCGCAAGTATCGGGTATCGGCCGATATTCGCTGTATCGGAATTCCGATACTTAGTTCCGATATTTTTCATATATCGTATACCGGAATCGGAAGTTCCCATAATTCTTTGAGAGGCAATGTGATTTTAGTCAGCCAATGAGGAATCTTATGAAGTGTGGGCACATCCTGTAATGCTGCGGTCATCTTAACTAATGGCATGGCTGTGATTGGCTGCTGAAATGATGTCAGAATGCACTATAAAAGGCGCCGCCTCCATTTTAGCGTCACTGTGCTGTGAATTCAGTTAGGGACAGAACACTGTTCTGCTGACTTTGAGGGACAGTTAGACATTGCGATTTTGTGTACTGTGCTTTAGGCAGGCTAGCACCAACCGCTGTGTAAAGCTTCCTTTTGCCAGTGTTGTTTTAACAGCTCTGTGCAAGGTGTGTGTGAGAGTGCAGGTGACGCTGCAGTTTGCTCTGCATCCACCGCTGTTTGTAGGCATCTGCACGTGTCACTCACTGACTCTTTTTTTTATTTGATTTTGTGGAATTGGTGCAGCTCCATTATATTTTCAAAAAATCTAATCTATTAGTGTGACGCGCTTCCATCCGTATACAATACATTGGTTGCAAACACTATAGAAGTAGACAAAGGGGCCTTTCACAGCTACTGAACAGTTGTGTTTCAGTGTTCACTGTAGTCTGTGAGCTTTTCATTTTTTGAGTGCAGATTACGCTCCAGTTAGTTCTTCAACCACTGCTGGTTGTAGTCTGCTGAGCGTGTGTCACTGCCTCATCCTTCACTAATTGGTGCTGCTCCATTATATTTGAAAAAAATCTAATCTATTAGTGTGACGCGCTTCCATCCGTATGACTCACACCACACTGAAGTGGTTACCAGGGCTATGGGGTACTCGGAGCCGAGCCCAATGATTTCTATGGGAGTTGTCACTGGCAGCGGGACTCGGTCCGTGGCCCTGGCAGTCAAGTGATGGGGGATATTTACAGGGGATTATTAGGATAGGTAGTTCGTGACGCCACCTGTGGTATCTGGTTAATTGGACCAGCGCTGCTATAATGATCTTCACAGGGGATGTTATGGGGGCAGCTGGGTGGTAGGTCTCCCACAGGTGAGACTGGTCCCTGGAAGTCTATGGTGATGAAGCAGGGGGTAGATAATAATTCAGTCACACACAATACAGCTTCTTTTCATACCTTTTACTGGTAGATGGTTCAAGAAGATCCCGGGGAGCTGGTCGGGGTGGAGAATGCACATTCGGGTAACCGCTGAGCAGGTTAGAGGCCTCCTTAACTTCAAATGTATGTGAGTCCTAACTTGCGTGAAGCGAAGTTAACTCTGCAATCTCCAGCTTTCTCAATAGCTGACAAGCCCGGCCAATATTGTGGTGGAGCCTTCTGAGTGGTGAGAACACAGTCCTTCTATGCAGGGCCCTGCTAAAAGTCCCTGTTCTCCCTGACTCCGGTTACGTATTGACACTTTGGGCTGCTCTCTGCGACCTGTAGTCCAGATGCCTCCGGTTTTCTTGTTACTATGCTTGAAACAGTAGCAACGCTTCGGACCCCGGTGTCCGGCAATTTAGTGCAAGTAATCCAATACCTGTAGCACTTCTCTGTCTTCTCCACTGTGCCCTTCGCCCTGCTTCCCGCTCTTAACATAAGCACCTGTAGCTTCAATGTGAAAAGTCAGCTTTCTCCTAGAGCTCACTGAGTAGCTCTCAGCATCCTCCAAGTCCAGACTGGACTGAGACTGAACTGCACTGTCCTCTGACAGGAAACAGACTCCTTTCTCTCTCTTCTCCCTCCAGACTAATCACTCCCCAGACTAATCTGAGCTCTACTACGTGTCACTCCCCCCTTATATTTCAGATGGGTGTGTCTGAAAGAGTGAGTGGCAGTGAATGCATATCAAGCTTTGCGATTACCTTCCTGTGCACTCTCCTGGATTTTATGTGTGCCTGCATAGCTGGGCTACACATCCCCCCTTGGTTAAACACAGCACTCCCGGGCTGTAAAAGAGAAAAAGAAAAAACATTTTTATTTTGCATTAAACAACAACATTTTTAACTCTTCCCATCCGGGAGGTAAAGATTCTTGAACGTTACAATTTGTACAATGGATCAATAGAAAATTATCAAAATACTTTTCAATAAATACATAGTATAAGACAAGATTCTTGTGGAGGACCCGCACCAAAAACCTCCCACGTGGGTCCTGAGTGGGCTGCAGGACTTCTGACTGCAGACCTCACTCTAGGCCCACCATACGGGTTTTTCTTCAGAGGCGATAGTAATGGTTTCGTGTAAAACCAAGATAAGGCACCGTAGTGCAACTATTTACAAAGCAAGTTCTTGGGCTGGCACAGTCCACAGCCTCCCAGTCCATTGCATGGGAAAAAAGACACATATTTACATTTCAAGTAATCACATTTCAAATATAATACTGCAATAATTAATTCTTTAAACTTGTACCCAGCCGGGTATTCTAAGCATACTATGCACATTATGTAAACACATCAATAAAGTGCAATTTCAAAATTCTCAAACTTTTACATTTCTTGGATGCGGTAAACCCCTGTCTGGGTCCTACCGGTCTTCACTTTTTTTGCTAATTTCGATTACGTCTTCCACTCCTGGGGCTGGAACGACGCGATGTTCCTTAGAACGCATTACAAATAAGTCATGGCCTGTTATCAGGGTTTGAGTGGCCACAGTCCTCATTCTAACTAAGGTCCCATCGGGTACCTCTGTCATATATGACGCAAGTGGCGTTGCTGATGGTGCCACAAAGTCAGATCTGGCTTGCGATTTTGGTTGCGATGCTGCGATAGTCGCAGGGGGTGATGCCAAGTAGGTCGCTGGTTGCGATGCCAAGTAGGTCGCTGGTTGCGGTGCCAAGTAGGTCGCTGGTTGCGATGCCAAGTAGGTCGCCGATAAGTATGAAGGGGGCGATGCAGAGTAGGTCCCCGATTGCGATGCCGGGGGCGATGACGGGGCACGGCCTGGTACAGTGAGAGCTCGTGACTGGGACACCTTGGTACCGACGTCTGGGACGGGGTCACTGACGATGGAGACGTTCAGGGCATACCACCCCTTTAGACCCCAGTGGCGGGTGTAGCTAACTATGTCCCCATTTATCAGGTCCCTCCCAGGATGACCGATGGGCAGGTGGGACTCTACGTCCCGGCGGCTTACAAAGACCCCCTGATAGAGGCCTGGCTCGCGGATAAAGCCCCAGCCCTTGCGGAGCTGAAACTCGGCGACGCACCCCTGCCGCCACGGTTCCCGTCGGGTACCTTTATCGTTGCGGACGGTTTCCTTCTCAGCGAAGAACCTTTCATGCCACTCCTGTCGGTCTCGCTGCGTTTTTCTATCTTCCTCCTGCTGTCGTCTCACTTTTTCGCAGTGCTGCCAAGCATTTCCGGTCTGGAGGTCGTAAGTCACGTCGTCCAGACGCTCCATCTCATCCCAGTCCACTTCCGGCAACGATGGCTGGGATCCCTCCGGTGATCTTACCGGGGAACAATACTCTGCTGTGGCCTCCTGGCCTGGCTGGCACTCCGGACCGGGCAGAACCTCCTCAGCCTCCTTCTCCTCCACCTCCGCATCGGTGGGATCAGGTACAGCACTTTTGGGGGCAGCCTCCGGTTGCTCTTTAGCCTTCCTCAGCAGGGAACTTGGGAAATCAGGAGACGGTGTTATACTTGTGGGAGAGAACACTGCGTCCCACAGCAGCCGCTGTGTCTGGGTACGCCAGCGCCTCTCCGTCTCCTGCAAATCTGCATGCCGCTGGATCCTTCTTCTTAGCTCCGCGTTCTCCTTCTGCAGCTCCAGCATTGTGGGGTTAGTGTCCCGATCTGGGGACAGCTCCGGCACAGGCAGTAAATCCTCCGGTAGGCAGGGTTTGTATGCCTCCGGTCCTCTGCACAGATCCTGCTGTCCTTCCGCCATCTCTTCCCAGGCCAGACTGTAGGTTCCATCAGGAACAGTCCGGTCTCTTCCGTGGAGGCGGGATTTGCGTCTCCTCCTCTTCGGATAGAGGATGAAGAGGAGGCGGATTTCTTTAGCAGTGGGGCAGGACCGCACATTGTAGTAGCATTTGGAGAGGGCGGCCATATCTTTCGCGCCTCAGGGGGGGTACACGCCCACGAATGCACGCCCACCTTCTTCACCAGCGCTTCAGGGCGCCAACTTGGCGGTAAAATGGCGGTATTTGGCGCCAAATGCAGCAAACAGTCTTTTTCGCATAGAACAGTTCAATATAGGCACACAGGACTCACAATTGCAAGTTTCGCATCCTGTTCGTGACGCCAAATTTAAGTTGACTCGCACCACACTGCGGTGGTTACCAGGGCTATGGGGTACTCGGAGCCGAGCCCAATGATTTCTATGGGAGTTGTCACTGGCAGCGGGACTCGGTCCGTGGCCCTGGCAGTCAAGCGATGGGGGATATTTACAGGGGATTATTAGGATAGGTAGTTTGTGACGCCACCTGTGGTATCTGGTTAATTGGACCAGCGCTGCTATAATGATCTTCACAGGGGATGTTATGGGGGCAGCTGGGTGGTAGGTCTCCCACAGGTGAGACTGGTCCCTGGAAGTCTATGGTGATGAAGCAGGGGTAGATAATAATTCAGTCACACACAATACAGCTTCTTTTCATACCTTTTACTGGTAGATGGTTCAAGAAGATCCCGGGGAGCTGGTCGGGGTGGAGAATGCACATTCGGGTAACCGCTGAGCAGGTTAGAGGCCTCCTTAACTTCAAATGTATGTGAGTCCTAACTTGCGTGAAGCGAAGTTAACTCTGCAATCTCCAGCTTTCTCAATAGCTGACAAGCCCGGCCAATATTGTGGTGGAGCCTTCTGAGTGGTGAGAACACAGTCCTTCTATGCAGGGCCCTGCTAAAAGTCCCTGTTCTCCCTGACTCCGGTTACGTATTGACACTTAGGGCTGCTCTCTGCGACCTGTAGTCCAGATGCCTCCGGTTTTCTTGTTACTATGCTTGAAACAGTAGCAACGCTTCGGACCCCGGTGTCCGGCAATTTAGTGCAAGTAATCCAATACCTGTAGCACTTCTCTGTCTTCTCCACTGTGCCCTTCGCCCTGCTTCCCGCTCTTAACATAAGCACCTGTAGCTTCAATGTGAAAAGTCAGCTTTCTCCTAGAGCTCACTGAGTAGCTCTCAGCATCCTCCAAGTCCAGACTGGACTGAGACTGAACTGCACTGTCCTCTGACAGGAAACAGACTCCTTTCTCTCTCTTCTCCCTCCAGACTAATCACTCCCCAGACTAATCTGAGCTCTACTACGTGTCACTCCCCCCTTATATTTCAGATGGGTGTGTCTGAAAGAGTGAGTGGCAGTGAATGCATATCAAGCTTTGCGATTACCTTCCTGTGCACTCTCCTGGATTTTATGTGTGCCTGCATAGCTGGGCTACACACGTATACAATACATTGGTTGCAAACACTATAGAAGTAGACAAAGGGGCCTTTCACAGCTACTGAACAGTTGTGTTTCAGTGTTCACTGTAGTCTGTGAGCTTTTCATTTTTTGAGTGCAGATCACGCTCCAGTTAGTTCTTCAACTACTGCTGGTTGTAGTCTGCTGAGCGTGTGTCACTGCCTCATCCTTCACATTTTTCTCTAATTGGTGCTGCTCCATTATATTTGAAAAAAATCTAATCTATTAGTGTGACGCGCTTCCATCCGTATACAATACATTGGTTGCAAACACTATAGAAGTAGACAAAGGGGCCTTTCACAGCTACTGAACAGTTGTCTGCAGTGTTCACTGCAGTCTCTGAGGAATAACCACACTTAGGCCTTATAACTTTTCTGACTTTCTTTATCAATCTACCAAGATGAAGAAGGCAGGGAGTAAGGCACGTGGTCGTGGCCGTGGAGTTTCAGCAGGGAGAGGACGTGGGGATTCTGTGCCTGCTGCTGCCGCACCCAGTGACACAGCATCCACCAGTTTTCCCCGTGAGCGTTCCTTTATGCGCACTTTTGTAGGAGCTCAGCGTACCCCCCTGCTGCGGGAAGAACAAATTGAAGCCGTTGTTGGTTGGATGGCAGCCAATGCATCGACTTCAATTGCTTCCACCTCCTCTCAGGACCACAGCACTGTTGAACAACCATCTGTCTCTTCACCGCCTGCCAAATTGCCCAGGCAGTCAGAGAGTTCTGAACTGGAGCCAGCTGAGTCTCTGCTTCTGTTCTCAGAATCTGTTGGCTTGGAAACAGGGGCCCAGCCAAGCAGCATTCTGGAATGTGAAGGAGAGGCAGTATGCATTGATGCGCAACAGCTGTGTCTCTCTGAATCTGAAGAGGCGGGTGAGCCAGTGCCGATGGTCAGCACACCGCAGAACGCATCTGATGATGATGAGACTCAGGTGCCATTTTCTGTTGAGCAAGGTGCTGGCCAGACCACCCAACAGCAGCAGGTGTTGGAAGAGGGTAGTGGAGATGATGAGGTCCAAGACCCAACATGGCGTGAGGGACAGGAAGGTGGTGGTAGCAGCTCTGAGGAAGAGATTGCCCCAACGGTCCAAACAGTAGGGAGAGGTAGGCTGCAGACTCGGTTGCCTGTACCCTCCAGTTTGGCACCCGTTCGTAGCAGTTCTCTTCCAACAGCCAAAACGGGCGCTCCCAGGACTTGCACTGCGTGGTCCTTTTTTGACACACTTGCAGATGATATTTGCTATGTCAAATGCAAGCTGTGTAATCAAAAAGTTAAAAGAGGTAAAAATACCAGTAACCTCAATACCACAAATATGTGGAAACATGTACGGACAAAGCACATAGCTGAGTTACAAAGACACACTGGAGATGTAGGCCAACCTACAGCAGCACCTACATCTTCAGCTCGTGTTGGAGCCTCTTCCTCCAGCTCACACACAGCTGGTTCGGCTTCCTCACAGGATCGCCATGGAAGAACCTCTGTCACTGTTGTCCAGAGACCCAGTGTTATTCCACCCACAGCTGCAAGTTCCCTGTCATCCTCACACTCCCAGGCCACAAAACAGCCATCGGTAGCACAGGCATGGGATAAAAGACGGCCATACTCGGCAAACCATCCACGAGCACAGGCTCTGAATGCTGGCATTGCAAAACTCCTGTCCCTTGAAATGCTGTCATTCAGGCTGGTGGAGACTGACACTTTCCTTAACTTTATGGCATTGGCAGTCCCACAATACAATGTGCCCAGCCGATTTTATTTCAGCAGGCAAGCCGTCCCTGGTCTGCAAAAGCATGTCGAGGGAAAAATTAAACATGCGCTACTAAACGCCGTCAGTAGCAAGGTCCACCTGACCACAGATGCGTGGACCAGTACCCATGGCCAGGGACGATACCTTTCCCTCACTGCCCATTGGGTCAATGTTGTGGAGCCGGGTACAGATCTTGAGAGTGGCGCTGTACGTGTTCTGCCAACTCCAAGGATTGCAGGAATCAAGTCTGTCCACATTGACTCCTCCTCCTACTCCAGTTCCTCAGAATCATCGCTGCAGGAGCCGTCACGGTCTACCACCACAGGACCCGTGAACGCTTACCTGATGCGACCGATATGAGCACAGCCGTGGCCAAACGTCAACAGGCCGTCCTGAAATTAATTTACATGGGGAATCGAAGCCACACAGCGCAGGAGCTCTGGAATGCCATCAAGCAGGAGAGCGACGTGTGGTTTTTGCCAGCGAATCTCCAGCCAGGCTTGGTAGTGTGTGACAATGGCCGAAATCTGGTGGCAGCTCTGGGCCTTGGCAACCTCACTCACATACCATGTCTGGCACATGTGCTCAACTTGGTCGTGCAGAGTTTTTTGAGGGACTATCCGGATCTTGATGCACTGCTGCACAAGGTCCGCCTAGAGTGCGCTCACTTGCGACGTTCCAGCATGGCCAGATCGCGCATTGCAGCTCTGCAACGCAGATTTCGCCTTCCTGAACATCGCATCATATGTGACGTACCCACCAGGTGGAATTCCACGTTACATATGTTGGAGCGGTTGTGTGAGCAGCAGCCAGCAGTAATGGAGTATCAGCTGCATCAGGCGCAATCAACTCGCAATTTGCGTCGTTCACACTTCACCACTACTGAGTGGGCCTCTATGAAGGACATCTGCCACGTTTTGCGTGCGTTTGATGAGTCAACGCGGATGGCGAGTGCAGATGATGCACTAGTCAGCCTGACTGTCCCCCTTATCTGCCTGCTTCAAAAAACACTGCAAGCAATAAGGGATGAGGTTTTGGAAGAGGTGGAGGATGAGGAGTCACAAATTCCATCACCTACTGGACAGTCAGCGCAACGTGGTTCCTCACAAAGGGCTCGGGCAGTGTTCACTTTCTGAGGAGGATGAGGAGGAGTCAATGGAGGAGGAAGACATCGCTCCAGAGGGAGGTACACAACGCTCTAGTCAGTATGTAGAGCGAGGGTGGGGTGATGCAGAGCAGACAGAGATTACGCCTCTTGCAGGGGACAGCGTTTCTTGGCCAGTTGGGAGTCTGCAGCACATGGTTGATTTCATGCTGCAGTGCCTGAGAAACGACCGCCGCATCGCCCACATTCTCACCACGTCTGATTATTGGGTGTACACCCTCCTAGTCCCTCGCTACCGGGACAACTTACAAAGCCTCATCACACCGTTGAACCGGGAGCGTAAAATGCGGGAGTACCAAGACACACTGGTGCAATCCATAATGTTCTCCATTCCAGCCGAGAGCACTGCTGCTGCTACTGATTTACAAAGCAGCTCTGTGCGTCGAGGCAGTGGAGACAGCTCTGCAACAAGAGGGAGCACAAGCAGCGCCTCTGCACAGGGCAAGACCAGTATGTTCCAAATGTGGCGAAGTTTTGTGGCAGCACCACCAATGTCTACACCATCCGAGACGGCTCCAGTCAGCAGGAGGCAACGTTTCCGTAAGATGGTGACAGACTACATGTCTTTCCCTCTCAGTGTACTCCCAGATGGCTCTTCCCCATTCAAGTTTTGGGTCTCTAAGCTGGATACATGGCCAGAGCTTAGCCAGTATGCATTGGAGGTGCTGGCTTGCCCTGCTGCCAGTGTATTATCGGAGCGCGTCTTTAGTGCTGCAGGTGGTGTACTAACAGACCGTCGCATGCGACTATCCTCCGATAATGTAGACCGGCTTACTTTTCTGAAAATGAACAAGGCATGGATCTCGGCAGAATTTGTCTGTCCGTTTTCAGATTAAATAACTGGTTCGCAACGTTATCCATGTCTCCTGTTATGTTCATCTTTCTACCACCTGAACTCTACTCCCTGTGCTACAACACTGCCAGTTGCTGCTCAGAAGTGTCGTGTCCACAGACCAATACACAAGCTATAGTGTTAGTGGGGTTCAGTAACGCCAGCTGTTCCCCTGCTGTGTGTCCGGCAACAAGTCTCCTGTTCCCTACACATGCACAGAAAAACCCATGTCGAACATGCTCCAAATAGGGAAGAGCCGTCACCCTGATTGTTATGCTTAAAACAGGAAATTGTGAAGTTTTCCAGGCCTAGAATGATAAATTTTTATGACAAATATGGACAAATAATAATTTGTCATCACAGCGCATATCTGCACATGTCTATTATAAATGGTAACAAAAACTAAAACATAGTCTTCACTTTTTGAAATTAATGCATAAAAGTACATTTCATACTTATCAATTAATGCTTTTTAAGGAACTTTATCTGTACCTGTAAGATAATGCAGTCAATGGATGTACGAATCATAAAATCCTCATCATCATCATCACAAGTTTTATTTATGACAGACATTATAAAATACACATACTGATGCCAACTGTAACTTCACACACCATATATTAATTGGCCAGCATGTAAACCTGGTAATAATGTGCAATAATAAATTATTACATCTAGAAAGTGCATCATGCATACTGACAATAGGTAGTTATACCTGCAAGTGCTGTTGAAACAACCACAACAGATATAAATTAATAATGGTATATAGGTATCACAGTGCATAGTTACTCATGGACAATGTCGATGTAATACTGTACCTCAATAAAGTCAGCGTCAACCATTATGCTTGTTAGTCTTGTAGATTGTTAAAGAGGGAACGGTCTTTTTTTGTTGGTCATAGGTGGAGTATTAGACAGTAAATGATTACTGCTGTCGTATTTTTGGCGTCCCTAGGGCGCAATAACGCTGCGTAACGTCACATTTTATAGAGTCATCTAATTGACACACGCTACCCTACCCTACGCGTGACAGTAGGAAGGTAGTGTTGACGGATAAAGCCTTGCGCAACCAGACATGCTTTTACCCTCTTCAACACTGTACAAGCAAAAAATGCATGATTGCAGCCGCAGACTTTATTGACGTACAGTATAACATCGCCATTACCCATCAGAGGCTGTCCACTGTCTGATACAGACATAGAATATACCTTTGCTATCCGTAGCCTTTGTTTCACCTACACTTGCAGGCACACACTTAAATTGTGACAATGCATTATGTTTTTTTAAATGGTTATTTTTTATCGTACATTATTGTGTCATCACATTGATGAGTCCATGCTGGACATGTCATACATGGTGTACAAAGTAACTATTTTATTAACTTAAATAATTGAAATGTCTGTGACTGTCACATCTAAATTGCAATGATGATGATGATAAGTGACTATTACAAAATCCATTGTCTTCACTATGTTATGGTTTAACATAGCGTTCCTTAAGCATTATTCATAAATACAAAAATGGACTTTTATTGTTAAATTTACAACACTATATTTTGTAACCAATTTTTTGGGTGGTGTGTTGTTCCATTTCTTGTTGGCATGTGCATATATGCGTTTATATTTGCAGTGTCTTTATTTTTATTCTTGAAGTTAGGAAACATGTGTATCTTTGTACCGTGTTAGCCAGTAGATAGATAAATATTTAGACTTGAGAGTCCGCAGTGGTTGATACCTTTGAATGGATAACTGAAAAGATGGTAACAAATTGCAAGCTTTCGAGGCTACTCACGTCTCTTCATCAGGCAAAGACTAAACCAAAAAATGAAGCATCACATATTTCTATACACAACAGGACACAGGAATAGTGCAATAGGTAAGACAAGTAAGTGACGTGTAGCAGAACTGTCATTATCACAGAGGGATGAACATAAATATTGGAACAGTTCCTAGATAAGGATAGAAAGTTTTATTGCCCTCTGATTGGGTCTGGTTTTGTGTTTTCATGCCCCTGGAAGGGCAGAGACGCAGATTCCTTAATTGATATAGAATGACATAAATCCGTGTGATCTATTCATTCCATCACTAACAGTGTCAAAGGTCATGATGAGCTTATATTCTGAAACCTTTGTATCTTTGTCATATTTGAAGTTATATTTTAATACCAGTAATTCCATATCCATCATGCTATGACCGGGCATACAAAAGTGTTTTGCCACAGGTAAATCCATTATTTTTTGTCTTATCGTGTGGCGCTGATAATTCATCCTTGTTCTCATTTTTTGGCCGGTCTCCCCTCACTTGTCCCTCCCTCACTTGTCTTACCTATTCCTGTGTCCTGTTGTGTGTAGAAATATGTGAATCTTCCTTTTTTTTTTTAGTCTTAGCCTGATGAAGAGACCTGAGTAGTCTCGAAAGCTTTGAATTTGTTACCATATTTTCAGTTAGCCATTAAACGGTATCAACCACAGAGGACTCTCAAGTATAAATATTTTTCTATTCTTGGAATTGAAATTCATCATTTTATTGTCCTAGTAAAACTTCATTTATTCTTGTTTGAAGTACATACATTTGCAATGGCCACGTAACAAGGCAATAACTCAATATTTTGTGCCTACACCCTCCTTGACCCTGGGCTTCAACAGCGCCAGTTGCTGCTCAGAAGTGTTAGATGCACAGATGAAAACAATCGCTGATGTGTTTGTGGGGTTCAGTAACGCCTGCTGTTCCCCTGCTGTGTGTCTGGCAAAAATTACTGCTGCTAACTACAACTTCAACTTCAAACGTCTCATACTAGGCCTCTGCCTACACCCTCCTTGACCCTGGGCTTCAACAGCGCCAGTTGCTGCTCAGAAGTGTTAGATGCACAGATGAAAACAATCGCTGATGTGTTTGTGGGGTTCAGTAACGCCTGCTGTTCCCCTGCTGTGTGTCTGGCAAAAATTATTGCTGCTAACTACAACTTCAACTTCAAACGTCTCATACTAGGCCTCTGCCTACACCCTCCTTGACCCTGGGCTTCAACAGCGCCAGTTGCTGCTCAGAAGTGTTAGATGCACAGATGAAAACAATCGCTGATGTGTTTGTGGGGTTCAGTAACGCCTGCTGTTCCCCTACTGTGTGTCCGGCAAAAATTACTGCTAGCTACCTAATCATGGTGAAAAAAACATGACATCTCAAAGTGTCTAGTGCTACACATAGATAAGAGGCTACACCCTGATTTCTAAGCTGTAAACATTTGAAACGTCAACTTTCAAACCATAAAATGATTAGTCTTTGTCACAAATCTGTAACAAAATAAATGTGACATATTATTACAGATAGGCACATGTCGAAAACAAATGCAAACACAAAATCCTACTTATGCTATAGGATACTGATGGTCAACCTTGTCACTCCATAGCTTAGACAAATCCAACTCACATCATGATGACTCAAATGCTGCAATGTTGGAAGTGCATAATGTGGGTTGAACTTTGACAACTGCTGCAGTGCGAAGGTTATACTTCAGTGTTCTTGCCTTTGAAATAAAAGCATACAAGTAAATATAATAATCCAATGTTGATTAAGGGACGTGATGTACACCTGTAATATTGTGCAAACAATGCATGTAGGAATAGTCCTCTTCAACATTACTTATATTTGTGTCATTTTAAAAAAGACATATTTGATTAGAAAGTTAACAGCCCATATCATAAAGGTCCTTCATGTAAACATGATAATCGCTAACAAAAATCATGCATTACCTTGGTAAAGTCAATAGTGCATAGTCACAATAGCAAAATATATACCTGTAAGTGGTGCTGAAAGAACGACAACTGATAGAATACGTGAATGATATATATTTATCAGACTAAATAGCGACATCTGTACAATGTCGATATAATACTGTACCTTAACAAAACAGCTGTGTCACACCTCACACTCGTTTTTCTTGTAGCTTGTTATGTAATAGGGCACATGCGTGTATGTTTCATCATAGGTGCATGTTTACTGAGTAAAGCAGTCATGACAACGCCTTTGTGTTGTCGGTACGCTTGCAAAGATGAACGATGCGCACCGTGAATGTTAGTCTGCGTCATAAGACGTACAGACGCTCCAATACCCAACGCGTCACAGCAGGAAGCCAGTCTGTGCGTCCAAACAGAGGCGCAACCATACATGCACGTAACCTTTTATAAAGCTAGATAAAAAAAAGGATGTAGTAGTAACGCACACTTTATTGAGGTACAGTATTACATCGCCATTCACCATCTGTGGCTATGCAGTCTCATCTATATATACCTTATCTATCCGTTGTCATGCTTGCAAGTCCACAGTCAGGCATAAATATCTGTTTTCACTCTGCACTATGCACTTTTTAAATTTTTGTTTTGTTAATATAAATGATTGGCACATATTATCAGTATTACATGATGGAAATTTTAGATATTTTTTAAAAAATTGTAGTTATATTATTCACCAAATGTAAAGTTTTATGAATGTCAAAGAAAACTTGTAATGCTGATTATGTTTTTAAGTCAGCCATTCATTGTCTACACAATAAAAATGGTGTACATACTGTTACTTACCCATCATTAATGGATTCTGATGTGTACTTGTATGCTTTTATTTTAAACCGTATAGCAGATTATTTAACCTATTTTAATTGTGGTTTGCATTGCTTTTCAACATGTCAATGTATGCGTTTATGTTTGTAAATTTTTCATTTACATATTTTTTTTAAGTTAAATCATCATCTTATGGTACTAAAGTTTATATTTCTCTTGTTTGGAGTATAGACATTTTTAATTGACACGTAACAAGGAAAATACTTGATATAGTATTTAAACATCCTCCTTGACCCTGGGCTACAACACCGCCAGTTGTAGCTCGGAAGTGCTGTTAGCACAGTCTACACTTGCTCCTGTGTTACTGGGGTTCAGTAATGTATAATGTCAGCTGTTCCCCTGCTGTGATAACGGCAAAAAGTCCTGCTGCCTCCACCATGTTCTCTTCTCATCCCTGGGCTACAACACCGCCAGTTGTTGCTCGGAAGTGCTGTTAGCACAGTGAACACTTGCTCCTGTGTTACTGGGGTTCAGTAATGTCAGCTGTTCCCCTGCTGTGTGTACGGCAAAAAGTCCTGCTGCCTCCACCATGTTCTCTTCTCATCCCTGGGCTACAACACCGCCAGTTGTAGCTCGGAAGTGCTGTTAGCACAGTCTACACTTGCTCCTGTGTTACTGGGGTTCAGTAATGTCAGCTGTTCCCCTGCTGTGATAACGGCAAAAAGTCCTGCTGCCTCCACCATGTTCTCTTCTCATCCCTGGGCTACAACACCGCCAGTTGTTGCTCGGAAGTGCTGTTAGCACAGTCTACACTTGCTCCTGTGTTACTGGGGTTCAGTAATGTCAGCTGTTCCCCTGCTGTGTGAACGGCAAAAAGTCCTGCTGCCTCCACCCTGTTCTCTTCTCATCCCTGGGCTACAACACCGCCAGTTGTTGCTCGGAAGTGCTGTTAGCACAGTCAACACTTGCTCCGTTGTTACTGGGGTTCAGTAATGTCAGCTGTTCCCCTGCTGTGTGTACGGCAAAAAGTCCTGCTGCCTCCACCATGTTCTCTTCTCATCCCTGGGCTACAACACCGCCAGTTGTAGCTCGGAAGTGCTGTTAGCACAGTCTACACTTGCTCCTGTGTTACTGGGTTCAGTAATGTCAGCTGTTCCCCTGCTGTGATAACGGCAAAAAGTCCTGCTGCCTCCACCATGTTCTCTTCTCATTCCTGGGCTACAACACCGCCAGTTGTTGCTCGGAAGTGTCATTGGCACGGGTACTCACTCCTGCCCAGACTGGTTACAGCATGCCATCTGTTTCCTGTCAGTGTAAACGTCACTTAGCCTCCAATAAGTTGTCCTGTCGTGTTGCGGTCGGGTTAGCCGACTCTATGGTGCTTGGAGTTTAGGTGCTTCCTATGTGTGCTGCGGGATATGCAAATAAAGGCTGTTTCCGTTGTGACAATAGGACAATCACCCACTGTAGTACTGTGGGATTCGGTAACTGCGGCCGGCTCGCAGCCTGTCATCTTAAATTTCCATGGGTACCTTCTGCTACCCGTCCGGGTTCCAGTACCGTCAGCTGGTTCTCCGCAGTGCCTTTGGCCTAGGTGCCTCCATCTCGGTATCCGAGTTCCAGCAATGTCTGCTGGTCCTTGGTAGTGCTTTGGAGCACAGGTACCTCCTGCTTAGTAACCGTGTCCCAGTAACGTCAGCTGGTCCTCGGTTGTGCCATTGGCTCTTTTCCTTCTGCTGCCCCTCCGGGTTCCAGCACAGTCAGCTGGTCCTCGTTACTTGCATTGGCTCTTGTACCTTCTGCTACCCGTCCGGGTTCCAGTACCGTCAGCTGGTTCTCCGCAGTGCCTTTGGCCTAGGTGCCTCCATCTCGGTATCCGAGTTCCAGCAATGTCTGCTGGTCCTTGGTAGTGCTTTGGAGCACAGGTACCTCCTGCTTAGTAACCGTATCCCAGTAACGTCAGCTGGTCCTCGGTTGTGCCATTGGCTCTTTTCCTTCTGCTGCCCCTCCGGGTTCCAGCACAGTCAGCTGGTCCTCGTTACTTGCATTGACTCTTGTACCTTCTGCTACATTTACAAATTGAAGATTTTTTCAATGCTTTTTTGGGTAATCACTCTGGATCTCCAACAATGAAGACGACGACCCTGATGACCACCCCGAAGAAGATGACGACCACAAGGACGACGAGCATCAAGCCAACCAGCCTAAACACATCACAAAGAAGAAATAAAAGATTACCAAACAGGACTAAGAAGGTTAAGACAAACTACAAGATACAGAACAAGAGACTTATGAACAATAAGCAGAAGATCAAAAAGCAGAAGAACATGAAGTATAAGACCAAAATGAAGAGCAAAATATATGCTCTAAATTATAAGCAGAAGAAGACTAAGCAGTGTATGGGGGTGAGTCCGTTCCTCCTCGTGGTGCCCCTGGAAAATGCCTGCTGCTGCAGGCTAAACTGAAAACGGACAAATACTGTTGTAATTTAAATCTTTTGTGACAGCAAGAACGGAAGGATGAAAAATTCATACTTTGACAGATTACAAGTACAGGATTCTCTGTCACAAATAAGAATATGATGAAGAAGATGAAGTACAATATGAATAAGAATAATAGTTTAATAAGAATAATCTGAGTAATGTTAACAAAAAGATGAATAGCAAGAAGTTTAAGAAGAAGATAAAGAAGGTGAAGATGAAGAATAATTTGATGAAAAAGATGATGCTGCTGAAGATTATGAAGGAGAAAGTGTGTGAAAAGTTAAAAAGGTGAAGAGCATGGAAGTTGTGAAATATACATATTTGCCAAAATAGAAAAAACGTTAACAACATTGTCAATTTCTTCGTCAATCCGAACATCTTTAAAAAAAAAAATATTTATGCTATTCCATTTGATTGGGTTAAACATCTATGCCTTTAATGTCTCCTCAACCTTCCACAATACATTGTACATTACTCTTTGTTGTTTTCCTTCATGTACAATTAACCAACAAGGCAAGAATGGGTTTTTTTTAATTCCGATATTTTGTTCCCATAGACTTACATGGGACTTCCGGTATCGGTATCGGGTATCGCCGATATTTAATGGTATCGGCGATACCATTCCGATTCCGATACTTTTGGATATCGGAAAGTATCGCTCAACCCTACTCAGGAGTATAATACAGGATGTAACTCAGGATCAGTAATGTATGTACACAGTGACTGCACCAGCAGAATAGTGAGTGCAGCTCTGGGGTATAATACAGGATGTAACTCAGGATCAGTAATGTAATGTATGTACACAGTGACTGCACCAGCAGAATAGTGAGTGCAGCTCTGGAGTATAATACAGGATGTAACTCAGGATCAGTAATGTATGTACACAGCGACTGCACCAGCAGAATAGTGAGTGCAGCTCTGGGGTATAATACAGGATGTAACTCAGGATCAGTAATGTAATGTATGTACACAGTGACTGCACCAGCAGAATAGTGAGTGCAGCTCTGGGGTATAATACAGGATGTAACTCAGGATCAGTAATGTAATGTATGTACACAGTGACTGCCCCAGCAGAATAGTGAGTGCAGCTCTGGAGTATAATACAGGATGTAACTCAGGATCAGTAATGTAATGTATGTACACAGTGACTGCACCAGCAGAATAGTGAGTGCAGCTCTGGAGTATAATACAGGATGTAACTCAGGATCAGTAATGTAATGTATGTACACAGTGACTGCACCAGCAGAATAGTGAGTGCAGCTCAGGAGTATAATACAGGATGTAACTCAGGATCAGTAATGTATGTACACAGTGACTGCACCAGCAGAATAGTGAGTGAAGCTCAGGAGTATAATACAGGATGTAACTCAGGATCAGTAATGTATGTACACAGTGACTGCACCAGCAGAATAGTGAGTGCAGCTCTGGAGTATAATACAGGATGTAACTCAGGATCAGTAATGTAATGTATGTACACAGTGACTGCACCAGCAGAATAGTGAGTGCAGCTCTGGAGTATAATACAGGATGTAACTCAGCATCAGTAATGTAATGTATGTACACAGTGACTGCACCAGCAGAATAGTGAGTGCAGCTCAGGAGTATAATACAGGATGTAACTCAGGATCAGTAATGTATGTACACAGTGACTGCACCAGCAGAATAGTGAGTGCAGCTCTGGAGTATAATACAGGATGTAACTCAGCATCAGTAATGTACTGTATGTACACAGTGACTGCACCAGCAGAATAGTGAGTGCAGCTCAGGAGTATAATACAGGATGTAACTCAGGATCAGTAATGTATGTACACAGTGACTACACCAGCAGAATAGTGAGTGCAGCTCTGGAGTATAATACAGGATGTAACTCAGCATCAGTAATGTAATGTATGTACACAGTGACTGCACCAGCAGAATAGTGAGTGCAGCTCTGGGGTATAATACAGGATGTAACTCAGGGTCAGTAATGTAATGTATGTACACAGTGACTGCACCAGCAGAATAGTGAGTGCAGCTCTGGAGTATAATACAGGATGTAACTCAGCATCAGTAATGTAATGTATGTACACAGTGACTGCACCAGCAGAATAGTGAGTGCAGCTCTGGGGTATAATACAGGATGTAACTCAGGATCAGTAATGTAATGTATGTACACAGTGACTGCACCAGCAGAATAGTGAGTGCAGCTCTGGGGTATAATACAGGATGTAACTCAGGATCAGTAATGTAATGTATGTACACAGCGACTGCACCAGCAGAATAGTGAGTGCAGCTCTGGGGTATAATACAGGATGTAACTCAGGATCAGTAATGTAATGTATGTACACAGTGACTGCACCAGCAGAATAGTGAGTGCAGCTCTGGAGTATAATACAGGATGTAACTCAGCATCAGTAATGTAATGTATGTACACAGTGACTCCACCAGCAGAGTAGTGAGTGCAGCTCTGGGGTATAATACAGGATGTAACTCAGGATCAGTAATGTATGTACACAGTGACTGCACCAGCAGAATAGTGAGTGCAGCTCTGGAGTATAATACAGGATGTAACTCAGGATCAGTAATGTATGTACACAGTGACTGCACCAGCAGAATAGTGAGTGCAGCTCAGGAGTATAATACAGGATGTAACTCAGGATCAGTAATGTATGTACACAGTGACTCCACCAGCAGAATAGTGAGTGCAGCTCTGGAGTATAATACAGGATGTAACTCAGCATCAGTAATGTAATGTATGTACACAGTGACTGCACCAGCAGACTAGTGAGTGCAGCTCTGGAGTATAATACAGGATGTAACTCAGGATCAGTAATGTAATGTATGTACACAGTGACTGCACCAGCAGAATAGTGAGTGCAGCTCTGGAGTATAATACAGGATGTAACTCAGGCTCAGTAATGTAATGTATGTACACAGTGACTGCACCAGCAGAATAGTGAGTGCAGCTCTGGAGTATAATACAGGCAATAATTCAGGATCGGCGTAAGATAAGCATCTCAAAAAACAGGATGACAAACAATATGGCTGCCATAATGATTTTCATTTTTCCAAGAAGCAGGATGACTGCATTGAATGTTTATACATGAACAGAATCTGATGATTGTAATGCTCATATGTTACTTCTGCTGCTCTCAGCTGTCATTCCCCCACACATCGGAGACAGTCATCCTGCCAAGTCGTCATCAGAATAAGAGAAAAAAAAACAACACAATTTTCACCATCTGGAATTTTTTGCCTCTGACATATTTTCTAATAAATAAAGAATAAACACGTGCGCTGCTGCCGTCTTCTTCTTTCTTTCTTCTTTCTTTCTTTCTTTCTTTTCTTTCTTTCTTTCTTTCTTTCTTTCTTTCTTTCTTTCTTTCTTTCTTTTTCCCTGGAGGAGTAATGTTGTCTCTGTATAATAATTTATATTGATGAAGCGTTTAAAGCCAAATCAGCTGAAGTGCTACATTCTCACAAATTACTCTATAATGACATTAAGCAAAGAAACATAAAGTGACATCTGGCTGCTTGTCCTCCAGCTGTAGGTGAGGAGGCCACTGTCCGTGGTGCTGAGTATACAGTATATCTGGCCGGAGCCTGAGCAGCCGCTACTATCACATACAGCAAAGGAACCAAACACTACCTGGTGAACCAGTCCGTGGGATCACCACTCTACTATCACAGAATTTACCTTGAAGGGTGTAGAAAATACTGTCACTGCCATGTGGTAACTGCTGTCCACCAGAAATCTGGGTGTCACTACCACCTGAAACAGCTCAGCCTCAGATGTTGTAATAATGCCCCTTTGGCCATAATTAATGCGCTTGGGTCCTCAAACACTTTTCTTTCTTCAGCAGCTTTCAGCTTGATCTCGAGCCATGGCGACTTTGATGGATGAGTGATCTGTAGGAAGATCAATCTTGTGCAGCCTAGATAGGTCCACCAGGGTCTTCTCCGCTGTTCTCTTGTTTGTATCCAGCCATCATGTTGCTGGTCTTCTTCTTCATCTTGTTCCTTCTATTCTTCTGACCATGATGTCCTTCTCTAGTGACGTGTGACGCGTCCATGATTCATAACTTGGTGCTCCTTGCTTCCAGTGACATGTCTGGCCTGATTTGTTCCATGATTGATTTGCTTGTTGTTCTTGCCATCATCCATGTGTGTAGCCCAGCTACGCAGGCACACATAAAAGTCCAGGAGAGTGCACTAGAAGGTAACAGCAAAGCTTGATATGCACTTCACTCACACTTTTAGACACACCCACCAGGGGTATAGGAGGTGGTGACACGTAGCAGAGCTCAGTCAAGCTTCCTGTCTCAGGACAGTTCAGTCAGTTTCCTGTCTTCGGACAGTGCAGATCAGTGCCAGTGAAGTCTGGACTTGGAAGGAGAGGAGAAAAGACTGGATCCTCGCAGAGTTAGCGTAGCTCATCTGACAAGCAAGTGGAGGCTAGTACGGGTGAAGTGGATCATCCTAGCCTAGTCAGAGCTACCCTTAATCAGTACCTCAGCAGAAGTCGAAGCTAGGAGGATACTGAGAGCTACTCAGCGAGCTCTAGGAGAAAGCTGACATTACCAACGAAACTCCAAGTGTTTATGCTAAGAGCTAGAGCAGGGCGAAGGGCACAGTGGAGAAGTCAGAGAAGTGCTCCAGGTATTTGATTGCCTGCACTGGATTGCCGGACACCGGAGTCCGGAGTGTTGCTACTGTTTCAGGCATAGTAACAAGAAAACCGGAGGCATCTGGACTACAGGTCGCAGAGAGCAGCCCTAAGTGTCAATACGTAACCGCGAGACAGGGATAACGGGTCTAGCCTGATCAGCAATATAGACTTAGTTTTCACCACTCAGAAGGCTCCACCACAATATTGGCCGGGCAGTACAGCTATAGAGAAAGCTGGAGATTCAGAATTAACTTCGCTTCAGGCAAGTTGGATTCACAAGTATTGGAAGTTAAGGAGGCCTCTAACCTGCTCAGCTGTTACCGGAAAGTGCACTCTTCACCCCGACCAGCTCCCCGGGATCTGCTTGAACCACCATCAGTAAAAGGTATGAAAAGAAGCTGCATTGTGTTTGGCTGAATTCTTACTACACCCTGCATCATAACCCCCATAGACTTCCAGGGACACGTCTCACCTGTGGGAGACTTACTACCAAGCTGCCCCATAACATCCCCTGTGAAGACCCTTACAGCAGCGCTGGTACAAATTACCAGAAACCACAGGTGGCGTCACGAACTATCCTAATAATCCCCTGTAAATATTCCCCCATCGCATTGACTGCCAGGGCCACGGACCGAGCCACCGCTACCAGTGACATCTCCCATGGAAATCGATGGGCTCGGCTCCGAGTACCCCATAGTCCTGGTATCCACAATTGTGGTGTGAGTCAAACAACTTGGCGTCACAAACAGGATACGAAAGCTTGCAATTGTGAGTCCTGTGTGCCTATATTGAACTGTTTGGTGAAAAAGACTGTTTGCTGTATTTGGCGCCAAATTCCGCCATTTTACCGCCATGTTCGCGCCCTCAGGCGCTGGTGAAGAAGGGGGGCGTACCTGAAAAAGCGCGCTGTTGCTTGGACACGCCCCCAACCTGCACCCCAATCTGCATCGCAAGCCGCATCGCGAACTGCATAGCAATCTGCATCGCAAACTGCATCGCAATCTGCATCGCAAGCCGCATAGCAAACTGCATCACAATCTGCATTGCAATCCGCATCGTAAACTGCATTGCAAAATACCGCGGCATCATCAGAGCGCCAGCGACAAAGGTCCTGTCTCCACCGCTGCAGCCTGTGAAAGAGGTAGGCTCAGATTAACCAAGGGGGCACCAATATGTCGCAGCAACCGGCAGACGGAGCGGCCCCCGCCGGAGGCCCTAATAGCCCACCGCTTGGCGTCGTACCGCAGGATGGGGGTGCAGGCCCCTCACCTGGTCCGGTGGTCCCGCTCATGCCGCTAACCCTCCCATACATGCCTGGAGCGAAGTGGCTCCCCCAGTACAGCGGCGAGCCAGGCACCCTGCCAGGATTTAAACGGAAAATATGTAGTATTTTGGATATGTACTCAATGACTGAAAAGCAAAAAGCTGCTGTGGTAATAGGACAGTTAGCTGGTGCGGCTGAGAGAGAAGTAGAGACTTGGCCCATTGCAGACCAGGAGTCGGTACCTGCGATACTCTTAAAGCTACAGGCCATCTTCGAGGACCACACAGAAACGGATCTCCGGATGGCATTTTATCAGTGCTTCCAGGGACCGGGTGACAGTATTAGGGACTACGCCTGCCGACTACAGGGGGCCCTGTGAGCTCTCAAACAGGCTAACCCCACAAGTCCCATTGATGAGAGCCAAATGTTAAAAGAGCAATTCGTGCGGGGACTGAGGTCTCCAGAGGAAAGCAGGACTGTAAACTGGTGGTCCTTGGATCATCCAGATGCCACTTTTGATGCTCTAAAGGACATGGCAATAAAGGGACTGCGACCCCTGGAAAAGCCTGAGGTGGCAAATCAGTATCACCAGGGTGAAGCCACTCTTAAGCCGGCAGTACCCACCTTTTCTCCGCAGGTGGCGGAAGCTAAAACGCAGGTGGCGCCCCCTAGTGAATTGGAATGTCTACGCTCAGAAGTGCGCCAGCTGACTAAGAACTTGGCCACTGTAATGGATGCCCTGCAACTGCGGAAAGAGGAAGGAGGAAAGATCCTACCAGCCGACTGTCCGGAGGATGTCCCTTGGATGAACCGGAGGAAATGGAGGACGTCGCCACACCGGAGGAGGACCACGCCACCCCCAGGAGCGATTCCGGAGCAACACCATCCTCGCCGGGAGATCGTCTGCTACCGCTGCAACCAAAAAGGTCATATGGCTCAGCAATGTCCTTTAAACGAGCCGATCCTGGGTCAGAGGGCCAACACCCAGGAGTAGACTCATCAGGCCCCTTAGACTGGAACCGCAGGTTCGTGGGTGGACGGCCCTACCTGTCCATGATTCTGGACGGGATTGCAATCCCTGCACTGCTGGACACGGGATCTCAGGTGACCATCATACCTGACGTCCTTTACAATAAATTTTGGTCCATGGACAGCCTCCAGCCCCAGAGCCCTGACTTGACAGTGTACGCTACCAATGGTCTCCCTGTTGAAGTAATTGGAGCCAAAAACGTAAATGTAAAAGTGGGCAGGGTGGAGCTGAAGGATCAGGGACTCCTAGTAGTCAGGACTGTAAATGAGGAAAATGGTCTAAATGTGATACTAGGTACTAACATTATCAGTAACTGTCTGGGAGAAGTTGTGTTTTTGCTCCAACAGCTCGCTGAAGTTGCCAAGCCAAAGCAGAAGGGAGTGATCCAGAGGGAGATCCGGGCCCTGATGTGCCAGCAGCAAGCGAAGCTTACAGATGGTGAAATCGGTAATGTACGGGTCACAGACTCGAACCCCATTGTAATACCCCCAATGAGTGAAATGTTAATATGGTGTAGAGCAGCCATAGGTCTGAGGGGACAGAACTACCAAGCAGTAGTAGAACCCCATCGCTCAGAACACAGACCTACACTCATGATTGCTAGAGGGGTAGTGGAAGTAGTAAATGGGAGAGTACCAGTACGACTTCTCAACTGGGGGGACGATGAAGTAAATTTGCCACGTTATGCTACAGTTGCTAAATTACATGCCGTAGATAACAATTCTATCCTCACAACCGAGTCCTTAGCCTCCCGCCAGCCAGCGGAGGATAATGATCCGGCAACCCCGGTAGTGGACTGGTGTCAGCAGCTCATATATGGACAGACACCACTTCCGTCCACCAGAAACAGGGGGTACTACGGGTGGTACAAGAGTACGCACAAGTGTTTAGCAAACACCCACTTGACTTTGGGCAATTAAGGGAGTACAGCATCATATCCCTACAGGCAGTCATCCTCCCATCAAAGAGCGGTACAGGCCTATACTCCAGCCCACTATCAGAAAGCTAAGGAAATGCTGCATGACATGAAGAAAGCCGGGGTGATAAGGGATAGTTGTAGCCCCTGGGCGGCACCTCTAGTGCTAGTTAAGAAGAAGGATGGTAGCATGCGAATGTGTGTCGACTATAGGCAAGTAAATCGTATAACACATAAAGATGCTTACCCATTACCACGCATAGAGGAATCCTTAGCTGCTCTGAAAACGGCTAACTACTTTTCTACCCTCGACCTTACTAGTGGATACTGGCAAGTAGCTGTGGCTGAGGAGGATCGGGAGAAAACTGCTTTCACCACCCCAATGGGACTCTGCGAGTTCGATAGGATGCCGTTTGGTCTCAGCAGTGCCCCAGGAACATTCCAGAGGGTGATGGAGAGCTGTCTGGGACATCTCAACTTCGAAACTGTGCTGCTGTACTTGGACGACGTAATTGTGTACTCTAAGACATATGAAGATCATCTGAAGCACCTGGCGGAGGTATTTGAGTCATTGTCCAAGTTTGGGATGAAATTAAAGCCCTCTAAATGCCACCTGCTCAAACGGAAGGTACAGTACTTGGGACACATTGTCAGTTCCGAAGGAGTAGCGCCGGACCCGAGAAGGTCACAGCTATTCAGAAATGGCCGGAGCCGAAGAATCTAAAGGAGGTGCGTCAGTTCCTGGGATTAACAGGTTACTACAGGAGGTTTGTAAAAGATTACACTAAGAAAGCGGCACCTTTGCAGGACCTCCTGGTAGGACAACCTCTTAAGAGCAGAAACCTTCCATTCAATTGGGGAAAAGAACAAGCTGAGGCATTCAAAGAGATGAAAGAGATCCTTACGGCGATGAAATCTTAGCCTACCCAGATTACAGCCAACCGTTCCTGCTATACACAGATGCCAGTAACGAGGGATTAGGAGCTGTCCTCAGTCAGAAGCAGAACGGCCAAGAAAAAGTCATCGCGTATGCTAGCAGAAAACTCAGGCCAACTGAGAGGAATCCGGAAAACTATAGTAGCTTCAAACTGGAGTTTCTGGCGCTGGTCTGGGCCATTACTGAAAGATTTAAACATTACCTTGCCTCCAACAAGTTCACTGCGTTTACAGACAACAACCCCTTGACGCATCTGGAAACAGCCAAGCTGGGAGCCATGGAGCAACGTTGGATGGCTCGGTTATCAAACTACCAGTTTACCATCAAATACAGAGCGGGCCGTAAAAATGCTAACGCGGACGCCTTGTCCAGAATGCCGCATGAATCTGACACGGAGGAAGAGTCGGACGATCTGGAAGAAATTGAGTTACCTGCGTTCCACCGAAATGGGATGGTCCAAGAGCAACGAGTCTACAGGAAGCGTGTGGTGAGATGTTGAACCCTTTACCTCATCACAGCTGGAAAGAGACTCAGGACAGCGATCCCGTGGTGAGCCGTATCAAGGAGTTGATAAAACAGGAAGGTTCCTCCTTGGAGAAAGATGCATCCATGCCAGCAAAGCTCCTGTGGAATGAGAGAAGCCGGTTATTCATTTACCGTGAGAAATTGTGCAGGAGATACGTCGACCCAAGGACCCATGAGATGGTTTGGCAAATAGTGGTCCCGAGAGCAGACATCCAAATGGTGCTGGAAGCATACCACGATCAAGCAGGACACTTTGGCTGGAGAAAGCTGGAGACCCTGTTGAGGTGCCGGTTCTACTGGGTAGGGATGCGCAGCTCCATCGAGAAGTGGTGCCGGAACTGTGGACCCTGTGGCCTCAGGCGAAAAGACTACAGTAGCCAGAAGGCACACTTGCAGCCTATCCGGACGACTCGTCCCTTGGAGATCGTGGCATTGGATCACGTCAAGTTGTCCCCAAGCAGGTCAGGATACACATATGCCCTGACCATGGTGGATCACTATTCCAGGTTTCTGGTGGTCGCCCCTGTCAAAGATCTGACAGCAGAGACAGCAGCAAGAACCTTCCAAGCAAGTTTCTGCAGACCACACGGATATCCGGAGCAGGTGCTGACTGATCGAGGTCCTGCATTCGAAGCTGAATTGTTTCAGGAATTTTGTCAATTGTATGGATGTAAAAAGATCAGAACAACACCATACCACCCTCAGACCAACGGCCTTTGTGAAAAAATTAATCACATTGTCCTCGACTTACTGAAAACTGTACCACTGGAAGAAAGAAATCGGTGGCCAGACTTGTTACCTGACCTGGTTGACTTGTACAATCACATCCCAGTTAGTTCCACCAACTGCACTCCAGCCTACCTTATGAGAGCAAGACCGGGAAGGCTGCCTATGGACTTAGAACTCGGTGTGGTAGAACCAGAGGCTGATAACAACGCTGAAGATTGGGACAAAAATCGACAAGAACAGTACAAGAGAGTACAAGCCTGTGTAGAAGACAGTCTCAACAAAGTAAGAGAAAAGCAAGAGATGAATTATAACAAAAATGCTCCCGCTAAGCCTTTAATACCTGGAGAAATGGTGCTCAAAAGGAAGAGAAGAACACAAAATTGGATGATCAGTGGGAACAGGAGCCTTACGTCGTGCAAAATTCCAATTTCGATAACAGCAAGGTCTGTACCATCAGCAAGGATGGAGGAAAAACGACGGCAACTGTGTCTAGAGATCAATTGAAGTTGTGTCCTGGCCCATTACAGCTCCGTGAAGAAAACCCTGTTGTTCGTCAAGAAGAAAGTGCTGAAGCGGTCATACACACGGATTTGGGAGATTTACCTGCAGATTGGCCCAGATTAGGAGATGCTGTAATTATTCCTGTGCTGCAGTTTTATCAACCGCAAGAGGAGTCTCTACAACCGGTCATGCCAATTGTGCCAGTAGAGTCAGTTCCAGAGGAACCTCAACCAGAGGAACCCCAAGAAGCGGACCTGCAAGAAGCAGCGCCAACAGAAGTGGAATCCCTTGGTGAAGCTGGTGAAGCAGTACCGCCTCCTCCAGTCACTAGCATGCTTGCCAGGTCCATAGAAAGGTTGAGACAGTATTATAGTTTGCCATTACGCAGAACAGAAAGGTTAGAGAATACCATACCTGATGCTACCCCCACGTAGGTCAGAACGCCTCACTAAAGGTAAACTACCTATTCGTTATCAAGACTAGTTAGCAAGACCCAGATAGGGTTTATTGCATCTGAAAAATTGTATAAAGTTTGAAAAAGTATTAATGTAATTATTTGAAATGTGTTTTAACCATGCCAATGGACTGCGTGGCTGTGGACTATGCCAGCCCAAGTACTTTCATGTAAATAGTTGCGCTTCGGTGCATTATCTTGGTTTTACACAAAACCATTACTATCTACCTCTGAAGAAAAACCCGTATGGTGGGCCTAGAGTGAGGTCTGCAGTCAGAAGTCCTGCAGCCCACCCAGGACCCACGTGGGAGGTTTTTGGTGCGGGTCCTCCACAAGTATCTTGTATATATGAACACGTTTGATATTATACTTTTGATACTTTTGTATTCTTTACTGTACATATTGTAACGTTCAAGAAATCCTCACCTCCCGGATGGGATGAGTTTGAAATGTTATGTTATTGCAAAACAAAATATTTCTTTTTGTCTTTTACAGCCCGGGAGTGCTGTGTTTTACCAAGGGGGGATGTGTAGCCCAGCTACGCAGGCACACATAAAAGTCCAGGAGAGTGCACTAGAAGGTAACAGCAAAGCTTGATATGCACTTCACTCACACTTTTAGACACACCCACCAGGGGTATAGGAGGTGGTGACACGTAGCAGAGCTCAGTCAAGCTTCCTGTCTCAGGACAGTTCAGTCAGTTTCCTGTCTTCGGACAGTGCAGATCAGTGCCAGTGAAGTCTGGACTTGGAAGGAGAGGAGAAAAGACTGGATCCTCGCAGAGTTAGCGTAGCTCATCTGACAAGCAAGTGGAGGCTAGTACGGGTGAAGTGGATCATCCTAGCCTAGTCAGAGCTACCCTTAATCAGTACCTCAGCAGAAGTCGAAGCTAGGAGGATACTGAGAGCTACTCAGCGAGCTCTAGGAGAAAGCTGACATTACCAACGAAGCTCCAAGTGTTTATGCTAAGAGCTAGAGCAGGGCGAAGGGCACAGTGGAGAAGTCAGAGAAGTGCTCCAGGTATTTGATTGCCTGCACTGGATTGCCGACACCGGAGTCCGGAGTGTTGCTACTGTTTCAGGCATAGTAACAAGAAAACCGGAGGCATCTGGACTTCAGGTCGCAGAGAGCAGCCCTAAGTGTCAATACGTAACCGGAGACAGGGATAACGGGTCTAGCCTGATCAGCAATATAGACTTAGTTTTCACCACTCAGAAGGCTCCACCACAATATTGGCCGGGCAGTACAGCTATAGAGAAAGCTGGAGATTCAGAATTAACTTCGCTTCAGGCAAGTTGGATTCACAAGTATTGGAAGTTAAGGAGGCCTCTAACCTGCTCAGCTGTTACCGGAAAGTGCACTCTTCACCCCGACCAGCTCCCCGGGATCTGCTTGAACCACCATCAGTAAAAGGTATGAAAAGAAGCTGCATTGTGTTTGGCTGAATTCTTACTACACCCTGCATCATAACCCCCATAGACTTCCAGGGACACGTCTCACCTGTGGGAGACTTACTACCAAGCTGCCCCATAACATCCCCTGTGAAGACCCTTACAGCAGCGCTGGTACAAATTACCAGAAACCACAGGTGGCGTCACGAACTATCCTAATAATCCCCTGTAAATATTCCCCCATCGCATTGACTGCCAGGGCCACGGACCGAGCCACCGCTACCAGTGACATCTCCCATGGAAATCGATGGGCTCGGCTCCGAGTACCCCATAGTCCTGGTATCCACAATTGTGGTGTGAGTCACATGGTATTGGTAACCTCCTTCTCCAGCCCCACATTTCAAAGGTGTCGATTCTTCTCTGGGTAATACTGTAGGGCTGGTTAGATGACAACTTCACCGTTGGAAGTGGCCTCACGAAACCTTCATGGCCATTTAGGAAGGAAGCAAATTGAGAATGGGCAAAAATTCAGGCACTGCCATGTTGATGTAGAGTTATGAGGAGCACATGATTAATGCCCGGGACTGTCATGGTCTGCTGAGTTTCTGGGATTAGGTGGTTTTAGGGTTAACCGGGATGGCCTCACTCTGGGATTCTGGGAGGCTTTTTATAGCCTCATTGTGGGGCCATCCACTGTCGCTTATACTCTGACCCTTGGCCGAGTGTGTGTGACCCTGTTGTGCTTGTGCCAGTGCTTTGTGCCTGTGCTACGTTCTGTCTGTCTGGTTCTGATTTGGCTGTGTCCCTGTTTCGAGTTTTGCCTGTCCCTTTTGTACTCTGCTGCCCTCTACGTGTATGACCCTTGGCTACGTTCTGACTCCGCTCTGCCTGCTCCTCTTGTACTTCGTCGCTCTCTACGTGTATGACCCTTGGCTACGTTCTGACTCCGCTCTGCCTGCTCCTCTTGTACTTCGTCGCCCTCTATGTGTATGACCCTTGGCTACATTCTGATTATCCGTTCGGTATATGCCCCTTGGTAACTGTGTCCCGTAGTTACCCTTCTAGGAGTTTTCCTTCATCTCATAGCTCTCTGGAGCTTAGGCCACGCCCACTAGCAGTCACGTGGCCGCAGGTCCTTTGGTCTGAAGCATTCTCTATCTGCTGCTACTGCCTCTGAGAGACGTGTGGCCGGCTCCGCCCACTAGCAGTCACATGTGGAAGGTCCTGTTACTGAGAAACACACGTCATCTCTGCTGCGGCTCTGCTACAGGTATCTTTGGGCATAGTTTGTTCACTCAGGACACACGCACTGGCTCAGTGAGCAAGTATAGTGCGGTGTCCCTGACAGGGACCCATGATTATTGTGCCTGTGGCCGGACTGTGTTGGGGCGAAGGGCCACCAGATAAATGGAAGAAGGTAACTACCATACGGTCCATAACCCTGATGATTTAAGTTGATTTTGGCCACAGACCCCAACCTTTTGGGAACGTCAATGGGATATTAATAATGCTGGAAAATGGCACTATATCCCAGAGTCGTCATTTTGGGAGGCTCAGGGGATTTTTGAGGTTCCCTTTAAGGTGTAAGAAGGAGTCTATGCGCATACTGATATAACTCAGAATAAATATAACACAATAAGCCGAATCTATGCGGATGCAGAACTGTCCGAAGACTTGGATCTGAAGGAGCATCCTCCTGGGACGCCGTGACACGGTCAGATCGCACGCTGCCATTCCCCTCACATCTTTTTAGCTTTAAGTGGCAACTTTAAAAGTCACAGCAGCTTTTCTCGGAGGCCTCCTGGACTCAAAGTCCATTTTTCTCCGTGTTGCCAATCAGACAAAGTAATGTTCCCCTTAATGCTGCGGAATATATATGTTTATCTTAGTTTTGCAGATTCTCCCTCAGAAGAGACTTTTTCTGGATCCTCTATAAGAGGTGTTTTTTTTTTTATCCTCAGATTAAGATGGCAGAATATATATGAAAAAAGAAAGTATTCCTAAATCACATTTATCTGGAAGAAGATTGTGTCACCGGGCGGTGCGTGCCGTACGCTGGGGAGAGACGCTCTATCTCAGACATAAGATCTTCTTATTTCCTTGTGCGATTTGCTTGTCAGGTGACATCAGACTGTAACACGTTCGGCGTGGGCTCAGCAGTAAATCCCCCATGATACGGAGCCACTGTTGCTTTGTCTCAGCTGCGGAGCGAGATTCTCTTCTACCTTAAACAATCCGGATTAATTCTAATGCGATAGATCACAGCGCCTCGAACCATCTACTACGAGGCGTTAATTGCTTAACGCTCCTAAGCTGAGAACATTCCTCCTATGTGGGTGTTAGTATTGGGGTCCGCATGCCTGAGATGGATCATATGGACCCACATTCTGGAGGATATGGACAGAAATTGTCGTTTCAGATTTCATCAGGTCAACATTTACCTCTGGGCAACTTTTGGGTTATGTAAACCTTCAAGAAGAGTTTTCTTCCAAATTTCTAAAAAAAACTCAATTAAAAATGTTCTATCATTTTTATGCTGCTGAATTGACTGTAAATCCTTTATCTAGCTGAGTGATCTGCAAAAATGTTACAAATCCCAAAGAGTTCCTGCTCCTACTCCTGAGGGCACTCTGTCTCCCTTCCCCTTTCTTAGTCTTAAAGGGAACCTGTCAGCAGGATTGTGCTCAGTAACCTACAGGCAGTGTCAGGTTGGCGCTATTATACTGATGACAATGGTACATTGGTTGATGAAATCCATCTTGTGGTTGTTCTTTAATCTTTATTTTCTGTTTTGTGTTAATGATATGCTCGTGCCCCAGGAAGGCCTGGAGGAGGGGTCTTCCTGTGGTGCTCTGAGTAGGTATTCATAATGCAGACTGCTGACAGGTCGCTGATCCCTCACTAACCTGCCCCCTAGTTTGCATAATGAATATCTATCTGTACATACGTAAAAAAAAGAAAACCCTTCTGCAGGCAGGGGCCGGCCGTGCCGCAAAATCGCATGTTTTATGTGCCTATAATACGTTTTATTCAAATTATTCAGCTAGAGGAAAGAAAAACAAAAACTCAATTTGAAAATGGCGCCCGCCGTGACTGCGCAGTAGCTGCTATCGGTTTAGCTGTGATCGGATAGCTGCTACTGCACATGCGCCGGCGGCGCCATCTTACTGGAGAAAAAAAAAAATCCTCCTCCAAGATGTCTCTGTAGTTCCAAGTTACATGTACAATTCTTCTGCTCTGCTGTTCCAAGGTTCCTCTCCGCATGCCCGACTCTGCAGCTTCAAGGTTCCTTTCTCACCCCATGAAAGGGACTTGCACATTCTCAACTTCTGTCTATTGGCGGATCAAGTGGCCCTAAGAGAGAAGGGGCCCATCTTCCCTAAGAGGTGGATGGTATCTGTGAAGGACTTCCAATACCCAACGAACTTCATTATTAGCGAAGACGAGGAATTGTGCCAAATATTTTGGAAAGGGCACAATGGAGGAAAGAACGCTGTCCCTTGTGTCCAGGGTGCCAATCACAGCACCGATAGGAGAGCCCACTTTGATCTTTGCTATGGACGCCCCTCTTCTACGCATCACATTAGTTTTCACAATATGAAGGAAACATAAGGCCCTTAGTACCATAAGTCTGTGCTCCCTGATTCTGCAGCTTTCTACTCCCACCCTGGCATTGAGCTTTCCTAATTAGCTTCCAGCTTGTGGATACTTTGTCATTCTTTGCTGTTGCATCATAAAACATTTTGTTGATATCTTCTCTGTTTCCATTAATGAGAATCACCTTTATCTGGAGTAATTGATTATCGCATTAATGCAAATGATGACTATGACTCTGACAATAAATGTAAACGGCACGGCAGAAGATCAGAGGCGCTCGCTACGTTCTGTTCTCGGTTTATAATTATTTATTTATTTTGGTCGCTCATGCAAAACATTAATTACGACTCTTGAGCTCTCACTTGTGTCGAACGCATCGCTGCATAACTCATGTTATTCCAATGCCTGCAATATGGCAGCCATATGTATGCAGTAGCCAGCCAAAAGAGCGTCAGCCAGCAGTAGTCAATGTATTCCCCTGTAAGAATATATATGTGGACTTCAATAAAAGACAAGGGGCTTCTTTAGGGAGGATAAATGGATAATGGAGACTTCAGCACAAAACAATAGGAATGACCCATCCATGTTTCTGTAAATAAGTTCTTAGTAAAATGGTTCTCATTTTAAATGTATTGTTTAAATGTTTTTTGCAATTAACACTGTGAAGATTTTCTAAAGCTCTGATTATATGCGGATCTGTCAGACTACTAATAAGGAAGACACTATCACACTTAACACACAAGGACCCGTAGAAGCGCCAGACAGGTGCAAAATGGCCGGAGTCCACAATCTCTCCTGCACCATGTATTCTCCTATGTACCCTACGTACGTCCCGATACAATATTAGTATTATATAGTTATAGTATATATAGTTATTATAGTAGTTATATTCTTGTACATAGGAGCAGTATTATAGTAGTTGTATTCTTGTACATAGGGGGCAGTATTATAGTAGTTATATTCTTGTACATAGGAGCAGCATTATAGTAGTTATGTTCTTGTACATAGGGGGCAGTATTATAGTAGTTATATTCTTCTACATAGGAGCAGTATTATAGTAGTTATATTCTTGTACATAGGGGCAGTATTATAGTAGTAATATTCTTGTACATAGGGGCAGTATTATAGTAGTTGTATTATTGTACATAGGGGGCAGTATTATAGTAGTTATATTCTTGTACATAGGAGCAGCATTATAGTAGTTATGTTCTTGTACATAGGGGCAGTATTATAGTAGTTATATTCTTGTACATAGGGGCAGTATTATAGTAGTTATATTCTTGTACATAGGGGCAGCATTATTGTAGTTATATTCTTGTACATGGGGCAGTATTATAGTAGTTATTTCTTGTACATAGGGGCAGTATTATAGTAGTTATATTCTTGTACATAGGGGCAGTATTATAGTAGTTATATTCTTGTACATAGGGGCAGTATTATAGTAGTTATATTCTTGTACATTGTAATTCATACAGACATTTATTTTGTCATTATTTACTGTGAAATATATAAACAAAATATACATTTTACAATATCCATCCTATGTGTCATTATTTCCTTATCACTGATAGTAACTATAACCTGTTTATTAATCTGCCCATCAGGGGTCTGTTTCCAATCAGTCGTCATTTTCCCCATACACTGATTGATCTGTAACACATGACTACACAAAGGCAGAGAAAGGCAAAACTTTACCGAACTCCTCGTTACACAAGATGTCTTTTAAGACGTCTCTGCTGTTGACAGCTCCTGTTTTGCTGGGAAAATGAGCTGAATGTTTGTTGCCATAGCAGTGTTCTGTTCTCCTTAAATGTCTTTACTCTGTTTGTCATTCCGGTCCATTAGCAAGAATATATTTACCCTTCAGAAAATAAATGGCATTACCCGGCTCGTCCTTTATCAGATACAGTGCGGGCGATATTACATCTGTCCTCCTCCATGACTGTACAAGCCATTTCATGGTGTAATTGGTGGTGTATAATAATGGTGGCTGACAGTTGTGTTTCCTGACCATTATTCACTATGCAATGTGTAAGTAGCAGCAGAGTAAACAGCTCACAGTTTCACTCCATAACTGCATGCAATAGATTTTTGCTTTGGATTTTTATTTTGGATTATCACTTAAAGTAAAGAAACATTACATTATTTCAGTTCTTTCCATAGATTAATTAATGAATCTTCACATTTTATCATCACGTTCTAGTTTGGTCCAAAATTCTGCCCTGATTCATTTTTCAATCTATCTTTATTGTTTATTGCTCAAATTTTATGATACAAAGCTCCAAATCCCCTGCAAAGTTACAGATCAGAAAAACTATACTTTACATACCTGCAGTCACCACGAGAGGGAGCTAAGGATCATTGCAAAAAAAGAGCAAATGTTATGTTTTGGTAGCTGAGGAGAGCAGGCAAAAACGGCAATACACCAGAGAGGTTGGAATCTACTGGATTGCAGTACCCTGACTAACCACACAACTAGAGGTAGCCGTGGAGCGTTCCTACGTTGATCCTAGACCCCTCGTCACAGCCTGAGAGATAACTACACCTAAAGGCAGAAAGATGAAAGCTATCTGCCCTGGAGCAGATCCCCAAAGAAAATAGGAAGCCCCCAAACATGTAATGGCGGTTAGACAAGAGGAAATACAGACACAAACAGAAAATAGAATGAGCAAACGCTGGGGCCCAATCTGCCTAGACAGAAAAGTACAGGAAAGGACACTCACTGCAATCCAAAAAAAACCCTAAAAAATACCAACTCTACTAATTGCAAAAACACCTGAGATCACACGACCTCTACCACCTAAATCAGATCTCTGGTGTAACAAAACTAAGCCACAGCCACTGAAAAAACAGGAAAAAGCAAATGAACAAACAACAGTGGCTTCAGATAAACTGAGAGGAGCACAAGCCCCCCGGAGGGGACCTGGCTGACCTCCACAGAAGTGCAGGGAACAATGCAAAAAGCAAGCACAAAAATAAAAGCAGAAAATATCTTATCTGATAGCAGAAGATGCAGGCAAGACTCAGCAAACTTCCAAATGAACCAGGAACCAATATTGAGACAAGAACAATTGATCACCGGCAACCATCATGGGAGAGAACCTCCCTTATATCAGACCAGTCCGTGATCCCAGATTGCCATTCCTCGCTGAAAGGTTCAGTACTGTCAGTCACCACCAGAGGGAGCCTCTGCTCAGAAACAATTTTTAGCACATTCACAACAGCAAAGTTCATTTTTGTGCAAAAATTTATGTGACCTTTTAAAAAGTCTCTATTCATGAATCAACCAAAAAAAAAAAAAACATTAAAACATCTAAAAAAAGCTAAAGCTCGCTCACATTGGCAAAAAATACGGGCAAACACATAAAATTAGACTTTACAGCGCAAAGTAAAGAAGAAAAAGACGTAATGCAAAACAGGTGAAAAACACCAGAAACTAGACAAGGAAAGGCGCAAATAATAATAACAACGTAATAATGAATTGTGTCGTTGTTATTTGTTACTTAAGAGTTAAGGGGCGCTATAAGCGTCTTCTTGCAGCCCACCACTCCCTAGGAAGGCATCCCTGACAGTACAGGTCTCTCCTTACACAGCGCTGCCCCCTACAGCTGGCTTCTGTTGCCCATATGGCGGGTTGTATTTAATGCTGGGGCTGCATGCAGGGCTGGACTGGCCATTTGGCAATTCTGGCAAATGCCAGAAGGGCCTGTGTGGTTGTGGGCTTCCTTGTCTGCTACTGCTACGTTGTTAGCTCAATCGTTGTTCTCAAGACACCCATACTGTGAAGCGTTGTGACAGAGCACAAGGTCGCTGACTCCGTCACTTACCTCAGAAGGCCACAGATATCATTAGAAATATTGGTCTTGTATAAAGTCTTGCTTTCTTCTATCCAGGGTAATATTCGTAGTAATATATCCCATCTGGTGCTTGGGGACAATGACACCATGGGCCTGTGTGATTTCAAATGCCAGGGCTGAATTTCAGCCCCAGTCCGTACCTGGCTGCATGTGTCACAGAAAAACAATTCTTGCGTAACCACAAACATCTGTGCATCTAGTCCACTTCTTGTCCGCTTCTTGCCACATCTTGTCGAATCTTGTCCACAGCTTGTCCGCATCTTGACTGCATCTTGTCAAATCTTGTCTGCATCTTGTCCGCATCTTGACTGCATCTTGTCGAATCTTGTCTGCATCTTGTCCTCATCTTGACTGCATCTTGTTTGCATCTTGTCCGCATCTTGACTGCATCTTGTTTGCATCTTGTCCGCATCTTGACTGCATCTTGACTGCATCTTGTCTGCATCTTATCCGCATCTTGTTTGCATCTTGTCTGCATCTTGTCCGCATCTTGACTGCATCTTGTTTGCATCTTGTCCGCATCTTGACTGCATCTTGTTTGCATCTTGTCAAATCTTGACTGCATCTTGTTTGCATCTTGTCAAATCTTGTCTGCATCTTGTCCGCATCTTGACTGCATCTTGACTGCATCTTGTCTGCATCTTATCCGCATCTTGTTTGCATCTTGTCCACATCTTGTCTGCATCTTGTCCGCATCTTGACTGCATCTTGTTTGCATCTTGTCCGCATCTTGACTGCATCTTGTTTGCATCTTGTCCGCATCTTGACTGCATCTTGTTTGCATCTTGTCCGCATCTTGTCGAATCTTGTCTGCATCTTGGCCTCATCTTGACTGTATCTTGTTTGCATCTTGTCCGCATCTTGACTGCATCTTGTTTGCATCTTGACTGCATCTTGTTGAATCTTGACTGCATCTTGTCTGCATCTTATTCGCATCTTGTTTTCATCTTGTCAGCATCTTGTTTGCATCTTGTCCGCATCTTGACTGCATCTTGTTTGCATCTTGTCCGCATCTTGACTGCATCTTGTTTGCATCTTGTCCGCATCTTGACTGCATCTTGTTTGCATCTTGTCCGCATCTTGACTGCATCTTGTCGAATCTTGTCTGCATCTTGGCCTCATCTTGACTGTATCTTGTTTGCATCTTGTCCGCATCTTGACTGCATCTTGTTTGCATCTTGACTGCATCTTGTTGAATCTTGACTGCATCTTGTCTGCATCTTATTCGCATCTTGTTTGCATCTTGTCCGCATCTTGTTTGCATCTTGTCCGCATCTTGACTGCATCTTGTTTGCATCTTGTCCGCATCTTGACTGCATCTTGTTTGCATCTTGTTTGCATCTTGACTGCATCTTGTTTGCATCTTGTCCGCATCTTGACTGCATCTTGTCCGCATCTTGACTGCATCTTGTTTGCATCTTGACTGCATCTTGTCCGCATCTTGTCCGCATCTTGACTGCATCTTGTTTGCATCTTTGACTTGCCATCTTGTTTGCATCTTGTCCACATCTTGTTTGCATCTTGTCCGCATCTTGACTGCATCTTGTCCGCATCTTGACTGCATCTTGTTTGCATCTTGACTGCATCTTGTCGCTCGTCGATCTTGACTGCATCTTGTTTGCATCTTGACTGCATCTTGTTTGCATCTTGTCCACATCTTGTTTGCATCTTGTCCGCATCTTGACTGCATCTTGTTCTCATCTTGTCCGCATCTTGTCTGCATCTTGCTTGCATCTTGACTGTATCTTGTCCGCATCTTGACTGCATCTTGTTTGCATCTTGTCCGCATCTTGACTGCATCTTGTCCGCATCTTGACTGCATCTTGTCTGCATCTTGTCCGCATCTTGACTGCATCTTGTTTGCATCTTGTCCACATCTTGTATGCATCTTTTCCGCATCTTGTCTGCATCTTTTCCGCATCTTGACTGCATCTTAACTGCATCTTGTTTGCATCTTGTCCGCATCTTGACTGCATCTTGTTTGCATCGTCTCCACATCTTGTCTGCATCTTGTCTGTATCTTGACTGCATCTTGTTTGCATATTGTCCACATCTTCTCTGCATCTTTTCTGCATCTTGTCTGCATCTTGTCTGCATCTTGACTGCATCTTGTTTGCATCTTGTCCGCATCTTGACTGCATCTTGTTTGCATCTTGACTGCATCTTGTTTGCATCTTGTCCGCATCTTGTTTGCATCTTGTCCGCATCTTGACTGCATCTTGTTTGCATCTTGACTGCATCTTGTTTGCATCTTGTCCGCATCTTGTTTGCATCTTGTCCGCATCTTGTCCACATCTTGTTTGCATCTTGACTGCATCTTGTCCGCATCTTGTCTACATCTTGTCTGCGTCTTGTCCGCATCTTTTCCACTTCTTGTCTGCATCTTGTCCGCATCTTGTCTACACCTTGTCTGCGTCTTGTCCGCATCTTGTCAGCATGTTGTCCGTATCTTGTCCGCATCTTGTACGCAGCTTGTCTGCATCCTGCCCACAGTTTGTTGGCCTTTTGTCCGCATCTTGTCAGAAGCTTGTCTTCATCTTGTCAACATCTTGTCAGCATGTTGTCCGTATCTTGTCCGCATGTTGTACGCAGCTTGTCTGCATCCTGCCCACAGTTTCTCCGCCTTTTGTCTGCATCTTGCCGGCATCTTGTGCGCAGCTTGTCTGCATCTTGTCCACAGTTTGTTGGCCTTTTGTCCGCATCTTGTCAGAAGCTTGTCTTCATCTTGTCCGCATCTTGTTGGCATCTTGTCCGCATCTTGTTGGCATCTTGTCTACATCTTGCCCACAGTTTGTCCGCATCTTGTCTGTATCTTGTCCTGTAAAACTGTGATTTAGCTGAGAAAAAGTTTTCAAATGGCAGACAAGTCGCGGTTACGTGTCTTAAATTGAAGTCTATGTCAAGCAAGTCGTGTTCGGCTTGAGGTCAGTAACATAAAGTACGCCACTTTAAACATTTGTGACTCTTTTTAGCATCTGCGAAACTTGAGAATCTGAGAAAATTGTGCAAACTTTAGCTGTTGTCCCTGGTTATACGTTACCCAGGACCCCGGCGCCTCAGGACAGGGTCCCTTTAAATTTGAGATCCCTTCACAAGGCAAATAATTGTGATTCAGGCAGCGAGATCGATCCTTGTAACCATGTGTAGTATTTACCTGGATGGTAACCCGAGTGTAACACGATAATGACCATTTATCGAACTTCCCATTTACTGAACCAAAGCAAAGTCTGTCTCAATAAAGTGTGCTCTGATGCCTTCAGGTCCTGTCACCCCCGGATTATCATGGCCGCAATAGTGGGTCTCAGCACGGCTAGTAAAGGAGCCCCGGACAGATGATACAGCCTTCATTACAGAGGTGATGTTGCAATATTTATTACAGGCATTATATAGGGGGGATCTGAGGTTGCCCCTTTATACCAGGGTCTGCTTACAGGAGTGAAGACCTCTGCTGGACAACAGGACTGGATGGAAATTATGGGGGGATAGGGCTTGTTCACACGTAGCAAATTTACTGCAGCAATTTCCAATATTGTTCCATTTATCTAATTTGGGCTGCAGAAATTTTTCCTGAAGGAACAACCAGCAGGAGGTTTTGTTTTTTTTTTCCATTGCTTCTTAATTTTTCTTTATTAACATAAGTGTGTGACCGCTGCAGCTGATCACTGGCTGCAACATTGCCAGGCTGGTCACTTCTGCAGTCAGTGATTGGCTGCCATCAATAAATGAAGCCCAGAGACTGGAGCCATGCGGGAGCGGTGGGGAATCCGCACAATAAGCATCGTGTCCCTTGATGTCCCCCCACATAGTATGACTCTACCATCCCAACATTATAATGCCCCCATAGTGCCCTCGCATTATGCTGCCCAGAATTTAGTGACGTCATGGCGCAGACTGAATGGTAGAGCAGGGAGCTGATGGCTCTCTCCTCCACCGCTGTGTTCACATACATCCTGAGGATACAGATATGGGGACTTGTCCTCAGCAGGGACAGCTTACAAAATCAGGGCAGTTTTTGCTGGACTCAGGATAGGAATGGTGGTGGTTATATTAGTTATCACCCAGCTTTCCCAGGAGCTGCTAACGGTTGTAGTAGCAAAGTTTTAATGCTGGTTATATTGTGTGGTTGTGGGCTTCCTTGTCTGCTACTGCTACGTTGTTAGCTCAATCGTTGTTCTCAAGACACCCATACTGTGAAGCGTTGTGACAGAGCACAAGGTCGCTGACTCCGTCACTTACCTCAGAAGGCCACAGATATCATTAGAAATATTGGTCTTGTATAAAGTCTTGCTTTCTTCTATCCAGGGTAATATTCGTAGTAATATATCCCATCTGGTGCTTGGGGACAATGACACCATGGGCCTGTGTGATTTCAAATGCCAGGGCTGAATTTCAGCCCCAGTCCGTACCTGGCTGCATGTGTCACAGAAAAACAATTCTTGCGTAACCACAAACATCTGTGCATCTAGTCCACTTCTTGTCCACTTCTTGCCACATCTTGTCGAATCTTGTCCACAGCTTGTCCGCATCTTGACTGCATCTTGTCAAATCTTGTCTGCATCTTGTCCGCATCTTGACTGCATCTTGTCGAATCTTGTCTGCATCTTGTCCTCATCTTGACTGCATCTTGTTTGCATCTTGTCCGCATCTTGACTGCATCTTGTTTGCATCTTGTCCGCATCTTGACTGCATCTTGACTGCATCTTGTCTGCATCTTATCCGCATCTTGTTTGCATCTTGTCTGCATCTTGTCCGCATCTTGACTGCATCTTGTTTGCATCTTGTCCGCATCTTGACTGCATCTTGTTTGCATCTTGTCAAATCTTGTCTGCATCTTGTCCGCACTTGACTGCATCTTGACTGCATCTTGTCTGCATCTTATCCGCATCTTGTTGCATCTTGTCCACATCTTGTCTGCATCTTGTCCGCATCTTGACTGCATCTTGTTTTCATCTTGTCGCACTTGACTGCATCTTGTTGCATCTTGTCCGCATCTTGACTGCATCTTGTTTGCATCTTGTCCGCATCTTGACTGCATCTTGTCGAATCTTGTCTGCATCTTGGCCTCATCTTGACTGTATCTTGTTTGCATCTTGTCCGCATCTTGACTGCATCTTGTTTGCATCTTGACTGCATCTTGTTGAATCTTGACTGCATCTTGTCTGCATCTTATTCGCATCTTGTTTGCATCTTGTCCGCATCTTGTTTGCATCTTGTCCGCATCTTGACTGCATCTTGTTTGCATCTTGTCCGCATCTTGACTGCATCTTGTTTGCATCTTGTCCGCATCTTGACTGCATCTTGTTTGCATCTTGTCCGCATCTTGACTGCATCTTGTCGAATCTTGTCTGCATCTTGGCCTCATCTTGACTGTATCTTGTTTGCATCTTGTCCGCATCTTGACTGCATCTTGTTTGCATCTTGACTGCATCTTGTTGAATCTTGACTGCATCTTGTCTGCATCTTATTCGCATCTTGTTTGCATCTTGTCCGCATCTTGTTTGCATCTTGTCCGCATCTTGACTGCATCTTGTTTGCATCTTGTCCGCATCTTGACTGCATCTTGTTTGCATCTTGTTTGCATCTTGACTGCATCTTGTTTGCATCTTGTTTGCATCTTGTCCGCATCTTGACTGCATCTTGTCCGCATCTTGACTGCATCTTGTTTGCATCTTGACTGCATCTTGTCCGCATCTTGTCCGCATCTTGACTGCATCTTGTTTGCATCTTGTTTGCATCTTGACTGCATCTTGTTTGCATCTTGTCCACATCTTGTTTGCATCTTGTCCGCATCTTGACTGCATCTTGTCCGCATCTTGACTGCATCTTGTTTGCATCTTGACTGCATCTTGTCCGCATCTTGTCCGCATCTTGACTGCATCTTGTTTGCATCTTGACTGCATCTTGTTTGCATCTTGTCCACATCTTGTTTGCATCTTGTCCGCATCTTGACTGCATCTTGTTCTCATCTTGTCCGCATCTTGTCTGCATCTTGCTTGCATCTTGACTGTATCTTGTCTGCATCTTGACTGCATCTTGTTTGCATCTTGTCCGCATCTTGACTGCATCTTGTCCGCATCTTGACTGCATCTTGTCTGCATCTTGTCCGCATCTTGACTGCATCTTGTTTGCATCTTGTCCACATCTTGTATGCATCTTTTCCGCATCTTGTCTGCATCTTTTCCGCATCTTGACTGCATCTTAACTGCATCTTGTTTGCATCTTGTCCGCATCTTGACTGCATCTTGTTTGCATCGTCTCCACATCTTGTCTGCATCTTGTCTGTATCTTGACTGCATCTTGTTTGCATATTGTCCACATCTTCTCTGCATCTTTTCTGCATCTTGTCTGCATCTTGTCTGCATCTTGTCTGCATCTTGACTGCATCTTGTTTGCATCTTGTCCGCATCTTGACTGCATCTTGTTTGCATCTTGACTGCATCTTGTTTGCATCTTGTCCGCATCTTGTTTGCATCTTGTCCGCATCTTGACTGCATCTTGTTTGCATCTTGACTGCATCTTGTTTGCATCTTGTCCGCATCTTGTTTGCATCTTGTCCGCATCTTGTCCACATCTTGTTTGCATCTTGACTGCATCTTGTCCGCATCTTGTCTACATCTTGTCTGCGTCTTGTCCGCATCTTTTCCACTTCTTGTCTGCATCTTGTCCGCATCTTGTCTACACCTTGTCTGCGTCTTGTCCGCATCTTGTCAGCATGTTGTCCGTATCTTGTCCGCATCTTGTACGCAGCTTTCTGCATCCTGCCCACAGTTTGTGGCCTTTTGTCCGCATCTTGTCAGAAGCTTGTCTTCATCTGTCAACATCTTGTCAGCATTTGCCGTATCTTGTCCGCATGTTGTACGCAGCTTGTCTGCATCCTGCCCACAGTTTCTCCGCCTTTTGTCTGCATCTTGCCGGCATCTGTGCGCAGCTTGTCTGCATCTTGTCACAGTTTGTGGCCTTTTGTCCGCATCTTGTCAGAAGCTTGTCTTCATCTTGTCCGCATCTTGTTGGCATCTTGTCCGCATCTTGTTGGCATCTTGTCTACATCTTGCCCACAGTTTGTCCGCATCTTGTCTGTATCTTGTCCTGTAAAACTGTGATTTAGCTGAGAAAAAGTTTTCAAATGGCAGACAAGTCGCGGTTACGTGTCTTAAATTGAAGTCTATGTCAAGCAAGTCGTGTTCGGCTTGAGGTCAGTAACATAAAGTACGCCACTTTAAACATTTGTGACTCTTTTTAGCATCTGCGAAACTTGAGAATCTGAGAAAATTGTGCAAACTTTAGCTGTTGTCCCTGGTTATACGTTACCCAGGACCCCGGCGCCTCAGGACAGGGTCCCTTTAAATTTGAGATCCCTTCACAAGGCAAATAATTGTGATTCAGGCAGCGAGATCGATCCTTGTAACCATGTGTAGTATTTACCTGGATGGTAACCCGAGTGTAACACGATAATGACCATTTATCGAACTTCCCATTTACTGAACCAAAGCAAAGTCTGTCTCAATAAAGTGTGCTCTGATGCCTTCAGGTCCTGTCACCCCCGGATTATCATGGCCGCAATAGTGGGTCTCAGCACGGCTAGTAAAGGAGCCCCGGACAGATGATACAGCCTTCATTACAGAGGTGATGTTGCAATATTTATTACAGGCATTATATAGGGGGGATCTGAGGTTGCCCCTTTATACCAGGGTCTGCTTACAGGAGTGAAGACCTCTGCTGGACAACAGGACTGGATGGAAATTATGGGGGGATAGGGCTTGTTCACACGTAGCAAATTTACTGCAGCAATTTCCAATATTGTTCCATTTATCTAATTTGGGCTGCAGAAATTTTTCCTGAAGGAACAACCAGCAGGAGGTTTTTTTTTTTTTTTCCATTGCTTCTTAATTTTTCTTTATTAACATAAGTGTGTGACCGCTGCAGCTGATCACTGGCTGCAACATTGCCAGGCTGGTCACTTCTGCAGTCAGTGATTGGCTGCCATCAATAAATGAAGCCCAGAGACTGGAGCCATGCGGGAGCGGTGGGGAATCCGCACAATAAGCATCGTGTCCCTTGATGTCCCCCCACATAGTATGACTCTACCATCCCAACATTATAATGCCCCCATAGTGCCCTCGCATTATGCTGCCCAGAATTTAGTGACGTCATGGCGCAGACTGAATGGTAGAGCAGGGAGCTGATGGCTCTCTCCTCCACCGCTGTGTTCACATACATCCTGAGGATACAGATATGGGGACTTGTCCTCAGCAGGGACAGCTTACAAAATCAGGGCAGTTTTTGCTGGACTCAGGATAGGAATGGTGGTGGTTATATTAGTTATCACCCAGCTTTCCCAGGAGCTGCTAACGGTTGTAGTAGCAAAGTTTTAATGCTGGTTATATTGTGTGGTTGTGGGCTTCCTTGTCTGCTACTGCTACGTTGTTAGCTCAATCGTTGTTCTCAAGACACCCATACTGTGAAGCGTTGTGACAGAGCACAAGGTCGCTGACTCCGTCACTTACCTCAGAAGGCCACAGATATCATTAGAAATATTGGTCTTGTATAAAGTCTTGCTTTCTTCTATCCAGGGTAATATTCGTAGTAATATATCCCATCTGGTGCTTGGGGACAATGACACCATGGGCCTGTGTGATTTCAAATGCCAGGGCTGAATTTCAGCCCCAGTCCGTACCTGGCTGCATGTGTCACAGAAAAACAATTCTTGCGTAACCACAAACATCTGTGCATCTAGTCCACTTCTTGTCCACTTCTTGCCACATCTTGTCGAATCTTGTCCACAGCTTGTCCGCATCTTGACTGCATCTTGTCAAATCTTGTCTGCATCTTGTCCGCATCTTGACTGCATCTTGTCGAATCTTGTCTGCATCTTGTCCTCATCTTGACTGCATCTTGTTTGCATCTTGTCCGCATCTTGACTGCATCTTGTTTGCATCTTGTCCGCATCTTGACTGCATCTTGACTGCATCTTGTCTGCATCTTATCCGCATCTTGTTTGCATCTTGTCTGCATCTTGTCCGCATCTTGACTGCATCTTGTTTGCATCTTGTCCGCATCTTGACTGCATCTTGTTTGCATCTTGTCCGCATCTTGACTGCATCTTGTTTGCATCTTGTCAAATCTTGTCTGCATCTTGTCCGCATCTTGACTGCATCTTGACTGCATCTTGTCTGCATCTTATCCGCATCTTGTTTGCATCTTGTCCACATCTTGTCTGCATCTTGACTGCATCTTGTTTCATCTGTCCGCATCTTGACTGCATCTTGTTTGCATCTTGTCCGCATCTTGACTGCATCTTGTCCGCATCTTGACTGCATCTTGTCGAATCTTGTCTGCATCTTGGCCTCATCTTGACTGTATCTTGTTTGCATCTTGTCCGCATCTTGACTGCATCTTGTTTGCATCTTGACTGCATCTTGTTGAATCTTGACTGCATCTTGTCTGCATCTTATTCGCATCTTGTTTGCATCTTGTCCGCATCTTGTTTGCATCTTGTCCGCATCTTGACTGCATCTTGTTTGCATCTTGTCCGCATCTTGACTGCATCTTGTTTGCATCTTGTCCGCATCTTGACTGCATCTTGTTTGCATCTTGTCCGCATCTTGACTGCATCTTGTCGAATCTTGTCTGCATCTTGGCCTCATCTTGACTGTATCTTGTTTGCATCTTGTCCGCATCTTGACTGCATCTTGTTTGCATCTTGACTGCATCTTGTTGAATCTTGACTGCATCTTGTCTGCATCTTATTCGCATCTTGTTTGCATCTTGTCCGCATCTTGTTTGCATCTTGTCCGCATCTTGACTGCATCTTGTTTGCATCTTGTCCGCATCTTGACTGCATCTTGTTTGCATCTTGTTTGCATCTTGACTGCATCTTGTTTGCATCTTGTTTGCATCTTGTCCGCATCTTGACTGCATCTTGTCCGCATCTTGACTGCATCTTGTTTGCATCTTGACTGCATCTTGTCCGCATCTTGTCCGCATCTTGACTGCATCTTGTTTGCATCTTGTTTGCATCTTGACTGCATCTTGTTTGCATCTTGTCCACATCTTGTTTGCATCTTGTCCGCATCTTGACTGCATCTTGTCCGCATCTTGACTGCATCTTGTTTGCATCTTGACTGCATCTTGTCCGCATCTTGTCCGCATCTTGACTGCATCTTGTTTGCATCTTGACTGCATCTTGTTTGCATCTGGTCCACATCTTGTTTGCATCTTGTCCGCATCTTGACTGCATCTTGTTCTCATCTTGTCCGCATCTTGTCTGCATCTTGCTTGCATCTTGACTGTATCTTGTCCGCATCTTGACTGCATCTTGTTTGCATCTTGTCCGCATCTTGACTGCATCTTGTCCGCATCTTGACTGCATCTTGTCTGCATCTTGTCCGCATCTTGACTGCATCTTGTTTGCATCTTGTCCACATCTTGTATGCATCTTTTCCGCATCTTGTCTGCATCTTTTCCGCATCTTGACTGCATCTTAACTGCATCTTGTTTGCATCTTGTCCGCATCTTGACTGCATCTTGTTTGCATTGTCTCCACATCTTGTCTGCATCTTGTCTGTATCTTGACTGCATCTTGTTTGCATATTGTCCACATCTTCTCTGCATCTTTTCTGCATCTTGTCTGCATCTTGTCTGCATCTTGTCTGCATCTTGACTGCATCTTGTTTGCATCTTGTCCGCATCTTGACTGCATCTTGTTTGCATCTTGACTGCATCTTGTTTGCATCTTGTCCG
>JARQOD010000009.1:76194514-76230462 GCA_033576555.1 Oophaga sylvatica
CCCTCAATTCCCACTTTCCAAAGCTGTCCTGCCCATCAGCTTAGTGTTAGGGGCCTTTCCTAGAAGGAGCTGAATTCTTACGTGGTCCTGCAGAACCCCAAAGTCTTCACTCCCCCTGACCCAGTTACGTACGACATAGGGCTTGTCGCCGCACCAGGGTCGGTAATTCCTGGTTTTCCTGCACCGTGCCTAAAAACAACCGGACCCTCGTCCCCATGACCGGTAACAATGGTGATTCTGCAATCCTGTAGCACTAATTCTAAATCCACTTGCCTTTCGCCTTGTCCCCTTGGTAACATAAGCACTCAAAATAGCCAAGGGTCAGATCACTTCTTTCCCTTTTTTCCTTCCAATAAGTTAGCCCCGGATGCTCAGTTATCCAGGCAGAGCACGTCTCGAACCTGAACCGTCCCTAACAGGGTGCGAAGACTTTCCGTGCTGTACTTCCCCTTTTTCCTCATGTGTATTTGAGGTGTACAGCTCTGACTAGACTAAGTGTTTCCCAAAAAACCCCCTAACCAGACTCCACAAGAACTGGGTAAGCAGGCTAACCCTTTCCTCCCTCCAAACCTTTCCCTCGAGTCTGATCTACTCCACACTCCCACGTCCAACGACGGAACTAGACTAACACTCTAACACCTCTCCTTGCCCCCTCCCTCAGGTATACCCCACTACCCTAGGGTGGTCTAGTGTGTGTCGAGTGAATGAATATTGAGCATTAAGCGCCGCTCGCCATACACTCTCCAGGGTACTGCGGTGCCTACCACCAGGGCTACACATTCCCCCATGGTAAACGACAGCACTCCGGGCTGTGAATACAAAGACATTGTTTATGCAATAACATAACAATAACACTTCCCATCCGGAGGTAAGAACACCTTGAACGTTGCAAACTTTAATACAAAGATACAAATAGTATTCAATAAAATAAATATACTTATACTTGGAAGGACCCGCACCAAACCTTCAACGTGGGTCCTGGGTGGGCTGCAGGACGTCCGATTTGCAGACCTCACTCAGTGCCACACCATACGGTTTTTTTTCAGAGGATAGTTATGGATGGTTTTGTAAAACCAAGATAGGGCACCGAAGCGCAACTATGTACAAGAAAGTTCCGGGTTAGCATAGTCCTTAACCTCAAAGTCCATTTGCAAAGGAAGACATATCCATTAAATCACATTATCCAAAGTGCAACTGTTTATCATCTATCATTTATCATTTACCCAACCGGGCATTCTAAATTAGAAATAATATAAAATCACTATATTAACCTGTGCAAAACTTTTTCAAAACATTTTAAACTTTCTGCTTCTATTTGTGGTAGATCCGATAGGGATCTCCCAACTCTTACTATTTATTCATCTTTCCTATACACCTTCCACTACATCTTTCACCCCGGGGCTGGAACGATGCATGAGCCTTAATCCCAAGACCAGCAAATCATGTGCTGCGATCAGGGTCTGGGCGCGACAGTTCTGGTGCGAACCTCTAGGGGCGCAACGGGTATACTTTCTTCGCATGACACCGATTGCGTCTCCATTACAGTCAACGATATAGACCGCGTCAGGGTTTGCGATCTAGACTGGGGTCGCATGTGGCGATGTGGAGGTGGCTTTAACTTGCGATGAACTCTGGGTCGCATGTTGCGATGACTTTGCAGGGGGCGATGCTGGGGCACGGCCGGATGCTGCTGAACTGGAAACGGGGACGCTGCGGTAATGGTGACGATACCTGCGTCTGGGACGGGGTCGCGGACGATGGCGACGTTCAGGGCATACCACCCCTTCATTCCCCAATGCGCGTATAGGTGACTATATCTCCGTTCACTAAGTCCCTCCCGGAGACCTTGCGGCAGGTGAGATTCCACGTCACGCCTGCTGACGAAGACCGCTGGGTAGAGGCCCGGGTTCGCGATAAAGCCCCAGCCTTCCGGAGCTGGAACTCAGTCACACACCCCCGCCGCCGCGGTTCCCGTAAGGTACTTTGTCGCGACGGACAGTCTCCTTGTCGCAATCAGCTCGGCATATTGTCGCTGGCGGTTCCCTGAGCCCCCGCTCTTCCTCCTGCTGGCGCCCTTCGTCCCTCACGACTCTGCCATTCTTGCTCCCACTGGCGGTGTAGGCGACGTCATCCAGGCCCCATTTCGTCCCAGTCCACATCTGGTATGACGGACAGGACCCCTCCGGTGTCCCGCCGGGACCGACAATCTGCTGCGGCCTCTTGGCCGGGCGGGCCGTTCCGGGATTGGCTGTACCTCCTCAAACCTCCTCCGCGTTCCACCGCTTCACCAGTGGGATCGGGAACGGTACTTTCGGGGGCAGCCTCCGGTTGCCCTTCGCCTTGGGCACAGACTCTTCGGTTTTTTGGAATCGTGGGGGTTCGTTGAGGGGAGAGGACGCCGTGTTCGTCATTTGCCACTTCAGCAGGTTACTCGGCGTCTCTCAATCTCCTCCAGTCCAGGTTGGAACATCTTCTTTAGGCGTGATTCTCCTCCTGAACCTCTAACAACGCCTGTTGCAGGTGCAGGATCGCATTAAGACTCCGATGCCGATGGCAGCTTGGCGGGGGCACGGGGCCTGCCTTCCTCCGCTGCCCCGCTCGGCTGCACACGTCCTGCCTCCATCATGTTCCAGAAGATTTCTCTCTTTCTGCGGAGACATCCGGTCTCCTTCCGTGGAGGGGGGTTTGCGTCTCCTCTCCTCGCAGGGAAGGTGAAGAGGAGGCGGACCTCCTTTGCTGTAGGGCAGGACCGCATGTTGTAATGCACTTTAAGAGGGCAGGCATTTTTCTTCGCGCCACAGGGGGGTAGACGCCCACGAAGGTACCCCACCTTTCTTCTCCAGCGCCTGAGGGCGCGAATATGGCGACAAAAATGGCGTTTTTGGCGCCAAAAGTGCAAACAGTCCTTTTCACAAAAACAAGTCCTTAGGCACACAGGGCTCGCAATTTCGCGAGTTTCGCATCCTGTTCGTGACGCCAAGTTTGTTGTGTCGACCCGCCACCACAATTGTGGGTTACCAGGGCAATGGGGGTACTCAGAGCCGAGCCCGTAAAGTCTATGGGGATTCTTGTCACAGTAGCTGTGGCTCGGTCTGTGGCCCGGGCGGTCTGGCGTATGTTGGGGATATATTTACAGGGGATATGTTTATGTACAGTTTCGTGACGCCACCTGTAGTGTTCTGGTAATTAGTACCAGCGCTGCTGTAGATCTCTGAGGGGATGGTGGATGCAGCTAGATGTCGGGTCCCCTACAGGTGGGACTCTTCCCTCAAAGTCTATGTGATTGTGAAGTCGAGTGCGGTTTAAAGAACACAGTCTCACACGGTCAGCGCTTTCCATACCTTTACTTGCAAGATGTTAAGCAGGTCCAGGGGCTGATCCAAGGAGAGTGTATCTTGAGACGGCAGCTGGACAAGTAGGGGCCTCCTTTGTCTCCAATATGACGAGTGCAACTAGCATGAAGCGTAGTTCCCTCAATTCTCCAGCTTATCCAAAGCTGTACCTGCCCAGTCCTTTAGTGTTAGGGCCTTCCTATGAAGGAGCTAATTCTTACGTGGTCCTGCCAGAACTCCAAAGTCTCACTCCCCCTGACCCCAGTTACGTACTGACTATAAGGGGCTTGTCTGCCGCGACCTAGGGTCCGGTAGATTCCTGGTTTTCCTGTCACCGTGCCTGAAACAACAGTGACCCTTCGTCCCCAGTGACCGGTAGCAATGTGCTGGACTTCTGCAATCCTGTAGCACTAATTCTATAATCCACTTGCCTTTCGCCTTGTCCACGCTGGTAACATAAGCACTCAAAACTAGCCAAGGTCGAGCATCACTCTTCTTTCCTTTTTCCTTCCAATGAAGTTAGCCACGGATGCTCAGTTATCACAGGCAGGAGCACGTCTCTGAACCTGATACCGTCCTCTAGACGGGATGCTGAAGACTTTCCCGTGCTAGTACTTCTCCTTTCCTCCAGTGTGTATGGTGAAGGTGATACAGCTCTGACTAACTAAGGTGTATTCCAAACACCTATACCAACTCCACGATATGAACTGGGATGAAGCAGGCTAGACTCTTTTCCTCCCTCCAAACGTCTTTCCTCTCAAGATGTCTAGACTCTACTCCACACGTCCTCACTGTCCAACGACAGGAACAACTAATCACTCTAACACCTACTACCTTGACCACTCCCTCTGAGTATACTCACTACCCTAGGGTGTGTCTAGTGTGTGTCGAGTGAATGAATATTGAGCATTAAGCTGCGTCTCGCCATACACTCTCCAGGGTACCTGCGTGTGCCTACCACCAGGGCTACACAATAGGGCTAGCTCTGCCACTTTGATGTCTCCGTTTTTCTGTAATTCTGGTTTCACCCTCGATTTTCTTCAGACAGACGGAGGCTTCTGTCTGTCCAGGTGTTGACTCTGTTGTGGAGCGTATGAAACAGATTTGGGACCAGGTAGTGGAGAGGTTGTCCCTCTCAGGAAAGGCCCAGCGGTTTGCTAACCGCATAGGACTGATGGTCCTCGGTTTAAAGGGGGGGACTTGGCCCTGGTTGTCCTCAAGGAATATTCCTATGAGAGTAGCATTCCTAAATTTAAGCCTAGGTTCATTGGACCTTATAGGATCAAGGAGATTATTAATCCTGTTTCTTTTCGTTTGCTTCTTCCAGGGACATTTAAGATCCATAACGTGTTCCACAAGTCCTTGTTGAAGAGGTTTGTTGAGCCAGTGGTTCCTGTGCTGTGCCTCCTGACCCTGTTTTGTTGAGGGCAATCTGGAGTATGTGGTTGAGAAAATATTGGATTCTCGTTTTTCTAGACGGAAACTCCAGTATTTGGTTAAATGGAGAGGTTATGGTCAGAGGACAATTCTTGGGTGTTTGCTTCGGACATCCATGCTGGGAGACTTATCCGTGCGTATCATAGAACTCATCCTGACCGACCTGGTTGCTCAAATGAGGGTTCGGTGACCCCTCCCCAAGGGGGGGGTTTCTGTTTGAATGGGTTTGAGATGAGTTCTGAGCAGAGGCTCCCTCTGGTGGTTACAAGCGGTGTAGTGAAGATTGTGAGGACTGGGAATCAGGTGTTACTGATGTCTTATATAAGGGAGTCATTTTCCCATCAGGGGTTTCCGGGGGACAATTTTCTGGTCTGAATCCTTCATTCCAGTTTCCCTTGTAGCCTGCTGTTTCGTGTCTGCATCTCCTGCTATCAGATAAGACATTTTCTTCTTTGTGTTTGTGCTATATTTTTGCATTTTGTCCTGCACTTCTTTGGGGGCCTTCAGGGTCCCTCCGGGGGCTTCTGCCCTCTCAGTTTAGTTCAGCCACTGAGTTTTGTTCTTTTGCTTTTTCCAGTTTTTTCAGTGGCTGCTGTTTTGATTTTGTTACACCAGAGAACTAATTTAGGTGGTAGAGGTCGTGTGATCTCAGGTGATTTTGAAATTAGTAGAGTGGTGCTTTTCAGGGTTTTCTGGGATTGCAGTAAGTACCTTCCTATCCTTTTCTATTTAGATAGTTTGGGCCCCAGCGTTTGCTCATACTATTTTCTTTCTGTGTCAGTATTTCCTCTTGTCTAACCGCCATTACATGTTTGGGGGCTTTCTATTATCTTTGGGGTTCTGCTCCGGGGCAGATAGCTTTCCTATTTCTATCTTTAGGTGTAGTTAGTTTCTCAGGCTGGACGAGGCGTCTAGGACAACGTAGGAACGCTCCACGGCTGCCTCTAGTTTGGTGGTTAGTCAGGGTACTGCAATCTCATGGATCCAACTGCTCTGGTGTATTGCCTTTTTTACCTGCACTCCTCAGCTACCGAAACATAACAGGGTCGACTGAAATGGTTACATTGTCAGTTATTACCCAGCTTTCCCCGGAACAGATAAACACAGAGGATCTAATAGTTTCTTGGTTCCCACCCAACTCTCCCTGGGACAGATGCAACTAAAATCAGTGTAATGATTAGTTATATTGGTTTATACGCATTTTCCCCAGCTTTCCCAGGATCTGATGTAACTATAGGCTGCAGTAATTGACATTGGGTCAGGAGACGACTAATGGTTCTGGTCTGCAGACTGGTGCGAGGTCCGGATTTCCCACTTGTGAGACGTCTTGTGCATCGGGTATAATTCTCCGAAAGGACTCGTTCAGCCTCCGGTACGTCCAGATGGCGTCCATCGCTTTCTCTCCTGGCTCCGCATTGTTTGAGCAGGTTTGTCATCTCTCCCCTGTGACCTACATTGTATATAGGGCAGTGTTCCTGTAATAATAGCTGGTGATATGTGCGGGGGTCCTGCGCGGCGGTGCAGTGCGGTGATGGGAGCTGCCGCAGTCCTTACCGGGTGTTATTTTAGGCGATTTTTGCTGCTGTCATCAGTAAGTTTAGACGCTGTAACTGGGATTAAACCTTTGTCTTCTCCCTGCAGACTGTCAGCCATCAAACGTCGCTCTTCGCCGCGGTTTCTGCGCAGATGTGTGGACAGATGTGGCTGCGGCTTGTGCCGTTGACAGAAGCGATGTGAAAGCTGGAGGCAACAGAAGAATCTTCTCTGAACATGAGACGACTTTTCAAAGGTAGTGGAAACATAACAAAACAGGAAAGGCAGCGCGATTCTCTCCAAACCCGGGAAGCAGACGAGGCTCCATCACTGAGAATCTCCCAGATCAGGAATGAACCCAAACCCTGGAATCCATCACGTCACCGCTGGTTTACTTTGCCGATCCACTTAGTCTGTTCCTGAGAAAGCTGGGTGACAAGCAATACGGTCGCTAATGTCATGGCAATGTGTATGTCTCCAGCTGTTCAGCTTCGCTGCTTGTGTTGCTGAATTCATTGCTCAGTAGTTCTCTCTGCTCTCTACATACTTAATCAAATAAATTTAACTCATCTTTTCTTTTCTTGAAGTTTGGTTTTCCAGTGATTCAAACTCCCAATCTATAGCATTAGGCTGCAGTGCTAAGCATATGAGAGTTGTCAGTACTTGAATGTCAATTGCATTTCTTCTTCTTTAAAGGCACATGGTACTGTAAATAAAGCTACACCTCTATATACCAACGCATTTCTAGCACCTGTATTTTATGGGTGAAATACGTGTCATAGATTTGTTTTGTTCCTACAAAATCAGTAAACAACAAGAAAAAATAATTCCAATAATTTCATTGTTAATGCACTTTTTTTCTCCAATAATGCCATAAAATTGCAATAAAAATGTAATGCTGAGGCCGTGTTCACTAGTAATTTAAATTCTGCATTTTTTCTGCAGGAGTTCACACCATATGATGTAATAACAATCTCTTTTTACTGCATTCTTGCAGTTTTTATGCCTTTTTCCCCTTTTTTGATGTTTTTTTGGTGCAGATTTGTAGTAGTGTTCCTTTTGCTTTTTGTATCCTGACTATCATACTATCTATACTGTAAGACTGCTGCTGCCAGGTCTGCCATTTCTGGTCCTAAACTTTGCTAGTGATGCTGAGAAATGTATCCTCTAGTGCAGTGATGGCGAACCTTTGGGCACTCCAGCTGTTGGAGAAGTACAACTCCCAGCATGCCTCAACTTCTGAAGGTTGCAAGGGTATGCTGGGAGTGTAGTTTTACAACAGCTGGAGTGCCAAGGTTAGCCATCACTGCTCTAGAGGTACAAAAACACGCTCCCAAAATAGGGCTAATTTTTTGAAAGGCCTGATGACAACAAGCCATAACTTCTTCACATTGAAAATAGCACTCCTGTTTTTTCTCCCTTAAAAGAAGGGATCATTTTTGGATGACTTGAGGAAACGTCTTTGTAATTGCCTAATCTTTTGTCATTACCAAACCAGTTGCAGAACCCCAAATAAAGAAACTATTTCACTCCTAGTAAAGAAACAATAACTTATTCACAATCAAAACACAAGACATGTTCTGTCTCCCTAATTAAAGGCATAATTTTTGGGTGCTTGTGAAAAAGCTGCCACTTCTTTGTTTATCAAAGTGCAAAGCTCTTGATACTCCTTAAACAGGGATTTTTTATTCACAATATGTCTCAGCTTCTTCCATCTGCACCACATTTCTAATTAAACAACAGCAATGTGTGCATCATTTTCCAGATAGGGATAATTTTTGGACCGTTTATACAATATAAAGCAGCATACAAAGTCTGTAACTTCTGTGTATGGTTAAATAGGCTGTTGGTTACCACCGCTTACCATCTGATAGTTTGAGGTCACTTAGATTTTAATTTTTCTTTAGAAATTCAGTAAAGCTGGCAAAATTGACTTTCAAAGATCCACTCATCTCTATCATTAAAAAATGATTACCGAGCCAAAGAGGATACAACAGTTTGGATAGTAATCCATAGACCTCCAGGATTTCAGGTATTTCCAGCCCCCCTGGCTCTTCTTTCACCCCACTACAGCTGAACCTGGCATGATAGGTACTAGATGACATTACACATCTCTAGCCATAAATAATAACTCTTTTGGCTCATTGCAACATTTCAGTGGAAGGAAGATTCGAGCAGTTTGTCCAAAGGGGCATTTAAGGATCATGGTGGTCCCAGCAGTCACAGCTCCACCGATCCACCGAAATCCTCTATCCTTGGATAGGTGATACTCTGGCCCCAGTTTGCTGAAATCCCCTAGAATTTGCTCCCTCGGACCACCCGACCACTACCAGCATATGGCAACCCAGTATATAAATGCAAGGATTATCATCCCTTTTTTTAACTCAATGATTCCCAAGAAAGTTTTCATAGGATTAGGATTCCGCCTTTGAAACTTTGCTTTCTGCAATTTCTTAGTATTTTTTTTACATGATTTTCTCACAGTATTTTGCTTTTTTTTTTACTTTACATTTTTCCATTTCTTTTTCCTCTTAACTTGTTAATGTTTACCGCCTCTAACTAATGCACAATTTGCGCCGTAATGTAATGTTTAACTAACATGAAAGAGGTCTATTAATCAAATCTGTGATAAATTACACTTCATCAATGTTATTCTTGCGGAGCCAATTCAACGAGACAGGGGGATAACTGATTCATGACATTTTGATGAATCAGTCCCATGCAATAACAGAACATGAAACTCATTTTTGTTCATGTGAAGAGAGAGGAGAGAGAAAAAGGGAAAGTGGGAAAGAGCGAGAGAGAGAGAGAGATGGTCTTTGATGAATTTAGCCCTCAGGAAATGTATCAAATGTTCTCAGCTTGGAGGCAGTGAATAATAAACTGCTTTGCCCACAGATTACGACTGCACGTCCCTTTCTGCTGAGATCTGTTCTCTTCTTCCCATTATTTATAAATTGTAAAGAATATTGGGAAACAAAAAAACAAAACAAACAAAAAAGTTGCAAAATAAATTAAAAAAAATCCAAAATATCTATAAATATTATAATAAATGTATCTGAAGGAAAGTTTAATTGCAAGTCATGGAAAATCAAAGGACGCAGGGTATGATGAGCCCGAATGTGCAATCTGCAAATGTCTGTTTAAATTTCCCCCAACATAAAACCAATTATTTTGAACGATTTGTTGGATTTTGCCGATTCAACTGTTTGAAATGCCGTCTCCAGATGAATTAATAACAATTAATATTTAGCAGATAATGTTCTCGTTTCCAAATATTTTTGGAGCCTGCACTCATTCATTATAAGGGAAAATGGACGTTCAAATAAATATATATATACAGTATATCTGCACTCCTCTTAATTGAAATGTAACACTAAGAAGAAAAGTTGTGAAGTTCTGGAAATGACAGGATGGACGACATTCGGGGGTGGACAACAATTGGTGCAACCTGTGCAGCTACACAGGCTCAAGAGGTAAAGGGGCCACTACCACTTCCAAAGCAGCAGTGTCCGTCACAGATCATTATTGGACTGCAAAAGGGCCCCAGACTTTTCTGGCATAGGGGCTTCTTCTGTCTGTGACCCTAATAATTATTCCATAAGTTGTGTACAGGGTTACTAGAATATCCCCTTTAAGACAGCAACTGTACCTTATTGCAGGCAGCAGTCAGTAGGGTTGAACTTAGCAGTACACAAGAAAAATAGTGGGTGGTGGTCCAGCGGGTGGGTGAATGGAGTCAGATGGGGTGAATGGGAGATCGAGAGGCTAGTGGGCAGGCGCGCAGGCGCACCTTGTCACTTTTGGGTCCCAACTCCTGCGTGGGCGCACCAGCACTTAGGAACAGAGGGCGGGCCAACAGTATCTGACGTCACTGATGTCAGACGCGGTCAGCACCCCTGCCACGACCATACATTGTAAGTAGCTGAGTGATTGGGACCATGGACTTAATAAAGCAAATAATCAGCCCAGCCCCAGCGTGCCGCTGCATTTATACAGTGGCTCGGCTGTGCTGCCTCAGTGCAGGCTGCGCATTGTGTCTCATCTAGTCTGGGCTCCCCTCTTTGCTTCTGCTCACCAGGCCCCCATAAAATCAATTGTCATGTTAGTGTACAGTTCCTATAGCGTCTTGTGCTTGGGTGCGAGGAAAACACAGGAACATAGGTTGAAATGAAATGACTTGTATTACTTCATACAAGCATGCTGAAAAGTTCACACAGTTGCAGGAACAGCGACAGAGACACAGCAGGCCAGAGTAACTTTCAAGCACTACAAAACTCTCCAAAGCAGGTTCAGGATCTCTTCTCTGTACCGTAATTCCTCTGCAAACATGGATTCACCAAACAGCAGGTTTCCAGAGTCCAAAAGTGTTCCAAGGTTTCCCCAGTAGGGAATAGCTGGAGTACAAATCAAGGCTTCCAGGAGTCAGGTCACAGACTGACTGAGCTTGATTCAGGACCACGATTGTTCAGCTGAGGCTGCTTAAGAAGCAAGAGGGAAAATCAGGGCGGGAACATGAAAACTGGAAACTCCATATTAACTGAGGGCAAGAGCTGCAGAAAGACAGAAAGCAAAATGGCCGACGGAAAACTGAGTTTCAAGGAACATGTCAACAGAGACAAAGAACCTTACATTACTCCCCCCTTAGGGACAACCTCCGATTACCTCAGACCCGGCTTGTCAGGTTTCCTCTGATGAAACTGGCGGAGCAACGAGGAGCATTTACATTATTGACTGGTTCCCATGGTTGTCCTCCACTGGGTAGCCCTGCCATTTAATCAAATATTGCAACTGATTTCTGTACAACCTGGAATCTAGAATCCTTTCCACATAAATTCTTCCTGACCATCGACCAGCACTGGTCAGGGCAAGGAGAAGAACGTCCAGGAAACGTATTGGGTGTTGCAGCCTTTAGTAGGGATACATGAAAGACAGGTGGATTCTCATAGTTCTGGGCAGTTGAAGACGACAAGCAACAGCACTTATAATCTTATTGATCTTATAAGGTCCAATGTACTTATGTCCCAATTTAGACAATTGGAATCTTTAATTTAAGATTTCTGGTTTTACAGCCAGACCAAATCTCCTACCTTGAAAGCTGGTGCAGGTTTACGAAATTTATCTGCTGCTTTCTTGTACCTTTCCTGAGCCAATTCAAGATTTTTCCTTTAGAAGATCCATATTCTTTTGTAAAGAAGTGAATTTTTCAGCCACTGCCGGCAAGGGCGTATCAATGGAAAATCGAGGAAGATGTTAGGATGATAACCTAGATTGGTTTAAAAAGGAGACTGCTTAGTGGAGGCGCTCTGAGAGTTGTTATAAGAGAACTCAGCCAGTGGAAGTAGATCCACCCAATCATCCTGTAGGTGGCAGATAAAGCAGCGAAGATACTGCTCCAGGGTCTGATTGGTTCGTTCGGTCTGTCCATTAGTCTGGGGATGAAAAGCAGAAGAAAGGTTTACTTTAATGTCCAATGCTGCACAGAAATTTTGCCAAAACCTGAAGTGAATTGCACCCCTCGATCCGAAATGACCTCATCCGTACTCCATGTAAGCGAACACATTCTTAATCATCAAGTCTGATGTCTGTTTTGCAGTGGGTAAGCCGACACAAGGGATAAAATGAGCTGCCTTTGTTAGACGGTCAACCCACTAGAATGTGTTCTTTCCCTTGAGAGGTTGGTAACTCCAACAATGAAGCCCAAATAGAAATGGATCCCCACGGGCGGGACGGGGTGGGAAGAGGTTGTAACAGACCAGTTGTGAGGAGCGAGGGTGTTTTTGCATCTTGCACAGACTTCACATGAAGTGACATAGTTTAAGACATCTTTCCTGTAAGTGGGCCACCAAAAGAAACGAGAAAGAAATTCTTGTGTCTTTAGAATTCCCCTTTGCCTGGCTATCTTGGAACGTGGATGAGTTGCAATACTCTCAATCTGACTGTTTCAGGTATATACAAACGTTGTCCCTGAATCCACACACCATTCTTAAAGACAAGACTTACGTCCCTTGGGGGTTGAGCCAACAAAGAATCCGCATGGTATGCTTCCTTGATGTCCTTAAGTAGGTCTTGATTATGAATCCACTCCCAGGAATCTAGAGTCAGGAAGAATAGTCTTAGGAGAGTAAGTGGACGGTCTCTGCTGAATGAATCCTAGAGAGTGCATCAGCCTTTCCATTGCCGATCCTGGTCTATAAGAAATTACAAAATTAAATTGGTTTAGGAAAAGATTCCATCGAGCCTGGCGAGGAGTCAGGCACTTAGCCGACCTGATAAATTCAAGGTTACATGGTCTGTCAGGACGACTATTTGCTGTGCAGCTCCCTGAAGAAGGTGTCTCCATTCCTTGAAGGGCGGCAATAATGGCCAACAATTCTCTAATTGCCCACATCGTAGTTCCTCTCAGCCGAAGACAACTGCTGGAAAAGAAGGCACAGGGATGCAAGACATTCTTCTCACCTGTTCTCTGAGAGAGTATAGCTCCAACGGCACATTTCTGAAGCATCCACCTCTATTATGAAGGCAAGCTCGGGGTTGGGATGTACTAAGATAGTTTGCGGTGGTAAATTTACCCTTTTTAAACGGGAAAAAATGCTTCCTGAGCTTGCGGGGTCCAGGAGAACCTAGACTGTTTCCGGTAAGTTGGGTGATAGGTGACACTACCTCAGAGAAATTTCTAATGAAACGTCTATAGAAGTTGGCAAACCCGATGAAACGCTGCACCTTCCTTCACATTTCTAGGAATTGGCCAACCCTTGATGGCTTGGGTCTTGCTTCCATCCATACTAATCCCTTGCGTAGATAGTACATACCCAGAAATTGAATTTCGGTCCTATGGAATTCACATTTTTCAAGCTTGATGTAGAGATGGTTTTGTCTTAGACGTTCCAAGACCATTCTCACATGTCCATGATGTTCCTCTGTGGAGTTAGAAAAAATTAGAATATCATCCAGATAAATCCCCACAAATGTATCTAGGAGATCCCTGAAGATATCATTCACGAAGTTTTGGGAAAAAGTGGCTGGGGCGGTACTCAGACCAAAAGGCATAACTAGATATTCAAAGTGTCCATAGCGTGACCTGAAAGCAGTCTTCCATTCATCCCCAGGTCTAATACGGACCAAGTTATAGGCCCCACGGAGATCCAGTTTAGAGAAAATTTTGGCATGCCGCACTCACTCCAACAACTCAGGGATTAAAGGCAATGGATAACGGTTTCTAATAGTAACCTTATTGAGTTCCCTATAGTCTATGCAGGGTCTCAGAGATCCATCTTTCTTCTTCACAAAGAAGATGGGTGCACCTGCGGGAGATGAAGAGGGGCGTATGAAGCCCTTGGCTAAATTTTCGTCTATATAATCCTTCAAAGCTTTTAGCTCGGGCCCCGCTAGGGGTAGATCTTACCAAAAGGTATCTCGGCTCCGGCATAATTCAATTGGACAATCATATGGACGGTGAGGAGGAAGCTGATCAGCGTTCTTCTTGTCACATAAATCCACATAGTCCTGGTATACAGCTGGTAGTTCAGGGACTGACATGGTTCCTTAGGAACAGAGCAAGCTGAATTTCTGACTCATCTTTTCTCCGGAAAGTGTAATTCCTTGGTCCCCAGTTAATCGTAGGATTCTGCGCCTGCAGCCATGGTAGCCCTAGAATAATGGGAAAGTGGGGAGAAGAGATAAGCATAAAATACATTTTCTCCTGATGATCTTTACCCATAAGGACCCTCAAAGGCTCTGTTTCTTGATCCACTGGTCCAGAAGTCAGTAGAGAGCCATCCACAGTCTCCATCTGTACTGAAGTAGCCTTCTTCACTGAACGTATCCCCTGTTTCAGAGCAAAGGAGATATCCATAAAATTCCACTTGCTCCTGAGTCGATCATAGCAGAGCTAGACACCCAGACTGAGTCAACCCAGAGTTTGATGGAAAGGAAGCAATGAGAATTGTTTCTTTTACAACTCAGCTGGGACACTGCTGAGGAAACTTGAAAAATTGCAGCGTTTTATACCGTCATCGTCCCAAACTAACAGAGTTTAAGTCCGAGAAATCAAGATCTCTTGCAGCAGATCTCTCTGGAGCCTGAGGCTCGGACATGACAGAGCTCCTCTCGCAACACTCACAGTGAATGACGCTGCAGTAGTCTTACGAGAACGGCTGGGCAGTTTATAATGAAGTGCCCTGACTTACCACAGTAGAAACATAGATTTTCCTTTATACGATGTTCTTTGCGTGCATCACTAACCCGTCTTTGTAAAAGAGTCCACCTGCATGGGTTCAGGTTCTGGTTCCCTTGTGATCCTACTCAAAGGTTCCTTAGCTGAGGAGGGAGGTAGTGAAAGGTTAGTGCGATTATTTTCGAACCATCTCTCTTGTCTGCGTTCAGTCAGACGAGCATCAATACGGATACAATAGTTAATAAAGTCACCTAAGCAGTGGGAGGGTCGGCACGAGCAAGTTCATCCTTAATCAGTGGAGACAACCCTTTCCGAAAAATAGATTTTTTAGCGGAAGTGTCCCAAGTGGTATCAAGAGCCCATCTCCTGAATCCAGGGCATATTCGGCTACTGAACGCTTACCTTGGCGCAAAGTTAACATGGCTGCTTCAGCTGTTGCACCTCGATTGGGGTCATCAAACACCTGCTCCATGGCTGAAATAAAAGCATCAAGGTGATTCAAACAATCATCCTCAGTCTCAATCAGAGGGTTTGCCCACATCAAAGCCTTATTGGTAAGCAACATGATTATAGTAAGCACTTTGGATCGTTTCAGTGGGAAATTGTGAAGCATGTGCAGAGAAAAATAAATTGCATTGATTAATAAATCCCCTGAATTTCTCACGTTCACCGCCCAAAACGAAAAGGAGGTAATTTGGGGATCCCAAACTTGGGGTTATGGCAGGAGCCTGGGCTCGTTCCTCTAGAGCCTCAATCCTGGCTCGCAATTCCTGGGTAGTCTGTCCAAACACTTGCAAATTATGATTAGTGAGGTCCTGTAGGCTTGCAAAACGGGTTTTTAAAGTCTTACATCTGAAAGGATTGTATCAGTCACTCCGCAAAGTTCCTTTATGCGGCCTCCATCTTCCAATCTTTTAAGGCAGAGGTGCTGGAAGAGAAGAGGAAAAAAAAAAAAAAAACAATAGTGTTTACCTGTGGTAACACTCCAGAGAAAAATTTTAAGGGAATGCGCTCACCTGGATGGTTGTGAGAAGTCACAACCACTGTCATCACATAAGGTATTAAACGGACATCTGATATCCACAGTCACAGCAGACACGGCTTTCCCAGACCCACAGACACTAAACATTGGCTCCTGAATCTGTCATGTATAGTGTACAGTTCCTATAGCGTCTTGTGCTTGGGTGCGAGGAAAACACAGGAGACATAGGTTGAAATGGAATGACTTGTATTACTTCATACAAGCATGCTGAAAAGTTCACACAGTTTGCAGGAACAGCGACAGGAGACACAGCAGGCCAGAGTAAACTTCAAGCACTACAATACTCTCCAAAGCAGGGTTCAGGATCTCTTCTCTGTACCGTAATTCCTCTGCAAACATGGATTCACCAAACAGCAGGTTTCCAGAGTCCAAAAGTGTTCCAAGGTTCCTCAGTAGGGAATAGCTGGAGTACAAGTCCAAGGCTTCCAGGAGTCAGGTCACAGACTGACTGAGGCTTGATTCAGGACCACTGATTGTTCAGCTGAGGCTGCTTAAGAACAAGAGGGAAGAATCAGGGCGGGAACATGAAAACTGGAAACTCCATATTAACTGAGGGCAAGAGCTGCAGAAAGACAGAAAGCAAAATGGCTGACGGAAAACTGAGTTTCAAGGAACATGTCACAGAGACAAAGAACCTTACATCAATAATGACAGAAATGCCCTGATGGCCGCCGATGCACACAGTAGCGCCAGCTGCATGCCGCTGGCATTGTCCTGCTAAAAAAAACGGCTTCTGGGACACTTTGGAGAAATGGCCAACTCAGGACTTTGTGTCATACACACTTCTACTACATTCCTAGATTCTGCAATACCATTGGTCAGTGCTATCCTGTACTTTGTGACACACCCGGGTCTGCTACATTGCTGGGTTCTGCTACATGGATAAGCATTTCAGTATTGGACAATGTGACAATGTGACTGTTATGATTTGGTAGCTGAGGAGGCAGGAGCAAAATACTGCCAAAGCACAAGACACCAGAGAGCTGAACCTAATGGGTTGCAGATCCCTAAACTAACCGCACAACTAGAAGTAGCCATGGAGAGTACCTACGGTGATCCTAGACGCCTCGGCACAGCCGGAGAGTTAGCTACACCTGAAGATAGAAAGAGGAAAGCTAACTGCCCCCGGAGTAAAGCCCCCAAAGAAATAGGAAGCCCCCCAAAAATGTAAAAGGCGGTTAGACAAGAGAAAACACGAACACAGACAGAAAATAGAATGAGTAATGCTTGGGCCCAAATCTGTCTAGAAAGTAAAGTACATGAGAGAAATTCTGTCTGCAACCCAGAAAAACCCTAATAAAATACCACACTTTTGATTGCAAAAAACCTGAGACCACACGATCTCGACCACCTATACAGATCTCTGGTGTGACACACAGCTACCCACAAATAAAAATATCAATGGAACAGAGAACAAGTGCAAATACAAAATGAGAACAAGGGCAGCACAAGCCCCAAAGGGGACTCGGCTGAAGTCCAAGGCAAGACTGCAAGAAGCAAGGGAAATCCAACCACAGAAAAAAAAAACAGAAAGTCACTTATCTGAATGATAGCAGGAAAGCAAGCTGAAATTCCAAAAAAGACCTGGAAGCAACAAATTTATTTAGCGGCGAGGATCATGGGAGTTCAGCTCACTTATAAACAAGCCAGTCATCTCCATCGACACCCATTCCTTAATTGGTTCAATACCCTCAACAACCATAGGAGGGAGCCTCAGCTCCGAAGTCGTCTCCAACACATTCACAACAGTGACATTGCTTCTTCTCTGAGTCTGTCCTGCTTTTACTGTGTCTCAGTGCTGCACTGCACCTCCTGACAACCTCAGTGACCTCGCTACTGATACAATTATGTTAAGTTTGATAACATTGATGTGACACAGGGAGAGTCAGATATTGGGCGGGAATGGAACATTCTGTAGCCAATCAGATGATGGGAATGGTGACAGCAGCAGGAGAGGAGTGTGCTGATTCTGTGGAAAGCATGACCAGTCTCCTAATAGTGTTAAGCAGGACAGGTTACAGAGTCATATATTGCAGGGGGATACAACACATTGTAGCCAATCAGATGATGGCAATGAAAACAGCAGCAGGAGAAGAGTATCCCATCCTTTTGGGAAGTCAGTGACAAAACAACAATTACAGCAACACCGAGGAGGTAATGAGCAGAAAGTAATTCCATTTTTTGCAGATGAGAAGAGGTTCATGCACCACAGATATCCTGTCTCCTTCTAGTAGCATGCATTGCCACCAACTCGCACCAGCAGGGGGCCCCATTTGATTTAGGGCCGGCTCTGTGTATGGCACTGATTACCAATTTAATATCACAGATTTTCCCCCTCTTTGTCTGTGCAGTTCTTTACTCTATAAATGACCCCTGATATCTCTTCTAGAAAAGTCTGAGAAATAATCATCTTGGCTCCTCTAATGATATCCAGCAGCCAATGCTCAGAGGCCCCGTAGTTCCTGTACAGAGTTTTAAGTAATTAAAAGTTGGTCTGAATCAGGTTTAGTTCTATTAAAGTTAAGGCTCAGAGGGGTTCACATCATATCTTTGTTAGACTCAGATTCATTTACACAATTATTTTCTTAAGATCTCAGATTCTTTCCATAATGCAATTCATGATATAATCATATAAGTTATAAAATACCAAAACTTCAGCGCCGGACCCGAAAACTGACCGAGCCGGTAGAGACATAGAGTTGTGCTCAAAAGTTTACATACCCCAGCAGAATTTTTGCTTTCTTGGCTTTTTTTCAGAGAATATGAATAACACCAAAACTTTTTCTCCACTCATGGTTAGTGGTTGGGTGAAACCATTTATTGTCAAAATACTGCTACATTCTAATGACTGCCTGATACATTGTATATCATCCGCTCTCATCCCGTACATGACATAATGTAATATATTGCTCATCGTGTAGTCATCTGTATCTAGATGAAGCCAAGAGCATTCCTGGAGTCATAATCTACAATCTACAACACAAACACTTTAATAATAGAGTTAAAGCTTTTCCCATGCACCAGACGAGCATAGTCATATACACACGGGTCCTAGAGCAAAAATTGGAATGGGAACCCCCGATTTAAAGGAATATTCTGAATTTACTGTTACATTTTACTATTGTGGGTGCACCTCGACTTTGGCATTAAATGCATCCAATATTTGCACAATTTGGCAGAAGTAAAACATTCCTGAAATGTCAAGCAAAACCTGTAGCAAGGTAAAGTCTTGCTGTCTTTATCCTCAAGATCAAGGTAAAGCTGCTTTTGCTGCAAATAAGTCTAATATGTTCCGTAACAGTCCTGATTTTTATGCTCTACAACTTGCTATTCACACTTTTCAGTGGACGGTTCTGCTTCAACAGCATTCTACCAGCATTATTAGTACTGAGACTTCCTTTCCTTTGCTTCCCAGTATGCACTGCTCATGTTATTCTCAACTGACTTGCCTATCCTGAACTGAAAGCTAACCTCTCTGTTTTACCAACATGTGCTTTGAGAGAGGACTAGAGCAGAGAGACAAAGACCCCCACCACACCATGTAAAGAAACAAAGCTCCATGCCCACCTCCTGTAAACAGGAAAAACCTGCCCACTTCCTGTAAGAAAACAAAGACCTGCCTCACTTCCTGTAAGAAAACAAAGACCCGCCCACACTTCCTGTAAGAAAACAAAGACCTGCCTCCACTTCCTGTAAAGAGACAAGACCCACCCACACTTCCTGTAAGAAAACAAAGACCTGCCTCCACTTCCTATAGAGACAAAGGTCCACCCACACTTGCTGTAGGGATACAAAGATCCACTAACTTCCTGTAAAGAGACAAAGACCCATCACCACTTCCTGTAGGGAGACAAAGACTCACCCATTCTTCTGGAGAGTCAAAGACCTACCCTCACTTTCTGTAGGGATACAATGATCTACTAACTTCCTGTGAAGAGATAAAGACCCACCCCTACTTGCTGTAAGAAGACAAGAGCCTGCCCTCACTCTATCAGACATCCCCATTACTAAACCCATAGTCAAATGTAATAAAGACACAGACAGTGTAAAAGTCTTTTAATTGAAATAAACACTCCCCGACCATTTTTACCCATTTATTAACCAAAAATTAAAATACGAAAGCAAAGTTACACTCACCTTTCTACTGATTATCCATTAATGCCCATGTCCCATGACGATCCGGATGGTTTGGTGAGCATCACATCAGTGATGCGACTGCTCACCATGCCAGCTGGGACACATTGAGCTGAGCGTGAGACCCGCTGCCTGTGACCGGCGGTAACCTTAATGACGTCACTGCTGATCACACACGGCCACGTTCTCACGCTCAGCTCAGGTCGCATCACTAATGATGGATCGATCTGTCTATCATGTTCCTCATCACTATCAATCTCTATTTTTGAGCATCTTCAATACTTAACACTCTTTAATTTCTATGCAGCATTAAATTCCATACGTGTCACATTGACAGCACACGGACAGCACACTAACACATGCACATGGATATCACGCTTATGTCACGCGAACATGGACCACGGATCTCGCCAGCACTGCTTTTTCCAGTACAAGAATCACCAGGATGTGTGAAGGGGCCTTAGACAAACCTTTCTGACATTGCTTACACTGCAACACTGCTCATACAGAATGACTGTTGTAAATAACCCAATATATTATTATTATTATTATTATACATTTATATAGCGCCATTTATTCCATGGCGCTTTACATATGAAAAGGGATAAATATAGACAGGTACAATAAACATGTGCTAGACAAGGACACACAAGTACAGAAGGAGAGAGGGCCCTGCCCGCGAGGGCTCACAGTCTACAGGGATGGGTGAGGATACACTAGGAAAGGGTAGAGCTGGTCGTGCGATGGTTCAGTACACTGAGGATCACTGCAGGTTGTAGGTTGTATATGCAATATATGCAAAGAGTCTAGAAATCTTCAATAATTTGTCTTGTATGCTATGATTTACACAGTACAGGTGTAAGGGGGTACGGAGGCTAGTTCATCCCCACCCTCCTTGAGCACGTCCCTGTAAAGCTGTTATGTCTGATAATGTAATGTATATTTGATATGTCTTATAATGCTGTTATATGGTATAGTGTATTGTAAATATATACAGTACAGATCAAAAGTTTGGACACACCTTCTCATTCAAAGATTTTTCTGTATTTTCATGACTATGACAATTGTAGAATCACACTGAAGGCATCAAAACTATGAATTAACACATGTGGAATTATACATTACACTTTACAAAAAAGTGTGAAACAACTGAAAATATGTCTTATATTCTAGGTCTCCAAAGTAGCCACCTTTTGCTTTGATACTGCTTTGCACGCAGAAAAGGTGAACGGATGGACTCTACATGCCTGGTTCCCACCGTGAAGCATGGAGGAGGTGGTGTGATGATGTGGGGGTGCTTTGCTGGTGACACTGTTGGGGATTATTCAAAATTGAAGCGGTGAGCGGTCCAGCTCACCCCAAACCATCTCGATTGGGTTCAGGTCTGGTGACTGTGGAGGCTAGGTCATCTGGCATAGCACCCCAACACTCTCCTTCTTGGTCAAATAGCCCTTACACAGCCTGGAGGTGTTTGGGGTCATTGTCCTGTTGAAAAATAATTGATGGTCCAACTAAATGCAAACCGGATGGAATAGCATGCCGCTGCAAGATGCTGTGGTAGCCATGCTGGTTTACTATGCCTTCAGTTTTGAATAAATCCCCAACAGTATCACCAGTAAAGCACCCCCACACCATCACACCACCTCCTCCATGCTTCACGGTGGGAACCAGGCATGTAGAGTCCATCCAATCACCTTTTCTGCATGCAAAGCAGTAATCAAAACAAAAGGTGAAGAACCTAGAATATAAGACATATTTTCAGTTGTTTCACACTTTTTTGTAAAGTGTAATGTATAATTCCACATGTGTTGATTCATAGTTTTGATGCCTTCAGTGTGATTCTACAATTTTCATATGAAAAAATAACCGTGTGCACAACCAAGAAGGTGCCAGAGTAGGTTCCCACACCGTATCTAATAGAAAATGAACTCGGCACTCAACTTTAGTATAGTGAGAATAAAGATTTTTATTCACAGTAGTAACACGAGACGTTTCGGTCCTATATCATGGACCTTCATCAGTCACTACATTTATAAAAACAGAAGAAAAAAATTATATTAACAAAATAAAGTATGTACAATCAAAATTTTGGTCAATAGTAAAGGTAGAGAGTAGTTGTATACAATGCTTCAGGAGATTTAGGGAGCAATCATAGGTCAGAGTTGTATCAGAGGTATCACAAAGGCAGAAAGAATATATATGGTGAGGACATACCAGATACTACTGGGAAGGGGGTTGATCCACATAGGGAAGAAAGAAAGGGCTGGATATAGCTGTAGGTGAAAATAAGATAAACGTAAGTGCCGATATACTTTTATGTATAAGTAGATTTTGTGCCTATGCCTGTAGATGTGACATACCCTGTATTGGTGGGGTGAGATGAGGAAGAGGACAATGCCTCTATTGCACTAGTAACCTGTAGAAACAGCGCAAAACATAGATACCATAAATATCACAACTATCAATGTGATGGTGAAGCGGTGGAGCCGCTATACTTGTCTGTGACTGACCTGTTGTGAAGGAGTCCGGTAGTGAGGATAGGTCTCTGCATTGGACGCGGTGTCCACCGCTAGTCTGAGTGCAGAGAAAGCTAGAAAGCAGCATGTATATGAGAGGAAGAGGCGGGACTATAGTGTCAGTCAAACAGAGCATCAGACAGGAAGTGAGGTGGCAGGAAGTTAATGGACATGTGTTCCAAGTGAATACTAGGTAACCAGAGGCCGTCCTACAGGTGGGAGGAGTAAAGGAGCGGCGTGCTGATGGAGATGTGCCCAACAGGATGACGTGGCAGCATTATAGTATTTAATACAAGCGGCTCTAAAGTGAATGAAAGAGAGGCATGTTAGTACAAGCATAAAGGAGTTTACAGCAATAAACATTGCGATCTTATACATTAGCTTAAAGCGATATACATAACAGGCTTGCAGCATCAGTATGCGTCAAAAGGGGCATAACAGTAATATGAGTACTGATTTAGTACATTATCATAAGACAGTATGGAAGACAAATCTGCAGGCAACAAGGAATAATAAATAACCACCTAACAGAGATCAAAGCAGCATGTGTAAATGACAGGTGATGTGTAAACATCTGTATGCATCATTTATAAAGTAAAAGGGTGTCACAGCAAAATTCATATTGGTATAGTGCGTTATCAGAAGACAGTATGGGAAAATGGGAGCACGGATTATTAAATAAATAAACACCTGGCTGAGATCAACATATCATGTGGTATATGGCAAGTGATGTATAAAAAAGGGGGGGTGGGGGAATTATAGCCTCAGTGGTCATATGCAGAATTACATGAAGGAGAGTAAATCGTATTCACGATTAAGACCCTTAGGTGATAGAGTGTCTAGTGTTGTGAATGGGTTTGAGATGAGTTCTGAGCAGAGGCTCCCTCTGGTGGTTACAAGCGGTACTAGTGAGGATTGTGAAGACTGGGAATCAGGTGTTACTGATTGGTCTTATTTAAGGGAATCATTTTCCCATCAGGGTTGCCGGTGATCAATTGTTCTGGTCTGAATCCTTCTTTCCAGTTTCCCTTGTAGCCTGCTGTGTCGTGTCTGCATCTCCTGCTATCAGATAAGACAATTTCTTATTTTGTGTTTTTGCTATATTTTTGCATTTGGTCCTGCACTTCTGTGGGGCCTTCTGGGTCCCCTCCGGGGGCTTTTGGCCTCTCAGTTCAGTTCAGCCACTGTGTTTTGTACTTTTGCTTTTTCCAGTTTTTTCAGTGGCTGCTGTTTTTGTTACACCAGAGAACTAATTTAGGTGGTAGAGGTCGTGTGATCTCAGGTGATTTTGAAATTAGTAGAGTTGGTGTTTTTCAGGGTTTTCTGGGATTGCAGTAAGTACCCTTCCTGTCCTTTTCTATTTAGATAGTTTGGGCCCCAGCGTTTGCTCATACTATTTTCTTTCTGTGTCAGTATTTCCTCTTGTCTAACCGCCATTACATGTTTGGGGGCTTTCTATTATCTTTGGGGTTCTGCTACGGGGCAGATAGCTTTCCTATTTCTATCTTTAGGTGTAGTTAGTTTCTCAGGCTGTGACGAGGCGTCTAGGACCAACGTGGGAACGCTCCACGGCTGCCTCTGGTTGCGGTGGTTGTCGGGGTGCTGCGATCTCATGGATTCCAGCTGCTCTGGTGTATTTCCTTTTTTGCTTGCACTCCTCAGCTACCGTAACATAACAGTATCACCGGCCATAAAAATTGTATGGTACTCACAGAAGGGAAAAAAATATTTTGAAGGAAGAAAAGTTGTCAGAGATATTTTTCTGTTTGTTGCATTTTTTTTTTTTTTCCCTCTGTATCTCTGGGTGCTGGGGAGGATCTTTTCTCCCAATGGAGTTTGCACAGTTGTCTGGCCGTGTGGATCAGCTTGCCACTGAGGTTCAGAGTATTGCTGCATATCTTGCCAGGTTGCCTGTTGTGGAACCTAGGATCCCCATGCCAGATTTGTTTTTAGGGGATCGAGCTAAGTTTCAGAATTTCAAAAATAATTGTAAATTGTTTCTTGCCTTAAAATCTAAGTCCTCAGGAAACGCAGCGCAGCAGGTTCAAATTATCATCTCTCTCCTGCGCGGCGATCCTCAGGATTGGGCTTTTTCCCTGATACCTGGGGATCCTGTTTTGAGTGATGTTGATGCATTTTTTCAGGCTTTGGGGTTATTGTACGATGAGCCTAATGTCACTGATCAAGCTGAAAAAGCCTTGTTGGCATTAAATCAGGGGCTTGATGACGCTGAGTTATACTGTCAGAGATTCCGTAGGTGGGCAGTCCTGACCAAATGGAATGACTACGCTTTGGCAGCCCTTTTCCGGAAGGGTCTGTCGGATAATGTAAAGGATGTTATGGTGGGATTCCCTGTCCCCTCTGGTCTCAATGATTCTATGTCATTGGCGATTCAAATTGACAGACGTTTGCGTGAGCGGAGAAGTATGCGTGGAGTGGTGTTGCCTTGTGAGCCAGCTGCTGAGCCCATGCAGTGTGATGGAGTGGTGTCTGGGGCACAGCGTCATGAGTTTCGAAAGCGCAATGGGTTATGTTTCTACTGTGGTGATGCCTCTCATGCTATTTCAGTCTGCCCTAAGCGGGGAAGACGTTTTGCACGCTCAGTTGTCTTGGGTAGTGTTCAGACTAAGTTTTTATTAACTGTCACTCTGATATGCTCTCTGTCCTCATTTTCTGCTCAGGCTTTCGTTGATTCTGGAGCAGCTATTAACCTGATGGATTATGATTTTGCTAAACGTTGTGGATTTCCCTTGATACCCCTACAGAAGTCTATTCCCCTACTGGGGATCGATTCTACCCCTTTGGCTGAGAATAAACCCCAGTTTTCTACTCAGGTGATAATGAGGGTTGAACCTGATCACCAGGAGTGCTGCAAATTTTTGGTTCTATATAATCTGCATGACATTATAGTGCTGGGTTTCCCTTGGTTACAGTCTCATAATCCTGTTTTGGATTGGAAATCTGTGTCTGTAACCAGTTGGGGCTGCCAATGTGTTAGTGCCAACACTCCTGTTTTTTCTGCCTCCCCCCAGGCTGAGGATGTTCCTGACTTTTTGTTTGATTTTTCTGATGTGTTTAGCGAAAGTAAATCTGCATCCTTACCTCCCCATAGGAGCTATGACTGCGCTATTGAATTAGTGCCAGGTAGTAAATTCCCTAAGGGTCGCCTTTTTAACTTGTCTGTACCTGAACATGACGCTATGCGGTCTTATATCAAGGAATCATTGGAGAAGGGTCATATCAGACCATCCTCTTCACCCTTAGGTGCCGGTTTTTTCTTTGTGGCCAAAAAGATGGTTCATTAAGGCCGTGTATTGATTATCGTCTCTTGAACAATATTACTGTGATTGGGTCCAACCTACTTCATTAAAGGCTCTTCAGAGATTTTTGGGTTTTGCCAATTTTTATCGTAAATTTATTGGTAATTTCTCTGTTATTGTTAAACCATTAACTGATTTGACCAGAAAGGGTTCTGATGTGGTGAATTGGCCTCCCGAGGCAGTCTCTGCGTTTCAGGAACTTAAGCAGAGATTCACTTCTGCTCCTGTTCTACGGCAGCCTGATGTTTCTCTGCCATTTCAGGTGGAGGTTGATGCCTCTGAAATTGGGGCAGGTGCCGTTTTGTCCCAAAAAGATCCAGAGACCTCTAAAAGTAACCCTTGTGCCTTTTTCTCTCGAAAATTTTCTCCTACTGAACGTAATTATGACGTGGGTAATCGGGAGTTATTGGCCATGAAGTGGGCTTTTGAAGAGTGGAGACATTGGCTGGAGGGAGCCAAACATCAGGTGGTGGTCCTTACGGACCATAAGAATCTGGTCTATCTGGAATCTGCCAAGCGACTCAATCCTAGACAGGCCAGGTGGGCCTTGTTTTTCACACGTTTTAATTTTGTGGTTTCCTTTCTTCCTGGCACTAAGAATGTTAAGGCGGATGCCCTCTCGAGGAGTTTCCTTGCGGACTCTCCTGAGCTATCTGATCCCTCTGTTATTTTGAAGGAGGGTGTAGTTCTTTCCGCCATCTCGCCCAATTTGAGACTTGCTCTGGAGGGGTGTCAGGAGGATAGGCCCGAGCGCTGCCCTGTTGGAAAATTGTTTGTCCCGGACCAATGGAAAAAGAGTGTGATGTCTGAGATTCATTGTTCCGCATTGGCTGGGCATCCCGGAATTTTTGGTACCAGAGACTTGGTTAGTCGGTCCTTTTGGTGGCCTACCTTGTCTCGCGATGTCAGGGAATTTGTGCAGTCCTGCGGGACTTGCTCTCGCTCCAAGCCTTGCTCTCGCTCCAGTGGTTTGTTGATGCCATTGCCTGTGCCCAAGAGACCATGGACCCATATCTCTATGGATTTCATTTCCGATCTTCCTGTTTCTCAGAGAATGACCACCATCTGGGTAATTTGTGATAGGTTTTCCAAAATGATACATCTTGTGCCATTACCTAAGTTGCCTTCCTCCTCTGAATTGGTGCCGTTGTTCCTTCAGCACGTGGTTCGTTTACACGGCATTCCTGAGAACATTGTGTCTGACAGAGGAGTCCAGTTTGTTTCCAGATTTTGGAGGACTTTTTGTTCTAAACTGGGTGTTCAATTGTCTTTCTCCTCGGCATTTCATCCTCAGACCAATGGTCAAACTGAGAGAACAAACCAGACATTGGAGACTTATCTAAGATGCTTTGTGTCTGCTGATCAGGATGACTGGGTCTCTTTTTTGCCTTTGGCTGAGTTTGCTCTTAATAATAGGGCTAGCTCTGCCACTTTGATGTCTCCGTTTTTCTGTAATTCTGGGTTTCACCCTCGATTTTCTTCAGGACAGACGGAGGCTTCTGTCTGTCCAGGTGTTGACTCTGTTGTTGAGCGTATGCAGCAGATTTGGGACCAGGTAGTGGAGAGGTTGTCCCTCTCTCAGGAGAAGGCCCAGCGGTTTGCTAACCGGCATAGGACTGATGGTCCTCGGTTTAAAGTGGGGGACTTGGTCTGGTTGTCCTCAAAGAATATTCCTATGAGAGTAGCATCTCCTAAATTTAAGCCTAGGTTCATTGGACCTTATAAGATCATGGAGATTATTAATCCTGTTTCTTTTCGTTTGCTTCTTCCAGGGACATTTAAGATCCATAACGTGTTCCACAAGTCCTTGTTGAAGAGGTTTGTTGAGCCAGTGGTTCCTGCTGCTGTGCCTCCTGACCCTGTTTTGGTTGAGGGCAATCTGGAGTATGTGGTTGAGAAAATATTGGATTCTCGTTTTTCTAGACGAAGACTCCATTATTTGGTTAAATGGAGAGGTTATGGTCAGGAAGATAATTCTTGGGTGTTTGCTTCGGACATCCATGCTAGGAGACTTATCCGTGCGTATCATAGAACTCATTCTGACCGACCTGGTTGCTCAAATGAGGGTTCGGTGACCCCTCCTCAAGGGGGGGTACTGTTGTGAATGGGTTTGAGATGAGTTCTGAGCAGAGGCTCCCTCTGGTGGTTACAAGCGGTACTAGTGAGGATTGTGAAGACTGGGAATTAGGTGTTACTGATTGGTCTTATTTAAGGGAATCATTTTCCCATCAGGGTTGCCGGTGATCAATTGTTCTGGTCTGAATCCTTCTTTCCAGTTTCCCTTGTAGCCTGCTGTGTCGTGTCTGCATCTCCTGCTATCAGATAAGACAATTTCTTATTTTGTGTTTTTGCTATATTTTTGCATTTGGTCCTGCACTTCTGTGGGGGCCTTCTGGTCCCCTCCGGGGGCTTTTGGCCTCTCAGTTCAGTTCAGCCACTGTGTTTTGTACTTTTGCTTTTTCCAGTTTTTTCAGTGGCTGCTGTTTTTGTTACACCAGAGAACTAATTTAGGTGGTAGAGGTCGTGTGATCTCAGGTGATTTTGAAATTAGTAGAGTTGGTGTTTTTCAGGGTTTTCTGGGATTGCAGTAAGTACCCTTCCTGTCCTTTTCTATTTAGATAGTTTGGGCCCCAGCGTTTGCTCATACTATTTTCTTTCTGTGTCAGTATTTCCTCTTGTCTAACCGCCATTACATGTTTGGGGGCTTTCTATTATCTTTGGGGTTCTGCTACGGGGCAGATAGCTTTCCTATTTCTATCTTTAGGTGTAGTTAGTTTCTCAGGCTGTGACGAGGCGTCTAGGACCAACGTGGGAACGCTCCACGGCTGCCTCTGGTTGCGGTGGTTGGTCGGGGTGCTGCGATCTCATGGATTCCAGCTGCTCTGGTGTATTTCCTTTTTTGCTTGCACTCCTCAGCTACCGTAACATAACAGTCTAGGGTGTGTATCCAATACGCCTCTCTCCTTTTCAATTGACGTATGCGGTCGCCTCCTCGTCGTGAATGTGGTATTTGTTCCAAAACTTGGTATTTTAATTGGGCTATGGTATGTCCCATTGTGATGAAGTGGTGTGGGATGGGGAGTAAGGTATTCTTACATCTTATGGTTGATTTGTGTTTTGAAATGCGTTGTTTTACAGGTTGACTAGTTTCCCCAACATATAATAACCCACAAGGACACTTAATCACGTATATCACGAAGGCCGTGTCGCAAGTAAAGAAACCACGGACTCTAAATGTTTTTCCCGTATATGGGTGATGGATGGTTTCTCCTCTGAGTACGTTATTACATTGAGTGCATCCCAGACATGGAAAGTGCCCGTTCTTGGTTTTTTCAGGAATTGTTGTGTAGTTCCTGATTTTTTAGGGCCTAAGTCAGCTCTGATCAATGCATCCCTTAGGTTGGGTGCACGGCGGAAGCATGGGAGAAAAGGTCTAGAGAATCTTTAATGTCCGGGTGCGCAGTCTGGAGGAGCGGGCCAATGTTGGCGAATGGATTTGTGCAATATATACGCATAGGGGTGGTAATGGTGTACGAAAGCAATTCTGCCCCCCCATATCTTGTTTATTGCGAGTGACCGTAGTTCTGGAACGATCCAGGACCCCTTGTGGATAGCCCCTCTCTCTAAATTTTGAATTCATTTCTGAGAGGCGGGTTTCCTGAGTGGTATGATCGGAGACGATCTTTTTGACCCGATAGAATTGGGATGTCGGAATGGATTTCTTCATGGCGACTGGATGGAAGCTATTAAAATGAAGTAAGCTGTTACGATCTGTCGGTTTGACATATAGATCAGTGGATAAACAGCCACTGGAATCCTTTATAATCACAGTGTCTAGGAAATTGATCCTGGAGTGGTCGTGTGAGATGGTAAAGCTGAGTCCGGGCCAAGAGCAATTCAGAAATTGATGAAAGAGTGCTAAGGACTCGAACGTGCCCCCCCATATGCAGAAGACATCGTCTATGTAACGTTTCCAGACAATGGCGTTGTTATTGAATAGAGGGTTTGTGTAGATCAATGTCTCCTCAAAATGGGCCATGTAGCAATTTGCATATGGGGGTGCTACGTTCGAGCCCATTGCGGTCCCGCGTATCTGCAGGTAGAAATCATCCTGGAACATAAAGTAGTTGTGTTTAAGTACGATGGTTAACAGATCCAGACAGAGAGCGATCTCTGCTGGATTAAAGTCCGATTTTTCAAGTAAGCGTTGGACAGACCGTATACCGTTCTCATGAGGTATGGAAGTGTAGAGGTCTTTTACGTCAAATGTGACTAATAGGGAATTAGCTGGAACTTGATTGATGGAACGGATCATGTCCAGAAACGCTCCAGTGTCCAAAATGAATGATTTGCTAGTTTTGATTAGAGGAGTGAAGATTTTTTCTAGATAAATTGCCAATGGTGAGAAAATGGAGTCCGAGGCGGCCACGATTGGCCTGCCAGGGGTTGCTGGAGGTTCTTATGGATTTTGGGGAGTATGTAGAATATAGGGATGATCGGATTATGAGAGATTAGAAACTCATGAGTTTTACTGTCCAGGATGCCTGCATCACAATGTTGTCTTAGTGTGTCGCTAATGCGGGTCCGTATATCATTGGTGGGATCACGCGGTAATTTCTGATAAATAGTGATGTTGTCGAGTTGCCGGAGTGCCTCAGAGATGTAATATGAGCGGTCCATCACGACAATTGCACCCCCTTTATCCGCAGGTTTTATGATGATATTTTTATCATCTTGTAAGGATTTAAGGGCATGATGATCAGTAGCCGTGAGGTTATGTGGGTAGTGTAATTTGCCTTTTTCCATGTCAGATTTAAGACCATGGAAAGAGGAATAAATGAAATCAATAAAGGTCTCAAGAGCATTCGATCCGGGGGGAGGTCTGAAGAGGCTCTTTGTTCTCAGGCCCAGATTAGTGGCTGAGAGTCGTCCCGGTTCTCCCGGAGACTGTATAGGTCTAGGTGCGGGAGGTTGAGAAAAATACACCCGTAGTCGTAGGGAACGAAAAAACCTTTGAAGGTCCATTTCAAGTTCAAATGTCCTATATTTGTAAGAGGGGCAGAAGGAAAGTCCTTTTTGGAGGACATAATATTCTGCGATACTCAAAGTCCTGGATGAGATGTTAATGACGAGTGGGCACATACCTGGGAACGAGTTGTCCGTATTTGATTCAGATTGTCCCTTCGGTCTGTGCCCCCGTCTGGTCCTCTTCGTCTTGTTTGGCGTCTGCGTGGGCCTAAAAAAGGAATAGGAGCAGAAGAAAGGCCACCTCTGTCCTGTTCTGAGCCGGAGGTAGAGGCATCGGTTGAAGATCTTTGACCTGGACGATAGGAAGGTCGCCATGAAGAGGGTCTCTCTCGCCACTTGTAGACACGATCTAGGTTATAGTCCTCTAGATCTCGGGCAAATTTCTGGCGCTTGCGATCCTCTATGTCCTTTCTGTGTTGAATTATGTTGTTATTTATCTGTGATTTTAAGGAGGAGATTTCCTCTGGTGTCCCCGTGGAAGACAGTTGTGCCTCGATGGAGCCAACTTGCTCGGTGCTGGTAGCTATGGCCTTTTGCAAGTTCTCTACGGTTAAAAGCATGAGGTCGAAAGAGCACTTGTTAAGTATTTGTTCATATTTTTGACAATATTCAGTGGAGTCAGAGAAGAGGGTGGGACGAAGGGTACTCGTAGGCCCCGTGGAATTCTCTGAACTCTAATATATTCAGTGAGAGTGGCACAGTGCAATTCTAGGTTTGTGCGGTGGCGTAATTCTCTCTCTAAATCGCGTCCACGGGTCTCCCGAGGGGAGCCTTGAGGAAATCACTTGAAAGGGTGGTCTGAGCTAGGATTCTCGATGTCTCATCAGCATTATACGAAAAAGTGAGAGAGGATAGTGACATGACCAAAGATGGCGTGCTACACGTATGGGTATATCATATGAAAAAATAACCGTGTGCACAACCAAGAAGGTGCCAGAGTAGGTTCCCACACCGTATCTAATAGAAAATGAACTCGGCACTCAACTTTAGTATAGTGAGAATAAAGATTTTTATTCACAGTAGTAACACGAAACGTTTCGGTCCTATATCATGGACCTTCATCAGTCACTACATTTATAAAAACAGAAGAAAAAAATTATATTAACAAAATAAAGTATGTACAATCAAAATTTTGGTCAATAGTAAAGGTAGAGAGTAGTTGTATACAATGCTTCAGGAGATTTAGGGAGCAATCATAGGTCAGAGTTGTATCAGAGGTATCACAAAGGCAGAAAGAATATATATGGTGAGGACATACCAGATACTACTGGGAAGGGGGTTGATCCACATAGGGAAGAAAGAAAGGGCTGGATATAGCTGTAGGTGAAAATAAGATAAACGTAAGTGCCGATATACTTTTATGTATAAGTAGATTTTGGCCTATGCCTGTAGATGTGACATACCCCTGTATTGGTGGGGTGAGATGAGGAAGAGGACAATGCCTCTATTGCACTAGTAACCTGTAGAAACAGCGCAAAACATAGATACCATAAATATCACAACTATCAATGTGATGGTGAAGCGGTGGAGCCGCTATACTTGTCTGTGACTGACCTGTTGTGAAGGAGTCCGGCAGTGAGGATAGGTCTCTGCATTGGACGCGGTGTCCACCGCTAGTCTGAGTGCAGAGAAAGCTAGAAAGCAGCATGTATTGAGAGGAAGAGGGGGGACTATAGTGTCATCAAACAGAGCATCAGACAGGAAGTGAGGTGGCAGGAAGTTAAGGACATGTGTTCCAAGTGAATACTAGGTAACCAGAGGCCGACCTACAGGTGGGAGGAGTAAAGGAGCGGCGTGCTGATGGAGATGTGCCCAAACAGGATGACGTGGCAAATACGGAAACTCGTTCCCAGGTATGTGCCCACTCGTCATTAACATCTCATCCGGGACTTTGGGGTATCGCAGAATATTATGTCCTCCAAAAAGGACTTCCTTCTGCCCTCTTACAAATATAGGGACATTTGAACTTGAAATGGACCTTCAAAGGTTTTTTCGTTCCCTACGACTACGGGTGTTTATTTTTTCAACCCTCCCGCACCTAGACCTATCAGTCTCCGGGAGAACCGGGACGACTCTCAGCCACTAATTGGGCCTGAGAACAAAGAGCCTCTTCAGACCTCCCCCCGGATCGAATGCTCTTGAGACCTTTATTGATTTATTTATTCCTCTTTCCATGTCTTAAATCTGACATGGAAAAAGGCAAATTACACTACCCACAACCTCACGGCTACTGATCATCATGCCCTTAAATCCTTACAAGATGATAAAAATATCATCATAAAACCTGCGGATAAAGGGGGTGCAATTGCCCGTGATGGACCCGCTCAAAATTACATCTCTGAGGCACCCCGGAACTCGACAACATCATATTTATCAGAAATTACCGCGTGATCCCACCAATGATTACGGACCCGCTTTAAAGCGCACACTAAGACAACATTGTGATGCAGGCATCTGGACAGTAAAACTCATGAGTTTCTAATCTCTCATAATCGATCATCCCTATATTCTACATACTCCCCAAAATCCTAAGAACCTCCAGCAACCCCTGGCAGGCCAATCGTGGCCGCCTCGGACTCCATTTCCCCACCATTGGCAATTTATCTAGAAAAAATCTCACTCCTCTAATCAAAACTAAAAAATCATTCATTTTGGACACTGGAGCGTTCTGGACATGATCCTTTCCATCAATCAAGTTCCAGCTAATTCCTATTAGTCACATTTGACGTAAAAGACCTCTACACTTCCATACCTCATGAGAAGGGTAAAAACGGTCTGTCCAACGTTACTTGAAAAATCGACTTTAATCCAGCAGAGATCGCTCTCTGTCTGGATCTGTTAACCATCGTACTTAAACACAACTACTTTATGTTCCAGGATGATTTCTACCTGCAGATACGCGGGACCGCAATGGGCTCAAAACGTAGCACCCCCATATGCAAATTGCTACATGGCCCCATTTTGAGGAGACTTGATCTACACAAACCCTCTATTCAATAACAACGCCATTGTCTGGAAACGTTACATAGACGTGTCTTCTGCATAAGGGGGGGCACGTTCGAGTCCTTAGCACTCTTTCATCAATTTCTGAATTGCTCTTGGCCCGGACTCAGCTTTACCCATCTCACACGACCAACTCCAGGATCAATTTCCTAGACACTGTGATTATAAAGGATTCCAGTGGCTGTTTATCCACTGATCTATATGTCAAACCGACAGATCGTAACAGCTTACTTCATTTTAATAGCTTCCATCCAGTCGCCAGAAGAAATCCATTCCGACATCCCAATTCTATCGGGTCAAAAAGATCGTCTCCGATCATACCACTCAGGAAACCCCCCCTCTCAGAAATGAATTCAAAATTTAGAGAGAGGGGCTATCCACAAGGGGTCCTGGATCGTTTCCCGAACTACGGTCACTCGCAATAAACAAGATATGGGGGGCAGAAATTTCTTTCGTACACCATTACCACCCCTATGCGTATATATTGCACAAATCCATTCGCCAACATTGGCCGCTCCTCCAGACTGCGCACCCGGACATTAAAGAATTCTCTAGAACCTTTTCTCCCATGCTTCCGCCGTGCACCCAACCTAAGGGATGCATTGATCGAGCTGACTAGGCCCTAAAAAATCAGGAACTACACAACAATTCCTGAAAAAACCAAGAAGGGCACTTTCCCATGTCTGGGATGGGACTCAATGTAATAACGTACTCAGAGGGAAACCATCCATCACCCATATACGGGAAAAAACATTTAGAGTCCGTGGTTTCTTTACTTGCGACACGGCCTTCGTGATATACGTGATTAAGTGTCCTTGTGGTTATTATATGTTGGGGAAACTAGTCAACCTGTAAAAACAACGCATTTCAAAACACAAATCAACCATAAGATGTAAGAATACCTTACTCCCCATCCCACACCACTTCAATCACAATGGGACATACCATAGCCCAATTAAAATACCAAGTTTTGGAACAAATACACATTCACGACGAGGAGGCGACGCATCGTCAATTGAAAAGGAGAGAGGCGTATTGGATACACACCCTAGACACTCTATCACCTAAGGGTCTTAATGTGAAAACGATTTACTCTCCTTCATGTAATTCTGCATATGACCACTGAGGCTATAATTCCCCCACCCCCCCTTTTTTATACATCACTTGCCATAAACCACATGATATGTTGATCTCAGCCAGGTGTTTATTTATTTAATAATCCGTGCTCCCATTTTCCCATACTGTCTTCTGATAACGCACTATACCAATATGAATTTTGCCCGTGACACCCTTTTACTTTATAAATGATGCATACAGATGTTTACACATCACCTGTCATTTACCCCATGCTGCTTTGATCTCTGTTAGGTGGTTATTAATTATTCCTTGTTGCCTGCAGATTTGTCTTCCATACTGTCTTATGATAATGTACTAGATCAGTACTCATATTACTGGGTTTTGCCCCTTTTGACGCATACTGATGCTGCAAGCCTGTTATTATATCGCTTTAAGCTAATGTAAAGATCGCAATGTTTATTGCTGTAAACTCCTTTATGCTTGTACTAACATGCCTCTCTTCATTCACTTTAGAGCCGCTTATATTAAATACATAATGCTGCCCGTCATCCTGTTGGGCACATCTCCATCCACACGCCGCTCCTTTACTCCCCCCACCTGTAGGACGGCCTCTGGTTACCTAGTATTCACTTGGAACACATGTCCATTAACTTCCTGCCACCTCACTTCCTGTCTGATGCTCTGTTTGACTGACACTATAGTCCCCGCCTCTTCCTCTCATATACATGCTGCTTTCTAGCTTCTCTGCACTCAGACTAGCGGTGGACACCGCGTCCAATGCAGAGACCTAAACCTCACTGCCGACTCCTTCACAACAGGTCAGTCACAGACAAGTATAGCGGCTCCACCGCTTCACCATCACATTGTAGTTGTGATATTTAAGGTATCTATGTTTTGCGCTGTTTCTACAGGTTACTAGTGCAATAGAGGCATTGTCCTCTTCCTCATCTCACCCCACCAATACAGGGTATGTCACATCTACAGGCATAGGCACAAAATCTACTTATACATAAAAGATAATCGGCACTTACGTTTATCTTATTTTCACCTACAGCTATATCCAGCCCCTTCTTTCTTCCCTATGTGGATCAACCCCCTTCCCCTAGTACTGGAGTCCTCACCAATTATTCTTTTTGCTTTGTGATACCCCTGATACAAACCCGACCCATGATTGCCCCTAAAACCCGAACATTTTATACAACTTCTCACCTTTACTATTACCAAAATTTGATTGACATACTTTTTTGTTTAAAAAATTTTTTTCTTTGTTTTTTAAAAGTGTGACGTGAAGGGCCCAAAACAGGCCGAAACGTTCGTGTTCTACGTAATAAAAATCTTTATTCACTTTAA
>JARQOD010000009.1:76230562-76284922 GCA_033576555.1 Oophaga sylvatica
GGCCAGATTTTGTTTTCCTGGGGGATTGGGATTCCTCCCACCCCCCGCCGCTTGGCCCGGGAGGGGGAGACGGGGGCCCACCCCGGAGGCCCAGCCCCAAGGACCCTTCTTTCTCGGGGAAGGGGGCGAAAAAAAGTCCTGGGGGAAAACCTCCCTTCCCGACCGCACACACAGGCCCCCCACTCAGACCGCACGGCAAGCCCGCCCCTTCCTGTGGATGGTCCAGAGCTGCACCACTATTCTCTGGTGCAGTCCCTGTGTAAAAAACTTAAATTTATGCCGGGGGGGGTTTACATTCTGTTTATACCCAAGCTCCTCCTATTTTTGGTGCGCCCCCTGTGTACACCCTTTACATTACTGCCCCGAGTTACCCCCTGTATTTCCCCAGAGCGCCCACTTTCTGCGGGTGCAGTCACTGTTACAAATTCTTAGACCTGGTTCCCCCCCTGTATTATACCCCAGACTGCCTCCTATTCTGCTGGGGGCGTCATGAAATACTTACTTTTTGTTTTAAATTTTTCCCTCCTGTTTTATCCCAGAGCTCATCATATTTGCTGGCAGTCCTGTGACATACATTACTTAAATGATCCTGATTTACCCCTGTATTAAAACCCCAGAGCTGCACTCACTATTCTGTGGTGCGTCATGTGTACATACATTAAAACTGACCGGGTTTTTACATCCTTATTTCCCGGGCTCCCACTATTCGTGGTGCGCAGTGAACATCAAATTTTACGCCTGGTTGGACCCTGTATTATACCCAAAAAGCTGCATCACTTTTTGCTGGTGCGTCACAAAAACCCCATTTTTAAATAAACCTGGTTACTCCTTTTTTCCCCCCGGTTTGCACTCATATTCTGTGGTCCCTTCCCTGTTCAACTTAAATTATGATCCTGAGTTACATCCTGTTTTTTTCCCCAAAAGGGGTGCCCCCCTTTCGTGTGGAGCTTAAATTTTGTCCCTCAATTTGGGGTGGGCTCCAAAATTTTCTTACCGCCCTTCCCCCCCTTTTTGGTAAAAAATTTTTTCCCCAGAATGGACCCCGGAGGCTCTCGGGAAGAAACCGGGCTAAAAAGGACGTCTCCCCCTTTCCCTTGCAGCCTCCCCTCCAGCTTCCCCCTAATTCCGTTTTTGGGGTGTGAAAGGGAAAAAAAAAGGGTTGAGTGGGGCATCCGATATAAACCATAAACGGGTTTGCCCCTCTGACGATTATCTTTTCAGGGGCTCCCTTGCCCCTTCCCACCTGCCCTTTCTTTGTGGGGGGATTTTACTTTTTCCCTTTTTTAAAGGATCAAAAACTTAAAGGCAAAAAAAACTTTAAAAAACTTGAAAAAAGGGGCCTGTGGGGGGGGCAGAAGTGGGGCAGAGCTAAATTGCCGCATAAAAGTATCTCTGGCACAATTTCAGGGCACAAAAATAAAGGGAAAAGGGTGTCCCCACCAGTGAAAGGCCGGCGCGCTTCCCCCAGGGAGGGGGGGTTTGTAAAAAAACCCCCCAAATATCTGCTTCTTACCAAAAAAGATGCCCTGGAAAAAATGGCCCCGGATCAGAGGGGGACTATGGTAAATTGAGATTCCCAGGGGGGTTTCTTTGATCACAATTTTATTTTGTGCTTCAATGTTTTAAAACGGAAAAGACTAAAACCCCCCATCCTTTTTGGTGAGGCCCAAAAAAAAATGAGGGCATGCCATGAAACAAAAACGAACTCTTTTTTTCAGTCTGCCGAAAAATGCCGAAGTCTTTTGCCCCCCCCGTAGATGGGCCCCCCCCAAAAAAGGCCCCCCCCAGATTCCAACAGTGAGTTTACTCCCGAAAGAGGTCTCGCAAAAATTTCCCCCCGTGAGTGACCCCCTTTAAAGAGGCCACGCAGATTCCCAAGTGAGTGACCCCCTGAAAAGGGGCCATCGAAAAAATTTCCCAAAAGTGAGTGACTCCCCGAAAGAGGCCATCACAGATTTTCCCCCGTGAGTTGGCCCCCGAAAAAGGCCATCGCAGGTTTTTTTAAAGGGAGTGCCCCCCCCAAAAAAAAGGGCCCTCGCAGATTCCCACAGTGATTTAAACCCCCCGAAAGGGCCCCCCCGCAGATTCCACAGGGGGGCCCCCCGAAAGACCCCATCGCAGTTCCCCAGGAGTGCCCCCAAAAAAGGCCATCGCAGATTCCCCCATTAAAAGGGGCCCCCCCGAAAGAGGTCACGCAAAAACCAAACATGATCCCCCTGAAAAGGGCCCTCGCAGATTCCCCCCGTGGGGGGCCCCCTGGGGCCCCCCCCGTTTTTCCCCCAGTAGTGGCCCTGAAAGAGGTCTTTTCGATTCCCCCAATGGTCCCCCCCTGAAGGCCTTTTTAAAAATTTTTACAGGGGGTGCCCCCCTGAAAGAGAACATTGCGTTCCCCGTAAGATACCCCAAAAAAGGGGGCCCTCCAGTTCCCCCGGAGGTCCCCGAACGAGGCCCCCCAAAAATTCCCCCCCAAAAAAAAGGGCCCCGAAAGAAGCCTTTCCGGCCCACGTGAGTGACCCCCGAACGGGGGCCCTCGCAGTTTTCCCCAAAAAATGTCCCCTGCGGGCCCCCCCAAAATTTTTCCCCCAAATGAGTGACCACCAAAAGGGCCCTCCCGTTCCCCAGTGGTGCCCCCCCCAACGGGGGGCCCCCCCCGATTCCCACGTGAGTGTACCCCTGAACGGGGGCCCTCCCAGATTCCCACAGTGAGTGTACCCCTAAAAAAGGCCTCACAGTTTCCCCCAATGGTGGGCCCCCCCGCGGGCCCCCCCCGTTTCCCACGTGAGTCCAAGGTGACAAAAAGGGGCCCCAAAACAATCTGCCCAATTTTTGCCACATTTTTTTTTTTCCAACCCCCAAACACAGCCCCTGAACCCGCCTGAGCACAAAAAATCCCGGGGCCCCAAGCCTCCGAGTCCAAAAATAATGTGCAAAACTGCAAAAAACCTGCCGAAAAAGCTGCCAACCAGTCCGATTCACTAGGGCCCAAACCTTGAATAAAAAAAAAAATCGAAGTTTTGCACCTAGTTAAAGCGCCCAAGGACTAACAAAAAACAGAAGGGCTTAAAATGGGGCCCCTTGTTCATCTATAGGAAGCACTTTTTTCACTTCCCTTTTTTCCCCCCGGGCCTTTAAAAAATAAGCTTTTTTTCCCTATTGATTACTCCCCCCCGTCTGGAGGGGGCCCAATACAAAGGACGGGGCCCCCCGGAGCCCCCAAAAATGCGGGGGGGGTTTATGGTCACAAAAAATGGGGGACTTAGAATGACGCTTAATTTTTCCCCACAAAAAATTGTGCCTTTCTGGTGTGTTTGTCCTTGGATTGGGGAAAATTATTGGAAGCTTTTAAAAAAACCTGTGTGACAGGCTTTATTCTTAATTATGAGGGGGCTAGCGGGGGTGAGTTTGTTCATGGAGCCTAAAATTTGACTCTTGTTGTGGGTTTTAAATTTTATGTTTTTAATTTTTGAATGGTCGAAAACCCGGTATCAGCCCCCCACCCCCCTTTTTTTTGTTCGGTTTTTTCGGGCGGCCAGGTTTTGAATTTAAGTTTGTTAATTTGGGTTTGCTCCCTGACTACCTATGTATCAACCCCCACAGTTTTGTTTTTGAAAAAATTTAGAACAAAATATGCGGGTTTTATTAATGTTTAACAATGAGGGTTTTTTTTCCCCCCCCCCTTTTTCCCCCAAAAACCCCGTGGATAATGGGTAAATAAAAAAAAGGGGCCCTCCCTCCTTTTCGGAAACTATGGGGGGCCAGTAAAAACACCTGGCCCCAAAAGGGGGTACAGTTCTATCCACGTCCATTTTGAACCTGAACTTTTTGGAAAAACCGGGGTTGGGGCAATGGGTCACCGGGGCCCCATACCTCAAGGGGCTTTCAGCTTCCTAATTTGGGCCGGGTCCCCGGGGTACTCGGGTTTGGGGGGGTTTTGGGCCCCCCGGGAAACCCCAAAATTTACAATATCTAATTCCCGTTTTTGGGGAAGGGGGGAACCCGGGTTTTTTTGCACCTCTTATGTATTTCGGGGGTGTTCAATTTTTTTTGGGGGTTTCCCAAAATAAATTTTTACCAATGTGTTACCCCCCCCCGTGTTGTCTGAGAATATTCTGCCCACGGAAAAGGAGCGGGATTCAGGGGGGTGACCCCCGGCCCCCGGGGGCCTTCTAAAGCGTCAGGCCAGCGACGGGGAGCCCCCACGACCCTCATTCTCCAAGCACTCCCCCCCCAAAAAAAACATTTTTTCCTTAAAAATTTGCCATATATTTACAAAAATTTTTTTAAAATTTTTCCCTCTTTTGCTTTAACACAAAAATTTTTTTCTTTTATTAGGTCTTTGACATCATTTTTTTAAAAACTGTGATGAACCTTCTCTGGGGGAAACAGGGGTCTTTTTTCTTCACAAGCCCAGAGTCATGCAAAGGCCAAAGAAAGGGGGGGAAAGGGCAGCGGGTCACAAGAAAAAAGAGGGGGAAGAAAAAAGGGGGGGGAAAAAAGCCCCCGTTTTACTCAGCGGGAAAAAGGGCTTAAAATTGGGTAAAAAGGTAAATGGAGAAATTTGTAAGTACACAGTGCTTTTTTAAGTGTTTTTTGCCCCCCACTGTATAGGGAAAAAAACCCTTTTTGGGGCGCTTCTTTAAGACCCCAAAATTACGTTTCCCCCCCCTCGGGGGAGTAAAAGGGGCCCAAATTCCAGCCCCAAAATGCCCCGAGGTCAAATTTAGTGGCCCAAATGCCCCCAAAAAACGCCACGTTCCTTCTAAAGTCCCCCTTTCCAAAAAAGCCCCCAATCCCCCCCGGGTTCTTTGGGGGGGGCATTTAAGGAGCCTTATGCACTGGGGGAAAAAGCAAAAGAGAGCCCCGTGAAAAAGGAAAATTTTTGGGCCCCTTTTTCAGTCCTTTTAGCACTTTTACTTTTTTTGGGGTAAAAGGGGGCCCCCCCTTTTCTTTTGGGGCCCCCCGGACAGCTGTGGGGGTTTAAACCCCAAAAAGATTAGCCCCCCCCGTTCCATAAAGGGGGGCGGCCATAAGTGTCCGAACTACTTTTCAGATCCCCGCCTAGATGTCACACCAAGTGGCTGCCACAATCTACCCGGGGGACCCAACTCAGGTTTGTTGACAAAAACCCCCCCGGGGTTCCCTAATTTGGCCACGATGCCGTCCCCACTTAAACTAGTTATTTCAAGCGCATAAAGGGGGCCAGAGCAAAAAATCGCCTACAAAGATCTTGTGCTGATAAATCTTAAAAAAAAACATGCAATGCTTTATTTTTTGTGTTCGATGGTAAGTGTGGTGTGGTTATTTTATATTAATTTTTTCTTCTTTTTTTAAATTTTTGGGGAAAATTTTAAAAAAAAGAAAAAGATGTTTTGATGTTTCTGATTAAAAAAAGGGAAAATGAATTAATCTTGTCCAAATAAATAAAACAAGGGGGGTCATTAAAAACAATAAAGGGAAAGGGGGGGGAACCCGGGGGGCCCGGGCTTTTTTTGGGTCAATGTCGTAAAAAAGGGGGTCGGGGAAAGACAACAGAGAATAATAAGTTATTACGGGACATAAAAAAAAAAAGGGGAAGGAGAGGCGGGGGCGGGGGTAAAGGCAGGCGGGCAAAAGTGGTTAGGGAAAATCTATGACGGGGAAAAAGAAAAAAAAGACGAAGATCAAAAAAAAATCAAAACCAAAGGGATCCCCGCTCCGAGGAGTTAAAAGTCCCCTGGCGTAAGTCTCCCGGGGGAGAAACTTTTTTCGGGGGGGGATAAGAGAAAAAAAAGGAGACAAGCCCCACGCATACTGAAAATCTCAATAAACACCGTGGGAAGGGCCCCCCCCGGGGTTTTGGGACTTGTATTCTTTCCCCTCGTACTTTGGTTAGGGAAAACTTCAGGGAGCTAATAACCCAAAAAAAAGCAAAAAACCCCCCTGTGGATCCCCCGGGGGTTTTCAAAAAATCGGCTAGGGGTTTTTAAAAAATCTCCCTCTATGTAATAGTGTTGGCTGCCCCGCCGAAATAATAATGGAAGCCCTCTGCTGCCCCACCCTTAATAATAATGAATGCTTTTGTGACCCCCCCTATTTAATTAAGGGAATGTTTTTAAAACCCCGTCCTGTAAAAATGGAGACTCTGCGACCCCCCGCCCATAATTAAAAGAGATGACTCTGGCCCCGCCCAAAATAATAAAGGCCTGCTGCCCCCCCCATATAATAATAATAAATGTTGTGCCCCCACCTGTAAAAAAAATAGGACTCTGCTGCCCCCCCCCCTTTTAAATAAAATGAATGCTCTGCGACCCCGCCAAAAAAATAAAAAAGGAATGCTCTGCTGCCCCCCCCTATAAAAATAATAGAAGACTTGCTGACCCCCCCCTTAAAAAATAAGGGAATGTTTTGCTGCCCCCGCCCTGTAATAATAATGAGATACTCTGCTGACCCCACCCAATAATAATAATGAGAAGACTCTGCGACCCCGCCCAATAAATAAAAAGGGGTTACTTTGCTGACCCCCCCTATAATAATAATGAATACTCTGCTGACCCCTCTTGAAAAAAATAATGAGTTTGACCTGCTGACCCCGCCCTATAATAAAATGGAAACTCTGCTGAACCCCCCTCTAATAAAAATGAAAGACCTGCTGACCCCCGCCCAAAATTAATAATGAAGACTCTGTTGACCCCATCCTGTAATAATAATGAGATGACTCTGCTGACCCTGGCCTGAAATAAAATGAATGACTTGCGACCCCGCCCTATAATAATAATGAGATACTCTCTGCCCCCCTGTAATAAAATGAAATGATTCTGCTGACCCTGGCCTGAATTATAATGAGAAGACTCTGCGACCCCCCCTATGATAATAATGACATGACTTTGGCTGACCCTGGCCGTAATACTAATGAGATGACTCTGCTGACCCTGCCCTGTAATAATAATGAATGACTCTGCTGATCCCGCTGTGCAATAATAAGAGCTGACTCTGCTGACCCCACCCTATAATAATAAGTGACTCTGCTGAATCCCGCCCAGTAGAATAATGAGATGACTCTGCTGACCCGCCCTGTAAAATATAAAGATGACTTTGCGTTCCCGCTTTGTAATAATGAGAAGACTCTGCTGACCCCGCCCTGTAATAAAATGAGAAGACTCTGCTGACCCCGCCCTGTAATAATGAGATGACTCTGCTGATCCACTCTGTAATAATAATGGATGACTCCTCTCCGCCTCTGTAATAATAATGAGAAGACTCTGCTGACCCTGCCCTGTAATAATAATGAGAAGACTCTGCTGACCCCGCCCTGTAATAATAATGAGATGCTCTGCTGATTCTGCTCTGTAATAATAATGAGAAGACTCTGCTGACCCCGCCCTGTAATAATAATGAGATGACTCTGCTGATCCGCTCTGTAATAATAATAGATGACTCTGCTGACCCCGCCCTGTAATAATAATAAGACTCTGCTGACCCTCCCTCCAATGATAATGAGATGACTCTGCTGACCCCTCCCTCCAATGATAATGAGATGACTCTACTGATCCGCCCTGTATTAATAATGAGAAGACTCTGCTGATCCCGCCCTGTAATAATAATGAGCTGACTCTGCTGACCCCGCCCTGTAATAATAATAAGATGACTCTGCTGACCCCGCCCTGTAATAATAATTAGATGACTCTGCTGACCCCTCCCCTCCAATGATAATGAGATGACTCTGCTGACCCCCCCTCCAATGATAATGAGATAATTCTACTGATCCCGCCCTGTATTAATAATGAGAAGACTCTGCTGACCCCGCCCTGTAATAATAATGAGATGACTCTGCTGACCCCTCCCTCCAATGATAATGAGATGACTCTGCTGACCCCTCCCTCTAATGATAAAATGACTCCCGTGCCCCTCCTCAATGATAATGAGATGGCTCTGCTGACACCGCTCCCTGATAATGACATGACTCTTCTGACAATATCCAAGTCTCCACAGAAAAAGCTGAAATGGTGCTGCCTAAAATACTAACATATTGTGTACTCTGCAGTGGTCATGATGAAAACAAGAATATTCAGAATTGTCTTTAGATACCGTAGATTGTCACATTAAAACACCACACAAATATTAATAATCTGTTCCTCCTAAAACCTGCTTTCTATAATATGCTTTTTGGGACGCTTTTCTTTTTAGGTTACTTGGGTTTGGCAGAGTAATAGTTCTTTAACCCAGAGCTTACCACGGGGATCTGCGCTGTCTGCTTTCTGCACCCTCCTGCAATGTTACTGTAACACAAGGACATTATTAGAACTAATTCCCCACAGGGGGCTGGGAAGAGTCAAGATATCACACAGCCCATCCGGCATGCTGGGGAATGTATTTATCACATCAGGAGCGTCCTTCAAAGTGCAATAGAAGAAGAGGTTTGATGGACGGGGACCCTAAATAAATCCCCTACCATCTACCCCAAGGAAGAGAGGCGGAGCCCGCTGTGTTACCGGGACATAGCTTCCACTTAGATATTGATCCTGAATTCTGGATTAAAAAAAAAAAATGTGTTTAAGTCATAAACTAGTACAAATCCAAGCAATAAAGTAATAATTTTGAAAAGTGTAAAAATGTAATTTTATATATGACAGGTAAAGATGGACTGCTGCTTTAATATAAAAAAAAATAATTAATATAATCCTTAGAATTTTATCGAAAAAATAAATACTTCTGAAATACTATTTAAGTAATTTTTAATGTGCTAAATATTGTAAAGTAAAAAACAATAAAACACCAACAATTAGAATTTAACTCAAGTAAATGAGAATCACAGTCAGAAATGGATCAGGGGCGGCACATGCGCATCGCTTTCCATTCCAGTACAAAAGACTGTGTTTGGGATGGAACACAAAACTACAGGTTTGGTGTTATTTGTATAAGGACAATCAATATGAATTATTTTCACAAAATAATTTTGACATTCATATGTGTGGCCCAGCTATGTAAGGCACACAATAAAAACCAGGAGAGTGCACAGGAAGGTAACCGTAAAAGCTTGTTATCTATTCACGTCACTCACCCTTTCAGACACACCACCAGGGGTATAGGAGGGGGTGACACGTAGCAGAGCTCATTCAAACTTCCTGTCTTAGGACAGTGCAGTCTGTTTCCTGTCTGAGAAGAGCTCAGAACAGTCAGTTCCCTGTCTTCAGACAGTGCAGTTCAGTGCCAGTGGAGTCTGGACTTGGAGGGAGAGGAGAGAGGACTGAATCCTCGCAGAGCTAGCGTAGCTCACCTGACAAGAAGTGGAGGCTAGTACGGGTGAAGTGAATCATCCTAGCCTAGTCAGAGCTACCCTTAATCAGTACCTCAACAGAAGCTGAAACAAGGAGGATACTGAGAGCTGCTCAGCGAGCTCTGGGAAAAGCTGACATTACCATCGAAGCTACAATGCTTATGCTAAGAGCGAGAGCAGGGCGAAGGGCATAGTGGAGAAGACAGAGAAAAGTGCTTCAGGTATTGGATTGCCTGCACTAAATTGCCGACACCGGAGTCCGAGGCGTTGCTAGTGTTTCAAGCATAGTAACAAAAAACCGGAGGCATCTGGACTACAGGTCGCAGAGAGCAGCCCTAAGTGTCGATACGTAACCGGAGTCAGGAGGGACAGGGACTTTTAGCGGGCCCTGCATAGAAGGACTCTGTTCTCACCACTCAGAAGGCTCCCCACAACGTGGCCGGGCTTGTCAGTTATTGAGAAAGCTGGAGATAACAGAGTTAACTTCGCTTCAGGCAAGTTGGACTCACATACATATTGAAGTAAAGGAGGCCTCTAACCTGCTCAGCGGTTACCCGAATGTGCATTCTCCACCCCAACCAGCTCCCCCGGGATTTGCTGAAACACCTTCAAGTAAAAGGTATGAAAAGAAGCTGCATGTGTGTGACTGATTTCTTATTGTAACGCTGGTATTGTCTGTACTTTGTTTTCCAGCGTTACTTTGCATGTTTTTGCATTAACCCTTTTGCTCCTTTCCCCCTAACCAGCTGGGATACTGTTGTCTGTACCTATATGGATGCTGCTCAGTTCCCGGCTCTGCTGTGTACCCGTACTTGCGTGAGTGGCTCCGCTGCTTTGCATGACCGCCCGCATGTGCGGTTCCTGACTTGCTGTGAAAGCGTCCGTAGCTTGCAAAGTCCTCTGCAGTGGTGCCATGACTTACTGCGTGGTTGGCAGCAGCCATTGTTGGGTTCCCTCTGTGTTGTGCTGTCTGGCTCTGCATAGGGGGGCGCGGCCCACACCTGTCCTGCTTTTATGTGGATTGGGTGTTAACTAGAATTTACTGCTCCAGCCTATCGCTGTGAAGCAGCTCATATATAAAGTTCCCCAGCCCTAGTGGGCGTTGCCAGAGCTTCACATTGAATCCACACTGAATCCCTGAACCTAGCCGTATGTGGTTGGTGTTCAGCTCCTGCTCTGAAGTTGATCAGCTCTGGAGAGCTGATTCCCTGTTTCCTGCTGTGTCTTGTTTCCCTGATCCTGGATCAAACCCGGTACTGAATGTCTGAATAGTGTCTTGTGTTTCCGCCTATTGCTGGGGCTGATTACCCAGATCGCCGTTCCTGGAGGCTGTATATCCAGGCCTGTTCCTGCTGTGTCTAATTACCTGAACCCCTGATCTTAGATCGCATCCTGTACCTGACTTTCTGAACTGTGTCCTCTGTGTTATGTTCCTGAAATCCTGCTGTGTCCAGAACCCTGTGCCAGTGACTGTGAATCCTTGCTATATAACCTGAGTTCATCTTGGAAGGAGGAGTCCGGTGTGTGCTGAGTTTCTGTTACTCGTGCTCAGCCTCTGTGCAATCCCGGCCAGCTCCCGTTTGAGCCTGGCGGGGCTTGCACCAGACCGCTGGGGTTCCTTTTCAGGTCGCTGCCAGATGTCCGGATCCTATGCCTGATGACCATGGCCTGATGTCCGATGTCCGACGACCACTTCCAGATGTCCGGATCCTATCCTTCTTGCCTGATGTCCGGATCCTGCCGATCATTGCCAGATGTCCGGAGCCTGCTGATCGGTGCAAGATGTCCGGAGTCCGAGGCCTGTGTTCCAGTCCGTGTTCCTGTGATCAATCCATGTTCCTGTCCGTGTTCCTGACTCCCTGAGACCCAGTCCGTGTTCCTGTCTGTGTTCCTGACTCTCTGAGATCCAATCCGTGTTCCCTGTGCAGTCTAACTCTGTTTCAGCCATCAGCTCCTGATTCCAGTTACCTGTCTGTTACCTGTCGGCTTGCCTGTCTGCCATCCGTCTGCAGTTCCTTCCAGAGGTTCGGACGTCATCTGCAGAGATCCCCGGCTCTTGCCTGCTCACCTAGGAGCGATCTCTGCCATCCGACTGCAGCTCCATCCGGAAGTTCGGACATCATCGCAGAGATCCCCGGCTCTTGCCTGCTCACCTGGGAGCGATCATCTGCCATCCGACTGCAGCCTACCTGGAGGCTCCACCATATCAGGTCGTATATACCTGCCTGTCTAGAGACTGCCTGCGTCACTTACTGTGACAACCTGCCTGTCTAGAGACTGCCTGGTCACTTGCCGTGACAACCTGCCTGTCCCAGAGACTGCCTGGTCACTTGCCGTGACAACCTGCCTGTCCCAGAGACTGCCCTGGTCACTTTCCGTGACAACCTGCCTGTCCCAGAGACTGCCTGGTCACTTGCCGTGACAACCTGCCTGCCTGGTCACTTGCCGTGACAACCTGCCTGCCCTGGTCACTTGCCGTGACAACCTGCCTGCCCTGGTCACTTGCCGTGACAACCTGCCTGCCTGGTCACTTGCCGTGACAAACCTGCCTGCCTGGTCACTTGCCGTGACAACCTGCCTGCCCTGGTCACTTGCCGTGACAACCTGCCTGTCCCAGAGATTGCCCTGGTCACTTGCTGTGACAACCTGCCTGTCCCAGAGACTGCCTGGTCACTTGCTGTGACAACCTGCCTGTCCCAGAGACTGCCTTGGTCACTTGCCGTGACAACCTGCTGTCCTGCCGGTTCCTCCTTGGTCTACCCTGTGATGACGTCTGTCCTGGGTCGGTGTCTGATGTTCTCCTGCTGAGCCTGTGCTACGCCTGAGGCCTGAGAGAGAGCCGTCCTAGTATGCCCTTGCCAGATGACCCTGGACTTCATCAACCCGTGATGACCCCGCCATCGTCTGACGTTCGTCCTGGGCCGGTGTCTGATGTTCTCCTGCTGAGCCTGTGCTACGCCCGAGGCCTGAGAGTGAGGCCATACTAGTATGCCCGTGCCAGATGATCCTGGACTTCATCAACCCGTGATGACCCCGCCATCGTCTGAAGTCTGTCTGAGGTCGGTGTCTGATGTTCTCCTGCTGAGCCTGTGCTACGCCTAAGGCCTGAGAGAGAGGCCGTCCAGTATGCCGTGCCAGATAACCCCTGGACTGCATCTACCCGTGATGTCCTCCAGCACTCGTCTGTGATCCTGAGTCGTGTACCCTTCTCTGATGTGCGGAATCGGGAAGCCCGGTCTTATGTTCTGTTTTATGTACTGTGTTTCTTTAAGTAAACTTTATGTTTCTTCTTACCTGAAGTTGTGCGGTGTTGTCTAGTCCTGCAGGTCGCCACCTTGCCCACATGCTCAGCTGCCACGGATCCCGGTCGCTGCCCTTCCCTAGTCCGGGCAGGCCCGGGTTCCCTCCGTGGTCCAGTGGGTCCACATTCTCTTACCATCTGGGACCCATGCCTCACGTCGTCGTGGGACTGGCGGCGTGGGAGCATTGGCTAGCTAGGCAAGCTATGCCATGTCCCGACGCCCACAGCCGTGGGAAGCGCTACACTTATCTACACCTGCATCACCACCATAGACTTCCAGGGACCAGTCTCACCTGTGGGAGACTTACCACCCAGCTGCCCATAACATCCCCTGTGAAGATCATTATAGCAGCGCTGGTCCAATTAACCAGATCCACAGGTGGCGTCACGAAAAACCTATCCTATATTCCCCTGTAAAATATCCCCCATCGCCTTGACTGCCAGGGCCACGGACGAGTCCCGCTGCCAGTGACAAACTCCCATAGAAATCAATGGGCTCGGCTCCGAGTACCCCATAGCCCTGGTATCCACCATTGTGGAGCGAGTCACATAAGTTGCAAAAAGAACCAGGGAGCAACAATACTAAAGGCAATATTATTGTTATGCATATCTCACGGAACCAGACTTTGCCTCCCTCACCCTGGTCTGCTAAGCTCTGTGTTTTTCCACATCGGGTTTTGTAAATAGCCTGGCGTGATCCTATGTGATCATCTGCCTGTGCTTATAAAATACCTCCCAAGACACACACCTGTGTCTTGGTAATTAGGACTTTTAGTTTGTCTGTGCACAGTTCCCTGCCTGTGGCTTCCAGTACCCTGCTCTCTGCCTGCAGCTTCCAGTGTCTCAGCTACCTGTTTGCCTGCAGCTTCCAGTACTTCTGCTATCTGCATGCGGTTTTTCAGCATCTCGCTGCCTGTCTGCCTATGGCTTCCAGTACCTCTGCTTTCTGCCTGTGGCTCCCAGTATCTCAGCTACCTGTCTGACTGCAGCTTCCAGTACCTCTGCTATCTGCATGTGGCTTCCAGTATCTCTGTTATCTGTCTGTGGCTTCAGTATCTCAGCTTACATGTATGTCTGCAGCTTTCAGTATCTTTGCTATCAGTCTGCAACTTCCAGTACCTCTGCCATCTTCCTGCGGGTTCCAGTATTTCTGCTATCTGTCTGTGGCTTCCAGTACCTCTGCAATCTGCCTGCGGCTTCCACTACCTTTGCTACTTGCTGCAGCTTCCAGTACCTCTGCTACCCGTGTCCTGCGTGCCTCGCCGCCTGATGCACTGACGCACTTGGCCCATGTGCCCACCCAGACCTTGGGCTTGGCGGACCCACCTCACTAGGTGATCTTAACAGTAATATAGAGACAGGAATAGTACCTTCAATTGCCATCAGGTTCATTTATTAGAAGTCTCATCTGGTATTAGTCCAACAACAAGAATAAAAAAAAAAAAAAAAAGTTAACAAGCGGGAGACATTACTGATGGCAGAATACACACCTTCATTAGCTGTTCGCTCGGCCCAAAATCTATTTTTCCAATCTCCCCCAAAAAGTTTGTCTGAGGACGTTGTGCTCTGAATATGAGTAAAGAGGAATAACCTGGTGGTGGCTGATCTGCAGTCGTGTCAGTATTCCGGGTTTTCTAGGTAACTTTGTCAATGATTTTGCCCTTGTTAAAATGGAGTTGCTGTTTTGTGTGCCCTACTTCCTGTTCGTTTGTTTAAAACCCGGCTCAGGTGTTGGCTTCCTTGCTGGAGTATTCTGCTTCCGTTTCCCTGCAACCCAGCTGCTTTGTTTCCTCACAGATCTTTTGTGTATTTACCAGGAAAGTGCATAACCAGGTTATCTTCAGGTGGTTCACAGCCACGCAGCTTCTACCCATGGCTCTGGACATTCTCTGCATATGTAAGCTGCACTTACTGTATTATCACTAACCTGTTGACTCTGGAATTTAACCCTTGGTTCACTCCATCTGGTAAGAACTGGTTTCTGAACTGTTGCTGTTTAACCCTTCGTTCCTCCCTCTGGTGAGAGCTGTTGGAACTGTTACTGGAATCTTACTGACATATGAACTTGTTGTTGGACTTCACTGAATTAAGCCACAACTGAGATTAACTTGTTCCTGGACCTCCCTGTGTCTACTGCATATCTGGATCTGACTCTTCATACACCAGCAGTGTGTGAATCCAGCCACGTTACCTGTGCATCAGACTTACCTTATGGTCACATTTGTGTGAGGACTCCGTCGTAAAGAAACCTACCGCCCTCGCTATAGAGGTTCAAGGACTTATATATCCGGATTCATATAACTGGACTTGTATATATATGGGACTCGTTTTCTCTTGCATATCACTACGGGTTGTTGAAATTGTTTTTGGGGGTTTTGCTGTTTCACAAATACACTATTTGCATTCAAAGAAACCCGTCTGATTGTTCATTGCCCCACGCTATCGAATCCTCGAGTTCCTACAATAGTAAACAGGATACTCCAGCCAAAAAAGGGGATTCTGCTGGGGGCAATGACGGAGACACGGGCAGACAAATTGTTCACCATAGTTAACTCCTTGCAGCAGGAGGTGCGGCTGCACACAATCAGATTAGAGACTTGGAGTCTGGGTTAATCACAATGCACAGGGGTTTGGTCAGGCTCTCCAAGATCTACGTACTAGGTTAGGAGTCCTGGAGGCCTTACCTACTGAGCCTACCTCATCCATCAGTATGCCCAATTGCCTCCATTCCGTTTTTAATGGTGACCGAAGTCAATTCCGGGGTTTGTTAATCAATGTATATTATTTTTTGATGTACATGCCTCCTATTACCGGTCTGATAGATCTAAGGTTTCTATGTATTATTTGTTGTTGACATCACGGGCACTGGCTTGGGCAAATCCTATGGTTGAAAGTCATGATACCCGTCTAAATAATTTGGACAATTTTCTGGCAGCCATGGCGCAAATGTTCGACGATCCCAACCGCCGTGCTACCGCTGAATCTGCCTTGCTTTCCTTACGCCAGGGGAAACGGTCAGTCATAGAATATGTTACTGAATTTAAAAGGTTAGTGGTGGACACCCAGTGGGATAACAATGCTTTATTACCAATCTTTAGAAAAGGTTTGTCAAATGCAATCAAGGATGAGCTAGCTCGTTCAGAGTCTCCACAGGAGTTTGAATTGTTTATACAGCACTGTGTACGTATTGATACCCGTTTAACTGAACGCAGACAAGAAAAATGGGCCGCTGTAAATCGCATTACTAATTTCTCTCTTCCGTCCAGGGAAAACCACAGGCAAAAACCCGCGAGAGGCTGAGGAGGTGCCTATGCAGGTGGGACACACTGCAGAGACGTGAGAGTAATGAACGCCGCGAATACCGTCTCCATGAGCGCTTATGTTTCTATTGTGGACATCGGACCATTTCCTCATCAATTGTCCTAAATGTCCCAGGCGACCCAACAAGGTGTTGGCGGTAGTAGGGGATTATGATAACACAGACGCTGAATACTGAAGTTTCAGAGACCAGTCTACATCTAGATGCGGTTTTCCCCCCAATACTGATGCCGACTTCCCCTAAAGATCAGGGAGAAATATTCACAAGTTGTCTTCCTATTCAGATTCAGTGGGAGGAACAGTGGATATCAAGTTCTGCATGACAGACTTGGAGCAGGTGGGAATTTCATGGATTCTTCTTTTCTTTTGCCAAGGAACATGGTATTAAGACACAGCTAAGAGCTTCACCAATCACTATGGAAACGGTGGATGGTTCCCCATAAGTTTCTGGACCAGTAGACCGGGAGACAGTGCCCTTGGAGTGTAAGATGGAACCAGACCATCAAGAAACACTTTCATTCATGTTAATATCTTCTTCTCATTTTCCTGTAATTTTTAGGAATTCCCTGGTTACGGTCACAAAATCCAAACATCAATTGGGAAACCAAGGAGATATCCTTTCTCCCGAAGTGCAGTTCTACCATCAGTCCCAACTGTAGCGGCTCCAGTTACCCAGAACTTGGAAGAGGTGATACAGGTACCTACTCTCCCTCTGATTTATCAGAATTCTCAGACATTTGTGATAAAGGGAAGGCAGTTCAACTTCCCCCACATAGACCGTATGACTGCCCCATAGAAATTGCTTCCTGGAGCAGCCATTCCTTTCGGCCATGTTTACCCGTTGGCGGCTCCGGAATTAAAATCTTTACGAGAATATATAGATGAGAATTAGCCAAGGGTTTATCCGACCATCTTCTTCACCAGCGGGAGCTCCAATATTCTTTGTAAAGAAGAAGGATGGTACTCTAAGACCCTGCATTGCTACCGGGAGTTAAATAAGGTAACCATTCGTAACAGGTACCCGTTGCCCCTAATTCCCAGAATTGTTGGAAAGAGTTCGCCAGGCCAAAGTATTTACCAAATTAGATCTTCGTGGGGCATATAATTTACTCCGTATACGGCCCGGAGACGAATGGAAGACAGCTTTTAGATGCCGGTATGGACATTTTGAATATTTGGTGATGCCATTCGGACTCTGTAACGCTCCTGCTGCTTTTCAACATTTAGCCAACGACATTTTCAGGGATTTATTGGACCAATATGTGGTAATTTACCTTGATGACATCTTAATCTTTTCTGACTCCTTACAGGAACATCAGGAACATGTCAAAACCGTACTTAGACGTTTGAGAGATAATCATTTGTACATCAAACTCGAAAAGTGTGAGTTCCATTGTTCTGAAATTCAATTTTTTAGGCTATATTATCTCACCTCAGGGATTGAATATGGAGTCCAGCAAGATCCAGGCAATCTTGGACTGGCCGGTACCAGGAAATTAAGGAGGTACAACGATTCATTGGCTTTGCTAACTTTTATAGACGGTTTTATACGAAATTTTTCAGAAATTGTCCGTCCCATCACTCTCCTCACCAAGAAGGGAAGAAGTTTGAATGGTCTTCGCAAGCTCAGGAAGCCTTTGATCGCCTGAAGGGTTGTTTTACCACGGCTCCAATATGAAGCATCCGAATCCTGCCACTGCCTTTTATCGTGGAGGTGGACGCGTCTGACTGTGCATTGGGAGCTATCCTCTCACAACGTACCGGAGACAAAGGTTTGCTGCACCCGTGTGCCTTCTTCTCTCGAGGTTATCTTCTGCAGAACTGAACTATGATGTGGCAGATAAGGAACTTTTGGCCAATTATTTCTGCCTTTAAGGAATGGAGACACCATTTGCAGGGGGCACTCAGCAGGTAGTAGTACTTGCAGATCATCGCAATTTGGAATTCCTTAAGTCTGCCAGATGTCTTTCTCCTCGACAAGCTAGGTGGAGTTTGTTCTTGAACCAGTTTAATTTTATTATTTCGTACCGCCCAGGTTCACGTAATGGGAAAGCTGACGCATTATCCCGAATCCATACCGTGGATTCCGTGCCTGGGACCCCGTCTAAGACCATCTTGTCGGAGGCCAATTTCGTTGGAGTGCTCCGGAACCGGGACTTGTGGCAGGAGATCAAGCTGGCCTATGACGGTGACGTATTTCTTGCGGCTCCACCTGACAACGGGAATCTTGTCCTTCGGAATGGTGTGTGGCTTAGAGATCGATGTATTTATGTCCAGAGGCTGTAAGACTTCGAGTTTCTCAAATTGGTCCACGACTCTAAATTGGCTGGTCATAGGGGGTACAGAAGAATTGTTAACTCGTTTTTTTTGGTGGCCTACCTGCTTGAAGGATGTGAATGACTATGTCCGCTCTTGTGAAGTTTGTGCCCGGTACAAGGTTCTCGCGTTTCACCTACTGGTCTTCTTAAACCGCTACCTGTACCGTCTCGCCCTTGGGGGTCTATTTCGATGGACTTTATTGTGGAGTTACCCACCTCTGATGGTAAAAATACTATTTTGGTGGTAGTAGATCGTTTAACGAAAGCTGCTCATTTCATTCCGTGTGCTGGTCTTCCTTTCAGCTACAGAGACAGTAGATCTAGTTATCCAGAACATTTTCCGGCTGCATGGGGTACCAGATGAGATAATTTCTGACCGGGGAATACAATTTACCTCTAGATTTTGGAAAGGATTTTGTTCCGCGCTCCACATTAATGTTTGCTTGTCTTCTGCATACCATCCTCAGACCAACGGCAGACCAACGGACAAATCAAACCTTGGAGCAATATCTACGCTGTTACGTCAGTCAATTTGCAGGGACGATTGGCTGAAGCTACTTCCTTTAGCGGAATTTTCGTACAACAACTCCCAAAGCAGTTCCACGAAGGTAACGCCTTTTTTTGCCAACCTGGGTTATCATCCAAGTATTTTGCCTAGGTCTCCGGTTACTATTTCGGTACCAGCGGTTGAAGACAGAGTGACGGCGTTGCAACGTAATCTTGAAGTTTTGAAGGACTCCCTGACCACAGCACAGGAGCGTTACAAGAAGTCGGCCGATAGATTCCGGAAACCAGCACCTATGTATAAGGTAGGAGACTTGGTTTGGTTGTCCACCAAGAATCTAAAATTGGGTGCTCCTTCGCAGAAACTGGGACAGAAATTCATCGGTCCCATTCAAGATCACTGGGATTGTGAGCTCTGTTGCCTGTCGGTTGAAGCTACCACGGACTTTAAAGGTACACCCATATTTCATGTTTCCTTATTAAAACCAGTCTCTCCTAACACGTTTCAGGGACGTATCGTACCTCCCCCTCCACCAGTGTTGGTTGATGGCGAAGACAATTCGTGGTACAGGATATTGTTAATTCGAGACTTCATAGAAAACCGGCTTCAGTATCTAGTTAGATGGCAAGGTTACTCTCCTGAAAATGATTCTTGGGAACCAGTAAGTAACATCAATGCGCCCCTGAAGATTGCTCAGTTCCATCGGAGGTACCCGGACAGGCCTGGTCCAGGACCGTCCGAGGCCGTCCTTTAGGGGGGAGTAATGTCAGTATTCCGGGTTTTCTAGGTAACTTTGTCAATGATTTTGCCCTTTGTTAAAATGGAGTTTGCTGTTTTGTGTGCCCTACTTCCTGTTCGTTTGTTTAAAACCCAGCTCAGGTGTTGGCTTCCTTGCTGGAGTATTCTGCTTCCGTTTCCCTGCAACCCAGCTGCTTTGTTCCTCACAGATCTTTTGTGTATTTACCAGGAAAGTGCATAACCAGGTTATCTTCAGGTGGTTCTCAGCCACAGCAGCTTCTACCCATGGCTCTGGACATTCTCTGCATATGTAAGCTGCACTTACTGTATTATCACTAACCTGTTGACTCTGGAATTTAACCCTTGGTTCACTCCATCTGGTAAAACTGTGTTTCTGAACTGTTGCTGTTTAAACCCTTCGTTCACTCCCTCTGGTGAGAGCTGTTGGAACTGTTACTGGAATCTTACTGACATATGAGCTTGTTGTTGGACTTCACTGAATTAAGCCACAAACTGAGATTAACTTGTTCCTGGACCTCCCTGTGTCTACTGCATATCTGGATTGACTCTTCATACACCAGCAGTGTGTGAATCCAGCCACGTTACCTGTGCATCAGACTTACCTTATGGTCACATTTGTGTGAGGACTCCGTCGTAAGAACCTTACCGCACTTGCTATAGAGGTTCATGTCCACTACGGGTTGTTTGTATATTGTTTTTTGGGTGTTTTGCTGTTTCACAAATACACTATTTGCATTCAAAGAAACCGCTCCTGATTGTTCATTGCCCCACGCTATCAGAATCCTCGAGTTCCTACAATAGTATAACAAGTGTAGGAGAGTGGTGGCACGCCACACATTACATGGTAAGGGGAATAACCTGGTGGTGGTGATCTGCAGTCGTAGGAGAGTGGTGGACCCCCACATTACTTTGGTAAAGAGGAATAACCTGGGGGTGCTGATCTCCCAGTCGTAGGAGAGTGGTGGACGCCACACATTACATGGTAAGGAGAATAACCTGGTGTTGCTATCTGCAGTCGTAGGAGAGTGGTGGCACGCCCACATTACATGGAAAGGGAGGAAAACCTTGGTGGTGGTGATTTTGCAGTCGTAGGAGAGTGGTGGCAACCCACACATTACTGGTAAAGAGGAATAACCTGTGTGGCTGATCTGCAGTGTAGGAGAGTGGTGGCACGCCACACATTACAGGGTTTAAGAGGAATAATGGTGGTGGCTGTTCTGCAGCGTAGGAGGTGGGGGCACGCCCACATTAATGGTAAGGAGGAAAAACTGGTGGTGGCTGATCTGCAGTTTGTAGGAGAGTGGTGGCACGCCACACATTACATGGTAAAGGAATAACCTGGTGGTGGTGATTGCAGCGTAGGAGTGGGTGGCACGCCAACACATTACTAGTAAAGAGGAATACTGGTGGGGCTGATCTGAGTCGTAGGAGAGTGTGGCACGCCACCATTACTGGAAAAAGGGGGAATAACCTGGTGGTAACTGATCTGCAGTTCGAGGAGAGTGGTGGCACGCCACACATTACATGGTAAGAGGAATAACTGGTGGTGGCTGATCTGCAGTTGTAGGAGAGTGGTGGCACGCCCACACATTACATGGTAAAGAGGAATAACCTGGTGGTGGCTGATCTGCAGCCATTAGGGAGAGTGGTGGCACGCCACACATTACATGGTAAAGAGGAATACCTGGTGGTGGCTGATCTGCAGTCTTAGGAGAGTGGTGGCACACCACACTTACAGTAAGAGAATAACCTGGTGTACTGATCTGCAGCGTAAGGAGATGGTGGCAGCCACACATTACATGGTTAGGAGGAATAACCTGGTTGGTGGACTGATCTGCAGTCTTAGGAGAGTGGTGGCACCACACATTAATGGTAAGAGAATAACCTGGTGTAGCTGATCCTGCAGACGTAGGAGAGGGGGGGGGGGTGGCAAGCCACACATTACATGGTAAGAGGAATAACCTGGTGGTGGCTGATCTGCGTCGTAGGGAGTAGTGGCACGCCACACATTACATGGTAAGAGGAAATAACTGGTGGTGCTGATCTGCAGCCTAGGAGAGTGGTGGCACGCCACACATTACATGGTAAGGAGGAATAACCTGGTGGTGGCTGATCTGCAGTCGTAGGAGAGTGGTGGCACGCCACACATTACATGGTAAGAGGAATAACCTGGTGGTGGCTGATCTGCAGTCGTAGGAGAGTGGTGGCACGCCACACATTACATGGTAAGGAGGAATAACTGGTGGTGGCTGATCTGCAGTCGTAGGAGAGTGGTGGCACGCCACACATTACATGGTAAGAGGATATAACTGGTGGTGGTGATCTGCAGTCGTAGGAGAGGTGGCACGCCACACATTACTTGTAAAGAGGAATAACCTGTGGTGGCTGATCTGCAGTCGTAGGAGAGTGGTGGCACGCCACACATTACATGGTAAGGAGGAATAACCTGGTGGGGCTGATCTGCAGTCGTAGGAGGTGTGGCACGCCACACATTACATGGTAAGAGGAATAACCTGGTGGTGGCTGATCTGCAGTCGTAGGAGAGTGGTGGCACGCCACACATTACATGGTAAGGAGGAATAACCTGGTGGTGGCTGATCTGCAGACGTAGGAGAGTGGTGGCACGCCACACATTACATGGTAAAGAGGAATAACTGGGTGGTGGCTGATCTGCAGACGTAGGAGGTGGTGGCACGCCACACATTACATGGTAAGAGGAATAACCTGGTGGTGGCTGATCTGCAGTCGTAGGAGAGTGGTGGCACCACACATTACATGGTAAAGAGGAATAACCTGGTGGTGGCTGATCTGCAGACGTAGGAGAGTGGTGGCACGCCACACATTACATGGTAAAGAGAATAACCTGGTGGTGGCTGATCTGCAGCGTAGGAGAGTGGTGGCACCCACACATTACATGGTAAGAGGAATAACCTGGTGGTGCTGATCTGCAGTCGTAGGAGAGTGGTGGCACGCCACACATTACATGGTAAAGAGGAATAACCTGGTGGTGGCTGATCTGCAGTCGTAGGAGAGTGGTGGCACGCCACACATTACATGGTAAGGAGGAATAACCTGGTGGTGGCTGATCTGCAGTCGTAGGAGAGTGGTGGCACACCACACATTACATGGTAAGGAGGAATAAGCTGGTGGTGGCTGATCTGCAGACGTAGGAGAGTGGTGGCACCCACACATTACATGGTAAGGAGGAATAACCTGGTGGTGGCTGATCTGCAGTCGTAGGAGAGTGGTGGCACCCACACATTACATGGTAAGGAGGAATAACTGGTGGTGGCTGATCTGCAGTACGTAGGAGAGTGGTGGCACGCCACACATTACATGGTAAGGAGGAATAACCTGGTGGTGGCTGATCTGCAGTCGTAGGAGAGTGGTGGCATGCCACACATTACATGGTAAGGAGGAATAACCTGGTGTTGGCTGATCTGCAGTCGTAGGAGAGTGGTGGCACGCCACACATTACATGGTAAGGAGGAATAACCTGTGGTGGCTGATCTGCAGCGTAGGAGAGTGGTGGCACGCCACACATTACATGGTAAGGAGGAATAACCTGGTGGTGGCTGATCTGCAGTCGTAGGAGAGTGGTGGCACGCCACACATTACATGGTAAGGAGGAATAACCTGTGGTGGCTGATCTGCAGACGTAGGAGAGTGGTGGCACCCACACATTACATGGTAAGGAGGAATAACCTGGTGGTGCTGATCTGCAGCGTAGGAGAGTGGTGGCACCCCACACATTACATGGTAAGGAGGAATAACTGGTGGTGGCTGATCTGCAGTCGTAGGAGAGTGGTGGCACGCCACACATTACATGGTAAGGAGGAATAACCTGGTGGTGGCTGATCTGCAGACGTAGAGAGTGGTGGCACACCACAACATTACATGGTAAGGAGGAATAACCTGGTGGTGGCTGATCTGCAGTCGTAGGAGAGTGGTGGCACCCACACATTACATGGTAAGGAGGAATAACTGGTGGTGGCTGATCTGCAGCGTAGGAGAGTGGTGGCACGCCACACATTACATGGTAAGGAGGAATAACCTGATGGTGGCTGATCTGCAGACGTAGGAGAGTGGTGGCACCCACACATTACATGGTAAGGAGGAATAACTGGTGGTGGCTGATCTGCAGTCGTAGGAGAGTGGTGGCACCCACACATTACATGGTAAGGAGGAATAACTGGTGGTGGCTGATCTGCAGTCGTAGGAGAGTGGTGGCACGCCACACATTACATGGTAAGGAGGAATAACCTGGTGGTGGCTGATCTGCAGTCGTAGGAGAGTGGTGGCATGCCACACATTACATGGTAAGGAGGAATAACCTGTGGTGGCTGATCTGCAGTCGTAGGAGAGTAGTGGCACGCCACACATTACATGGTAAGGAGGAATAACCTGATGGTGGCTGATCTGCAGACGTAGGAGAGTGTGGCACCCACACATTACATGGTAAGGAGGAATAACCTGGTGGTGGCTGATCTGCAGTCGTAGGAGAGTGGTGGCACGCCACACATTACATGGTAAGGAGGAATAACCTGTGGTGGCTGATCTGCAGTCGTAGGAGAGTGGTGGCACCCACACATTACATGGTAAGGAGGAATAACCTGATGGTGGCTGATCTGCAGACGTAGGAGAGTGGTGGCACCCCACACATTACATGGTAAGGAGGAATAACCTGGTGGTGGCTGATCTGTAGTCGTAGGAGTGTGGTGGCACACCACACATTACATGGTAAGGAGGAATAACTGTGGTGGCTGATCTGCAGACGTAGGAGAGTGGTGGCACGCCACACATTACATGGTAAGGAGGAATAACCTGGTGGTGGCTGATCTGCAGTCGTAGGAGAGTGGTGGCAGCCACACATTACATGGTAAGGAGGAATAACTGGTGGTGGCTGATCTGCAGTCGTAGGAGAGTGGTGGCACGCCACACATTACATGGTAAGGAGGAATAACTGTGGTGGCTGATCTGCAGTCGTAGGAGAGTGGTGGCACGCCACACATTACATGGTAAGGAGGAATAACCTGGTGGTGGCTGATCTGCAGTCGTAGGAGAGTGGTGGCATGCCACACATTACATGGTAAGGAGGAATAACCTGGTGGTGGCTGATCTGCAGTCGTAGGAGAGTGGTGGCACGCCACACATTACATGGTAAGGAGGAATAACCTGGTGGTGGCTGATCTGCAGACATAGAGAGTAGTGGCACGCCACAATTACATGGTAAGGAGGAATAACCTGGTGGTGGCTGATCTGCAGTCGTAGGAGAGTGGTGGCACGCCACACATTACATGGTAAGGGAGGAATAACCTGGTGGTGGCTGATCTGCAGTCATAGGAGAGTGGTGGCACGCCACATATTACATGGTAAGGAGGAATAACCTGGTGGTGGCTGATCTGCAGTACGTAGGAGAGTGGTGGCACGCCACACATTACATGGTAAGGAGGAATAACCTGGTGGTGGCTGATCTGCAGTCGTAGGAGAGTGGTGGCACGCCACACATTACATGGTAAGGAGGAATAACCTGGTGGTGGCTGATCTGCAGTCGTAGGAGAGTGGTGGCACCCCACACATTACATGGTCAGTTGATCCTGCTGAAATCTTCTTGTCTTTACATCAGGTTATGTCACTTGTCTTCTGAAGCTATTGGCAGACAGTGACAGCTCCCATCATGTTGCATACATGCACACTCGATTTAGCCGAGTGTGCGTATGTTCTTAGAAGGGACCTGGAAACCTTTGATTGTAACTTATCTACTTTGAGAACAAAAGATTTAAAATTCAATATGGCCGATCTGATTTTTCCCTCAATATGCGATTGATGAATATTTCATACACATTAGCTGGTCCTCTTTTCCCACTTGAAGGGGGTTCTGCCTACGACATCGACCACTTAAAATGCTGGGGCAACATCTGATCCCTAGAAGAGGGGCCTAAAACGCCCCGTCCAAACTGATCTGGGGCCACTCCATTCATTGTCTATGGAACTGACAGGAAAAGCCAAGAGCCGTCCTGTAGGTCCGATAGAGAGTGAAGGAGCGGATCTACTTGGCCGGACACCTTAGGGCCCCGATCGGGATCCCATCTTCCCCATCAGTCTGGAAGATTATATTTTGGTAAAACCCTATTTAGGAAGAGACGGGCATTGTACCTTCTCATCTGAGGATGCGGCAGTGCACAATAACACAATAAGGGGGCTTTCATTTTTCATTTTTTATTTTTTATGGGGCTTTTTTTTTCAGAATCTGGCAAATAAAAAAATAAAAAATTTTCCCGCTGAGGATGTGAACACAATCCTACATGTGTGCTAGACCAGAGGTGTTTATAGAGATGGGATTAAATCAGACCTGACCTGGCAGCAACCTCGGTTATAAAATGTCCGCGGTCCGTGGTACGCTGCCTAATAACAGGAGTGTTATGTCACCATGGCAACTGGATCCGGAGCGACGCAGCTCCATTTATTTATATAGTGCACACTGTGGCCGATCGCACGGTTACCATGGTGACGGCACAGAGTATTATGAAGGAGAATATATCAAATTAGGGCTCTCAGCTTCTGCTATGGAGAAATTCAGGGAAACGGGGACGGTGAAGCGATGTGACAGAGCCTCTGAATCATTGCTGTCAGGTAAGAGCTGTCACAGCCGCCATCGGAGTATGAAGAGCTGCGAGGTCCAGGAGAGAGGTCCACACACGGCTCTGCATTCAGGGGTTTCTATGCTCTTTGGGGCCGCTGTTTCCCAAAAAAGTCCATTAAAGTAGGATGTACCAAATTCATTACGAGGCGCCTCCCCGGGCAGCCGGTGCGCCAGATCCTGAGGTCTGTACCAGCTCCAAGGCCGACACACGCCACCTATAATTTACCACTAGACATGAGCAAACCGGTCCAAGACTCATTGAATCTGAGTTTTACAAAAATATCAGATTATCTATTGTAAAAAGCCAGAGAAAGGGTGAAAAAATACCGATACTCACCTCGATGCTCGCCTGTCCTGCCCCTGCTGCCTCCTTTTAGCCTCTTATTTCTAGTATAACCCCCTCACGTCCTTTCCCGGTACCTTCACTATGTATTTAGGCTTCCGGTGCCAATTAGGACTCTGACGCCATTAGGGTTGCGGCCAGAGGCGCTGGCTCGGAGGTCTACTTAGAACCATAAAACCGGTGCAGAATGAAGATGTATGTTGCATTCGGTCCCACAGGAAAGTAGAGGCCGGTGGGAGGACAGATCGGGGGCTACAGAGGTGACACAGGTGAGTGGCGATCAGATATGGATGACCTATCTCAAGGCTAGGGTCACATGACCATTTTTCTATCTTCTGAGGAAATTGGATGGATCATGCTGATCACATTCTGATCAGAGTTTTATCAGTGTGATCCAATTTTGTCGGATGTGACGAAGAAAAAAATTCTCTCATTTTCCCCATTCTGTAAAAATTTTTTTTATAGAATGACAGAATGATTTTTCCCAGGACCCATAGACATGAATGGCCGAGTGCGATATAGGATGCAACTTGTGCATGCTGCCGAATCAGACATTTGCATTTCCCCATAGAATAACATGGGTACGAGTGATATCCATGAAAACAAGCCAGAACGATAGGACACAAAATGGAAAAGTCCCGGACTACCCCTTTAAGTTAGGCTTACGTAGACCTTGACTTTAATTTGACAATACTGAATTTACGGAGATTGTATCTCAAAATTTGTGACAGTCTTGGCATGTTTGGGAGACTAAAAATGAGCATTATCGTATAGGGTCACCAATCATTCTCTTCCCCTAATTGAGGGGAAACGACGCCTGGTTCAAAATGCTTTGGGGATGGTGTGATACCCATAGAAAATGCCATATGGAGAGAAACAGACAGAACCCACACCGTGCCTGCACAGAGCCCCAGAGGGTGACGGGTCACAACGATGGACGGAGAAAGGGCAAATAATAACAGGCAAGTCCATGACACTGGGAGCAAAAGTGGCGCATTTGCATACCCCGCTACCCTGCAAGAAAAAATGCCAGTCCCACAATGATCTGAAATGATAGGTAGGAAATGCCCCTCCGACAACAACTAAGGGTAACAACACAGTGGGTGGAAGTCTGGCTGCCCATTTCCGGGCCAAAGCATAACTTTCCCAGCTGCCATGCAGTATCGACATGGACACCGGACCTCCGTCCTGCAAATCTTTTTTCTCAACTCTTTTGTATTCCCATAGGTAAAGGTTTGCAAACAAAAATCAGCAGTGAAATCTGCACCTGCAAAAAAACGCAGAAATGCAGCAATGATTGACACAATGTGGATTTCACTGCAGCAATGATTGACACGCTGTGGATTTTACTGCAGGAAGGATTGACACTGTGGATTTCACTGCAGAAATGATTGACACACTTGGATTTCACTGCAGCAATGATTGACACACTGTGAATTTCACTGCAGCAAGGATTGACACACTGTGGAATTTCACTGCAGCAATGATTGACACGCTGTGAATTTCACTGCAGCAAAGATTGACACTGTGGATTTCACTGCAGAAATGATTGACATGCTGTGGATTTCACTACAGAAATGATTGACACGCTGTAGATTTCACTGCAGCAAGGATTGACACACTGTGGTTTCACTGCAGCAATGACTGACACGCTGTGAATTTCACTGCAGCAAAGATTGACACACTGTGGATTTCACTGCAGAAATGATTGACATGCTGTGGATTTCACTACAGAAATGATTGACACGCTGTGGATTTCACTGCAGCAAGGATTGACACGCTGTGGATTTCACTGTAGAAATGATCGACACACTGTGGCTTTCACTGCAGCAATGACTGACGCACTGTGGATTTCACTGTAGAAATGATCGACACGCCGTGGATTTCACTGCAGCAATGACTGACGCGCTGTGGATTTCACTGTAGAAATGATCGACACGCTGTGGCTTTCACTGCAGCAATGACTGACGCGCTATGGATTTCACTGTAGAAATGATCGACACGCCATGGATTTTCACTGCAGCAAGAGATTGACACGCTGTGAATTTCACTGCAGCAATGATTGACACACTGTGGATTTCTCTGCAGCAATAATTGACACGCTGTGGATTTCACTACAAAAATGATTGACACGCTGTGGATTTCACTGCAGCAATGATTGACATGCTGTAAATTTCACTGCAGCAAGGATTGACGTGCTGTGGATTTCACTACAGAAATGATCGACACGCCATGGATTTCACTGCAGCAATGACTGACACGCTGTGGATTTCTCTGCAGTAATAATTGACATGCTGTGAATTTCTAAGCTGCAGCAGGGGTAAATTGCAGATTTTCTCTGCTGTTTGTGAATGAGACTTAATAGTTACTGTGCTATACAGTACAGGGGATTTTCTGCACGCAATCCCCCGCCTGTCTGTACTATAATTCTGACAGTATCTAATTAATAATGTCTACACTGATAATCACTCTTTGCTTTATAAATGGATTTGAGCTGCAGTACCAGACCCACCATACGGAGAGGAGTGGCGCTGTTCCCTGTAGTTCTGTTTTCAGTATGGGAAACCTAGAGAACACCTTAGCACACACGTTCTGCTGAACTATAGGTGCCGCCGACTTCAAATGCCCGGAATTCACTTTCCTAATTGATCTCGGAGACCTCGGACTCCTTTATCATTTTTTTCCACTTGGGTAATCGATAGCAGCGGCGGTTTTAGGAAACAGAAGCAGGCATTTAAGGCTATTATCACTGGGGAAGTTCCACTTTACAGTAATGCTGAGCTGTGTCACTGCAAATAGCGCCATATATCTTCAGTTATGTCTCTGCGAGCTGCAGCACCGCCACAAGTGGAGATATAAAATGTTGAGGTCGTGTAGGTCACTGAGCAGGAGCTGAAATCGTCTGTTCCCAGCAAGAAATGCATGTGAGGTACTCGTCGCAGATACCACTTACAAGAAACGGAAATCTTACAAAGCAATTTAATAAAATCGCCCTTTATGTCTTAAAGTGAACCTCCGACTTTATACACAGCCGGCCTCAGACTTACTGATCGCAGCGTTCCTTCTTTGTACCTTTTACACTTATTCCAGGTCAGAGATATTCCAGCCCGATCCTCAGACCGGCGGAGCCCATGACTATGTTAGTGAATATCTCCGGCGCTTGTTTATAGAGGGGTGCATCTAGATGATAAGGGGCCGCCAGTGACCGTGCAGCTCACTGACCCACATGCATGTAATCCATGAAACCTGTGTAACGGGGACCAGTGCTGTAGTCATGGCTAACGGTGGCTGCTCTGGCGCACCCTGGCCCTGCGTCACATTAACTCATTGTCCCTTCTGTTGTGCACTGGGTGGTTCACTTACCTACACATCAGAGTCCACTCCGGTCTGCTGGGGCCTTCTTCCTTTAAATATCACGCAATGACAGTCAGAGTCCATATCCAGTTCCAACTAAACAACTTTACTCAGTTCTTTACACAGCTCGTCCAGTTTAGTCACAGAAACAGCACAAAATTCTTCACATAGTATAGACTTTCCTTTCCCTGTGCTGTCCCTCACTTCTCCAGAAATATTGCAGGGTCGTACTGTCTCCTTCGGTACCGCAGATTCCTGACTGTCCAGACTAACTCGCTTCAGGAGTGCCCCGTCCGTTTCGCCCCAGACATTTAGGGTTGCTCCCACAAAGTAAGCTGCCACCATCTTGATGCTGCCCTGTATTTCTCCACTACTGAGTGACTGTCAGCCCATAGGCCCTGGACGGCTGGGCTCCTTGCTTAAACATTATGGGACTCAACTGTTCTGTCCGGGCTCCCAGCCCCTATGGACTAAACTCAGGAAGCTCTCTATCTTACACCCAGTTGGCCCCTCCTAACTTGCTAAATCCTATTGGCCTAACTTATTCCTATCTTACTCTATTCTATTGTGCCCAATTCTAGTGAGCTAATCTAAATCCTACACTCTCCCTACCTGTGTTTCATACATTAAACATATGTACATTACATTACAGAACAAATGAAATAATATATATACAGTACAGACCAAAAGTTTGGACACACCTTCTCATTCAAAGATTTTTCTGTATTTTCATGGCTATGAAAATTGTAGATAATAGAAAATGAACTCGGCACTCAACTTTAGTATAGTGAGAATAAAGATTTTTATTCACAGTAGTAACACGAAACGTTTCGGTCCTATATCATGGACCTTCATCAGTCACTACATTTATAAAAACAGAAGAAAAAAATTATATTAACAAAATAAAGTATGTACAATCAAAATTTTGGTCAATAGTAAAGGTAGAGAGTAGTTGTATACAATGCTTCAGGAGATTTAGGGAGCAATCATAGGTCAGAGTTGTATCAGAGGTATCACAAAGGCAGAAAGAATATATATGGTGAGGACATACCAGATACTACTGGGAAGGGGGTTGATCCACATAGGGAAGAAAGAAAGGGCTGGATATAGCTGTAGGTGAAAATAAGATAAACGTAAGTGCCGATATACTTTTATGTATAAGTAGATTTTGTGCCTATGCCTGTAGATGTAGTGAAAATATATCGTCGCACTCCCGTGGTGGTGCACAAGTAGGTTTCCCAACCCGTGTATAGTAAGGTAGATAAACTTGGCACTCAACTTATAGATGATAATCCCAATTTTTATTGCAGTCACAGAACAGATGAGACGTTTCGGTCCAAATAAGGGCCTTCCTCAGTCTGACAGCAAAATTTGAAGGATATTATAGACACAAGAAAATCAATAAATAAAATTCTAACAAAATAAAATAAAATTCTAACAAAAAATAAATACAGTTCTAACAAAAAACCATATCAAAAGAGTACTATATACATATTTACATATGTCCAAGAGACCAATCTAGAGAAGAGTAACAAGGAGGAGAGCACCTATGGTGGATTTATTGTATATTAGGTGAGAATATAGTTTAGTAATGTGATAGAAAGGTACCTATACTTACCCGACTGCTTGTGGCAAGAAGAATAGTATGATTGAAGGCAGCTTGCCTGAGATGAGGATATAGTATTGTATTACATTTAAAGGCTGGTGTAGTCCTAGGTAGGACAATCAAAGGAATATACCTAGTCATGAGTAGAGATTTAATATTAAATACCTTAGTAGAAAGACACTCATATATTTAATCCCTGGTCGGCCTTCATATGAGGTGATTACAAGGAAAGATCTGAGAAGTAAAGTAATAAATACTCTTGTCTAATCATGAATATAAAATTAAAAGTAAATAAAGAAGGAAGAGGTAGTCTGTGGGTATATCGGTAAAAGGACTTACATTATCCTAGTCAGGATCGGTTATAGTGGGCCACTGTGGCTCCTTAAAAAACCTAGAATATCAAAAAAATATATGGCGTTGGAAAGGTGGAAAAGATCTATAACAGGTTGCTCAAAGAGTGATAGCCTGTGGTTTCTGGTAGAAGGTAGGTCAAAGGGGTACCTATGATACATATAGCAGGGGTATCTGTGAACAATAGTGTGCAATATAAGTAGGTACTAAGGTATTAGAAAGTTCCTAAGGGGTATGATACCCTGATTAAGGAGAGTAGATGATAGGAGCATATTCATAGCTTGATCAGGAAAGACGTGTAGTTGGAGCATATATATAGCAGTACTTACAATGTAGGCGTCCGGTATGGGTGTGTGTCTCTCCTCTGATGCGGTATCCACCGCTTGTCAGGTGGAGAGATCGCGCCGTATCTCGCCTTAAAAAGGCAGAGGGAGGAGAGAGGTAGCGTGTGACGTCACAGGAAGTGACGTTTTGCGTTCCACTATGCGTTTCAGCGGGTATGGTGTCCGCTGAGGGGCATACATGTATGCCAGACGCTAGCTGGGCGTCATAAATGTATTAAAGCTGAAATTAAAGTGGTGTATGTAAAAAAATTATTAAAGTAGATAATGGAGGATGGAAATCTTTTTACGGAACTGTTAGATGGATAATGGGGTTAGAAAAAACTAGAATAAGGAAAAAAGGGGAGAGAGTTAATGTATCTAAATCATAAGGTAAAGACACCACAGAGTATGGTTGTGTCTAATGAGTAAAAACCAGTGAAAAAAGGAATAATGATAATGATATATTTATTGTGATCAGGAAAGTAATTGAAAAACAGGCGGAGGGTGAATCAAAATAATACAGGGTGCTGAAATGCAGTCGGGTAGGAAGTGCCAAGGGTGTGGGTCCTAGTAGACATATTCAATATAAACGACTCTGTGAAGAGAAGAACAAGAGTTAATAGATTTGTACATAAACCGCATATCCGATACATATCGTGCTGGAGGGATACAGGAGAAAAGTACACAAAAAGAGACATAATGGTATACTGAATGTTAAGTTATATATCCTGTCTACTGATATAATATATTTAGCGCATCCGATAGTGGACTCTGGATAACAATGAGTGTTTTAGATAAAGGAGTATAGATCATACTCCCGATTCAAACCCTTAGGTGAAAGGGTCTGTAATTCGTGTATCCAATACGCTTCCCGTTTTTTGAGGAGGCGTATTCTATCCCCCCCTCTCCTGGGGGCATGTATTTGTTCTATCACCTGGAATTTTAGTTGTGAGATCTGGTGACCTTTAGAGATGAAATGAGAGGGTAGTGGAAGAAGAAGGTTTTTACACCTAATAGTACTCTTATGTTTGGAAATCCTTTCCTTGATGGCCTGCGTGGTTTCCCCCACATAGAGGAGGCCACATGGGCATTTAATCAGGTAGACCACAAATGTTGAGTTGCAGGTAGCGTAGCACTTGATGTTATAGCTCTTGCCGGAGTGGGGATGGTGTATGATGTTACCTTTCATCACATTATGGCATTGATTACAGTGAAGGCAAGGGTATGTGCCTGTTTTAGGTGTGGATAGGAATCTCTGAGATTGTGTCGGTCTGTTATCTCCAATATCCGCTCTGACCAGATCGTCTCGGAGATTGGGTGCCCTTTTGAAGCACGGAAGGAAAGGATTGCGAAATTCGGGTACTTCAGGATGGGCCTTACTAAGAAGGCCCCAATGCCGTCTAATTGTATTATGAAGTACTCCCACAAAGGGATGATATGTGTGGACAAAGGAATTCTTTTGCCCATCTGTAAATTTGGTCTGGAAGATGGTGTCGCTGCCTCAGTGAGGAGGCCAGAGGGATACCCACGTTCCAGAAATTTATTGTGCATTTCCCTTTGACGGAGGGGGAGAGTGTCACTATTGGATACAATTCTCTGTAATCGTTTAAATTGTGAGCGTGGTATCGACTTCTTAGTTGCTGGTGGATGTAAACTATTGAAGTGTAGCAGGCTGTTGCGGTCGGTCTCTTTCGTAAAGAGATCCGTGCTGAGATTGCCATTAGCATCTTTAGTTACTGTCACATCAAGAAAACTGATTTTTTCTAGACTTTCTGACATGGTGAAGGTTAGGCCTAGCCAAGATTCATTTAGAGTAATGAAGAATTCCTTTAAGCTCGAGATGGGACCATCCCAGATGCAGAAAATGTCGTCTATGTATCTTTTCCATAGACGACAGTGGGTGTGAAATAGAGTATTCTTGTAGACTACCTCATCCTCAAAACGGGCCATGTAGCAGATGGCGTACGGGGGAGCAACGTTTGACCCCATGGCCGTGCCCTTCACCTGTAGATAGAAGGATTCTTCAAATAGAAAGAAGTTTTTGGTTAGGACGATAGTTAGCAATTCCACACATAGTTGGATGGGATCAGTTTGCATGTTAGACATTTGTAGTAATTGCCTGGCACAAGAGATCCCCTTCTCATGTGGTATTGAAGTATAGAGGTCTTTGACGTCTAATGTTACCAGGATAGATGTATCATTTAGTGTACCTAGTGAGCCTATTGTATTAAGGAAGTCGCCTGTGTCCAAGATGAAAGATGGGATTTTCCGGACCAGAGGGGCGCGATCTCTCCACCTGACAAGCGGTGGATACCGCATCAGAGGAGAGACACACACCCATACCGGACGCCTACATTGTAAGTACTGCTATATATATGCTCCAACTACACGTCTTTCCTGATCAAGCTATGAATATGCTCCTATCATCTACTCTCCTTAATCAGGGTATCATACCCTTAGGAACTTTCTAATACCTTAGTACCTACTTATATTGCACACTATTGTTCACAGATACCCCTGCTATATGTATCATAGGTACCCCTTTGACCTACCTTCTACCAGAAACCACAGGCTATCACTCTTTGAGCAACCTGTTATAGATCTTTTCCACCTTTCCAACGCCATATATTTTTTTGATATTCTAGGTTTTTTAAGGAGCCACAGTGGCCCACTATAACCGATCCTGACTAGGATAATGTAAGTCCTTTTACCGATATACCCACAGACTACCTCTTCCTTCTTTATTTACTTTTAATTTTATATTCATGATTAGACAAGAGTATTTATTACTTTACTTCTCAGATCTTTCCTTGTAATCACCTCATATGAAGGCCGACCAGGGATTAAATATATGAGTGTCTTTCTACTAAGGTATTTAATATTAAATCTCTACTCATGACTAGGTATATTCCTTTGATTGTCCTACCTAGGACTACACCAGCCTTTAAATGTAATACAATACTATATCCTCATCTCAGGCAAGCTGCCTTCAATCATACTATTCTTCTTGCCACAAGCAGTCGGGTAAGTATAGGTACCTTTCTATCACATTACTAAACTATATTCTCACCTAATATACAATAAATCCACCATAGGTGCTCTCCTCCTTGTTACTCTTCTCTAGATTGGTCTCTTGGACATATGTAAATATGTATATAGTACTCTTTTGATATGGTTTTTTGTTAGAACTGTATTTATTTTTTTGTTAGAATTTTATTTTATTTTGTTAGAATTTTATTTATTGATTTTCTTGTGTCTATAATATCCTTCAAATTTTGCTGTCAGACTGAGGAAGGCCCTTATTTGGACCGAAACGTCTCATCTGTTCTGTGACTGCAATAAAAAATTGGGATTATCATCTATAAGTTGAGTGCCAAGTTTATCTACCTTACTATACACGGGTTGGGAAACCTACTTGTGCACCACCACGGGAGTGCGACGATATATTTTCACTATATCTGTTTCTCCGTCTGCACACCGGGAAGTTATGTCCACCAATACTTTCTCTTACAACACTGAGGAGACCACAAATATCTTATCTAAATTAAGTCTTCCAAGTGATTTCTTAAAGGTTCCTCCTAGGGAGACAAGGGGAAGGGACCTAGAGAGGGAACTACGACATCAGATCAATTTCGAACTACACTACGCTACGCTATCCGAATACCTACGTATGAAGAGGATCCCTAGAGGTTTGAGGGTATCACTACAACCAACCTTGTTTCGGGATTCCCCCGATTTCTGCCTCAAATTCGAGCAGATTCTCAACAAGTGCTCATTTGATCTTATGACTCTTACTATCGAACATCTACAATCGGCCATTACTAAAACCAAGGAAGAAATTGTTAATATTGAAACCCAGCTGACCTCAGTAGGTACTCCAGAAGAACTCACGACGCTTAAAAATCGTATTAAATCTGTGATAGATCAACACAGGAAGGACACAGAACACAGAAAAAGAATCAAATTTCAAAGGGACGCTGATGATTACGAGCAGGGTCGTGTCTATCGTTGGCAGTACACTAACAATTTTCGCTCATCCCGTAATAGGCCGAATTATAGATCCTTTTCTGACATCTCCACCTCAGGATCCGAAACGGAACGGAGAGACCCACATCCGGGACCAGGCCGTTTTTTAGGACAACGATCCAGACATCGTCGAGGAAGAGGATACGGAGAGGACAACGCAAGAAGAGATACAGATCAAGTTGTGACGCGCTCACAGGTATATGCCCACTTGTAACCAACATTTCCTCACGTACACTTAGTATAGCAGAACATCACCTCTTACAGAGGGGATTGTCATTCTGCCCGGCATACCGACTGAACACTTTCAACCTTGACATGGAACTCCAAAGGTTCTATCGTAACCTCCGCCTGAAGATTCACTTTGCTAATCAACCACAGACTCTACCTGAACCACCACATGATGGGGCATCACTCTCTATCTCAAAATTAGGCCTTAGAACTAAGAGCACCTATATTCCACCACGAGGCTCTCATGCATTGGAGGCATTCATTGAGTTTGTCGACCAAGCCTCAAAACGACTGAGACACGATATGGAGAATGGGAAATTACATCTGAATCCCAATCTTAATCCACTTGACCAACAGGCTCTGCGCTCACTACGGGAGGATAAGACTATCATTTTGAAGCCGGCCGACAAGGGCGGCTCTATAGTAGTTATGAATAGATCTGATTATCTTAAAGAGATCCACCGACAACTCAATGACACCACTGTTTATGTTAAACTATCTAGGAATCCCACTAGTGACATCAGAAACCTAATCAATTCAGTACTCTCAAGATTTCTTGAATTAGGTGTGATCGACATAAAAACTAAAGATTATCTTACAAAAAGGGATCCCATTGTACCGGTGTTTTACACCCTGCCAAAAATACATAAAAATTTGGAAAACCCCCAGGCAGACCCATAGTCGCATCAACAGAGTCGATCCTATCACCATTGTCTATCTTCCTAGAGAAAATACTCACCCCTCTGGTCCGGAAAATCCCATCTTTCATCTTGGACACAGGCGACTTCCTTAATACAATAGGCTCACTAGGTACACTAAATGATACATCTATCCTGGTAACATTAGACGTCAAAGACCTCTATACTTCAATACCACATGAGAAGGGGATCTCTTGTGCCAGGCAATTACTACAAATGTCTAACATGCAAACTGATCCCATCCAACTATGTGTGGAATTGCTAACTATCGTCCTAACCAAAAACTTCTTTCTATTTGAAGAATCCTTCTATCTACAGGTGAAGGGCACGGCCATGGGGTCAAACGTTGCTCCCCCGTACGCCATCTGCTACATGGCCCGTTTTGAGGATGAGGTAGTCTACAAGAATACTCTATTTCACACCCACTGTCGTCTATGGAAAAGATACATAGACGACATTTTCTGCATCTGGGATGGTCCCATCTCGAGCTTAAAGGAATTCTTCATTACTCTAAATGAATCTTGGCTAGGCCTAACCTTCACCATGTCAGAAAGTCTAGAAAAAATCAGTTTTCTTGATGTGACAGTAACTAAAGATGCTAATGGCAATCTCAGCACGGATCTCTTTACGAAAGAGACCGACCGCAACAGCCTGCTACACTTCAATAGTTTACATCCACCAGCAACTAAGAAGTCGATACCACGCTCACAATTTAAACGATTACAGAGAATTGTATCCAATAGTGACACTCTCCCCCTCCGTCAAAGGGAAATGCACAATAAATTTCTGGAACGTGGGTATCCCTCTGGCCTCCTCACTGAGGCAGCGACACCATCTTCCAGACCAAATTTACAGATGGGCAAAAGAATTCCTTTTGTCCACACATATCATCCCTTTGTGGGAGTACTTCATAATACAATTAGACGGCATTGGGGCCTTCTTAGTAAGGCCCATCCTGAAGTACCCGAATTTCGCAATCCTTTCCTTCCGTGCTTCAAAAGGGCACCCAATCTCCGAGACGATCTGGTCAGAGCGGATATTGGAGATAACAGACCGACACAATCTCAGAGATTCCTATCCACACCTAAAACAGGCACATACCCTTGCCTTCACTGTAATCAATGCCATAATGTGATGAAAGGTAACATCATACACCATCCCCACTCCGGCAAGAGCTATAACATCAAGTGCTACGCTACCTGCAACTCAACATTTGTGGTCTACCTGATTAAATGCCCATGTGGCCTCCTCTATGTGGGGGAAACCACGCAGGCCATCAAGGAAAGGATTTCCAAACATAAGAGTACTATTAGGTGTAAAAACCTTCTTCTTCCACTACCCTCTCATTTCATCTCTAAAGGTCACCAGATCTCACAACTAAAATTCCAGGTGATAGAACAAATACATGCCCCCAGGAGAGGGGGGGATAGAATACGCCTCCTCAAAAAACGGGAAGCGTATTGGATACACGAATTACAGACCCTTTCACCTAAGGGTTTGAATCGGGAGTATGATCTATACTCCTTTATCTAAAACACTCATTGTTATCCAGAGTCCACTATCGGATGCGCTAAATATATTATATCAGTAGACAGGATATATAACTTAACATTCAGTATACCATTATGTCTCTTTTTGTGTACTTTTCTCCTGTATCCCTCCAGCACGATATGTATCGGATATGCGGTTTATGTACAAATCTATTAACTCTTGTTCTTCTCTTCACAGAGTCGTTTATATTGAATATGTCTACTAGGACCCACACCCTTGGCACTTCCTACCCGACTGCATTTCAGCACCCTGTATTATTTTGATTCACCCTCCGCCTGTTTTTCAATTACTTTCCTGATCACAATAAATATATCATTATCATTATTCCTTTTTTCACTGGTTTTTACTCATTAGACACAACCATACTCTGTGGTGTCTTTACCTTATGATTTAGATACATTAACTCTCTCCCCCTTTTTTTCCTTATTCTAGTTTTTTCTAACCCCATTATCCATCTAACAGTTCCGTAAAAAGATTTCCATCCTCCATTATCTACTTTAATAATTTTTTTACATACACCACTTTAATTTCAGCTTTAATACATTTATGACGCCCAGCTAGCGTCTGGCATACATGTATGCCCCTCAGCGGACACCATACCCGCTGAAACGCATAGTGGAACGCAAAACGTCACTTCCTGTGACGTCACACGCTACCTCTCTCCTCCCTCTGCCTTTTTAAGGCGAGATACGGCGCGATCTCTCCACCTGACAAGCGGTGGATACCGCATCAGAGGAGAGACACACACCCATACCGGACGCCTACATTGTAAGTACTGCTATATATATGCTCCAACTACACTCTTTCCTGATCAAGCTATGAATATGCTCCTATCATCTACTCTCCTTAATCAGGGTATCATACCCCTTAGGAACTTTCTAATACCTTAGTACCTACTTATATTGCACACTATTGTTCACAGATACCCTGCTATATGTATCATAGGTACCCCTTTGACCTACCTTCTACCAGAAACCACAGGCTATCACTCTTTGAGCAACCTGTTATAGATCTTTTCCACCTTTCCAACGCCATATATTTTTTGATATTCTAGGTTTTTTAAGGAGCCACAGTGGCCCACTATAACCGATCCTGACTAGGATAATGTAAGTCCTTTTACCGATATACCACAGACTACCTCTTCCTTCTTTATTTACTTTTAATTTTATATTCATGATTAGACAAGAGTATTTATTACTTTACTTCTCAGATCTTTCCTTGTAATCACCTCATATGAAGGCCGACCAGGGATTAAATATATGAGTGTCTTTCTACTAAGGTATTTAATATTAAATCTCTACTCATGACTAGGTATATTCCTTTGATTGTCCTACCTAGGACTACACCAGCCTTTAAATGTAATACAATACTATATCCTCATCTCAGGCAAGCTGCCTTCAATCATACTATTCTTCTTGCCACAAGCAGTCGGGTAAGTATAGGTACCTTTCTATCACATTACTAAACTATATTCTCACCTAATATACAATAAATCCACCATAGGTGCTCTCCTCCTTGTTACTCTTCTCTAGATTGGTCTCTTGGACATATGTAAATATGTATATAGTACTCTTTTGATATGGTTTTTTGTTAGAACTGTATTTATTTTTTGTTAGAATTTTATTTTATTTTGTTAGAATTTTATTTATTGATTTTCTTGTGTCTATAATATCCTTCAAATTTTGCTGTCAGACTGAGGAAGGCCCTTATTTGGACCGAAACGTCTCATCTGTTCTGTGACTGCAATAAAAAATTGGGATTATCATCTATAAGTTGAGTGCCAAGTTTATCTACCTTACTATGCCTGTAGATGTGACATACCCTGTATTGGTGGGGTGAGATGAGGAAGAGGACAATGCCTCTATTGCACTAGTAACCTGTAGAAACAGCGCAAAACATAGATACCATAAATATCACAACTATCAATGTGATGGTGAAGCGGTGGAGCCGCTATACTTGTCTGTGACTGACCTGTTGTGAAGGAGTCCGGCAGTGAGGATAGGTCTCTGCATTGGACGCGGTGTCCACCGCTAGTCTGAGTGCAGAGAAAGCTAGAAAGCAGCATGTATATGAGAGGAAGAGGCGGGACTATAGTGTCAGTCAAACAGAGCATCAGACAGGAAGTGAGGTGGCAGGAAGTTAATGGACATGTGTTCCAAGTGAATACTAGGTAACCAGAGGCCGTCCTACAGGTGGGAGGAGTAAAGGAGCGGCGTGCTGATGGAGATGTGCCCAACAGGATGACGTGGCAGCATTATAGTATTTAATACAAGCGGCTCTAAAGTGAATGAAAGAGAGGCATGTTAGTACAAGCATAAAGGAGTTTACAGCAATAAACATTGCGATCTTATACATTAGCTTAAAGCGATATACATAACAGGCTTGCAGCATCAGTATGCGTCAAAAGGGGCATAACAGTAATATGAGTACTGATTTAGTACATTATCATAAGACAGTATGGAAGACAAATCTGCAGGCAACAAGGACTAATTAATAAACACCTAACAGAGATCAAAGCAGCATGTGGTAAATGACAGGTGATGTGTAAACATCTGTATGCATCATTTATAAAGTAAAAGGGTGTCACAGCAAAATTCATATTGGTATAGTGCGTTATCAGAAGACAGTATGGGAAAATGGCAGCACGGATTATTAAATAAATAAACACCTGGCTGAGATCAACATATCATGTGGTTATGGCAAGTGATGTATAAAAAAGGGGGGTGGGGGAATTATAGCCTCAGTGGTCATATGCAGAATTACATGAAGGAGAGTAAATCGTATTCACGATTAAGACCCTTAGGTGATAGAGTGTCTAGGGTGTGTATCCAATACGCCTCTCTCCTTTTCAATTGACGTATGCGGTCGCCTCCTCGTCGTGAATGTGGTATTTGTTCCAAAACTTGGTATTTTAATTGGGCTATGGTATGTCCCATTGTGATGAAGTGGTGTGGGATGGGGAGTAAGGTATTCTTACATCTTATGGTTGATTTGTGTTTTGAAATGCGTTGTTTTACAGGTTGACTAGTTTCCCCAACATATAATAACCCACAAGGACACTTAATCACGTATATCACGAAGGCCGTGTCGCAAGTAAAGAAACCACGGACTCTAAATGTTTTTCCCGTATATGGGTGATGGATGGTTTCTCCTCTGAGTACGTTATTACATTGAGTGCATCCCAGACATGGGAAAGTGCCCGTTCTTGGTTTTTTCAGGAATTGTTGTGTAGTTCCTGATTTTTTAGGGCCTAAGTCAGCTCTGATCAATGCATCCCTTAGGTTGGGTGCACGGCGGAAGCATGGGAGAAAAGGTCTAGAGAATTCTTTAATGTCCGGGTGCGCAGTCTGGAGGAGCGGCCAATGTTGGCGAATGGATTTGTGCAATATATACGCATAGGGGTGGTAATGGTGTACGAAAGCAATTCTGCCCCCCATATCTTGTTTATTGCGAGTGACCGTAGTTCTGGAACGATCCAGGACCCCTTGTGGATAGCCCCTCTCTCTAAATTTTGAATTCATTTCTGAGAGGCGGGTTTCCTGAGTGGTATGATCGGAGACGATCTTTTTGACCCGATAGAATTGGGATGTCGGAATGGATTTCTTCATGGCGACTGGATGGAAGCTATTAAAATGAAGTAAGCTGTTACGATCTGTCGGTTTGACATATAGATCAGTGGATAAACAGCCACTGGAATCCTTTATAATCACAGTGTCTAGGAAATTGATCCTGGAGTGGTCGTGTGAGATGGTAAAGCTGAGTCCGGGCCAAGAGCAATTCAGAAATTGATGAAAGAGTGCTAAGGACTCGAACGTGCCCCCCCATATGCAGAAGACATCGTCTATGTAACGTTTCCAGACAATGGCGTTGTTATTGAATAGAGGGTTTGTGTAGATCAATGTCTCCTCAAAATGGGCCATGTAGCAATTTGCATATGGGGGTGCTACGTTCGAGCCCATTGCGGTCCCGCGTATCTGCAGGTAGAAATCATCCTGGAACATAAAGTAGTTGTGTTTAAGTACGATGGTTAACAGATCCAGACAGAGAGCGATCTCTGCTGGATTAAAGTCCGATTTTTCAAGTAAGCGTTGGACAGACCGTATACCGTTCTCATGAGGTATGGAAGTGTAGAGGTCTTTTACGTCAAATGTGACTAATAGGGAATTAGCTGGAACTTGATTGATGGAACGGATCATGTCCAGAAACGCTCCAGTGTCCAAAATGAATGATTTGCTAGTTTTGATTAGAGGAGTGAAGATTTTTTCTAGATAAATTGCCAATGGTGAGAAAATGGAGTCCGAGGCGGCCACGATTGGCCTGCCAGGGGGTTGCTGGAGGTTCTTATGGATTTTGGGGAGTATGTAGAATATAGGGATGATCGGATTATGAGAGATTAGAAACTCATGAGTTTTACTGTCCAGGATGCCTGCATCACAATGTTGTCTTAGTGTGTCGCTAATGCGGGTCCGTATATCATTGGTGGGATCACGCGGTAATTTCTGATAAATAGTGATGTTGTCGAGTTGCCGGAGTGCCTCAGAGATGTAATATGAGCGGTCCATCACGACAATTGCACCCCCTTTATCCGCAGGTTTTATGATGATATTTTTATCATCTTGTAAGGATTTAAGGGCATGATGATCAGTAGCCGTGAGGTTATGTGGGTAGTGTAATTTGCCTTTTTCCATGTCAGATTTAAGACCATGGAAAGAGGAATAAATGAAATCAATAAAGGTCTCAAGAGCATTCGATCCGGGGGGAGGTCTGAAGAGGCTCTTTGTTCTCAGGCCCAGATTAGTGGCTGAGAGTCGTCCCGGTTCTCCCGGAGACTGTATAGGTCTAGGTGCGGGAGGTTGAGAAAAATACACCCGTAGTCGTAGGGAACGAAAAAACCTTTGAAGGTCCATTTCAAGTTCAAATGTCCTATATTTGTAAGAGGGGCAGAAGGAAAGTCCTTTTTGGAGGACATAATATTCTGCGATACTCAAAGTCCTGGATGAGATGTTAATGACGAGTGGGCACATACCTGGGAACGAGTTGTCCGTATTTGATTCAGATTGTCCCTTCGGTCTGTGCCCCCGTCTGGTCCTCTTCGTCTTGTTTGGCGTCTGCGTGGGCCTAAAAAAGGAATAGGAGCAGAAGAAAGGCCACCTCTGTCCTGTTCTGAGCCGGAGGTAGAGGCATCGGTTGAAGATCTTTGACCTGGACGATAGGAAGGTCGCCATGAAGAGGGTCTCTCTCGCCACTTGTAGACACGATCTAGGTTATAGTCCTCTAGATCTCGGGCAAATTTCTGGCGCTTGCGATCCTCTATGTCCTTTCTGTGTTGAATTATGTTGTTATTTATCTGTGATTTTAAGGAGGAGATTTCCTCTGGTGTCCCCGTGGAAGACAGTTGTGCCTCGATGGAGCCAACTTGCTCGGTGCTGGTAGCTATGGCCTTTTGCAAGTTCTCTACGGTTAAAAGCATGAGGTCGAAAGAGCACTTGTTAAGTATTTGTTCATATTTTTGACAATATTCAGTGGAGTCAGAGAAGAGGGTGGGACGAAGGGGTACTCGTAGGCCCCGTGGAATTCTCTGAACTCTAATATATTCAGTGAGAGTGGCACAGTGCAATTCTAGGTTTGTGCGGTGGCGTAATTCTCTCTCTAAATCGCGTCCACGGGTCTCCCGAGGGGGAGCCTTGAGGAAATCACTTGAAAGGGTGGTCTGAGCTAGGATTCTCGATGTCTCATCAGCATTATACGAAAAAGTGAGAGAGGATAGTGACATGACCAAAGATGGCGTGCTACACGTATGGGTATATCATATGAAAAAATAACCGTGTGCACAACCAAGAAGGTGCCAGAGTAGGTTCCCACACCGTATCTAATAGAAAATGAACTCGGCACTCAACTTTAGTATAGTGAGAATAAAGATTTTTATTCACAGTAGTAACACGAAACGTTTTGGTCCTGTATCATGGACCTTCATCAGTCACTACATTTATAAAAACAGAAGAAAAAAATTATATTAACAAAATAAAGTATGTACAATCAAAATTTTGGTCAATAGTAAAGGTAGAGAGTAGTTGTATACAATGCTTCAGGAGATTTAGGGAGCAATCATAGGTCAGAGTTGTATCAGAGGTATCACAAAGGCAGAAAGAATATATATGGTGAGGACATACCAGATACTACTGGGAAGGGGGTTGATCCACATAGGGAAGAAAGAAAGGGCTGGATATAGCTGTAGGTGAAAATAAGATAAACGTAAGTGCCGATATACTTTTATGTATAAGTAGATTTTGTGCCTATGCCTGTAGATGTGACATACCCTGTGTTGGTGGGGTGAGATGAGGAAGAGGACAATGCCTCTATTGCACTAGTAACCTGTAGAAACAGCGCAAAACATAGATACCATAAATATCACAACTATCAATGTGATGGTGAAGCGGTGGAGCCGCTATACTTGTCTGTGACTGACCTGTTGTGAAGGAGTCCGGCAGTGAGGATAGGTCTCTGCATTGGACGCGGTGTCCACCGCTAGTCTGAGTGCAGAGAAAGCTAGAAAGCAGCATGTATATGAGAGGAAGAGGCGGGACTATAGTGTCAGTCAAACAGAGCATCAGACAGGAAGTGAGGTGGCAGGAAGTTAATGGACATGTGTTCCAAGTGAATACTAGGTAACCAGAGGCCGTCCTACAGGTGGGAGGAGTAAAGGAGCAGCGTGCTGATGGAGATGTGCCCAACAGGATGACGTGGCAGCATTATAGTATTTAATACAAGCGGCTCTAAAGTGAATGAAAGAGAGGCATGTTAGTACAAGCATAAAGGAGTTTACAGCAATAAACATTGCGATCTTATACATTAGCTTAAAGCGATATACATAACAGGCTTGCAGCATCAGTATGCGTCAAAAGGGGCATAACAGTAATATGAGTACTGATTTAGTACATTATCATAAGACAGTATGGAAGACAAATCTGCAGGCAACAAGGAATAATAAATAACCACCTAACAGAGATCAAAGCAGCATGTGGTAAATGACAGGTGATGTGTAAACATCTGTATGCATCATTTATAAAGTAAAAGGGTGTCACAGCAAAATTCATATTGGTATAGTGCGTTATCAGAAGACAGTATGGGAAAATGGGAGCACGGATTATTAAATAAATAAACACCTGGCTGAGATCAACATATCATGTGGTTTATGGCAAGTGATGTATAAAAAAGGGGGGGTGGGGGAATTATAGCCTCAGTGGTCATATGCAGAATTACATGAAGGAGAGTAAATCGTATTCACGATTAAGACCCTTAGGTGATAGAGTGTCTAGGGTGTGTAGACAATACGCCTCTCTCCTTTTCAATTGACATATGCGGTCGCCTCCTCGTCGTGAATGTGGTATTTGTTCCAAAACTTGGTATTTTAATTGGGCTATGGTATGTCCCATTGTGATGAAGTGGTGTGGGATGGGGAGTAAGGTATTCTTACATCTTATGGTTGATTTGTGTTTTGAAATGCGTTGTTTTACAGGTTGACTAGTTTCCCCAACATATAATAACCCACAGGACACTTAATCACGTATATCACGAAGGCCGTGTCGCAAGTAAAGAAACCACGGACTCTAAATGTTTTTCCCGTATATGGGTGATGGATGGTTTCTCCTCTGAGTACGTTATTACATTGAGTGCATCCCAGACATGGGAAAGTGCCCGTTCTTGGTTTTTTCAGGAATTGTTGTGTAGTTCCTGATTTTTTAGGGCCTAAGTCAGCTCTGATCAATGCATCCCTTAGGTTGGGTGCACGGCGGAAGCATGGGAGAAAAGGTCTAGAGAATTCTTTAATGTCCGGGTGCGCAGTCTGGAGGAGCGGCCAATGTTGGCGAATGGATTTGTGCAATATATACGCATAGGGGTGGTAATGGTGTACGAAAGCAATTCTGCCCCCCATATCTTGTTTATTGCGAGTGACCGTAGTTCTGGAACGATCCAGGACCCCTTGTGGATAGCCCCTCTCTCTAAATTTTGAATTCATTTCTGAGAGGCGGGTTTCCTGAGTGGTATGATCGGAGACGATCTTTTTGACCCGATAGAATTGGGATGTCGGAATGGATTTCTTCATGGCGACTGGATGGAAGCTATTAAAATGAAGTAAGCTGTTACGATCTGTCGGTTTGACATATAGATCAGTGGATAAACAGCCACTGGAATCCTTTATAATCACAGTGTCTAGGAAATTGATCCTGGAGTGGTCGTGTGAGATGGTAAAGCTGAGTCCGGGCCAAGAGCAATTCAGAAATTGATGAAAGAGTGCTAAGGACTCGAACGTGCCCCCCATATGCAGAAGACATCGTCTATGTAACGTTTCCAGACAATGGCGTTGTTATTGAATAGAGGGTTTGTGTAGATCAATGTCTCCTCAAAATGGGCCATGTAGCAATTTGCATATGGGGGTGCTACGTTCGAGCCCATTGCGGTCCCGCGTATCTGCAGGTAGAAATCATCCTGGAACATAAAGTAGTTGTGTTTAAGTACGATGGTTAACAGATCCAGACAGAGAGCGATCTCTGCTGGATTAAAGTCCGATTTTTCAAGTAAGCGTTGGACAGACCGTATACCGTTCTCATGAGGTATGGAAGTGTAGAGGTCTTTTACGTCAAATGTGACTAATAGGGAATTAGCTGGAACTTGATTGATGGAACGGATCATGTCCAGAAACGCTCCAGTGTCCAAAATGAATGATTTGCTAGTTTTGATTAGAGGAGTGAAGATTTTTTCTAGATAAATTGCCAATGGTGAGAAAATGGAGTCCGAGGCGGCCACGATTGGCCTGCCAGGGGGTTGCTGGAGGTTCTTATGGATTTTGGGGAGTATGTAGAATATAGGGATGATCGGATTATGAGAGATTAGAAACTCATGAGTTTTACTGTCCAGGATGCCTGCATCACAATGTTGTCTTAGTGTGTCGCTAATGCGGGTCCGTATATCATTGGTGGGATCACGCGGTAATTTCTGATAAATAGTGATGTTGTCGAGTTGCCGGAGTGCCTCAGAGATGTAATATGAGCGGTCCATCACGACAATTGCACCCCCTTTATCCGCAGGTTTTATGATGATATTTTTATCATCTTGTAAGGATTTAAGGGCATGATGATCAGTAGCCGTGAGGTTATGTGGGTAGTGTAATTTGCCTTTTTCCATGTCAGATTTAAGACCATGGAAAGAGGAATAAATGAAATCAATAAAGGTCTCAAGAGCATTCGATCCGGGGGGAGGTCTGAAGAGGCTCTTTGTTCTCAGGCCCAGATTAGTGGCTGAGAGTCGTCCCGGTTCTCCTGGAGACTGTATAGGTCTAGGTGCGGGAGGTTGAGAAAAATACACCCGTAGTCGTAGGGAACGAAAAAACCTTTGAAGGTCCATTTCAAGTTCAAATGTCCTATATTTGTAAGAGGGGCAGAAGGAAAGTCCTTTTTGGAGGACATAATATTCTGCGATACTCAAAGTCCTGGATGAGATGTTAATGACGAGTGGGCACATACCTGGGAACGAGTTGTCCGTATTTGATTCAGATTGTCCCTTCGGTCTGTGCCCCCGTCTGGTCCTCTTCGTCTTGTTTGGCGTCTGCGTGGGCCTAAAAAAGGAATAGGAGCAGAAGAAAGGCCACCTCTGTCCTGTTCTGAGCCGGAGGTAGAGGCATCGGTTGAAGATCTTTGACCTGGACGATAGGAAGGTCGCCATGAAGAGGGTCTCTCTCGCCACTTGTAGACACGATCTAGGTTATAGTCCTCTAGATCTCGGGCAAATTTCTGGCGCTTGCGATCCTCTATGTCCTTTCTGTGTTGAATTATGTTGTTATTTATCTGTGATTTTAAGGAGGAGATTTCCTCTGGTGTCCCCGTGGAAGACAGTTGTGCCTCGATGGAGCCAACTTGCTCGGTGCTGGTAGCTATGGCCTTTTGCAAGTTCTCTACGGTTAAAAGCATGAGGTCGAAAGAGCACTTGTTAAGTATTTGTTCATATTTTTGACAATATTCAGTGGAGTCAGAGAAGAGGGTGGGACGAAGGGGTACTCGTAGGCCCCGTGGAATTCTCTGAACTCTAATATATTCAGTGAGAGTGGCACAGTGCAATTCTAGGTTTGTGCGGTGGCGTAATTCTCTCTCTAAATCGCGTCCACGGGTCTCCCGAGGGGGAGCCTTGAGGAAATCACTTGAAAGGGTGGTCTGAGCTAGGATTCTCGATGTCTCATCAGCATTATACGAAAAAGTGAGAGAGGATAGTGACATGACCAAAGATGGCGTGCTACACGTATGGGTATATCATATGAAAAAATAACCGTGTGCACAACCAAGAAGGTGCCAGAGTAGGTTCCCACACCGTATCTAATAGAAAATGAACTCGGCACTCAACTTTAGTATAGTGAGAATAAAGATTTTTATTCACAGTAGTAACACGAAACGTTTCGGTCCTGTATCATGGACCTTCATCAGTCACTACATTTATAAAAACAGAAGAAAAAAATTATATTAACAAAATAAAGTATGTACAATCAAAATTTTGGTCAATAGTAAAGGTAGAGAGTAGTTGTATACAATGCTTCAGGAGATTTAGGGAGCAATCATAGGTCAGAGTTGTATCAGAGGTATCACAAAGGCAGAAAGAATATATATGGTGAGGACATACCAGATACTACTGGGAAGGGGGTTGATCCACATAGGGAAGAAAGAAAGGGCTGGATATAGCTGTAGGTGAAAATAAGATAAACGTAAGTGCCGATATACTTTTATGTATAAGTAGATTTTGTGCCTATGCCTGTAGATGTGACATACCCTGTATTGGTGGGGTGAGATGAGGAAGAGGACAATGCCTCTATTGCACTAGTAACCTGTAGAAACAGCGCAAAACATAGATACCATAAATATCACAACTATCAATGTGATGGTGAAGCGGTGGAGCCGCTATACTTGTCTGTGACTGACCTGTTGTGAAGGAGTCGGCAGTGAGGATAGGTCTCTGCATTGGACGCGGTGTCCACCGCTAGTCTGAGTGCAGAGAAAGCTAGAAAGCAGCATGTATATGAGAGGAAGAGGCGGGACTATAGTGTCAGTCAAACAGAGCATCAGACAGGAAGTGAGGTGGCAGGAAGTTAATGGACATGTGTTCCAAGTGAATACTAGGTAACCAGAGGCCGTCCTACAGGTGGGAGGAGTAAAGGAGCGGCGTGCTGATGGAGATGTGCCCAACAGGATGACGTGGCAGCATTATAGTATTTAATATAAGCGGCTCTAAAGTGAATGAAAGAGAGGCATGTTAGTACAAGCATAAAGGAGTTTACAGCAATAAACATTGCGATCTTATACATTAGCTTAAAGCGATATACATAACAGGCTTGCAGCATCAGTATGCGTCAAAAGGGGCATAACAGTAATATGAGTACTGATCTAGTACATTATCATAAGACAGTATGGAAGACAAATCTGCAGGCAACAAGGAATAATTAATAACCACCTAACAGAGATCAAAGCAGCATGTGGTAAATGACAGGTGATGTGTAAACATCTGTATGCATCATTTATAAAGTAAAAGGGTGTCACAGCAAAATTCATATTGGTATAGTGCGTTATCAGAAGACAGTATGGGAAAATGGGAGCACGGATTATTAAATAAATAAACACCTGGCTGAGATCAACATATCATGTGGTTTATGGCAAGTGATGTATAAAAAAGGGGGGGTGGGGGAATTATAGCCTCAGTGGTCATATGCAGAATTACATGAAGGAGAGTAAATCGTATTCACGATTAAGACCCTTAGGTGATAGAGTGTCTAGGGTGTGTATCCAATACGCCTCTCTCCTTTTCAATTGACGTATGCGGTCGCCTCCTCGTCGTGAATGTGGTATTTGTTCCAAAACTTGGTATTTTAATTGGGCTATGGTATGTCCCATTGTGATGAAGTGGTGTGGGATGGGGAGTAAGGTATTCTTACATCTTATGGTTGATTTGTGTTTTGAAATGCGTTGTTTTACAGGTTGACTAGTTTCCCCAACATATAATAACCCACAAGGACACTTAATCACGTATATCACGAAGGCCGTGTCGCAAGTAAAGAAACCACGGACTCTAAATGTTTTTCCCGTATATGGGTGATGGATGGTTTCTCCTCTGAGTACGTTATTACATTGAGTGCATCCCAGACATGGGAAAGTGCCCGTTCTTGGTTTTTTCAGGAATTGTTGTGTAGTTCCTGATTTTTTAGGGCCTAAGTCAGCTCTGATCAATGCATCCCTTAGGTTGGGTGCACGGCGGAAGCATGGGAGAAAAGGTCTAGAGAATTCTTTAATGTCCGGGTGCGCAGTCTGGAGGAGCGGCCAATGTTGGCGAATGGATTTGTGCAATATATACGCATAGGGGTGGTAATGGTGTACGAAAGCAATTCTGCCCCCCATATCTTGTTTATTGCGAGTGACCGTAGTTCTGGAACGATCCAGGACCCCTTGTGGATAGCCCCTCTCTCTAAATTTTGAATTCATTTCTGAGAGGCGGGTTTCCTGAGTGGTATGATCGGAGACGATCTTTTTGACCCGATAGAATTGGGATGTCGGAATGGATTTCTCATGGCGACTGGATGGAAGCTATTAAAATGAAGTAAGCTGTTACGATCTGTCGGTTTGACATATAGATCAGTGGATAAACAGCCACTGGAATCCTTTATAATCACAGTGTCTAGGAAATTGATCCTGGAGTGGTCGTGTGAGATGGTAAAGCTGAGTCCGGGCCAAGAGCAATTCAGAAATTGATGAAAGAGTGCTAAGGACTCGAACGTGCCCCCCATATGCAGAAGACATCGTCTATGTAACGTTTCCAGACAATGGCGTTGTTATTGAATAGAGGGTTTGTGTAGATCAATGTCTCCTCAAAATGGGCCATGTAGCAATTTGCATATGGGGGTGCTACGTTCGAGCCCATTGCGGTCCCGCGTATCTGCAGGTAGAAATCATCCTGGAACATAAAGTAGTTGTGTTTAAGTACGATGGTTAACAGATCCAGACAGAGAGCGATCTCTGCTGGATTAAAGTCCGATTTTTCAAGTAAGCGTTGGACAGACCGTATACCGTTCTCATGAGGTATGGAAGTGTAGAGGTCTTTTACGTCAAATGTGACTAATAGGGAATTAGCTGGAACTTGATTGATGGAACGGATCATGTCCAGAAACGCTCCAGTGTCCAAAATGAATGATTTGCTAGTTTTGATTAGAGGAGTGAAGATTTTTTCTAGATAAATTGCCAATGGTGAGAAAATGGAGTCCGAGGCGGCCACGATTGGCCTGCCAGGGGTTGCTGGAGGTTCTTATGGATTTTGGGGAGTATGTAGAATATAGGGATGATCGGATTATGAGAGATTAGAAACTCATGAGTTTTACTGTCCAGGATGCCTGCATCACAATGTTGTCTTAGTGTGTCGCTAATGCGGGTCCGTATATCATTGGTGGGATCACGCGGTAATTTCTGATAAATAGTGATGTTGTCGAGTTGCCGGAGTGCCTCAGAGATGTAATATGAGCGGTCCATCACGACAATTGCACCCCCTTTATCCGCAGGTTTTATGATGATATTTTTATCATCTTGTAAGGATTTAAGGGCATGATGATCAGTAGCCGTGAGGTTATGTGGGTAGTGTAATTTGCCTTTTTCCATGTCAGATTTAAGACCATGGAAAGAGGAATAAATGAAATCAATAAAGGTCTCAAGAGCATTCGATCCGGGGGGAGGTCTGAAGAGGCTCTTTGTTCTCAGGCCCAGATTAGTGGCTGAGAGTCGTCCCGGTTCTCCCGGAGACTGTATAGGTCTAGGTGCGGGAGGTTGAGAAAAATACACCCGTAGTCGTAGGGAACGAAAAAACCTTTGAAGGTCCATTTCAAGTTCAAATGTCCTATATTTGTAAGAGGGGCAGAAGGAAAGTCCTTTTTGGAGGACATAATATTCTGCGATACTCAAAGTCCTGGATGAGATGTTAATGACGAGTGGGCACATACCTGGGAACGAGTTGTCCGTATTTGCCACGTCATCCTGTTGGGCACATCTCCATCAGCACGCCGCTCCTTTACTCCTCCCACCTGTAGGACGGCCTCTGGTTACCTAGTATTCACTTGGAACACATGTCCATTAACTTCCTGCCACCTCACTTCCTGTCTGATGCTCTGTTTGACTGACACTATAGTCCCGCCTCTTCTCTCATAACATGCTGCTTTCTAGCTTTCTCTGCACTCAGACTAGCGGTGGACACCGCGTCCAATGCAGAGACCTATCCTCACTGCCGGACTCCTTCACAACAGGTCAGTCACAGACAAGTATAGCGGCTCCACCGCTTCACCATCACATTGATAGTTGTGATATTTATGGTATCTATGTTTTGCGCTGTTTCTACAGGTTACTAGTGCAATAGAGGCATTGTCCTCTTCCTCATCTCACCCCACCAATACAGGGTATGTCACATCTACAGGCATAGGCACAAAATCTACTTATACATAAAAGTATATCGGCACTTACGTTTATCTTATTTTCACCTACAGCTATATCCAGCCCTTTCTTTCTTCCCTATGTGGATCAACCCCTTCCCAGTAGTATCTGGTATGTCCTCACCATATATATTCTTTCTGCTTTGTGATACCTCTGATACAACTCTGACCTATGATTGCTCCCTAAATCTCCTGAAGCATTGTATACAACTACTCTCTACCTTTACTATTGACCAAAATTTTGATTGTACATACTTTATTTTGTTAATATAATTTTTTTCTTCTGTTTTTATAAATGTAGTGACTGATGAAGGTCCATGATATAGGACCGAAACGTTTCGTGTTACTACTGTGAATAAAAATCTTTATTCTCACTATACTAAAGTTGAGTGCCGAGTTCATTTTCTATTAGATACGGTGTGGGAACCTACTCTGGCACCTTCTTGGTTGTGCACACGGTTATTTTTCATATGATATACCCATACGTGTAGCACGCCATCTTTGGTCATGTCACTATCCTCTCTCACTTTTTCGTATAATGCTGATGAGACATCGAGAATCCTAGCTCAGACCACCCTTTCAAGTGATTTCCTCAAGGCTCCCCCTCGGGAGACCCGTGGACGCGATTTAGAGAGAGAATTACGCCACCGCACAAACCTAGAATTGCACTGTGCCACTCTCACTGAATATATTAGAGTTCAGAGAATTCCACGGGGCCTACGAGTACCCCTTCGTCCCACCCTCTTCTCTGACTCCACTGAATATTGTCAAAAATATGAACAAATACTTAACAAGTGCTCTTTCGACCTCATGCTTTTAACCGTAGAGAACTTGCAAAAGGCCATAGCTACCAGCACCGAGCAAGTTGGCTCCATCGAGGCACAACTGTCTTCCACGGGGACACCAGAGGAAATCTCCTCCTTAAAATCACAGATAAATAACAACATAATTCAACACAGAAAGGACATAGAGGATCGCAAGCGCCAGAAATTTGCCCGAGATCTAGAGGACTATAACCTAGATCGTGTCTACAAGTGGCGAGAGAGACCCTCTTCATGGCGACCTTCCTATCGTCCAGGTCAAAGATCTTCAACCGATGCCTCTACCTCCGGCTCAGAACAGGACAGAGGTGGCCTTTCTTCTGCTCCTATTCCTTTTTTAGGCCCACGCAGACGCCAAACAAGACGAAGAGGACCAGACGGGGGCACAGACCGAAGGGACAATCTGAATCAAATACGGACAACTCGTTCCCAGGTATGTGCCCACTCGTCATTAACATCTCATCC
>JARQOD010000009.1:76285022-76340607 GCA_033576555.1 Oophaga sylvatica
CCCCTCCTCACAGGAGATTGATCTTCTCCAGTGCAGGTAAGATAATTACAGGTTACCTGAAACTGTATCCTGCAAGTAACCTACAATTCACTGCTGATTCATAATACTGCAATATACCAGCTTTTAATTATCTAACTATCCGGTTTTGTAGAGTGGGTCAGATATACAGAGAAAAAAAAGTGTACTAAAAATATAAACTCACAACAAATTGTATCAAAAGTTTACAGATGTTTTAGTTACATTTCTTTCTTCCTGATTTTTCACCATAAACCTAAACACTTCACCCCTGGATACTAGGGGAGATAGGTGTGAAGGAAAGAAAAATACACTGCTGCTCAATTTGGTATATTTGCTATTTAGAAAACAGAAAACATGGGTACTGATGAGATGTCGACATTTATGGCCATGGATTCTTTACCGACTATTAATAAATATATTTGAGAAGCACTTACCCTCTACACCCTATGAGAGAGACACTGCCAGACTCCATTGGCAGGAAATTGTCTTGAACAAAAGGATTGTTTATTGAAATTCCAAGTGCCCGATCTTTCTGTTCCCCAACATCATCTATCAAAGGAAAGTTGACAACCCAACATACACAATGCATGGTTAACCAATCCTCCCAAAATTTTAGTATCTGCCACATGCTAAACTTAGTCTTCTAATCTCCCATGGATGAAATGTATTTTAATATTATTTCTCTATGTACTAGGGCCCTGATTCATCAGTATTGTTTCTACAGTTTTGTGGATTAATTTGTGCTTTTTTGTGGCTTTGGTATTTACGCCTTATTCTCTATATACGTTTGGCGCCACTTTTTAAGTTATCTTTCTTTTTTAAGTCTTATTTTATATTTTTCATCTACAAATTTTCTTGTCTTTTCTTATCTTTTCTTATCTAGATGGTTTAGACAGATTCAGGAATTATGACTTTTACCAAATATTGCATTTTCAAAACACATCTCATCCAGTCCTCATCCTGGGGAGTTTTCCATTTTAGAACTTTTTAAAGGATATTTTGACTTTTTTTGCAACAAATTCTTCAAATGATGCACGCGTCCCATAAATTTGGCGCAAAATCAAAAATGCTTTTATTTTTGTCTTTAATACAGTAAAGATGTATATCTTCGTACTGTGTTAGCCAGTAGATAGAAAAATATTTAGAGTTGAGAGTCCTCAGTGGTTGATACCTTTTAATGGCTAACTGAAAAGATGGTAACAAATTGCAAGCTTTCGAGACTACTCAGGTCTCTTCATCAGGCTAAACTAATATTATTAGTTCAGCCTGATGAAGAGACCTGAGTAGTCTCGAAAGCTTGCAATTTGTTACCATCTTTTCAGTTAGCCATTAAAAGGTATCAACCACTGAGGACTCTCAACTCTAAATATTTTTTTGTCTTTAATTAATTTTTGAAACTTTTTAGCACCAAAAGTCACAAAACACTTTAAAATGTTTGCGCCAAATTGAAAACTTCTCCAGAAATCTTACCAGGAATTGCAACAACAAAATGCGACTGCATTTTATCAATTTGTCTAATACATGCTGATGAGCTAAGTTATTAAGGAAAAATAAAAAAGACTTAAAATCAATGACAACTTAAAAAGTGGCTCAAAACATATAGAAAATAATGCACAAGTAAAAAAGCCATTAAAATAAAACAAATTACTCAAAAAAAGTGGAGAAACAGCAATGATGAATCGGGGACTAAGTCTCCTAATCTCACATGGATGAAATATCTTTTCACATTTGTTATCCTGGACGATTACTCAAGGTTTTTGAGGGCTGACAAAACTTACCACATTATATGACATGGGTGCTTCCCTACAGTTGTCTCAAAATAGGGACCCTATTATCTCAGAAAAGGGACCTCATTAAATAGATGTTGGTCCAATGATCTTTCTCATTTGAACATTAAATTTGCCTGGATATTGATGTGTTTTCAAAGGGGAGAATAGAGAATGTCACTGCTGGAAACAATTGGTGGTGCCTGATCCTTATTCTTCCACCATCATCTGTTGGGAACAATGTGTCACGCGGTCTTATGATATGTGTACGATGTCAGTAAACTATTCTTAAAAGAACAACACTCTATACAACATATAGATTAGCAACATCAGCATGTAAATATAGAATAGATTTACCTGACACGATATCCGTTGAACTCAGGGTTAATCTTGAGGACTTGATACACTGTCACAGGAAAGAGGAGGACCGGGGGTCTAACCTGACCCTAAACTGGGGTCCTAACTAATCCCTCACCTTGGAGGTACTGATAATGGTTCAGAGGTCCAAGTCTCCAGCCTAACCCTGTCTCCTATCAGTCCCTGAACCCTGTAATCAGTCCTAAGAAGGATTCTGATTACCACCAAAGGGATATGGGCTGATCTCTGCTAAATACACAGATTAGACATATAAGACAGACTGGAGAAAACACAGACTTGCATACACACTCAAACACAGAAGGAACATAAAAGATCTGGGATATTAAACTCTAAGCAAGGTGAGCTTAAAACAACTAAGGAGCTCTTTAACTTAAGTCTATACAGATACAATCCTATCTGTGGTCTGCATGAAGAATTTCACTGGCAACTCCCAACACAGACAACCAGAGATTTAAAGGAAACCAATCAACAAATAATTAATTGCAGCCGGGAGAAACTGCACCCAGTCCCAGAACTGAGCACAGACAGAATTAACTCCCTAACTGCCAAACACAAAGAAACAGCAACTCAGCTGTGAGAAGTCAGAATGTGCAACCGCGACGATCTTCGTGGCGATGCACACATGACAGTACCCCCCCTTCTACGAGGGGCCTCCGGACCCTCAGGGCCAGGTTTGCCCGGGTGAGTTCTGTGGAAGGTCCGCACCAAACGATCTGCGTTAATGTCAGACGCAGGAACCCACGTCCTCTCCTCTGGACCATACCCTTCCAATGCACCAAGTACTGAAGGGACCGGCGATTCAGACGTGAGTCAATGATCTTTGACACTTGAAACTCCAAGTTACCATTGACCACCACTGGAGGAGGAGGTAGAGGTGATGGTCTGACTGGTGCCACGTACCTCTTAAGTAATGACTTGTGGAACACATTGTGGATTTTAAACGTAGGAGGGAGGTCCAGACGAAATGCCACAGGATTAATTATGGAACTGATCCTGTACGGCCCGATGAATCTGGGGCCCAGCTTCCAGGAGGGAACTTTAAGTTTTATATTCCTGGTAGACAACCATACCAGATCGTTCACATTAAGATCTGGACCAGAAACTCTCCTCCTATCAGCCATACGTTTATAACGGTTCCCCATAGCACTCAGATTATTCAATACACCTCTCCACACTGAAGCAAGTGACGACGAGAAACGCTCCTCCTCAGGAACCCCAGAAGGGCCCCCCCCATTGAATGTACAAAACTGGGGATGAAAACCATATGCCCCAAAAAACGGGGACTTACCAGTGGACTCGCTCCGCCTGTTGTTAAGAGCGAACTCTGCCAGAGGCAAGAAAGAAGACCAGTCCTCCTGGTTCTCTGAGACAAAACACCGAAGATAAGTCTCTAGGCTTTGATTCAGACGCTCTGTCTGACCATTGGTCTGCGGATGAAAAGCCGAGGAAAATGACAATTGCATCCCCCGACGTAAACAAAATGCCCTCCAAAACTTGGACACAAACTGAGACCCCCTATCTGACACCACATCAGAAGGCAACCCATGAAGTCTCACAATCTCCCCAATGAACACCTGCGCCAGAGTTTTAGCATTAGGGAGGGCAGGAAGAGCAATGAAATGTGCCATCTTACTGAACCTGTCAACAACCACCAGTATGACAGTCTTCCCTGACGACTGAGGAAGGTCCGTGATGAAGTCCATAGACAAATGAGTCCATGGACGCTCCGGAAGTTTCAAGGGTAAGAGGGTCCCAGACGGACGGGTATGAGGGGTCTTAGAGCGAGCACAAACCCCACAGGACGCGACAAAAGTTAAAACATCTTTATTAACGTTAGGCCACCAAAACCGGCGAGAAAGGAGATCTAAAGTAGCCTTACTCCCTGGATGTCCTGCTAAAGCAGAATTATGATGTGCCTCAATAACCTTTTGTCTCAACTGATTTGGGACAAACAGTCTCCCTGGAGGTCCTGCAGGGGCGTCCCCCTGAGCCTCTAACACCTCCTCCTCAAGCTCAGAACATACAGCCGACACTACCACCCCCTCCTGAAGGATAGGAATCGGGTCATCCATTTTCCCGGCCCCTGGGAAACTGCGAGACAAGGCATCCGCCTTAACATTCTTAGATCCAGGGCGATAAGTGACAACAAATTAAACCTGGTAAAAAACAACGACCATCGAGCTTGTCTGGAATTCAGACGCTTAGCAGATTCCAAATACAGCAGGTTCTTGTGATCAGTAATGACGGTGACCGGGTGGACTGCCCCCTCCAAAAAGTGACGCCATTCTTCAAAAGCCAACTTAATGGCCAAAAGTTCCCTATTGCCGATATCATAATTCCTTTCGGCGGACGACAATTTTTTAGAAAAGAAAGCGCACGGATGCCATTTACCATGGGACGGACCCTGGGACAATATTGCACCCACCCCTACATCAGACGCGTCCACCTCCACAACGAACGGCTGTGATGCATCTGGTTGGATGAGAACGGGTGCCGAAGCAAAACATTTTTTCAAAGATCAAAAAGCTTGGCAAGCTTTGTCCGACCATTTAGAAAAATCCGTCCCTTTTCTTGTCATGTCAGTGAGAGGTTTGACAACAGATGAGAAATTACAAATAAATTTCCGGTAGTAGTTAGCAAACCCCAGAAAACGCTGCAGAGCCTTAAGATCCTCTGGCTGATCCCATTCAAGCACTGCTCTCACCTTTTCAGGGTCCATACGGAAACCGGAGTCTGACACAAAGAAACCCAAAAACTGAAGTTCCTGTACGGCGAATACACACTTTTCCAGTTTGGCGTATAGTTTATTGTCTCGCAAGATCTGCAACACCTGTCTCACATGCTCCTGGTGAGACACAAGATCTGGTGAGTAAATTAAAATGTCATCCAAATATACGACCACAAACAGCCCCACCAGATGACGAAAAATGTCATTAACAAAATGTTGGAATACTGCTGGTGCAGTAGTCAGACCAAAAGGCATGACAAGGTTCTCATAATGTCCCTCCGGCGTGTTAAACGCCGTTTTCCACTCATCCCCCTCTTTTATCCTAATCAGATTATACGCCCCCCTGAGATCCAATTTAGAGAACCATTTGGCGCCAACAATTTGATTGAAGAGATCAGGAATCAGAGGGAGTGGATACGGATCTCGAACAGTAATCCGATTAAGTTCGCGGAAATCCAAGCAAGGGCGTAGGCCTCCATCTTTTTTCTTCACAAAGAAGAACCCCGCGGCCACTGGGGAAGATGAAGGTCTAATATGCCCTTTGGCCAGACTTTCCGAAATATAATCTTTCATAGCCTGCCTCTCAGGACCAGAAAGGTTATATAACCTAGCTTTAGGTAACTTAGCATCAGGAAGTAAATTAATAGAGCAGTCATACACGCGATGAGGAGGCAACTCCTGACACCCCTCCTCAGAGAACACATCCCCAAAGTCCTCCAAAAAAGGAGGCAAAGTACTAGGCACGACCGCACTGATGACTGTGTTCATGCAGTTACTTTTGCAAAACTCACCCCATTGGCTTATATCTCTGGACTGCCAATTAATCACAGGGTTATGTTTAACCAACCAAGGAAGTCCCAACACAATAGGAGTAGGTAGACCCTCCAACACATAACAAGATAATAGTTCCCTATGTATTGCCCCTACCCGAAGGTCAATGTTATGAACCTCATGAACAAAGCTACCTTGGCCGAGAGGCCTGGCGTCAATGGAGAATATAGGGATCGGTTTGACCAATACACTCAGATGCATACCTTGAGCCTGAGCAAACTGAGCGTCAACCAGATTAGCCCCGGACCCACTATCAAGAAGAACAGAAAATCTCTCCACTCTCGTACCAACCACCACCTCCACTGGTACAAGGAACTGAGAAGAACTAGCGGACGAAATACATACTCCCAGGTTGTCGTCCACCACACAACCTGGGATTAACAGTTTTCCGGCGACTTTTTGCTCAACAAGGCACGGGATGGACATCCCTCAACAAAATGTCCCTCTTTCCCGCAGAAGAAACACCTTCTAGTCCTGCGGCGTACCGCCAATCCCCGCCTACAAAATGATGTCCCTCCCAACTGCATAGGCTCCTCCGAACAGACAAGGGGAACCTCAACATAAGGGACTTTAGTAGTAGGTGGAGTAACAACAGGGGGCGGAGTTACCTCGCACCTCTCCCGGAGCCGTCTATCAGTACGGATAGCTAGGGCCATAGCAGCCTCCAGTGATGGAGGAGAATCATACTGAGCCAAAACGTCCTTTAATTTGTCAGAAAGCCCATGACAAAACTGGCTCCTAAGAGCTGGGTCATTCCACTGAGTATCTGTGGCCCATCTACGGAACTCAGAAGCAAATTCCTCCGCCGGACGATCTCCCTGCTGTATCTTACGTAATTTTGTCTCAGCAAGAGAGACCCGATCTGGGTCATCATATACCAAACCCAGGGCAGTAAAAAATCGATCTACTGACTGTAGAGCCGGGGATCCCGGAGGAAGGGAGAAGGCCCAGGATTGAGGGTCCCCTTGTAGGAGCGAGATAACAATTCCCACTCTCTGCTCTTCACTCCCTGATGATCGAGGCCGAAGCCGAAAATACAATTTACAGCTTCCCTGAAGGTAAAAAATTTGTCTCGCCCACCAGTGAACCTGTCCGGGAGAGCTACTTTAGGTTCAAATCTGGTTTGCTCCGAGGGAGACAAAACTTTGGACTTAATGTCCGTCAGCTCCATGGATAATCCCTGCAACTGCAGAGCCAGCTGGGCTACTGGATCCATGGCAACTGGGAATAATTTTATGGGCCAGTGAAAATGTCACGCGGTCTTATGATATGTGTACGATGTCAGTAAACTATTCTTAAAAGAACAACACTCTATACAACATATAGATTAGCAACATCAGCATGTAAATATAGAATAGATTTACCTGACACGATATCCGTTGAACTCAGGGTTAATCTTGAGGACTTGATACACTGTCACAGGAAAGAGGAGGACCGGGGGTCTAACCTGACCCTAAACTGGGGTCCTAACTAATCCCTCACCTTGGAGGTACTGATAATGGTTCAGAGGTCCAAGTCTCCAGCCTAACCCTGTCTCCTATCAGTCCCTGAACACTGTAATCAGTCCTAAGAAGGATTCTGATTACCACCAAAGGGATATGGGCTGATCTCTGCTAAATACACAGATTAGACATATAAGACAGACTGGAGAAAACACAGACTTGCATACACACTCAAACACAGAAGGAACATAAAAGATCTGGGATATTAAACTCTAAGCAAGGTGAGCTTAAAACAACTAAGGAGCTCTTTAACTTAAGTCTATACAGATACAATCCTATCTGTGGTCTGCATGAAGAATTTCACTGGCAACTCCCAACACAGACAACCAGAGATTTAAAGGAAACCAATCAACAAATAATTAATTGCAGCCGGGAGAAACTGCACCCAGTCCCAGAACTGAGCACAGACAGAATTAACTCCCTAACTGCCAAACACAAAGAAACAGCAACTCAGCTGTGAGAAGTCAGAATGTGCAACCGCGACGATCTTCGTGGCGATGCACACATGACACAATGACTGTCATCAGGTCCCACTGATACCAATAGGCTTGGCTGACTTTCGTCTAATGTTAATGGGAACCTTTAGACTCATATGTCTCAGTCTACACTATTATTTCCAAGAAGAGGACATCATCTGCCATTGATATGGTGCCACGAGGGTGTCACGTCCTCCTGGAAGACCTGGAGTTAAACGGTCATGTTGGGTAATGAATCGCAGTTCTTCTTTAGAGATGGGGTGATTTCTGTTTCTATATTAAATGGATTTCGTTTCCTCTGGTGCTGAAGAGGTTAATGACTCTTTATATGCTGGTCAGAAACATGCAGCTCCATTTCAGCTGCTTCTGATCTGATCATTACCTCTTCCTATATAAACTGTTCAGTCGTTCTTGTCCCTGCCGGTGAAAGATTTGTCTTCCTGTGCTGTGTGCTAAAGCTGAGTGGTTGGAGTAGAGTTGTTGTAGTAGTGTTTTGTGGTTTGCTGTAGTACGTGTGTGTTTATCTCCTGGTCCTTGTTCCCATTTAGTTTATTTTTCCCTGTCCCTATCCTCCTCATCATTGCTGATTTGTGCTTTTGTATGATAGAGGTTTTCTGTGATCCCTGTTTTGTCTTTATGTCTTGTTTACCTTACAATTCTGTTCTGTGCCTCACGGGATGGGGAGGTAACAGATTAGCGTTAAACAGGAGCATAGCAAGGTCGGAGACTCGGGCCTCTCTACCTTTTAAGAGTGCCCCCGGGACAGGGGTAGTTAGGGTCCCAGTTCCAGGGACAGTTTGAGGCCCCTGTCCCTTACTGAAGACCGTCACAGCATGACATATTGGTGAAGACATAGATCAGATTTATATGGGGAGGAAAGTTGTTCTGTTTTGGTTTTAATGAAAGTAAATACAGATTGTAATTTTGTATGGACATTTACAAAACACTGGAATAACAGTAAATAGTAATTATCGTCCAGAAATAAAACCCTCCACATTAGCAGCCTCTACTAGGAATCTAATTACTGTTGTCAACTGTACCTGTGATCTGTAATTTGGGCAATCTCCTCCTTGTCTTTGTAATACAATCCCACATGCCACGTGCGTCCCAGTCATTGTACTTACAGTAAAAGTTTCTTAATCCTAGTTTTTGGAAAGTCACCAGTTCCGGCCTCGGCCCCTTCATTATGTTACTTTTATGATGATGATATGTTCACAGCCAGTTACCAAAAATAGATATCCCCATGTTAATAATCCGACAGGAAATCCTTCTCCCACCTTCTGCCGAGAGCGCGACGTCAAGGACTGAAGACAGAGCAGATGGTTTCCTTAAAAGTCTCCATCTGATCTGCTATTGATAATTTATATTAAGGCGATCTAGAAAACGAGTCCACAGACTAGTAAAGCAGAACAGAACTCGTCACAAAGACTAATTGTTAGAAACAGGTGTCATCCCCTCCAAAGGCTACAGAAATATGTTTTAGATGCCAAGAAAAAAAACAAGGAATATAGCAAGCATCCGCTGGGTTAGATGTTTGGCTTAAAACTTGAAGGATAATTTTTGAACAACCTTTGAGGTCCGTTGGGTTTGAAGATGTTCCAATAAGGCAAACAAAGGTTGTTCCACTGCAGGATACTCAGCGATCAACTGTGATTGGTGTGGAACCTAGGAGTAACAGTTAAATTTCCCTGCAGTGCCCCCAGAGGTGATATGAAGAATAACAATTTTAGTTTTTCTGGAAATCGAGATGAGTAAATCACTTCAAGGCAAACTGAATTTGGTGATAAAATATTCTAATTCCCCAGAATCAGAATTCTTTTGTAATTTGATTCTAGAGGGTCTAGAAGAACGGTGACTGCTGACATTTTATTGGATTCAAAAGGGCCTTGAAGAGGTTAATTTATTTTAAAATTAATACTCACCTGGCTCTCATCTTTCACCTTTGATCCGGAAGACGCTGAAGACGCGAAGCTTTGGAAGATGCTGAAGATGCCAGACATTGGAAGATGCTGAAGATGCCAGGCTTTGGAAGATGCTTAAGATGCCAGGCACTGGAAGATGCTGAATATGCCAGGCACTGAAAGATGCTGAAGATGCCAAGCATTGGAAGATGCAGAAGATGCCAGGCACTGGAAGATGCTGAAGATGCAAAGCATTGGAAGATGCAGAAGATGCCAGGTATTGGAAGATGCTGAAGATGCCAGGGACTGGAAGATGCTGAAGATGCCAGGCATTGGAAGATGCTGAAGATGCCAGGCACTGGAAGATGCTGAAGATGCAAAGCATTGGAAGATGCTGAAGATGCCAGGTATTGAAAGATGCTGAAGATGCCAGGCACTGGTAGATGCTGAAGATGCCAAACATTGGAAGAAGCTGAAGATGCCAGGCACTGGAAGATGCTGAAGATGCCAAGCATTGGAAGATGCAGAAGATGCCAGGCACTGGAAGATGCTGAAGATGCAAAGCATTGGAAGATGCAGAAGATGCCAGGTATTGGAAGATGCTGAAGATGCCAGGGACTGGAAGATGCTGAAGATGCCAAGCATTGGAAGATGCTGAAGATGCCAGGCACTGGAAGATGCTGAAGATGCAAAGCATTGGAAGATGCAGAAGATGCCAGGTATTGGAAGATGCTGAAGATGCCAGGCACTGGAAGATTCTGAAGATGCCAAGCATTGGAAGAAGCTGAAGATACCAGGCACTGGAAGATGCTGAAGATGCCAAGCATTGGAAGATGCTGAAGATGCCAGGCACTGGAAGATGCTGAAGATGCAAAGCATTGGAAGATGCTGACGATGCCAGGTATTGGAAGATGCTGAAGATGCCAGGCATTGGAAGATGCTGAAAATGCCAGGCACTGGAAGATGCTGAAGATGCCAAGCAATGGAAGATGCTGAAGATGCCAGAATGTAAGGTTCTATGTATATATTCCTGAAACTCAGTTTGTTCGTCAGCCATTTTACTTTCTGTCTTGCTGCAGCTATCTTGCCCTCAGTCAAAATGGAGTTTCCAGCTTGCATGTTCCTGCCCTGATTCTCTCCTTTGCTTCTTAAGCAGCCACAGCTGAGCAATCAGTGCTTCAGAATCTAGCCTGCAGTGAACCTGTGACTTGACTCCTGTAAGCCTTGGACCTTGTACTCCAGCTATTCCTACTGAGGAACTCTGAAGCACTTGTGGACTCTGAACCCTGCTCTTTGAAAGACCCACGTTTGCATGGACTTACGGTAACAGAGAAGAAGATCCTGAATCTGTATTGGAGAGTGATTGCTGAGCTTGGATTACTCTGGCCTGCTGTGTCTCCTGTTTCTGTGTCTGCAAACTGTGTGACTATTTCTGCCAACTTGTATGAAGTAATACAGGACTTTTCTATATCAAACCTGTGACTCCTGTGTTTTCATCGCACCCAAGCACAAGACGCTATATGAACTGTACTACATACATTACAAGATTCTGAAGCCAAAACGTTAGTGTCTGCTGGGTCTGGAAGGCTGTGTCTGCTGTACTGTGGATATCAGACGTCCGGTTGTACTTTCTGTGATGACAGTGGTTGTGACTTCTCACAACCATTCCAGGTGAGCAATTCCCTTAAGTTTTTTCTTTTTTGCAGTGTTACCACAGGTAAACACTATTGTTTTTTTTTTTTGTTTTTTTTTCCTTTCTTTTCTCTTTTCTGTCTGCTGTAACTCTGGATATCAGATGTCTGGTTGAAACTTTCTGTGATGATAGTGGTTGTGACTTCTCACAACCATTCCAGGTGAGCAGTTCCCTTAATTTTTTTTTCTCTCTGCAGTGTTGCCACAGGTGAACACTATTGTTTTTTTTTCTCTCCTCTTCTTCCAGTAATCCTGTCTTAAAAGATCTGGAAAATGGAGGCCCGCATAAAGGAACTTTGCAGAGTGACTGATAATATCCTTGCAGATTTGCAGAATATAAAGACCCGTTTTACAAATCTACAGGACCTCAATAATCACAATTTGCAAGTGGTTGGACAGACTACCCAGGATTTGCGAGCCAGGATTGAGGTTCTAGAGGGGCGAGTCCAGGCTCCTGCCGTAGCCCCGAGTGCTGGGATTCCTAAGTTGCCCCCTTTTCGTTTTGGCGGTGAACGTGAGAAATTCAGGGGATTTATTAATCAATGCAATCTTTTTTTTTCTGCACATGCTTCACAATTTCCCACTGAACGATCTAAGGTGCTTACTATAATTATGTTGCTTACCAACAAGGCTTTAATGTGGGCAAACCCTCTGATTGCGACTGAGGATGATTGTTTGAATCACCTTGATGATTTTATTTCAGCCATGGGGCAGGTGTTTGATGACCCCAATCGAGGTGCAACAGCTGAAGCAGCCATGTTAGCTTTGCGCCAAGGTAAGCACTCGGTAGCTGAATATGCCTTGGATTTCAGGAGATGGGCCCTTGATACCACCTGGGACAGTTCCGCCAAAAAATCTATTTTTCGAAAGGGGTTATCTCCACTGATTAAGGATGAACTTGCTCGTGCCGACCCTCCCACTGCGTTAGGTGACTTTATTAACTACTGCATCCGTATTGATACTCGTCTGACTGAACGCAGGCAAGAGAGATGGTTCGAAAGCAATCGTACTAACCTTTTCCTACCTTCCTCTCCAGCTAAGGAACCTTTGAGTAGGATTACTCGGGAACCTGAACCTGAACCCATGCAGGTAGACTCTTTACAACGACGGGTTAGTGATGCACGCAAGGAACATCGTTTTAAGGAGAATCTATGTTTCTATTGTGGTAAGTCAGGGCACTTCATTATAAACTGCCCCAGCCGTTCTCGTAAGACTACTGCAGCACTCATTCATTGTGAGTGTTGCGAGAGGGGATCTGTCAGGTCCGAGCCTCAGGCTCCAGAGAGATCTGCAGCAACAGATCTTGATTTCTCGGACTTAAACTCCGTTACCTCTGAGGACGTTGACTCTGTAAACGCTGCCATTTTTCAAGTTTCCTCAGCGGTGTCCCAGCTGAGTTGTAAGAAAAACAATTCTCATTGCTTTCTTTCCATCAAACTCTGGGTTGACTCAGCTTGGGTGTCTAGCTCTGCTATGATCGACTCAGGGGCAAGTGGAAATTTTATGGATGTCTCCTTTGCTCTGAAACAGGGAATACGTTCAGTGAAGAAGGCTACTCCAGTACAGATGGAAACTGTGGATGGCTCCCTGCTGACCTCTGGACCAGTGGATCAGGAAACAGAGCCTTTGAGGGTTCTTATGGGTAAAGATCATCAAGAGAAACTGTCCTTTATGCTTATCTCTTCTCCCCACTTTCCCATTATTCTAGGGCTACCATGGCTGCAGGCTCAGAATCCTACCATTAACTGGGAGACCAAGGAATTACACTTTCCAGAGAAACAGATGAGTCCAAAAGTTTCAGCTTGCTCTGTTCCTAAAGGAATCATGTCAGTCCCTGAACTACCAGCTGTATACCAGGACTATGTGGATTTATGTGACAAGAAGAACGCTGACCAGCTTCCTCCTCACCGTCCATATGATTGTCCAATTGAATTATTGCCTGGAGCAGAGATACCTTTTGGTAAGATCTACCCCCTGGTGGGGCCCGAGCTAAAGGCTTTAAAGGATTACATAGATGAAAATCTAGCCAAGGGCTTCATACGCCCCTCTTCATCTCCTGCAGGTGCACCCATCTTCTTTGTAAAGAAGAAAGATGGATCTCTGAGACCATGCGTAGACTATAGGGAACTCAATAAGGTTACTATTAGAAACCGTTATCCATTGCCTTTAATCTCTGAGTTATTGGAGAGAGTGCGACATGCCAAAATTTTTTCTAAACTAGATCTTCGTGGGGCCTATAACTTAGTCCGTATTAGACCTGGGGATGAATGGAAGACTGCATTCAGGTCACGCTATGGACACTTTGAATATCTAGTTATGCCTTTTGGTCTGAGTACCGCCCCAGCCACTTTCCAACACTTGGTGAATGACATCTTCAGGGATCTCCTAGATACATTCGTGGTAATTTATTTGGATGATATTCTAATTTTTTCTAACTCCACAGAGGAACATCATGGACATGTGAGAATGGTCTTGGAACGTCTAAGACAAAATCATCTTTACATCAAACTTGAAAAGTGTGAATTCCATAGGACCGAAATTCAATTTCTGGGGTATGTACTGTCTACACAAGGAATTAGTATGGATGGAAGCAAAACCCAAGCCATCAAGGATTGGCCAAGTCCTAGAAATGTGAAGGAGGTACAGCGCTTCATCGGGTTTGCCAACTTCTATAGACGTTTCATTAGAAATTTCTCTGAGGTAGTGTCACCTATCACTCAACTTACCTGGAAAGAGTCTAGGTTTTCCTGGACTCCCCAAGCCCAGGAAGCATTTTCCCGTCTAAAAGATAAATTTACCACTGCACCTATCCTAGTACATCCCAACCCCGAGCTTGCCTTCATAATAGAGGTGGATGCTTCAGACTGTGCCGTTGGAGCTATACTCTCTCAGAGAACAGGTGAGAAGAATGTCTTGCATCCCTGTGCCTTCTTTTCCCAGCAGTTGTCTTCGGCTGAGAGGAACTACGATGTGGGCAATAGAGAGTTGTTGGCCATTATTGCCGCCTTCAAAGAATGGAGACACCTTCTTCAGGGAGCTGCACAGCAAATAGTCGTCCTGACAGACCATCGTAACCTTGAGTTTATCAGGTCGGCTAAGTGCCTGACTCCTCGCCAGGCTCGCTGGAATCTTTTCTTAAACCAATTTAATTTTATCATCTCTTATAGACCAGGATCGCGCAATGGAAAGGCTGATGCACTCTCTAGGATTTACTCAGCAGAGACACGTCCAATTACTCCTCCTAAGACTATTCTTCCTGACTCTAGATTCCTAGGAGTAATTCATAATCAAGACCTACTTAAGGACATCAAGGAAGCATACCATGCGGATTCCTTTTTGGCACAACCCCCAAGGGACGTAAGTCTTGTCTTTAAGAATGGTGTGTGGATTCAGGGACAACGCCTGTATATTCCTGAAACAGTCAGATTGAGAGTATTGCAACTCATTCACGATTCCAAGATAGCTGGGCATAGAGGAATTCTAAAGACACAGGAATTTCTTTCTCGTTTCTTTTGGTGGCCCACTTGCAGGAAGGATGTTTTGAATTATGTCACTTCATGTGAGGTCTGTGCAAGATGCAAAACACCTCGCTCCTCACCAACTGGTCTGTTACAGCCTCTTCCCACCCCGTCCCGCCCGTGGGGATCCATTTCTATGGACTTCATTGTGGAGTTACCAACCTCTCAGGGGAAGAACACCATTCTAGTGGTGGTTGACCGTCTAACAAAGGCAGCTCATTTTATCCCTTGTGTCGGCTTACCCACTGCAAAACAGACATCAGATTTGATGATTAAAGATGTGTTTCGCTTACATGGAGTACCGGATGAGGTTATTTCGGATCGAGGGGTGCAATTCACTTCTAGGTTTTGGCAAAATTTCTGTGCAGCATTGGACATTAAAGTAAACCTTTCTTCTGCTTTTCATCCCCAGACTAATGGACAGACCGAACGAACCAATCAAACCCTGGAGCAGTATCTCCGCTGCTTTATCTGCCACCTACAGGATGATTGGGTGGATCTACTTCCATTAGCTGAGTTCTCGTATAACAACTCTCAGAGTGCCTCCACTAAACAGTCTCCTTTTTACTCTAATCTAGGTTATCATCCTAACATTCTACCACGATTTCCCATAGAAACGCCTTTACCAGCAGTGGCTGAAAGAATCACGTCTTTACAGAAGAATATGGATCTTCTAAAGGAAAATCTGGAATCGGCTCAAGAAAGGTACAAGAAAGCAGCAGATAAATTTCGTAAACCTGCACCAGCTTTCAAGGTAGGAGACTTGGTCTGGCTGTCAACCAGAAATCTTAAGTTAAGGATTCCATCGTCTAAGTTGGGACATAAGTACATTGGACCCTATAAAATCAGTAAAATTATAAGTGCCGTTGCTTGTCGTCTTCAACTGCCCAGAACTATGAGAATCCACCCTGTCTTTCATGTATCCCTACTAAAGGCTGCGACACCCAATACGTTTCCTGGACGTTCCTCTCCTTGCCCTGACCCAGTGCTAGTCGATGGTCAGGAAGAATTTGTGGTGGAAAGGATTTTAGATTCCAGGTTGTATAGAAATCAGTTACAGTATCTGATTAAATGGCAGGGCTACCCAGTGGAGGACAACTCATGGGAACCGGTCAATAACGTTAATGCTCCTCGCTTGCTCCGTCAGTTTCATCAGAGGTACCCACACAAGCCTGGTCTGAGGTCATCCGGAGGTTGTCCTTAAGGGGGAGTAATGTAAGGTTCTATGTATATATTCCTGAAACTCAGTTTGTTCGTCAGCCATTTTACTTTCTGTCTTGCTGCAGCTATCTTGCCCTCAGTCAAAATGGAGTTTCCAGCTTGCATGTTCCCGCCCTGATTCTCTCCTTTGCTTCTTAAGCAGCCACAGCTGAGCAATCAGTGCTTCAGAATCTAGCCTGCAGTGAACCTGTGACTTGACTCCTGTAAGCCTTGGACCTTGTACTCCAGCTATTCCTACTGAGGAACTCTGAAGCACTTGTGGACTCTGAACCCTACTCTTTGAAAGACCCACGTTTGCATGGACTTACGGTAACAGAGAAGAAGATCCTGAATCTGTATTGGAGAGTGATTGCTGAGCTTGGATTACTCTGGCCTGCTGTGTCTCCTGCTTCTGTGTCTGCAAACTGTGTGACTATTTCTGCCAACTTGTATGAAGTAATACAGGACTTTTCTATATCAAACCTGTGTCTCATGTATGTTCATCGCACCCAAGCACAAGACGCTATATGAACTGTACTACATACATTACACAGGCATTGGAAGACGCTGAAGATGCCAGGCATTGGAAGACGCTGAAGATGCCAGGCACTGGAAGATGCTGAAGATGCCAAGCATTGTAAGATGCTGAAGATGCCAGGCATTGGAAGACGCTGAAGATGCCAGGCACTGGAAGATGCTGAAGATGCCAAGCATTGGAAGATGCTGAAGATGCCAGGCATTGGAAGACGCTGAAGATGCCAGGCATTGGAAGACGCTGAAGATGCCAAGCATTGGAAGATGCTGAAGATGCCAGGTATTGGAAGACGCTGAAGATGCCAGGTATTGGAAGACGCTGAAAATGCCAGGCACTGGAAGATGCTGAAGATGCCAGGCTCAGGAAGATGCTGAAGATGCCAAGCATTGGAAGATGCTGAAGATGCCAGGCACTGAAAGATGCTGAAGATGCCAGGCACTGGAAGATGTTGAAGATGCCAGGCATTGGAAGATGCTGAAGATGCCAGGCAATGTTAGATGCTGAAGATGCCAGGCACTGGAAGATGTTGAAGATGCCAGGTATTGGAAGATGCTGAAGATGCCAGGCATTGGAAGATGCTGAAGATGCCAGGCACTGGAAGATGCTGAAGATGCCAGTCATTGGAAAATGCTGAGGATGCCAGGCATTGGAAGATGCTGAAGATGCCAGGCATTGGAAGATGCTGAAGATGCAAGGCATTGGAAGATGCTTAAGATGCCAGGCATTGGAAGATGCTGAAGATGCAAGGCATTGGAAGATGCTTAAGATGCCAGGAACTGGAAGATGCTGAAGATGCCAGGCATTGGAAGATGCTGAAGATGCCAAGCATTCTAAGATGCTGAAGATGCCAGGCACTGGAAGATGCTGAAGATGCCAGGCACTGGAAGATGCTGAAGATGCCAAGCATTGGAAGATGCTGAAGATGCCAGGCATTGGAAGATGCTGAAGATGCCAGGCATTGGAAGATGCTGAAGATGCCAGGCATTGGAAGACGCTGAAGATGCCAGGCTTTGGAAGACGCTGAAGATGCCAGGCATTGGAAGATGCTGAAGATGCCAGGCACTGGAAGATGCTGAAGATGCCAGGCATTGGAAGATGCTGAAGATGCCAGGTATTGGAAGACGCTGAAGATGCCAGGCACTGGAAGATGCTGAAGATGCCATGCATTGGAAGACGCTGAAGATGCAAGGCATTGGAAAACGCTGAAGATGCCAGGCATTGGAAGATGCTGAAGATGCCAGGCATTGGAAGACGCTGAAGATGCCAGGCATTGGAAGATGCTGAAGATGCCAGGCACTGGAAGATGCTGAAGATGCCAGGCACTGGAAGATGCTGAAGATGCCAGGCATTGGAAGACGCTGAAGATGCCAGGTTATGGAAGATGCCTAAGATGCCAGGTATTGGAAGATGCTGAAGATATCAGGTTATGGAAGATGTTAAAGATGCCAGGCACTGGAAGATGCTGAAGATACTGAAGATACTCTGAATATGGACCACACCAGTGACTGGATGGGAGAAGATGACCGTACCAGAGCCGGGCTGTGCATCGGTTGAGGTGAGGAGTCATTTTTATTATTTTTTATATGAGAATATGTTTATTATGCTCTGGGATTTATAGAGACTTTATAATAATGTACAAGGGAATTGCATCAAATAAATTCAATGCAAATTGATTTTCTTGGCCAAACATAAGCGAACTGCTGAATTGGGATTTTGGCAGATTCGCTCATAACGAGCTGTAAGATTTTCTTGCTGACTTTTTTGGATCTTCTGACAAGACAGGGGGCTAAAAACAAGGATGGCGTCAGTAGTCTGACTTTGGCATTACATTGTCTTTACTAATGCGAGTTTACACTTTGTCTCGGAGTTTATTACACCACACACATCGCAACAACAAAGCGATCCTTCAGTTGTGTCTCTTTGAAGCATCAATTTTATTTTCTGCCCTCGATGTAGAATTCTTTCCTGTACACAATGTAATTCATTACATTACAAAGTGTAAGTGGATCCGAGCCTGCAGCTTTATTACAACTGTCAATCAAAATGATATAAATGCAGCCTCGAATTTCCCACTGTGTAATGGGTGAATTAATATGCTGATGTCCAAATCTTCTGTGAGAAGAGACAGAAGTGGTGAATTCAGATTGCACATAAGGGGTTAATAAGTCCTATGCAAAGGTGAAAATGTCTTTAGACCTTCAGATCAAACTTGGCTTGGCCCCATGGGGGTTGTCCAGTTTAGAAAACCCTTCTAATGCAGTGAATTCTGAGTTACTTATGGGGGTCCTCTGTTCAGTCCCCTCATTTTTTGCCCAGAGTGGAGAGAAGTTATCTCTTTTTCCCTGGAGGACCCGTCCTGCCCTGTGATACACAGACAACTTATTGATAGAAATGGGCACTGTGCAATACATCATTTTCCCTGTGGGGGCGCTGCAGGGAAATTTAACTCTTACTGCCGGAATTCTAAACAGATCACAGCTGATCACTAGGGATCTCAGAAGGGAACACTTTGTGACCTTCTTAACATCAAGGGATAATACTCTTCTAACAAGGGATTTTTAAAAAAACAGAACAATCATGGTTATAAAAGTTCACATCCTCCAAAAGTGGAAGTAAATTAAAAAAAAGCTTAATTTTTTTTTTTAAGTATTAAAGAAATAATAATGACTACAATTCCTCTAAAAACACTATTTTTTTATCATCTAAAAATTATCAAATTATAAAAAGTGTAAAAAAATATAAACAAAAAGTAAGAAAAGGGACATATAATTGGTGTCGTGATGTCCGGAAGGTTTCAACCTATAACTTAATTTCACTATTAAACCCATACAATAAAAAAAATTGCATAATTTTTGTTTTTAATTGATCTCACAAAGAATTGAATACAAAGCAATAAAAAGATTTATGTTCACCGAAATGCTACCAATAAAAGCAACTAATCCTACAAAAAAAAGAGTCATCTGCAGAAATAGTAAAAATGACCGCTCTCAGTAAATGTAGGCACAAAAACATTTTTTTTAATTTTTTTTTATTATGCAAAAGTAATAAAATATAAAACATATAAATATAGATACATTAGGTATTACCGTACCTTATTTGTGCTGACCAACAGACACATGTAGAAAGTCTGTGAATGCCATAAAAAAATAACCCCTCAATAAATGCAGAATTCCTGTTATCTTTTTGTATCTCTTTCAGCACAAAAAAAAGATAAAATCTGATCATTACATTTTATGCACAGGAGAATAGCTCCATTAAAACCACAAGTGGAACATAAAAGAAACCTTCATTTATCTATATGGAAATAAAAATGTTAGAACTTTCGAAATTTTGCGATGAAAAAGTGACACAAATTCTCAGGTCCGGGAGGTTCAAAATAGGTGGTGAAAGTCTTCCATAAACACAACACAAACAGACATACGCTAACTTTCGTCCTTTCTCTCCCATATATTTTTTTTTCATGTTTTCTATTTTTATTTGACAACTTATTTCAGTAATTGGCATCAGGGAAGTTTATGAGGTTTCACCGGATTCCTCAGGAGCTCGGTCATTGTATTTTTCTTTCCCGAGGAAGAAGATGAAGACGTGTCCAGTGATTTTTGCAACTCGTTCCCCGGGATTTATAGCGTGTGTGTGTGCAATGTTTCCTCTCTTCCTTGCGTGTAGCATTTATAGCTTTTTGGGATGAGGATGAGACACAGACCTCGTAGATGGAGAGTAAGGAAGGACATTTAATAACGCAGCAGATAATTAAAATGCGCGTTGCAGACATAATGAGGTTCTGTCATTGTCAAACTTTTGCCAAACTCCTGGAAAGCTGCGGACTGTTATGTCTCAAGTCATCATCTATGAATGATAACGTCTTAGTGACGGCTGATCACTGCGGCTGGGAACGGGAACTCCGACCATAAATACTCCGAAGCAATCAATATTTGCCATTTGTGTTTAGAAAAGATCATAGGATAAAGTGATACAATCACTGACGCATCGTAAAGAACTAAAAATGAACCTACTAATACCGAAAAGGGTCTTAGAGGGGTTCATCCGGGCTTAAAAGCGGAGCGGTCACCTCTCCTGACTCGTCCTCTTTTTAATAATTCCATTATTCCTAAAATAACAAATCTGGAACATTTCTTCTATTAAAGCTCTTCTGCATTATGCTGTTACTCAGCTCTTGGAAATGTATCAATAATTTGTCACATGGGTCTTACTAATTAGTCCTATATCCAGTGCCAGACCGTGCATCTCTATTACAAGAATACGTTTTTGGGAATGTGACATTTTTCAGAACTTGTCTGTTTTTGTAAATTTTTACATTCTTCATAACATATCAATTCTGAGGAATTCTTCTTAAAAATTATGATCTTCAGCTGAATAGTCATCATGGTATTTTTATATTTCCAGGAAGAATAAATGAGGAACGTCCCAATGAAGCCCTGGCGCTTTTATTATTTAGATGAATTAAGTCGCATATATCTCTGAGCCTAGACAAACATAGAAGCTGATCTGCAGGGGTCCTGGGGCTCAGACCACCACTGATTATTGGGGGGAATGCAGCAATTTGCAGTGGCAGGGGTATAGATGGGAGGCTACCATGATATGAGCCCCATGGGGATAAGTATTTATAAGGGGCAGCATCCAAACCTCTCTACGGCTACAAGGTAATCATTTGCCCCGAGTGATAGAGAGCGATGGAGGGACCATGGGCGACTTTCTGTGTCTTCACTTTCTATAAATTCCCCCCGACAACACGAAGTGTCTGTTCGGCATCGCTCGCCTACGGTTCAGATTTCAGCAGAATTTGCCACAATCTGGTGACTTCCCAAACTGCTACATTGTCCAGATCCTAATAATGTCATCATCTCAGGAAATGCGCAGAAACGTAACAAAGCGTAGAGCGGACGGTGTCACCCCCGCAGCTCTGTAAGGAAACGCCCGGCGGGTGGATAATACACCCGAGCCATGCCACATCAACATCACGGTAGGTGTGTGGGGGTAGACATCCTGGGTGCTAAAGATGGCACCAACAAGACGCTGCCTAGAGGGCTGATGACCAGACCCCGCCGGTCTGATATTGATTGGCTACAGACCCCTTCACGCTCCAACACGCAGCGGGTCACAATATATGGAGCGGGATCAAGAGCAGTGCAGGTGTCGGCTGTGTAATACAGCGAGCGTCGGTCTCTAACCACAGTGATCGGAGCTGACTCTGATCACTGCTGTTTAACCCTTTAAATTCAGCTGTCAATCTCTGATAGAGGCATAAAAGTGCCGACAATGTATAATTAGCATATCAGTAAATATCACCAGTTATCAAGGAAAAGAGCACAATGTGTTATATCAAATGTCAACCTATACGTCAATATTACAGGCTTACGCAAGCAAAAGTCTGTTTTCTTGACCAACCAGAAAGAAAGACACAAATTGAAAAGTCAACATATAGATAACAGTCTATTCTTCCTGGCTTGCTAAAAAAATAGTCGCCTGGTTAATTAAATACAATGCTGTGTCTTCACAATATTATATATTATATTATTTATATTATATATATATCAAACAAACAGGCAATCCTCCACATGTATTCAGGCTGTCTAGTAGCCGCAAATCATGCAGCTGCTGCGACAGAAACTAAATCTCCGAGCACTTCCAAATACTCGGAGATCACCCCAGCATGCTCGGGAAAACACGAGCAACGAGCATACTCGCTCATCACTAATTATAAGGTAAAGTGAATGGCGTCATTCAAAACTACATCTCCTCCTGCAAATAACATGCCCTCATATGGCTACAGAGAGGGGAAAAATGAAAAAAACTGAAAACAAAAAAATTAAAAATGGCCACTTTCTTTAGGCTACGTTCCCACAATGAGCTTGTGGTGAGTTTTTGATGTTGTAGATTTTTTGCACCATTTCTGACCCCATTAAATAAATAAGTTACTTGCATTTTTTTTTCAAAAGTATACAGCTTCAAAAAACTCACCAAAAACTCATTGTGGCAACATCGCCTTAGAGGGATAAAGAACCTGATGATCCCATTATCTCATACAACATAGTTCTAAATCAAGCTTCCATAACGGGAGGTAAATAAAGGTTTCGCCTGTAGGGGCGTCATTCCCACAGGACAGAGATTTCTATACAACCATAATAGCGGCAGATGTCACGTTATATAATATTATGAATCTCTGGATATTATTTCTTGTAGAGAGCTCTGCATTATTCTTTGTCGATGAGAATTAATTATCTCGTTTACGTGGCGCTTCCGTTTAATAATTGATGACTTGTTTGTAATTTCCAGCTCTAAGTTTTCACTTCACTTCACTCCGATGATCTCCACTTCAGCCGCCGTATAATTATGATAAAACCGAGCTGCTATTATAGATTTATGGGAGATTTAATGACTTTTTCGGAGCCTCATTGTGAGAAGCGAGTCATAAAAAAGTCGGATCCGGTTGGATTTTTCTTTCGTGTGACCTCGACCGCCTGCATTATCACACTGCGATAGTGTCCGCCTGCATTATCACACTGCGATAGTGTCCGCCTGCATTATCACACTGCGATAGTGTCCGCCTGCATTATCACACTGCGATAGTGTCCGCCTGCATTATCACACTGCGATAGTGTCCGCCTGCATTATCACACTGCGATAGTGTCCGCCTGCATTATCACACTGCGATAGTGACCGCCTGCATTATCACACTGCGATAGTGTCCGCCTGCATTATCACACTGCGATAGTGACCGCCTGCATTATCACACTGCGATAGTGTCCGCCTGCATTATCACACTGCGATAGTGACCGCCGCCATAATCACACTGCGATAGTGTCCGCCTGCATTATCACACTGCGATAGTGTCCGCCTGCATTATCACACTGCGATAGTGTCCGCCTGCATTATCACACTGCGATAGTGACCGCCGCCATAATCACACTGCGATAGTGTCCGCCTGCATTATCACACTGCGATAGTGTCCGCCTGCATTATCACACTGCGATAGTGTCCGCCTGCATTATCACACTGCGATAGTGTCCGCCTGCATTATCACACTGCGATAGTGACCGCCTGCATTATCACACTGCGATAGTGTCCGCCTGCATTATCACACTGCGATAGTGTCCGCCTGCATTATCACACTGCGATAGTGTCCGCCTGCATTATCACACTGCGATAGTGTCCGCCTGCATTATCACACTGCGATAGTGTCCGCCTGCATTATCACACTGCGATAGTGTCCGCCTGCATTATCACACTGCGATAGTGTCCGCCTGCATTATCACACTGCGATAGTGTCCGCCTGCATTATCACACTGCGATAGTGTCCGCCTGCATTATCACACTGCGATAGTGTCCACCTGCATTATCACACTGCGATAGTGTCCGCCTGCATTATCACACTGCGATAGTGTCCGCCTGCATTATCACACTGCGATAGTGTCAGCCTGCATTATCACACTGCGATAGTGTCCGCCTGCATTATCACACTGCGATAGTGTCCGCCTGCATTATCACACTGCGATAGTGTCCGCCTGCATTATCACACTGCGATAGTGTCCGCCTGCATTATCACACTGCGATAGTGTCAGCCTGCATTATCACACTGCGATAGTGTCCGCCTGCATTATCACACTGCGATAGTGTCCGCCTGCATTATCACACTGCGATAGTGTCCGCCTGCATTATAGGTACTGCGATAGTGACCGCCTGCATTATCACACTGCGATAGTGACCGCCTGCATTATCACACTGCGATAGTGTCCGCCTGCATTATCACACTGCGATAGTGACTGCCTGCATTATCACACTGCAATAGTGTCCGCCTGCATTATCACACTGCGATAGTGTCCGCCTGCATTATCACACTGCGATAGTGTCCGCCTGCATTATCACACTGCGATAGTGTCCGCCTGCATTATCACACTGCGATAGTGTCCGCCTGCATTATCACACTGCGATAGTGACCGCCTGCATTATCACACTGCGATAGTGTCCGCCTGCATTATCACACTGCGATAGTGTCCGCCTGCATTATCACACTGCGATAGTGTCCGCCTGCATTATCACACTGCGATAGTGTCCGCCTGCATTATCACACTGCGATAGTGTCCGCCTGCATTATCACACTGCGATAGTGTCCGCCTGCATTATCACACTGCGATAGTGTCCGCCTGCATTATCACACTGCGATGCCGCGGGGCCATACAGGGGTTTTTGTACAATGGCACAACGGGTGAAAAAAACTCAAAAAAGTTTTGTCCTCCATGGATGAACTTTTTCATTTTTTTCATCCCCGCCTGCGAAAAACAATACATTTTTTATTTCTTTGTCGAAGGTTTGTTTTTTATGAGCCGAGTGATTTTTTTTTCTTCCGTTTTTTGGGGGCGTGGGTATAAGAAGCTTTTTACATATTTTACAGATACTACATTCATACTGTTTTATTTTTATTTATTTTCTTTACTATTTTTGCAGAATAACACGGATCATTTTTCTTTTTTTGTGGGAAGAGATGACATTTTTATACGGCTTTTTCATCACTTTTTATTCCAATGCTTGGCAGGAGGAATAAGCAAGAAAACGGCAGATCTGGCAGTTTTATTCCTTATATTACGGCATTTATTGAGTTGGATAAATAACATAATCGCCTTTTTATTTTGGGTGGGATCACAGCAATTATCAGCACATTTATTTTTTTCTCTTTTTTTACATAATAAAACTTTTTTGGTTCCTTTTTTTTCCCCTAAATTATATTTAGCCATTTTCTTTGCAGTTATAAATCCCACTAGAGGACTCGATCACGTGCGAACTTGATCGCAGATACAATATTCGGTGATATTTCTCGATTGCAGTGAATTATGTCTCATGCAAGAACTAATAGGTGTAAATGGAAATCCTGAGCGGGAGATGGGGTCACTAATTAGGTCCCTGGCTTCCTTAACAACCCATTAGCACCATACATTTATACTGCAAGGGGGTGCTATGTGGAGCTAATGTATTTGAGATTGATTACAGCATGTAAAGGGTTAAACCTCAGGCTCCCCTTTGGGACAGCTACCTCCCCCTAAATGCATGCAATTAGCGCTGAAATCATTTTTGCAATTGGTTTCCATTAAAAAAAAGAGTTTGCACCGTTTGCCTTCTGCAGCCTCTGTGCTGCACTGTCTGTCGTTGCTTGTAAAATGAGTTAACTGAGAATCCATCAGTGAGCTTCTCCTTCTGAAGGTCTTGCTGGAAAGTTTGTAACTCTTTTTTAAGAAAAATATTTAGACTTGAGAGCCCTCAGTGGTTGATACCTTTTAATGGCTAACTGAAAAGATGGTAACAAATTGCAAGCTTTCGAGACTACTCAGGTCTCTTCATCAGGCAAGAGTCTTTGCCTGATGAAGAGACCTGAGTAGTCTCGAAAGCTTGCAATTTGTTACCATCTTTTCAGTTAGCCATTAAAAGGTATCAACCACTGAGGACTCTCAAGTCTTAATATTTTTCTATCTACTGGCTAACACAGTACGAAGATACACATCTTTCCTATAATATTTTTCAAAATTGTTTGTGCAGAGAATGAAAGAGACTGTAAAAGCCAAACAGTGCAAAATTGTTAATGGAACTCATTTGCAAAACTTATTTTTATCCACAAATACATACATCTATGTGAAAAAAAGATTATTGTTCCAAAAGATAGCCAATCCCTTTTCAATCTTGATCAAACTTGACACTGGTTGCAATCAGATGTATCAGAACGGTACTAATGCTGGCTGCCACCAGGGGAGCTAACTGCATATAAATTCATACAGTGAATATTGAAATCAAGAGCTTTACATCTGTGTCTGCTGAGAGCTCCCCCTTGTGGCATTTGCTGGTAGGAAGCATGAGAATTTTTACATTTTCGTACTTTTTTTTACATAATTGCTGTAAATTAAACTAAGAAAATGATAAAAAAAAATATTTTCTCTTACTGAAAACGGTTGTCCATAGTCCTAGGGGTATATTGATATCATAGAAGGGAATCCCATCTGAACACAGAGTTGCTTTGTAAAAGTGTCTCTCACCTGGAGCTGAACGGTTGATCTTTCACCCTGACTTGTATACAGTATGTACCTATCCGGATGTATATATAACTCATGGACTGGAAGGGGTTAAGTTCCAGTGTTCACATTGACCTATAAAGATCCATCAATCTCCCCAGATTAAAACAGATTAGTAGCGCAATAGATTAAAAGCTGCCATAATAGTAATAAATTGTAATATAATCATTTCTTGTGGACTTTCTTCACAATCAACTTTAATTTTAATCTGATAATTGGGTTTTCTATTATTTGTTATTTCTCAGGGCTAAATGTTTCCTGTGGATAATAAATAACACAGATTAATGTTTTAATTATACCAAACAGCTGGAAAATAAAATCCTATTTATGACTCCTGAAATCAGGAGAATATTGGAGCCGTTTTATTATACTTTATAAATCTCCAGAAAAATATCATCTGACTATAGATCATTATGTAATAAAGCAGAGGAGCAGGTTACACGACCAAGAGGAAACCTGCCCGGGTCTTAAAGGGGAGCTCCAGCCATGTTTACAGGTCTGGAATCATAAGGTTGGGTCGGAATTAAAGGGTGGTCTCTAAACAAGGTATTTGAAGTTTGGGTTCTAATTTAAGATGTGGATCAATTAAAGACACCGAAACCCAATAAAATAAAGTCAGCGGAACGTGGCGATAATCGGTGTCAGGAGAGAGAAGAATCCACAGCTGGGCTTTAAATGGACAAACATTGTTCCTGGGGATAAGACAAGACACTGCCAGCAGAGGGGCTTGTATTGTGTGTATGTATTATATGGATGTATCATGTGCATATATTATGTTCCTGCATTATGTGCATGTATTGTGTGTATGTATTAGGTGTATGTATAATGTGCATGTATGTATTGTGTGCATGTATGTATCATGTGTATGTATTATATGGATGTATCATGTGTATGTATTATGTTCCTGCATTGTGTGCATGTATCATGTGTATATATTATGTGCATGTATTATGTGTATGTATTATGTTCCTCCATTCTGTGTATGTATGTAATATGTGCATGTATGTATTGTGTACATGTGTGTATTATGTGCATATATCATGTGTATGTATTATGTTCCTGCATTGTATGTATGTATTATGTGTATGTATCATGTGTATGTATTATGTGTATGTATGTATCATGTGTATGTATTATGCTCCTGCATTATGTGCATTTATTATGTGTATGTATTATGTTCCTGCATTGTGTGTATGTATCATGTGTATGTATTATATGGATGTATCATGTGTATGTATCATGTGTATGTATTATATGGATGTATCATGTGTATGTATTATATGGATGTATCATGTGTATGTATTATGTGTATGTATCATGTTCCTGCATTGTGTGTATGTATTATATGGATGTATCATGTGTATGTATTATGTTCCTGCATTATGTGCATGTATTATGTTCCTGCATTGTGTGTATGTATTATGTGCATGTATCATGTGTATGTATTATGCTGCTGCATTGTGTGTATGTATTATGTGTTTTTATTTTATGGATGTATCATGTGTATGTATTATGTTCCTGCATTGTGTGTATGTATTATGTGTATGTATTATATGGATGTATCATGTGTATATATTATGTTCCTGCATTGTATGTATGTATTATGTGCATGTATCATGTGTATGTATTATATGGATGTATCATGTGTATGTATTATGTTCCTGCATTGTATGTATGTATCATGTGCATGTATCATGTGTACAGTATGTATCATGTGTATGTATCATGTGTATATATTATGTTCCTGCATTATGTGTATGTATCATGTGTATGTATTATATGGATGTATCATGTGTATGTATTATGTTCCTGCATTGTGTGTATGTATTATGTGCATGTATCATGTGTATGTATTATGTGCATGTATCATGTGTATGTATTATATGGATGTATCATGTGTATATATTATGTTCCTGCATTGTGTGTATGTATCATTGTATGTATCATGTGTATGTATTATATGGATGTATCATGTGTATGTATTATGTTCCTGCATTGTGTGTATGTATTATGTGCATGTATCATGTGTATGTATTATATGTATGTATTATATGGATGTATCATGTGTATGTATTATGTTCCTGCATTGTGTGCATGTATCATGTGTATGTATCATGTGTATGTATTATATGTATGTATCATGTGTATGTATCATGTGTATGTATTATGTTCCTGCACCGTGTGTATGTATCATGTGTATGTATCATGTGCATGTATCATGTGTATGTATCATGTGTAGTGTTGAGCGATACGATACTGCAAATATCGGGTATCGGCCGATATTAGCTGTATCGGCCTTTCGATTCCGAATACCGATATTTTCGTCATATCGGATACCGGAATCGGATTTGTCACTGTCCACTGTCAGTGTCCGTCGGTCGGGTCTGTCAGGAGTCAGCGGCACTTACCTGGCAGAAGATCTCCGGCGGTCACATCCCGGGCTGCTTAATGGCCGCCATCCTCTTCTCCCCGGCGGTCACATGCAGTTTCTCGCGATAACTGCAGTGACTGCTGGGTAATCCCGGCCATAAAGCAGTCAGTTCGATGACGTCACCGCCGGGGAAGCAGGTAATCAGCTGTGCTGCGCCGGGATGTCAGGCTCTGCCTGTCATTGCGATGTAGCAGAGCTGGATCGTCGTGGGACTGTCGTTACTATGGACTGCGTCGGACAGGTGGTATACTGTTGGTTTGTTTTTTTTTCTTTTTTTACAGGAGATCGATGGCGTCGCAGGAATGAGAGTATAATAAAAAAAATGAAAACTGTGTTGTCTCTTTATTTCATTAAAATACTTTTTTCTTGCTTTGTCTTTTTTTATACATTTAATAACTTTGGGATTAATAATGGATCGGTGTCTTATTGACACCTCTCCATTATTAACCGGGCTTATTGTCACCGTGCAATCAACGGTGACATTAACCCCTTATTACCCCGCTTGCCACCGCTACAGGGCAAGTGGGAAGAGCCAGGTAAAGTGCCACAATTGGCACATCTTTTGATGCGCCAAATGTGGGGCTGCTGTAGCCTGGTATTATCAGGCTGTTGAGGGCCAAAATCCATGGGCCTTGACAGTCTTTTAATACCAGGCCGCAGCAGTCTGCATTTTACTTGGCTGGTTAACAAAAATAGGGGGACCCCTACGCCGTTTTTTTTTTTCGAGGGGATCCCCTATTTTTGTTAACCAGCCAAGCTAAGCAGACTGCTGTGGCCTGGTATTATCAGGCTGGCAAGGTCCATGGATATTGGATCCTTACCAGCCTGAAAAACCAGGCCTCAGCGGTCTGCTTCATCTGGCTGGTTAACAAAAATAGGGGGGACCCCACGCCAATTTTTTTTCGAGGGGATCCCCTATTTTTGTTAATCAGCCAAGATATGCAGACTGCTGTGGCCTGGTATTATCAGGCTTGCAAGGTCCATGGATATTGGATCCTTACCAGCCTGAAAAACCAGGCCTCAGCGGTCTGCTTCATCTGGCTGGTTAACAAAAATAGGGGGGACCCCACGCCAATTTTTTTTCGAGGGGATCCCCTATTTTTGTTAATCAGCCAAGATATGCAGACTGCTGTGGCCTGGTATTATCAGGCTGGCAAGGTCCATGGATCTTGGCTCCTTAACAGCCTGAAAATCCAGGCCTCAGCGGTCTGCTTCATCTGGCTGGTTAACAAAAATAGGGGGGACCCTACGCCAATTTTTTTCGAGGGGATCCCCTATTTTTGTTAACCAGTTCCCTCTGACGTCACTGATTGTGTCCCTGGCTGACCTGAAGTGAAAGTGGAAAGCAATCAATTAAGCTTTCCACTTCCTCTCCTGTCAGCCAGGAGAGGAGCTCATTCATTTGGGGGTTTACTGTGAGGCTGCAGCATTAGCTGCGGTCCCTGCAGTAAACATTAACCCTTTCTGAAGGATTACACCGTGGGACCTGACTGTGCATCGGATTGGTAAGAATAATTTTGCTTTATTATTTTATTTTTATTACAGGAAATGGTTTTAGCAGGTAAATAAAATATGGTCAAAAACTGTGTGATTATTTCATTAAACTTCTTTTTTATTAAAATGTGTGTGTTTGATTTTTCTTTCATACAATAGGATTAATAATTGATAGTTGTCTAATTGACAGCTCTCAATTATTAACCTGGCTTAAAGTGACCTTTCAATTGCAAGGTCATTTTAACCCCTTATTAACCCATTCGCCACCGCTACAGGGCAAAGTGCCAGAAAGGGCAAATCTAATTAGAGATTTGCCCTTTCTGGGGTGTCTGGGGGCAGATGTTAGTAGCCGGGGGGGGCAAAAATAATGGTCCCTCTCTGGGCTATTATTATCTGCCCCCACTCACTGGCTTTGTCTGTCTGGTTGCGAAAATAGGGCGGGAGCCCACGCATTTTTTTTCAGCAATTTTACACCTCATATATATATATACATGTCATTAAATTTGTGACACATATATATATATATATATATATATATATATTTATAGTTCATACACTTCTACATAGTATAATAGCCGCTAATTCAATTGCCGGCTTTTGTGAAAATGCAGAACCCGACATGAAATGACACTTGGTGTACATAGGGTTAACCATGTCTTTTCATGTAGTTTGATATCTGATTTGCACAAACAATTACATCAGTCTATGTGTGCAAAATTTCACACCTGTAGGGGTTAATTAAAGGTGTAAATTCGTAGCAAAAAAGTCCGTTTTTTTTACAACGAATTTACACCTTTAATTAACCCCTACAGGTGTGAAATTTTGCACACATAGACTGATGTAATTGTTTGTGCAAATCAGATTGCAAACGACATGAAAAGACATGGTTAACCCTATGTACACCAAGTGTCATTTCATGTCGGGTGCTTCTGTCTTTTCACAGAAGCCGGCTTTAACCCGGCAATTGAATCAGAGGATATTTTACTATGTAGAAGTGTATAAACTATACATATATGTATATATATATGTCACAATGACATGTATATATATATATATATGTATTCTATGTGTGTATATTTAGTGTTTACAAGGAAATAAAGGTTTTTTTTGTTGCGATATTTTGTTCCCATAGACTTACATTGGACTTCCGGTATCGGAATCGGATATCGACGATATTTAGTGCTATCGGCGATACAATTCCGATCCGATATTTATAGATATCAAGCAATATCGCTCAACACTAATCATGTGTATGTATCATGTTATGTATTATGTTCCTGCATTATGTGCATGTATCCTGAGCACTGCACTTGATTCAGCCCTGCCATCACTCATGAGCTGCTCGTCTTCTGGTGTCTTGGTTGATTATTACGCAGAGCTCAGCAGTAGAGCGGCCTCTGTCACTGGCTGATGTGCTCTACCTGGGCAGTGACCAAGATGACATAACTCGCTCCATTATCAGCCAGCAGTCACCAATCACTTGGCAGTTTGGTGTCATGGGGAAGTCGAGAGGGATGAAATTTTGTCACAACCCCACAGACTTTGCTGCCCCTCTGCCCCATTCCCCACACTGAATTACTGGGGGTCCCCGGAATATGGAGAGGACAGAGGAGTCCGGCAGCGGCTCTCTCAGATCTAACACGTGAGCACTTGGCTGAACATTCCCGTATGTGGGAGTCAGGGGAGATTTCCAACATGTATGTGGACCTTAGGATCTGAAATCATTCTGGGATGGGTCTGGACTCTGGAGTCACATTTCATCTGGATTCATTGGTCTGGATTAAAAGGTCATCCATCAAGTATTTTAGGTTCTGGCTCAAGGTCAACATTAAACAAGTGGTCTGGTCTGAAGTGTGAATATATTCAGGGTCTGGTCTGGGGTCTGATTATTTTGAGCTCTGGCCTGGATTGCATGGTGCACCTAAGATAATTGCTATAGGAAACTCTCCTCTTTATACTGTGAGGACAGCACATGGAGAATGACAGAAGTGTGTGTTCTGTCAGCCTAATGTCAAAGATCACAGCCAGGGGGTCAGGCTGAACCCAGCATGCTGTTATCTTTTTGTAACACACAGCCCTCTGCTGCCCCCTATCGGCCGGACAATTCTGTGATCGACTGACGATTAACAGAGGAGGCTGCAGCTGTTTCCACTAAGGCCGGTTATTGGGAAACTAACAGTGAGTGTATGGTATATACACCTCCGATTCCAACACATTAGAATATATATATATACCCCGGTACGGTCACTGCTAACTCCAAGATACCCCAAGAATTACTCACTGCCTCCACCAGTTGTTTCTATACAGGTTGACTGGACACGTGGTTCTTGTAGTTTATGGCTTCAGGGTGCGGTTTACAGAACAAAAGGAACAGAACTATTACATTTTATATTTAATCCAGAACGATAGGCAGTGTTTATAAAAAAATATCCAAAGATTTTGCAAAAGGGACAAAGCAATACAGCATATACAATTATATAAAGTAAACAGGATTAACAAAAGATTTACAAAACGCTGGTCACAGAGATGGCTCAGAGATTAGCGAAGGAGAGCATTATCATTGGAAATGTGTTGTGACCCGCACCACAATTGTGGGTTACCAGAGCAATGGGGTACTCAGAGCCGAGCCCATGGAAGTCTATGGGGTTGTCACAGGTAGCGGTGGCTCGGTCTGTGGCCCTGGCGGTCAGGCGTATGTTGGGGGGGAATATTTACAGGGGATTTGGTATATAACGGTTCGTGACGCCACCTGTAGTTGTCTGATCACTAAGACCAGCGCTGCAGTAATTCTCTGAGGGGATATTGTGGCAGCCAGATGACGGGTCCCCCACAGGTGGGACTGGTCCCTCAAAGTCTATGGTATTAATGATGTCGGGTGCAGATAAATAAATCAGTCTCACACCATCCAGCGTCTTTTCATACCTTTTACTTGTCAGATGATAAGGCAGGTCCCAGGGAGGCTGGTCGGGTGGAGGATGTGCTTCGAGATAACAGCTGAACAGGTTAGAGGCCTCCTTTTCTTTCCAATATGATGAGTCCAACTAGCATAGAGCTAAGTTCACTCCGAATACTCCAGCTAACTCCATAGCTGTACTGCCCGGTCAGTTTTGTGGTCGGAGCCTTCCTTTGAGAGAGCTGAGTTCCTACTGTTGTCCTGCATCGACTCAAGGTTCCCACTCTCCCTGACCCCTGTTACGTACCGACACTCCAAGGGCTGCTTTCTGCGACCTAAGGTCCAGTAAGACTCTGGTTTTTCTACCACTACGCCTGAAGCTGTAGTGACACTTCGGTCTCCAGTGACCGGTGAACAATGTGCAGGATAGTCCAATCCTTAAGGCACTGCTATAACTTCTTCCACTGCGCCCTTCGCCCTGTTCGCGCTTGTAGCATAAGCACTCCACACTTCCTAAGGTAATGCAAGTCAATCCCTTCTTGCTTCTTCCTTGGAGCTTGCTGACAGATGCTCAGTATTCTTCTAGTTCAGGAGCACGTCGACTGAACTTCACTGTCCTTGGGACAGGAGACTGAAGTTTCTGCTGCTAACCCTTCTTTCAATCCAACAGTCTGTCTGACTTTAGCTCAAACCGAGCTCTGACAGGACATGTCATCTGATCTCCTCTCCTCCTGCACAGACTGCACACTGACTGACCTGTCCGACGACAGGAAACTGACTGACTGGCTACATACCCTATGGGTGTGTCCAAGTGTGTGGTGGAGTGAATGGTTATTAAGCATTAAACTGTTACCTCTCCGCACATCCTCCAGGGTACTGTGTGTGCCTTCACATCAGGGCTACACATTCCCCCATGGTAAAATACAGCACTCCCGGGCTGTGAAATACAAGAAGACATTTTGTTTTGTATTAACAATAAACATTAAACTCTTCCCATCCGGGAGGTAAGAATTTCTTAAACGTTGCATTCAAACATTAGACATAGAAAAATACAAAACATACTTTCCATAAGTATATCATATCAACAATATTCTTGTGAAGGACCCGCACCAAACCTTCAACGTGGGTCCTGGGTGGGCTGCAGGACATCTGGCTGCAGACCTCGCTCAGTGCCACACCACACGGGTTTTATATTCAGAGGTAATAATTGTGCTGTGGTTTCATGTAAAACCAATATAATGCACCGAAGCGCAACTATGTACAAAGATAAGTTCTGGGCTGGCACAGTCCTCAGCCTCAAAGTCCATGACATAATAAAAGGACACATATATATTCTTCTCACTTCAATATTTACATTATATATCTATATATATACTTGTTTTAACTTTAAATTCACCTTACCCAACCAGGGTATTCTATATGTAAGACTCTGCAATCAACTTTTTCAAATTTTCATTCTGGTACCCAGCCGGGCATTCTACTCATTATATATAAAACTATGTAAACACTATACATAGCAATAAAATGCAAAACAGCAATTATTTCTTTTATCAAAACTTTTTACATCTTCTTAGCTGCGGTAAACCCTGTCTGGGTCCTACCGTTCTTCACATTTTCTTGCAGACTTCAATGACATTTTCCACCCCGGGGCTGGAACAATGCGATGCTCCTTAGAGCACATGACAAACAGGTCGTGACCTGCTATCCAAGTCTGAGTAGCGACTGTTTTCATCCTCACTACGGTCCCATCGGGTGACTCCATCATGTAGGACGCAAGCGGTATTTCCGAAGGTGTCGCTGTTGGTGCCGCTATATCCGGCGGTGCAAATTGCGATTTGGAATGAGTCGTGGCTTGTGTCTTGGTACGAGGCACTGGCAGAGTAGAATATGCAGGGGGCGCTTCCAACTGTGACGTACGTTCATGGGGCGATGCCGGGGTACGGCCTGGTGCAGCGGGAGCCCGGGACTGTGACGCGCTGGCAATGGTGATGTTACCTGCGTCGGGGACGGGGTCTCTGACGACTGCGACATTTAAGGCATACCATCCTTTCATACCCCAGTGCCGTGTATAGGTTACTATGTCCCCATTGATTAGGTCCCTCCCGGGATGGCCAATGGGCAGGTGGGATTCTACGTCCCTGCGACTGACAAAGACCCCTGGGTAGAGGCCCGGTTCTCTAATGAAGCCCCAGCCCTTCCGGAGCTGGAACTCTGTCACACACCCCTGCCGCCGCGGTTCCCTTAGAGTACCTTTTTCCCGGCGGACACTTTCCTTGTCCGCAATCAGCTGCTCGTACTGCCGCTGCCGGTTCCGCTGTACTTCCCGCTCTTCCTCCTGCCGGCGTCGCTGTTCCTCTTCGCGACGCTGCCACTCACGTTCCCACTGGGCGGCGTAGGCGACGTCATCCAGGCGCGCCATCTCATCCCAGTCGACGTCTGGTAATGATGGACAGGACCCCTCCGGTGTCCCTACCGGGATCGACCATCTGCTGCGGCCTCCTGGCCGGGCGGGCGCTCCGGAACTGGCGGTACCTCCTCAACCTCCTTCGCTTCCACCGCTCCATCGGTAGGATCAGGGTCGGTCCTTTTGGGGGTAGCCTCCGGTTGTTCCTTAGCCTTGGGCAGCAGAAGTTTTGGTAATTCAAATCGTGGAGGGTCGTCGAGGGGAGAGAACACCGCGTCCCACAGCCGCCGCTGCATCTGGTCACGCCGGCGTCTCTCGATCTCCTCCATGCCAGGTTGTTGCAAGACCATTTTCTTCAACCTTGCATTTTCCTCTCCAATCTCCAGCAAAGTTTGCTGCAGGTGCCGGACCACTGATGGCTCCGGTTCTAGTGGCAGCTTGGCTGGGGAACGGGGCCTGCCTTCCACCGCTTCCCTGCTCGGCTGCACACATCCTGCCTCCAACATGTTCCAGAACACTCTCTCTTCTTCTACCAGAGCCGTCCGGTCTCTTCCGTGGAGGCGGGGTTTGCGTCTCCTCCTCTTCGCAGGGAAGGTGAAGAGGAGGCGGACCTCCTTTGCTGTAGGGCAGGATCGCATATTGTAGTAGCACTTTGAGAGGGCAGGCATTCTCTTCGCGCCACAGGGGGGCACACGCCCACGAATCCACGCCCACCTTCTTCTCCAGCGCCTGAGGGCGCAAATTTGGCGGCAAAATGGCGGATTTTAGCGCCAAAAATAGCAAACAGTCCTTTTTCACAAAAACACCTCCACAGGCACACAGGGCTCGCAATTTTGCGAGTTTCGCATCCTGTTCGTGACGCCAAGTTTTTGTTGTGACCCGCACCACAATTGTGGGTTACCAGAGCAATGGGATACTCAGAGCCGAGCCCATGGAAGTCTATGGGGTTGTCACAGGTAGCGGTGGCTCGGTCTGTGGCCCTGGCGGTCAGGCGTATGTTGGGGGGTATATTTACAGGGGATAGGTATATATACAGTTCGTGACGCCACCTGTTGTTGTCTGATCACTAAGACCAGCGCTGCTGCAGTAATTCTCTGAGGGGATGGTGAGGCAGCTAGATGACGGGTCCCCCACAGGTGGGACTGGTCCCTCAAAGTCTATGGTATTAATGATGTCGGGTGCAGATAAATAAATCAGTCTCACACCATCCAGTGTCTTTTCATACCTTTTACTTGTCAGATGATAAGGCAGGTCCCAGGGAGGCTGGTCGGGTGGAGGATGTGTGTCGACCCGCCACCACAATTGTGGGTTACCAGGGCAATGGGGTACTCAGAGCCGAGCCCATGGAAGTCTATGGGGATTTTCACAGGTAGCTGTGGCTCGGTCTGTGGCCCTGGCGGTCTGGCGTATGTTGGGGATATATTTACAGGGGATTGATTTATGTACAGTTCGTGACGCCACCTGTAGTATTCTGGTAATTAGTACCAGCGCTGCTGTAGATCTCTGAGGGGATGGTGAGGCAGCTAGATGTCGGGTCCCCTACAGGTGGGACTGGTCCCTCAAAGTCTATGTGAGTAGTGAAGTCGAGTGCGGTTAAAGAACACAGTCTCACACGGTCAGCGTCTTTCCATACCTTTACTTGCAAGATGATAAGGCAGGTCCCAGGGAGGCTGATCCAAGGAGAGTGTATCTTGAGACGGCAGCTGGACAAGTTAGGGGCCTCCTTTATCTCCAATATGACGAGTGCAACTAGCATGAAGCGTAGTTCCCTCAATTCTCCAGCTTATCCAAAGCTGTACCTGCCCAGTCAGCTTAGTGTTAGGGGCCTTCCTATGAAGGAGCTGAATTCTTACGTGGTCCTGCAGAACTCCAAAGTCTTCACTCCCCCTGACCCCAGTTACGTACTGACTATAAGGGGCTTGTCTGCCGCGACCTAGGGTCCGGTAGATTCCTGGTTTTCCTGTCACCGTGCCTGAAACAACAATGACTCTTCGGTCCCCAGTGACCGGTAGCAACGTGCTGGACTTCTGCAATCCTGTAGCACTAATTCTATAATCCACTTGCCTTTCGCCTTGTCCACGCTGGTAACATAAGCACTCAAAACTAGCCAAGGGTCGAGCAGTCACTTCTTTCCTTTTCCTTCCAATGAAGTTAGCCACAGACGCTCAGTTATCACAGGCAGGAGCACGTCTCTGAACCTGATACCGTCCTCTAGACAGGGGTGCTGAAGACTTTTCTGTGCTAATACTTCTTCCTTCCTCAGTGTGTATTGTGAAGGTGATACAGCTCTGACTAGACTAAGGTGTATTCCAAACACCTATACCAGACTCCACGATATGAACTGGGATGAAGCAGGCTAGACTCTTTCTTCCCTCCAAACGTCTTTCCTCTCAGATGTCTAGACTCACTCCACACGTCCTCACTGTTCAAAGACAGGAACTAGACTACTCACTCTAACACCTACTACCTTGACCACTCCCTCTAGAGTATACTCCACTACCCTAGGGGTGTGTCTAGTGTGTGTCGAGTGAATGATTATTGAGCATTAAGCCGCCGTCTCGCCATACACTCTCCAGGTACTGCGTGTGCCTACCACCAGGGCTACACATTCCCCCATGGTAAACGACAGCACTCCCGGGCTGTGAAATACAAAAGACATTTTGTTTATGCAATAACAATAACAATAACATCTTCCCATCCGGGAGGTGAGAACACCTTGAACGTTACAAACTTTTATAGAAAAATACAAATAGTATCAAATAGCATTCAATAAATAAATATACAATATACTTGTGAAGGACCCGCACCAAACCTTCAACGTGGGTCCTGGGTGGGCTGCAGGACGTCCGATTGCAGACCTCACTCAGTGCCACACCATACGGGTTTTGTTTTTCAGAGGTAGTTATGGATGGTTTTTGTAAAACCAAGATAGGGCACCGAAGCGCAACTATGTACAAGAAAGTTCCGGGTTAGCATAGTCCTTAACCTCAAAAGTCCATTTGTAAAGAAAGACATATTATATTAAATCGCATTATAAAAGTGCAACTGTTTATCATTTATCATCTATCATTTACCAATTACCCAGCCGGGCATTCTATAATTAGAAATATATATTCATTATATATAATCTGTGCAAAACTTTTTCAAAAACATTTTAAACTTCCTGCTTTCTACTTGTGGTAGATCCGATAGGGATCTCACCAACTCTTTACTATTTATTCATCTTCTAATAATACACCTTCCACTACATCTTTCACGCCGGGGCTGGAATGATGCAATGAGCCCTAGATCCTAAGACCAGCAAATCATGTGCTGCGATCAGGGTCTGGGTCGCGACAGTTCTGGTGCGAACCTCTAGGGCGCAACGGGTATACTCTCTCCGCGTGACACCGATTGCGTCTCCATTACAGTCAACGATATAGACCGCGTCAGGGTTTGCGATCTAGACTGGGTCGCATGTGGCGATGTGGAGGTGGCTTTAACTTGCGATGAACTTTGGGTCGCTAGTTGCGATGACTTTGCAGGGGGCGATGCTGGGGCACGGCCGGATGCTGCTTGAACTGGAAACGGGGACGCTGCGGTAATGATGACGGTACCTGCGTCTGGGACGGGGTCGCGGACGATGGCGACGTTCAGGGCATACCACCCCTTCATTCCCCAATGCCGCGTATAGGTGACTATATCTCCGTTCACTAAGTCCCTCCCGGGATGGCCTTGTGGCAGGTGAGATTCTACGTCACGCCTGCTGACGAAGACCGCTGGGTAGAGGCCCGGTTCACGATAAAGCCCCAGCCCTTCCGGAGCTGGAACTCAGCCACACACCCCCGCCGCCGCGGTTCCCGTAAGGTACCTTTGTCGCGACGGACAGTCTCCTTGTCGGCAATCAGCTCGGCATACTGTCGCTGGCGGTTCTTCTGAATTTCCCGCTCTTCCTCCTGCTGACGCCTCTTTTTCTCCTCACGACTCCGCCATTCTTGTTCCCACTGGGCTGTGTAGGCGACGTCATCCAGGCGCGCCATTTCGTCCCAGTCCACATCTGGTAGTGACGGACAGGACCCCTCCGGTGTCCCTGCCGGGGACCGATAATCTGCTGCGGCCTCTTGGCCGGGCGGGCGTTCCGGGATTGGCTGTACCTCCTCAACCTCCTCCGCTTCCACCGCTTCACCAGTGGGATCGGGAACGGTACTTTCGGGGCAGCCTCCGGTTGCTCCTTCGCCTTGGGCAGCAGACTCTTCGGTTTTTGGAATCGTGGGGGTTCATTGAGGGGAGGGGACGCCGTGTTCGTCAGTTGCCACTTCAGCAGGTTACAGCGGCGTCTCTCAATCTCCTCCAGTCCAGGTTGGAACATCTTTAGGCGTGCGTTCTCCTCCTGAAGCTCTAGCAACGCCTGTTGCAGGTGCAGGATCGCATAAGTCTCTGATGCCGATGGCAGCTTGGCGGGGGCACGGGACCTGCCCTCCTCCGCTGCCCCACTCGGCTGCTCACGTCCTGCCTCCATCATGTTCCAGAAGATTCTTTCCTCTCTCTGCGGAGACATCCGGTCTCTTCCGTGGAGGTGGGGTTTGCGTCTCCTCCTCCTCGCAGAGAAGGTGAAGAGGAGGCGGACCTCCTTTGCTGTAGGGCAGGACCGCATGTTGTAATAGCACTTTGAGAGGGCAGGCATTTTCTTCGCGCCACTGGGGGTAGACGCCCACGAAGGTACGCCCACCTTCTTCTCCAACGCCTGAGGGCGCGAATATGGCGACAAAAATGGCGATTTTGGCGCCAAAAGTGCAAACAGTCCTTTTCACAAAAACAAGTCCTTAGGCACACAGGGCTCGCAATTTCGCGAGTTTCGCATCCTGTTCGTGACGCCAAGTTTTGTGTCGACCCGCCACCACAATTGTGGGTTACCAGGGCAATGGGGTACTCAGAGCCGAGCCCATGGAAGTCTATGGGGATTTTCACAGGTAGCTGTGGCTCGGTCTGTGGCCCTGGCGGTCTGGCGTATGTTGGGGATATATTTACAGGGGATTGATTTATGTACAGTTCGTGACGCCACCTGTAGTATTCTGGTAATTAGTACCAGCGCTGCTGTAGATCTCTGAGGGGATGGTGAGGCAGCTAGATGTCGGGTCCCCTACAGGTGGGACTGGTCCCTCAAAGTCTATGTGAGTAGTGAAGTCGAGTGCGGTTAAAGAACACAGTCTCACACGGTCAGCGTCTTTCCATACCTTTACTTGCAAGATGATAAGGCAGGTCCCAGGGAGGCTGATCCAAGGAGAGTGTATCTTGAGACGGCAGCTGGACAAGTTAGGGGCCTCCTTTATCTCCAATATGACGAGTGCAACTAGCATGAAGCGTAGTTCCCTCAATTCTCCAGCTTATCCAAAGCTGTACCTGCCCAGTCAGCTTAGTGTTAGGGGCCTTCCTATGAAGGAGCTGAATTCTTACGTGGTCCTGCAGAACTCCAAAGTCTTCACTCCCCCTGACCCCAGTTACGTACTGACTATAAGGGGCTTGTCTGCCGCGACCTAGGGTCCGGTAGATTCCTGGTTTTCCTGTCACCGTGCCTGAAACAACAATGACTCTTCGGTCCCCAGTGACCGGTAGCAACGTGCTGGACTTCTGCAATCCTGTAGCACTAATTCTATAATCCACTTGCCTTTCGCCTTGTCCACGCTGGTAACATAAGCACTCAAAACTAGCCAAGGGTCGAGCAGTCACTTCTTTCCTTTTCCTTCCAATGAAGTTAGCCACAGACGCTCAGTTATCACAGGCAGGAGCACGTCTCTGAACCTGATACCGTCCTCTAGACAGGGGTGCTGAAGACTTTTCTGTGCTAATACTTCTTCCTTCCTCAGTGTGTATTGTGAAGGTGATACAGCTCTGACTAGACTAAGGTGTATTCCAAACACCTATACCAGACTCCACGATATGAACTGGGATGAAGCAGGCTAGACTCTTTCTTCCCTCCAAACGTCTTTCCTCTCAGATGTCTAGACTCACTCCACACGTCCTCACTGTTCAAAGACAGGAACTAGACTACTCACTCTAACACCTACTACCTTGACCACTCCCTCTAGAGTATACTCCACTACCCTAGGGGTGTGTCTAGTGTGTGTCGAGTGAATGATTATTGAGCATTAAGCCGCCGTCTCGCCATACACTCTCCAGGGTACTGCGTGTGCCTACCACCAGGGCTACACAGATGTGCTTCGAGATAACAGCTGAACAGGTTAGAGGCCTCCTTTTCTTTCCAATATGATGAGTCCAACTAGCATAGAGCTAAGTTCACTCCGAATACTCCAGCTAACTCCTTAGCTGTACTGCCCGGTCAGTTTTGTGGTCAGAGTCTTCCTTTGAGAGAGCTGAGTTCCTACTGTTGTCCTGCAGTGACTCAAGGTTCCACTCTCCCTGACCCCTGTTACGTACCGACACTCCAAGGGCTGCTTTCTGTAACCTAAGGTCCAGTAAGACTCTGGTTTTTCTACCACTACGCCTGAAGCTGTAGTGACACTTCGGTCCCCAGTGACCGGTGAACAATGTGCAGGATAGTCCAATCCTTAAGGCACTGCTATAACTTCTTCCACTGCGCCCTTCGCCCTGTTCGCGCTTGTAGCATAAGCACTCCACACTTCCTAAGGTAATGCAAGTCAATCCCTTCTTGCTTCTTCCTTGGAGCTCGCTAACAGATGCTCAGTATTCTTCTAGTTCAGGAGCACGTCGACTGAACTTCACTGTCCTTGGGACAGGAGACTGAAGTTTCTGCTGCTAACCCTTCTTTCAATCCAACAGTCTGTCTGACTTTAGCTCAAACCGAGCTCTGACAGGACATGTCATCTGATCTCCTCTCCTCCTGCACAGACTGCACACTGACTGACCTGTCCGACGACAGGAAACTGACTGACTGGCTACATACCCTATGGGTGTGTCCAAGTGTGTGGTGGAGTGAATGGTTATTAAGCATTAAACTGTTACCTCTCCGCACATCCTCCAGGGTACTGTGTGTGCCTTCACACCAGGGCTACACAAATGTCCAGTGAACGTGGATCATGCACACACTGACATGGATCTCTGCATGGATCACAGATCATAATTCGCCTTGACCTAAGTTACACCCACACATCTTCCCTTTATGACTCACAACAGAACAGTTCATAGGATTTGGCTTCGGTTTCAGAAAATTAGAATATTTCCAACATTCACATTATCTTTACTCCTGACGATCACAGGCGTTCGATATCACCATAATGTTTTTTATCGGGATTTTACCTTTCCATAGATAGAAACATGGCATGGCTATTGTCAGCGATCTGGCCATTATTGATTCGGGGCTGATTGGCATGAGTCACAGTTATGAAAAAAATGCATCTTTTTCCCTTATTAGTCCTGAAGCTGAATATTTGTCTCCCATCAATATTGAATCTATACAAACCCCAATATTCATAACTAAACACTGGAGACACAAAGTCTGGGGGGAAATGTTTTCATCCTGCTCCTCCCTTAATCAAACAAACCCCAGACATCATGTCCATTCCCAACAAAAATACCAATCTTAAGTACCTGTCCACACCAGGGAGTCTGGGCTTCCAAAAGGAGTTTTAAAGGGTTGTTCGCTACTAAGACAACGACTTCTCATTCACCATGCTGGACCCCAATAAAATAAAAAAGCCTATACACGCCTGGTGTCGATGCAATATCTGCAGTGTCGGCACTAGCGGTCCCGGGACATCCGTGCGGTTGTTATGACATGTGACCCCTACACCCACAGTCAGGCGGCACTGTCCTCTCCTTCGGACAAATTGAACATGAAGAGGAAGTCAGTGCTGCAGCTGATCTCTGACTGCCTCTTCATGTTCAATTCGACAGAAGGCGGGGCCAGTGATACCAGCGCTGATTGGGCACCGGGGTCACATGTCATCAGAACCGCAGGAGAGCCCCGGGACTGGCGGGAATGGCGCTGGCACGGGAGGTGAGTATAAGCTTTTTTATTTTGTCGGGGCCAAGCATGGGGAATGAGAAGGGGTTGTCCTAGTAGTGGACAACCCCTTTAATGAGTTTTGTCACTTCCCAGCCATACGTAATTTCCTCACTTCCATATATTAACATGTGGCTCTACTCATGGAGGCTCTTAGATTGCAAGCTCTGATAGATTCTGTGTGAGGAGAGGGGTGAATGCCGCCTCCCTGGAGATCTGTTATGGATTTCAATGCTTTCTATAACACCCAACCCCACGTAAAATCACAGCTGTGGTGTAGGAGGAGATATTCTCTAATTTTTAATAACACCCATGATAAACCATGCACCATTGAAACCGGTGCTCCCCCAAAACACACTTTAGCATCCTCAGTCATTGTTCTGAGCCATATAGCAGGTTCTTCAGTGCTGTAATGCACCACTGTCGCTCGGTCGGGTCCTTTCTATACCAGGCACGGGGCTCATCGGCAATTTGTCTTCTTTTGGCTATAAATAAATTGCAATCAATGGAAGAAGCGTTCAGGAGCCGTCTCAGTGCAAATAGCAAACGAACGATCAGAAGATGAAAAGTGCGAGAAATCACCCAAGTATATAAATGCGAGATAGATGACGCCCGAGAATACTGGACTCCTGGAGCGTGAAATAAACTCAGCTCTTGGGTTCCTGAGATCAAAAATAAAAACATGATTGTTCCCATTTATCAAGTTGCAGACTGGAGATGATGGGGAATGTAGTATCACTGCAGGAGATCCGATGAACTCAGCTGGATTGTAATACTGTCGTTCATATGCCGAGAGATATCGCCAATCACACCCAAAAAACTGAAAAGATGAAAGGTACAGTATGCTCAGTACCGGATCAGTAATGTAATGTATGTACACAGTGACTGCACCAGCAGAACAGTGAGTGCAGCTCTGGAGTATAATACTGGATGTAACTCAGGATCAGTAATGTAATGTATGTACACAGTGACTGCACCAGCAGAATAGTGAGTGCAGCTCTGGAGTATAATACAGGATGTAACTCAGGATCAGTAATGTAATGTATGTACACAGTGACTGCACCAGCAGAATAGTGAGTGCAGCTCTGGGGTATAATACAGGATGTAACTCAGGATCAGTAATGTAATGTATGTACACAGTGACTGCACCAGCAGAACAGTGAGTGCAGCTCTGGAGTATAATACAGGATGTAACTCAGGATCAGTAATGTAATGTATGTACACAGTGACTGCACCAGCAGAATAGTGAGTGCAGCTCTGGGGTATAATACAGGATGTAACTCAGGATCAGTAATGTAATGTATGTACACAGTGACTGCACCAGCAGAATAGTGAGTGCAGCTCTGGAGTATAATACAGGATGTAACTCAGGATCAGTAATGTAATGTATGTACACAGTGACTGCACCAGCAGAATAGTGAGTGCAGCTCTGGAGTATAATACAGGATGTAACTCAGGATCAGTAATATAATGTATGTACACAGTGACTGCACCAGCAGAATAGTGAGTGCAGCTCTGGAGTATAATACAGGATGTAACTCAGGATCAGTAATATAATGTATGTACACAGTGACTGCACCAGCAGAATAATGAATGCAGCTCTGGGGTATAATACAGGATGTAACTCAGGATCAGTAATGTAATGTATGTACACAGTGACTGCACCAGCAGAACAGTGAGTGCAGCTCTGGAGTCTAATACAGGATGTAACTCAGGATCAGTAATGTAATGTATGTACACAGTGACTGCACCAGCAGAATAGTGAGTGCAGCTCTGGAGTATAATACAGGATGTAACTCAGGATCAGTAATGTATGTACACAGTGACTGCACCAGCAGAATAGTGAGTGCAGCTCTGGGGTATAATACAGGATGTAACTCAGGATCAGTAATGTAATGTATGTACACAGTGACTGCACCAGCAGAATAGTGAGTGCAGCTCTGGAGTATAATACAGGATGTAACTCAGGATCAGTAAATAAATGTATGTACACAGTGACTACACTAGCAGAATAATGAATGCAGCTCTGGGGTATAATACAGGATGTAACTCAGGATCAGTAATGTAATGTATGTACACAGTGACTGCACCAGCAGAACAGTGAGTGCAGCTCTGGAGTCTAATACAGGATGTAACTCAGGATCAGTAATGTACTGTATGTACACAGTGACTGCACCAGCAGAATAGTGAGTGCAGCTCTGGAGTATAATACAGGATGTAACTCAGGATCAGTAATGTATGTACACAGTGACTGCACCAGCAGAATAGTGAGTGCAGCTCTGGGGTATAATACAGGATGTAACTCAGGATCAGTAATGTAATGTATGTACACAGTGACTGCACCAGCAGAATAGTGAGTGCAGCTCTGGAGTATAATACAGGATGTAACTCAGGATCAGTAATAATGTATGTACACAGTGACTGCACCAGCAGAATAGGGAGTGCAGCTCTGGAGTATAATACAGGATGTAACTCAGGATCAGTAATGTAATGTATGTACACAGTGAATGCACCAGCAGAATAGTGAGTGCAGCTCTGGAGTATAATACAGGAGGTAAGTCAGGATCAGTAATGTAATGTATGTACACAGTGACTGCACCAGCAGAATAGTGAGTGCAGCTCTGGAGTATAATACAGGATGTAACTCAGGATCAGTAATGTAATGTATGTACATAGTGACTGCACCAGCAGAATAGTGAGTGCAGCTCTGGAGTATAATACAGGATGTAACTCAGGATCAGTAATGTATGTACACAGTGACTGCACCAGCAGAATAGTGAGTGCAGCTCTGGAGTATAATACAGGAGGTAAGTCAGGATCAGTAATGTAATGTATGTACACAGTGACTGCACCAGCAGAATAGTGAGTGCAGCTCTGGAGTATAATACAGGATGTAACTCAGGATCAGTAATGTAATGTATGTACACAGTGACTGCACCAGCAGAATAGTGAGTGCAGCTCTGGAGTATAATACAGAATGTAACTCAGGATCAGTAATGTAATGTATGTACACAGTGACTGCACCAGCAGAATAGTGAGTGCAGCTCTGGAGTATAATACAGGATGTAACTCAGGATCAGTAATGTAATGTATGTACACAGTGACTGCACCAGCAGAATAGTGAGTGCAGCTCTGGAGTATAATACAGGATGTAACTCAGGATCAGTAATGTAATGTATGTACACAGTGACTGCACCAGCAGAATAGTGAGTGCAGCTCTGGAGTATAATACAGGATGTAACTCAGGATCAGTAATGTAATGTATGTACACAGTGACTGCACCAGCAGAATAGTGAGTGCAGCTCTGGAGTATAATACAGGATGTAACTCAGGATCAGTAATGTAATGTGTGTACACAGTGACTGCACCAGCAGAATAGTGAGTGCAGCTCTGGAGTATAATACAGGATGTAACTCAGGATCAGTAATGTAATGTATGTACACAGTGACTGCATCAGCAGAATAGTGAGTGCAGCTCTGGAGTATAATACAGGATGTAACTCAGGATCAGTAATGTAATGTATGTACACAGTGACTGCATCAGCAGAATAGTGAGTGCAGCTCTGGAGCATAATACAGGATGTAACTCAGGATCAGTAATGTAATGTATGTACACAGTGACTGCACCAGCAGAATAGTGAGTGCAGCTCTGGAGTATAATACAGGATGTAACTCAGGATCAGTAATGTAATGTATGTACACAGTGACTGCACCAGCAGAATAGTGAGTGCAGCTCTGGAGTATAATACAGGATGTAACTCAGGATCAGTAATGTAATTATATGTACACAGTGACTGCACCAGTAGAATAGTGAGTGCAGCTCTGGAGTATAATACAGGAGGTAACTCAGGATCAGTAATGTAATGTATGTACACAGTGACTGCACCATCAGAATAGTGAGTGCAGCTCTGGAGTATAATACAGGATGTAAGTCAGGATCAGTAATGTAATGTATGTACACGGTGACTGCACCAGTAGAATAGTGAGTGCAGCTCTGGAGTATAATACAGGATGTAACTCAGGATCAGTAATGTAATGTATGTACACAGTGACTGCACCAGCAGAATAGTGAATGCAGCTCTGGAGTATAATACAGGATGTAACTCAGGATCAATAATGTAATGTATGCACACAGTGACTGCACCAGCAGAATAGTGAATGCAGCTCTGGAGTATAATACAGGATGTAACTCAGGATCAATAATGTAATGTATGTACACAGTGACTGCACCAGCAGAATAGTGAGTGCAGCTCTGGAGTATTGTGTAGCCCTGGTGGTAGGCACACGCAGTACCCTGGGGAGTGTATGGCGAGACGGCGGCTTAAAGCTCAATATGCATTCATTCTACACACACTAGACACCCCCTTGGGGTAGTGAAGTATACTCTAGGGAGTGGTCAAGAAGGTATGTGTAGGCGTGATTTTAGAGAGTCTAGTTCCTGTCTTCGGGCAGTAAGGACGTGGAGAGTCTGCGTCTGGACTACAGTGAGAGAGTCTGCATCTGGAGGGAGGAAGGAGTCTAGATTGCTATCTCATCAGCTTGGAAAGTGGAGTCTGGTATAGGTGTTGGAATACACCTTAGTCTGGTCAGAGCTGTGTCATCTCCTCAGCATACATTGAAGGAAAGAACAAGTTGTAACCCAGAAAGTCTTCAGCATTCCTGTCTAAAGGACAGTATCAGGTACAGAGACGTGCTCCTGCCTGTGATAACTGAGCATCTGTGGTTAGCTTGATTGGAAGGAAAAAGATTGGAAGTGACTGCTCGACCCCTGGCTAGTAAGAGTGTTTATGTTACCAGCGTGGACAAGGCGAAAGGCAAGTGGATTAGAGAATTGGCGCTACAGGATTGCAGAAGTCCAGCGCCTTGTTACCGGTCACTGGGGACCGAAGAGTCACTGTTGCTTCAGGCACAGTGACAGGACAACCAGGAATCTACCGGACCCTAGGTCGCGGCAGACAAGCCCCTTATAGTCGGTACGTAGCTGGGGTCAGGGGGAGTGAACACTTTGGAGTTCTGCAGGACAAACATAAGTATTCAGCTCCTTCACAGGAAGATCCCTAACACTAAGCTGACTGGGCAGGAACAGCTAAGATTTGCTGGAATCATAGAGGGAACTACGCTTCAGGCTAGTTGCACTCGTTATATTGGAGATAAAGGAGGCCCCTAACTTGTCCAGCTGCCGTCTCAAGATACACTCTCCTTGGATCAGCCTCCCTGGGACCTGCCTTATCATTCTGCAAGTAAAGGTATGGAAAGACGCTGACTGTGTGAGACTGTGTTATTTACCGGCACCCGACTTCACCATATTAACAGACTTTGAGGGAGGAGTCCCACCTGTAGGGGACCCGTCATCTAGCTGCCTCACCATCCCCTCAGAAATCTACAGCAGCGCTGGTACTAATTACCAGAATACTACAGGTGGCGTCACGAACTGTATATAGTTATCCCCTGTAAATATTCCCAACAACAACATACGCCAGACCGCCGGGCCACAGACCGAGCCACAGCTACCTGTGACAAAATCCCCATAGACTTCTACGGGCTCGGCTCTGAGTACCCATTGCCCTGGTAACCCACAATTGTGGTGGCGGGTCGACACAACTAAACTTGGCGTCACGAACAGGATACCAAACTCGCGAAATTGCGAGCCCTGCGTGCCTAAGAACTTGTTTTTGTGAAAAGGACTGTTTGCACTTTTGGCGCCAAAATCGCCATTTTTGTCGCCATATTCGCGCCCTCAGGCGCTGGAGAAGAAGGTGGGCGTACCTTCGTGGGCGTCTACCCCCTGTGGCGCGAAGAAAATGCCTGCCCTCTCAAAGTGCTACTATAACATGCGGTCCTGCCCTACAGCAAAGGAGGTCCGCCTCCTCTTCACCTTCCCTGCGAGGAGGAGGAGACGCAAACCCCACCTCCACGGAAGAGACCGGATGTCTCCACAGAAAGAAGAAAGAATCTTCTGGAGCGTGATGGAGGCAGGACGTGTGGAGCCGAGCGGGGCAGCGGAGGAAGGCAGGCCCCGTGCCCCCGCCAAGCTGCCATCGGCATCCGAGGCCTATGCGATCCTGCACCTGCAACAGGCGTTGTTAGAGGTTCGGGAGGAGAACTCACGCCTAAAGAAGTTGTTCCAACCTGGACTGGAGGAGATTGAGAGGCGCCGCTGTAGTCTGCTGAAGTGGCAAATGACGAACACGGCGTCCTCTCCCCTCAACGAACCCCCACGATTCAAAGTACCGAAAGGTCTGCTGCCCAAGGTGAAGGAGCAACCGGAGGCTGCCCCCGAAAGTACCGTTCCCGATCCCACTGGTGAAGCGGTGGATGCGGAGGAGGTTGAGGAGGTACGGCCAATCCCGGAACGCCCGCCCGGCCAAGAGGCCGCAGCAGATTATCGGTCCCCGGCAGGGACACCGGAGGGGTCCTGTCCGTCACTACCAGATGTGGACTGGGACGAGATGGCGCGCCTGGATGACGTCGCCTACACCGCCCAGTGGGAGCAAGAATGGCAGAGTCGTGAGGAGACGAAGAGGCGCCAGCAGGAGGAAGCGCGGGAAATCAAGAAGAACCGCCAGCGACAGTTTGCTGAGCTGATTGCCGACAAGGAGACTGTCCGTCGCGACAAAGGTACCTTACGGGAACCGCGGCGGCAGGGGTGTGTGACTGAGTTCCAGCTCCGAAGGGCTGGGGCTTTATCCGAGAACCGGGCCTCTACCCAGCGGTCTTCGTCAGCAGGCGTGACGTGGAATCTCACCTGCCACAAGGCCATTCCGGGAGGGACTTAGTAAACGGCGACATAGTCACCTATACGCGGCATTGGGGAATGAAGGGGTGGTATGCCCTGAACGTCGCCATCGTCCGCGACCCCGTCCCAGACGCCGGTACCGTCACCATTACCGCAGCGTCCCCGTACTCAGCTTCAGCAGCATCCGGCCGTGCCCCAGCATCGCCCCTTCAAAGTCATCGCAACATGCGACCCAAGGTCTATCGCAAGTAAAAGCCACTTCCATATCGCCAAATGCGACCCAGTCTAAATCGCAAACCCTGACGCGGTCTATATCATTGACTGTAATGGAGACGCAATCGGTGTCATGCGAAGAAAGTGTACCCGTTGCGCCCCTGGAGGTTCAAACCAGAACTGTCGCAACCCAGACCCTGATCGCAGCACATGATTTGCTGGTCCTGGGATCGAGGGCCCATTGCGTTGTTCCAGCCCCCGGGGTGGAAGATGTGGTGGAAAATGTCTTAGTAGCTGATGAATAAGTGGTAAAGAGTTGGTGAGATCCATATCGGGTCTACCATCAGTACTATAGCAGAAAGTTTAAAATGTTTTTGAAAAAGTATTGCACAAGTTATATATAATGAATATATATTCCTAATTATAGAATGCCCGGCTGGGTAATTGGTAATTGGTAATTGATAATTGATAATTGGTAATTGGTAATTGATAATTAATATATGATAAACGGTTGCACTTTTACAATGTGATTTATTATGTCTTCTTTTATAAATGGACTTTTTGAGGTAAAGGACTATGCTTACCCAGAACTCTTTTGTACATAGTTGCGCTTCAGCGCCCTATCTTGGTTTTACATAAACCATCCATATCTACCTCTGAAAAACAAAACCCGTGTGGTGTGGCACTGAGTGAGGTCTGCACTTGGATGTCCTGCAGCCCACCCAGGACCCACGTTGAAGGTTTGGTGCGGGTCCTTCACAAGTATCTTGTATATCTATTTATTGAAAATGCTATTTGATACTATTTGTATTAAAGTTTGTAACGTTCGAAGTATTCTTACCTCCCGGATGGGAAGATGTTATTGTTATTGTTATTGCATAAACAAAATTTTTCTGTCTTTTGTATTTCACAGCCCGGGAGTGCTGTCGTTTACCATGGGGGAATGTGTAGCCCTGGTGGTAGGCACACGCAGTACCCTGGGAGTGTATGGCGAGACGGCGGCTTAAAGCTCAATATGCATTCATTCTACACACACTAGACACCCCCTTGGGGTAGTGAAGTATACTCTAGGGAGTGGTCAAGAAGGTATGTGTAGGCGTGATTTTAGAGAGTCTAGTTCCTGTCTTCGGGCAGTAAGGACGTGGAGAGTCTGCGTCTGGACTACAGTGAGAGAGTCTGCATCTGGAGGGAGGAAGGAGTCTAGATTGCTATCTCATCAGCTTGGAAAGTGGAGTCTGGTATAGGTGTTGGAATACACCTTAGTCTGGTCAGAGCTGTGTCATCTCCTCAGCATACATTGAAGGAAAGAACAAGTTGTAACCCAGAAAGTCTTCAGCATTCCTGTCTAAAGGACAGTATCAGGTACAGAGACGTGCTCCTGCCTGTGATAACTGAGCATCTGTGGTTAGCTTGATTGGAAGGAAAAAGATTGGAAGTGACTGCTCGACCCCTGGCTAGTAAGAGTGTTTATGTTACCAGCGTGGACAAGGCGAAAGGCAAGTGGATTAGAGAATTGGCGCTACAGGATTGCAGAAGTCCAGCGCCTTGTTACCGGTCACTGGGGACCGAAGAGTCACTGTTGCTTCAGGCACAGTGACAGGACAACCAGGAATCTACCGGACCCTAGGTCGCGGCAGACAAGCCCCTTATAGTCGGTACGTAGCTGGGGTCAGGGGGAGTGAACACTTTGGAGTTCTGCAGGACAAACATAAGTATTCAGCTCCTTCACAGGAAGATCCCTAACACTAAGCTGACTGGGCAGGAACAGCTAAGATTTGCTGGAATCATAGAGGGAACTACGCTTCAGGCTAGTTGCACTCGTTATATTGGAGATAAAGGAGGCCCCTAACTTGTCCAGCTGCCGTCTCAAGATACACTCTCCTTGGATCAGCCTCCTGGGACCTGCCTTATCATTCTGCAAGTAAAGGTATGGAAAGACGCTGACTGTGTGAGACTGTGTTATTTACCGGCACCCGACTTCACCATATTAACAGACTTTGAGGGAGGAGTCCCACCTGTAGGGGACCCGTCATCTAGCTGCCTCACCATCCCCTCAGAGATCTACAGCAGCGCTGGTACTAATTACCAGAATACTACAGGTGGCGTCACGAACTGTATATAGTTATCCCCTGTAAATATTCCCAACAACAACATACGCCAGACCGCCCGGGCCACAGACCGAGCCACAGCTACCTGTGACAAAATCCCCATAGACTTCTACGGGCTCGGCTCTGAGTACCCCATTGCCCTGGTAACCCACAATTGTGGTGGCGGGTCGACACAGTATAACACAGGATGTAACTCAGGATCAGTAATGTAATGTATGTACACAGTGACTGCAGCAGCAGAATAGTGAGTGCAGCTTTGGAGTATAATACAGGAGGTAACTCAGGATCAGTAATGTAATGTATGTACACAGTGACTGCACCAGCAGAATAGTGAGTGCAGCTCTGGAGTATAATACAGGATGTAACTCAGGATCAGTAATGTAATGTATGTACACAGTGACTGCACCAGCAGAATAGTGAATGCAGCTCTGGAGTATAATACAGGATGTAACTCAGGATCAATAATGTAATGTATGTACACAGTGACTACACCAGCAGAATAGTGAGTGCAGCTCTGGAGTATAACACAGGATGTAACTCAGGATCAGTAATGTAATGTATGTACACAGTGACTGCAGCAGCAGAATAGTGAGTTCAGCTCTGGAGTATAATACAGGAGGTAACTCAGGATCAGTAATGTAATGTATGTACACAGTGACTGCACCAGCAGAATAGTGAGTGCAGCTCTGGGGTATAATACAGGAGGTAACTCAGGATCAGTAATGTAATGTATGCACACAGTGACTGCACCAGCAGAATAGTGAGTGCAGCTCTGGAGTATAATACAGGAGGTAACTCAGGAGCAGTACAGGATCGTTAATGTTAATATCATGATATTACAAAGTGACACAAGTTTTATATGCAATTTATTGCATAGCTGGAAGTTATTTATCCGCGCTGTCATTAATAGCATTAGATACATGAGACACATTATAGTAACATTTCCTCTTCCTTGAGCCGCTGGTTTTCCTGCTTCTTATTGCCGCTCAGTCCTATATGAAGAGGAATTACTCGCTGCAGGAATCTCAGCCTATGGACCAGACTGGAGCTGTAATGGAAAGGAAGTAACACAATATTATCTCACAAACTCTTATTGCTGGTGATTTTCTTTTTGCTACAAGGCGTCTTGTCACTATTGTATCTGCGCGGAGACATCAGATTTTCCAATACTGGGATGAGTCTTGTCAGTGAAGAGGAGAAATGACGGCTGTCACATATGAAGATGAATTCGTGTCCATACGAGGCGAGTGACGCAGTGCGGTTACACGTATGGATTTCTGTCATTTGCATTGAATAGCGGTGACATTAAGAGGCTGACAAGCATCAGGCAGCAATAAAGCTAAGTGGCACTGAAAGGAGATGAAGGATGTGGAGATAAGCGCGATGTCTCCATCAATCCCATATAAGTGCACGATGTATCACTGCACGCGAGACCTCTGATGTCACAATGTCTCACATTAATGTACAACGCGGCCATTCTCTAATGCACATAGGAGGGACGGACCCTGTGGGGGGCACGCGTGGATCTTAGGGGTCACTCACTATACTGCAGAGGTCAAGGACCCTGCAAAACAAAGTAAAGTTCTCCCGATTAGTCACGATGTAAAATAGCAGAGAGATCACATTCACCACCTCCGCATTCAGCGCCCGCTCCCCACCGCTGTTCTGGTCTCTATTGTTTGTCTACAGCGGTGTTGCTAAAACTACAAAGCCCACGGCACCACTGCAGCCAATCACTGAGCTGAGGGGTTCTGCTAATGTAGATGGTACACAAAATCAAGAGCTCTGTGATTGGCTGCAGCAGTGAAGCCACATCGCTAGGAAATGTCATTGCTGCAGTCGATCACTGATCTTGATGGCTTGTACAGAGTCATTGAGCTCAGTGATTGGCTGCAGCAGTGATATGTGCCATCAACGTGACATCACCACTGCAGCCGATCACAAAGTCAGCAGTTTTTGCTAATGAAGATGGCACAAGAAAACAAGATGTTGGTGATTGTCGCAGCGGTGATGTCACATCGATAGCACATGTCACTGTCGCAGCCCAAACATTGAGCCTCAGCGGTCTGCTAATGCAGTCAGATGAGCGCCTAAGCTCAGTGATTAGCTGCAGCGGTGATGTGCTATAGAGAAATGTCACCACTGGGAGCCAAAACTCAGAGACCGGAGCAGTGGCAGGGAGCCGGCGCTGCACCCAAACGGGAAAGTACTATAAGGTTTTGTTATTTTATTTTGACTGGGGAAAGTTTGGGGTCTACTTGTTTGAAAATGGAAGACCCCTTTAATTATTGATACAAAGTAAGCAACTTTTCCCTTTTTACTTTGGTTTATTTTTTTAAAATCTCTGCTGTTTCTATCCAGGGCTGAAGACCTTATGGAGCTGCGTCCTTAGATGAACGTCTTGTTACAATTGTATCCAGAGAATCCTCTGTGGAATGAAAGACGATATCTGATTGGCCCGGGGGCCTCACCATGAGGATTCTCTACACTGGATACAATTGTAGCAAACGCTCAGCTGTGAGAAGTGTTAGGTCTCTATGGGTTTCTGCTTCTGAATGCAAAAAAAAAAAGTTCCCAAAAAGAAAGGCGCATTAAACCTTTCCCCTTCTATTAGTGTCCCGTTTCTATATTTGGGGCCAGAAATAAAGTGAACCTTCCACACTAACCAGGGCATGTGATCCCTATTTGTGAACCCCCTCTGTTTTTAAAATAACCTATGGTGATGACAT
>JARQOD010000009.1:76340707-76448793 GCA_033576555.1 Oophaga sylvatica
CCCCGACTCAACATTGTATTCTTTATTTAAATGACTTTTCTTCTAAGTCTTGTGACATCCGTCGCTGATCCGGCTGACGTCATTTTGAGACATAATTTTTTTTCTGCGAGTTTTAAACTTTTAGATTTCACTTAATTTAATGTATCAAACTTTTAAGATGAATTTTCTCACATCGGAATAGAAGAATCTAAAAAACACATAAAAATGCAAGATTAGTGATGGTTACGTCTCCCCTAATAGTCAAATATCACATCACCAGATCACCAGTGATATCTGACTATCCGAGGAGATGTAACCTTCACTGTCTAATAAAGAGAGATCGCAGAACCCACGTAATACCGGGATACAAATGACTTTTGGGAGTCGCGGGCTCCACAAAGATCCATTATTCTTTAATGATACCTGAACTGTACAGCAAACGGTGCCAGATCCTTGGCCAGGAACACCAGGGAAGAACTGTTGGTTCCTGAAAGTGCACATAGTATGTGTGGAGATCATATGAGCAAAGATCGTGTGTGCGGAGATTGAATATAAGGCCGGGGTCACACTTGTGAATGCAATGTGAGAAACTCGCACGAGTCTCTCGCATCAACACCCGGCACTGCCGACGGCACAGTGTTCAGCAGCATAGAGATACATGCAGCCGCACGCTCCGGTCCGAGTGCCGGGTATTGATGTGAGAGACTCGTACGAGTTTCTCGCATTCCCAGGTCTAACACAGATACTCTCATCATTGCCGCACATCTTGTCATTGTATCTGAACGCTGTTATTCATAGCGATCTGCAGGTGGCGCCACACTCAATGGCTGTAGAAGCAATCACTGAAGAAGCCTCCAGGAATGAAAGTTTTCTTGCTCTTCGTCCACATTTCTAGTGGCTTCATGTAATTATAGAGGCCACATAATGACGGATAACATCGATTCTTTCTGCATTACGTCTTGGCTTGTCTCCAGCGCACTACTCACTGTCATTGTGTCCCTACGACTAATGTATTCCTGCCTATTGACTCTGCTTTCGTCATCACCATTTATATCTACAGTAGAGTCTATGTATATTTTTTAATTAATCCCTATAGATCGGCTCTCATGATTAAGTGGACCTGACAGGGATGGGGCCTCATAGACAAGTTTACGGAAGATGAGCAGAATACAGAATGTCTTTTAAAACTTTCCTTGGAGCGGCCGCGCTGGAGGCGCACACGTCCATCCGGTGCTCGCTGTATGGCCAACGCTCCAGGCTGCGTATTGCTTTATGGCCGCTGCTATGAATGGGAGTCAATAGATAGAAAAGTGTCCATAGGCTAATACAGTCCGCAGGAAGGCGTGGGGTCCATGTTATCCGGACTTTTCTGGACCCCCAGCTTTACAATAGTGCCGTCACCTGTTATTATACGTCGCCCCCTCTAATAAAAGTGAGATAAATCTGCTGACTGCATCCAGGGAAATATCAGATCTGTACAAGTATCAAGGCAAACGAAGAATGTTCTCATTCACTGTCAGCAAGCAGAGTTCTGGAAAATGGTGAGGAATAGAGACGCAAAGAATGTTGGAAAATTCTAGAACGTTTTATTGTGTTCATGTAAAACCAGAAAAGTAAATAAAGAAAGAGGGAAATGAGCAAAGTGAGAAGTTATGGCCAGTGTTTTATAGGCGGTTGTTACTTTATATTACTATAACACATCTAAAATAAAACTAAAAGCAGCCGTGCAGACAGACGATGTTACCAATATACCAGATACACAGCGAGAAACAGAAGATAGGAAAATAAATGTGAGACCTAGAGAAGAGACAGACATTAGATCGCACTATGTCATATCTATGTGTATATGAGATAGATCTGTGTATATGTCTCAGTATCTATTATCTCGTATCTATGAATATACAGGTGTATATACACGTAGATAATACTCACAAAGCTGTACTAAAGTTTTATTCCAGTGTGGAAAAAATGCTACAAAGAAGCTTTATAAAATAGAAGGGTTAATAAACTTTTTTATTAATTAGCAAAATGCAATGTAAATGAATAAAAGAGAAATCTAAATCCCATTGTTATCTGGTGACCATCCTTCACCTCCATCATCAGTATCTGGTGACCGCCCATCACCTCCATCATCAGTATCTGGTGACCATCCTTCACCTCCACACAGTTATCGGTGAGCCACAAAACCTCCTTATCAAATCTGGTGACGCCATCACCTCACACGAATCATTTTGACCGCTAGTCAATCCATTATCGTATCTGGTGACCGCCATCACCTCCATCATCAGTATCTGGTGACCGCCCATCACCTCCATCATCGGTATCTTGGTGACCGCCCATCACCTCCATCATCAATATCTGTGATTGTCCTTCACCTCCATCATCAGTATCTGGTGACCGCCTTCACCTCCATTATCAGTATCTGTGACTGCCCTCACCTCCATTATCAGTATCTTGTGACGCCCATCACCTCCATCATCAGTATCTGTGACAGCCATCACTCCATCATCAGTATCTGGACCACCCGTCATTGCCTCATCATCAGTATCTGGTGATCTCTTCACTCCATCATCAGTATCTGGTGACCGCCCGTCACCTCCATCATCAGTATCTGGTGACCCCCTCACCTACCATCATCAGTATCTGGTGACCACCCGTCACTGCCATCATCAGTATCTGGTGACCGCCCGTCACCTCCATATCAGTATCTTGTGACTTGCCCATCACCTCCATCATCAGTATCTGGTGACAGCCCGTCTTCTCCATCACTTCTTCTCGTCACTTGTACACAGGTTATGGAGGATCTCGTCAGGAGGTTGCCCCAAACATCTTGTATCACTGACCCCAGATCTCCTGTGTATGAGGCTTGTGCAGATCCTTCTCTTTATGTGATCCCAGACAGACGGGATGATGTGAGATCAGGGGTCCAGATTATCACCCCCATGATTCCTGGTTATTAATGACATTGGTTGGATGTTGGAGGATGTTGTCCGGATGTAGAATAAATTTGGAAAATCAGACGCCTCCTGATGACATTACATGATGGATCAGTATCTGCTTGGATTTTTAGCATTGACTCCTCTTGCTATATTTTATATTCTACATTCTATTGATTTTGGGATAAACTTGTGCGTTTTTGACTTTGGTCATTTTTCTTGCTTCCTGAAAAAACTCTTCATTTATGGATCTGGAGAGAACATTAAAGTGTCTCTAATGTCTCAGAGAATGAATCTGATGGCGGCTCAGCCTCCGATGTGGGAGCAGGAAAGTTCTGTCTCATCCGAAGTTCTTATGATTACACACATAATATATTGGTGGGGGAGGGGAGGCTCTCAAATCTAGAGCAATGGATCATTATGGAGTACTCTGACTCCTGAAAGTCATTTCTGGAAACTTTGTATCCCGATATTACATGGGTTCTGCTGTGACCTGAGAAGAGCGATCTCTCCATGATACACAGTGAAGATTACATCTCCTCTGATAGTCAGATATCGCTGGTGATTACTCATCGTCCATAATTGCATTTTTACAAAATTGTTTCAACTTCTTACATTCTGATGTGAGAAAGTTCATCTTAGAAGTTTGAGAAATTAAATAAAGTAACATTTAAAAGTTTTAAACTCACAGGTGAATTACTGCCTGCAATGAATAATTCAAAATGTAATTTATACAGAATAATGAAACATATCTGAGTGGATTTACCACAGAGAATCACAATCCACAGTGGGGAACATGATGGACAAGGGCAAATGGTAAGCATGAAAAAAAGAGATAAAGAGAGGAGAGAACAAGAGAAGGATAAAGAAAGAAAGAGAAGGATAAAGAAAGAAAGAAAGAAAGAAAGAAGAAGAAAGAAAGAAAGAAAGAGAAGAATAAAAAGAAAAGAGAAGAATAAAGAAAGAAAGAGAAGAATAAAGAAAGAAAGAGAAGATAAAGAAACAAAGAGAAGAATAAAGAAACAAAGAGAATGATAAAGAAAGAAAGAGAAGAATAAAGAAACAAAGAGAAGATAAAGAAACAAAGAGAAGGATACAAGAAAGAGAGGATACAGAAGAAGAGAATGATAAAGAAAGAAAGAGAAGGATACAGAAACAAAGAGAATGATAAAGAAAGAAAGAAAGGGAACAGAAAGAAAGAGAAGGATACAGAAACAAAGAGAATGATAAAGAAAGAAAGAGAAGGATACAGAAACAAAGAGAATGATAAAGAAAGAAAGAGAAGGATACAGAAACAAAGAGAATGATAAAGAAAGAAAGAGAAGAATAAAGAAAGAAAGAGAAGGATAAAGAAACAAAGAGAAGGATAAAGAAAGAAAGAGAAGGATACAGAAACAAAGAGAAGAATATAGAAAGAAAGAGAAGGATAAAGAAAGAAAGAGAAGGATAAAGAAAGAAAGAGAAGGATAAAGAAAGAAAGAGAAGGATAAAGAAAGAAAGAGAAGATAAAGAAAGAAAGAAAAATAAAGAAAGAGAAGGATAAGAAACAAAGAGAAGAATAAAAAACAAAGAGAAGGATAAAAGAAAGAGGATAAAGAAGAAAGAGAAGGATAAAGAAAGAAAAGAGAATGATATTAAAATAATGAAAGTGGAGAGAGCAAAGGACAGAGAGAGGATAGATAACAAAGAGAAAAGAAAGAAAAAGAGAAAGATAGAAAAAGGATGAAAGTGGAGAGAGTAAAAGACAGAGAGAGAGGAGAGATAAAAAAGAGACAGAGAAAGAAAAAGAGAAGAGTGAGAACAAGAAAAGGATAAAGAAACAGAGAATGATAAAACGAAGAGAAGGATAGGAAAAGTTGGATCAAGAAGAAAGAGATGGGTGAAGAGTGAGCATAAAAGAGAATAAGAGAGAAGGAGAGAGAATAAAAAGAGTAAGAGAGTGGAGGTCAGAGAGAGAAGGATAGAAAAAAGAGAGCGGAGGAGTAAGTATGATAGAGAATAAGAGAGGAGGAGAGAGAAAGAAAAGATGGAAGGAGGGAAAAAGGAGGAAAGAGATTGATACAGAGAGAGATAGAAAGAGGAGAGGAGGAAAGAGGATGGAGACAGTGTATTCCTCATGTCCACACGATTTCTTATTCTGAAAAGTTACTTCTGAAAGTTACATAGATCGGGCATAACACTGCAGAAAATCAGTCTGGCGTCGTGTAGAGAGAACTGAGCTCTTTTATTTCCCCTCAGTCCTTTTTCATAGAATAATTTAATCCTAAAATATTACAGTTTTAAGATTTTAATTTTTTATTGCGAAATTAAGTTATTAATATAAAGCGAGTAAGTCATTGAGGAGGAGATGACATATGTGGTGTAAAGGTGCGGCCGGGGACCTTCGTCGTTTCCGCCCCTGGCTTTAATACAATGTAACAGATCAGTCCGCATTTGTTGTTCTCCCGCTGTTGTCAGTTTGTTGTGTTACCGGTCGGGATGGGATCGCGGTCGCTGTCAGATTTACTGCGCTGTCCGTGGATGAGCTTTATTGCTTGTTATGTGAACATTAACCCTATTATCGTTTCTATCTGCTCACGGATTACATTAACGTGTTTACCTAGCTGCCTTATCAAATTGCCAAGCACCGAAAAAGCATTTATCCCCAGGGAAGAAAGTTGCTTAGAAATGTTAATGGGTTGGCGTCCTCGTGCATGAAATCTCTTGGTTTTCTGTAAATGGCGGCCATTAAAGGGATATATTTTGCTGCTGGGGTCACCTTAGGACAAACCTCTGCTGGGTATTTTGCACATAATGTCAGACTATTTGGAGAATATTGCCATTCTGGGGTGAAATTCAATTTTTTTAATGAAAATTCAGAGGAAAGTAAGAGGAGTGGCGCTCTCCGCTAACAATTTCAGTTAAATGCACTTTATTTCGGTCACAGAGCTGAAGACAGAGACATCAGTGAACCAAGCAACAGCTGTTTCGCCTGTTTACACACTTCTTCTGGCTCACACCAATTTTTTTTTTTAAGTATTTTGTTTTTGGGTACAGTCAGACATATTTTGAGCATGTCATTTTCCAAACTCACTTGGTGCATCACTCTCAATCAATGCATCATTGATTAAGGAAACTGGTACTGTGCAAGGAGGAGAAGAAATGGCAGTGGGACATTTGACCGCAGCTGGAATTCAGGCGCAGAGGGCACATCTGAAGTATACGTCACTTAGGATAGGTCATCAGTGTCTACTGTTTGTTACAAGCAGCTGTTCTGTGTCTATTTAATGTCACACTGTGACCGTATGTGATTAGGGAAAGGGGCCTGAACCATCTCTAGGACTGGGGCCATATCTATCCCTACTCCCAAAGGTACCCCTAAAGGTGAGGAGGCTTGGGCCACCTAGCCTCACTGTTCTCCTGCTATTCTCTAAGATGTCACCTCATCCTCCCCCAGGAGACCTGGGACAGAAATGCTAGAGAATCAACACGTAAGACAGACAGGGATAACAGAAAGCAACAAACATCCAAACACTCACCAAAGATAGAGCGGTATATAGGAAACGATAGGACTGTACCAACCAAATGGGAATAGGATAATGAGGAAAGCGTACACCCAAAAACAGCACAAAACAATCTCCAATAGCAACAACGATCTCTAATTCAACACAGCGTCCCCAAGTAGCTAGGAAGCAAAGCTTTCACTGGCAAGGAAGAGAAGGTCTGGCCAGGTTTTATAGGGAGAGGAAATGACCAGATAAGAACCAGCTGAAATGGGAGCTGCACGTTTCTGACCAGCATAGAAAGGGTCGTTAACCTCTTCAGCATCTAAGGAAACCAAATCCATTTAATATAGGACACAAACCACACAGGCTAAATGGAAGATCTGCAATTCACAATACGTAGTGATCGTCTCACCCCAATCTCCCAGGAGGACGTGATCTCCTAGTGACATTTAGGAACTATTTCCCCCTATACTCTCTGAAGGAACATAGTGAGTTAGAAGCGCATTTAAGTGACTTTTAGGGGAACAACTGGGACTGATCATGCAGCTAGGACTGCATATTACCCACTGAGTCCAGTTCATTAAATTGTTACTTTCTCGCTCCTTTTTTTTGTATCCGACATTACTTTTGAAAAGTACATAGTTATTGGACCTTGTGTATCATATTGTATCCCATCTCTAATTATTGTTTTCCCTATTGTTAGCCCATCTACCTCTATGACCCCGTCTTTTTAATATACATCGATTGATACAACTAATAATTGTCCTGGGGGTTATATGGCAGCATTATATGGAATTATTCTATTATCTGCGCCCCACCTCATTGATTGATTGGTCGTATCCTGGTTAATTTACCTGTTTATTATACATGGTAAATGAATTTGTCAGGGCTGTTCCCCTGCACTTCGTATTTTAATCTGTCTGGCGTCAATTATATGTGTTTTAATTGTAGCTTTTTTTTGGAATAAAGTAATTTATCTAATAATCAGTTTTGTCGTCATTTTATGGTTAAAATGATTTGAAAGTTTTATTCCATATCTTGATAAAAATAGGCATTCTCAATAAGTCCAAATAAAATGCATTTTTTCCTACAAGTTTCAGACTATAAAAAGTCCTTAATCATCCATGAGTCTGCGCAGGAAAATGCGTTTTACTTGGACTTATTGAGAGTGCGTATCTTTATCACGATGTGCAATAAAAGTTTTGAATTATTTTGACAAAGAATCGTCTGAAAAATCCTTTATTTTCGGCCCACTATGCGCATCCGTCAACAGAGGGAGCTGCAAACTGCTGACCAGTGCGGATGCTGGAACTCCACCAGTCTGATACTGATGACCTGTCCGAAGGATAGCACCCCAATATATAAGTCATGGATAACCCCTGTAATAAATGATAGAATTCTGACTGCCTGCAGCCACCACTAGAGGGAGCTCCTTATCTTAATGAAGACAAATCACGCTGCTATTAAATTCTATGATAAATCTGTATTCAATGAGCTCCCCCTAGTGGTGGCTGGAGGCATTTATAATTTTGCCAGTTATCTCTCTGTCGTTGTAGTGGATTTGGAGCTCTGTATCAGAAAAACGGAACTATGACTATTATAAAGATACTATATAAAAAAAGTGTTTTTATATTAAACAGCAGTAAAATGTTGAGTTTAGTTTAGGTTTCCAGTAAAGTCTCCGCACACATTCTGCCTTCACTGTGCTTGGTATCAGTAATTTTTTACAGGTCCCATTGTTAGCAGACTCCATGGAGCTTCCGCCGGTGGAGGCCGAGCTGGATCCTCCTCCTCCATGAGGTTACATTGTGATTATGTTCATTGCTTCGTATTCCGCCTGCAGAGCTTCAGATATTGGCTTCATTCATACGCTGAGAAATGAGCGTGCATCATATGTGATGAGTGGCAGCGCCGCCTCCTCTGTCAGGTTAATTTCATCTGTTATTAACTTCGATTACTCCAGGCACAACGCGCAGCTGACAACAATGGCTGATTGATTGATTGATTGAATGATTGATTGATTGAATGATTGATCTTTTTATTTATTTTTTGTTTGGTTACACTATGTGCAAACAATTCACCCCGGCTGGACCTGTAAAGATTAATATGACTTCTGTACAAGCTCCTGCACGCCGACCTCCAGAGAAAAGAAAACAGGAAACAGCGGGAAGTTTCGGGTATTTTTTTCTGTTTCATAATTGACTTGAATAGAAAAAAAAATCATCTTGTGTTCTGGAAGTTTCATGTGTCACAGCACAATAGACCTGAGGGATTCCTGCTCTCCTGTCTCTACATATTACACACTCAGACCATGAGCAGCAGCATAAAAAATATTATACAGCAGTACTGAGCAGTGCAACTGTGAACCTAGCTTTTATGGGGGGATGAAGAGGGCATCTGATAGAAAGCAGAAGCATGGAGAGCATTTTATAGTAGTACTGAGCTGTGAAGCTGTGAATCCAGATTTCAGATGAGAAAAACACTTACTAAAAGGAAGAATCAATCAGGACATTATAGAGCACTGCTGAGCAATGTAGTTGTGGATCCCAGTCCCTTAAATGTACCCTGGGCAATATTCTGTAAGGGGACAGAGCCCAGTAGTCAAAGAATCATACATTTATACAATATGGTATCACTAAAGAATGCAGCTGGAGGACATTACACAGCAGCATTGAGCAGTGTAGATGTGAATCCAGCATTGGGGTGAGCTCAAACACTTACTAGAAAGCACCAAAATGAGTCTGTGTGTGATGTTTGTGCTTCTCTCTCTGCTCCAATCCCCTCACCTTTCCAGACTTCTATAAACATCTATAATGTGATCTCTCAGTGAGCTTACAGTCCCTCTTGTTTTGAGCAGGATAAATTTTACTAGGTTTTTTTGAGTGGATAGTGAGTTCAGGAAGCAGAAGTGGCTCATAACTACTGAAAGAAGCATGTATTTCTGATTTATCTTGCGCTGCTTATTTAGAGGTATCATATTCCACAACGCTTTAGGGTACGTTTCCATAAAGTGTGCGCTTTGGACGGAGTGGAAACCCCGCTCCGCCCATAGCCCCGCCCCCTTCTGAACGCGCGGTGATTCCGGATGTGTTAAACAGACATGCTGTGGTCTAAAAAGACGAGCTGCATGTCCAGAAACAGTGGGCTGCCGGATGCGTGATCACACTCATAGTGGAGACGGGATTTCATAAAATCCCCTCCACTATGCTGGAACATCTGGCCGCTGTGGATGTAGGACACAACATTCAATCTGCAGCTAATACTGAATGTTTCCGCTACGTGGAAACATACCCTAACAGACATTATCATCACTGTCCCTAATGGGGCTCACAGTCTAGAACCCTATCAGTATGTCTTTGAAGTTGTGGGAGGAGAGCGGAGAATCAGGAGGAAACCCACGCAAACACGGGGAGAAGATACAAACTCCTGGTAGATGTCGTCCTTGGTGGGACTTGAACTCAGGATCACAGCGCTGCAAAGCAACAGTGCTAACCACTGAGCCACCATGTACAGTGCTAACCAGTGAGCCGCCGTGTACAGTGCTAACAAATGAGCCGCCGTGTACAGTGCTAACAAATGAGCCGCCGTGTACAGTGCTAAACAATGATACACCATGTACAGTGCTAACCAATGAGCCACCATGTACAGTGCTAACCAATGAACACCATGTACAGTGCTAACAATGAGCCACCATGTACAGTGCTAACAAGTGAGCCGCCGTGTACAGCGCTAACCAATGATACAACATGTACAGTGCTAACCAATGAGCCACCATGTACAGTGCTAACCAATGAGCCCCGTGTACAGTGCTAACCAATGATACAACATGTACAGTGCTAAACAATGATACACCATGTACAGTGCTAACCAGTGAGCCGCCTGTACAGTGCTAACCAATGAGCCACCATGTACAGTGCTAACCAGTGAGCCGCCGTGTACAGCGCTAACCAAGATACAACATGTACAGTGCTAACCAATGAGCCACCGTGTATATATTATTATTATTATAGATTTTTATAGCGCCATTTATTCCATGGCGCTTTACATGTGAAGAGGGTCAAATATAGACAAGTACAGTAAACATGAGCAATACAAGGGACACACAAGTACAGAAGGAGAGAGGACCCTGCCCGCGAGGGCTCACAGTCTACAGGGATGGGTGAGGACACACTAGGAGAGGGAAGAGCTGATCGTGCGGTGGTTCAGTAGACTGATGATCACTGCAGGTTGTAGGCTTGTCGGAAGAGGTGGGTCTTCAGGTTCTTTTTGAAGGTTTCCATGGTAGGCGCGAGTCTGATGTGTTGGGGTAGAGAGTTCCAGAGTATGGGAGAGGCACGGGTACAGTGCTAACCACTGAGCCAACATGTACAGTGCTAACCACTGAGCCACCGTGCTGTCTATAAGATATACTATGTTTCTTATTTTCACTTTTACTATTTATTTCTGCAAAAAATTTTAAAACTACAATTCGATAAGTTGAATGGATACATTTCCTATTGTTTACATAGCGCCCACATATTCCATAGCAATGTGCATGGAGTGATGTCACTTTATTATCCAAGTACCATATCTCAGATATATACACATGAGCAAACTCACCTTATCTATATGTATTTGGGGAGTACATGGACAGACAGATGCCGACCATGGGGGACCATTGTGGGTAGAGGCAAAGGTATTTCTGAGCCATTTATGACATCATAATCCAGATGCAGTGATGTCACTGGGTGTATGTATAGTAATGGCCGTCTCCATGCACAGGTACCAATAGGGACGGTTCTTCTCCGCCCTTAGGTATTGCCTGGTTGCTCTGTCTGCCCCAGTCTTAGGGACCATACGTCCCTTATAGGAAACCAACCAAAATTCCACAAATGTTGAAAAAGTGTCACATATAGAAAGTCTGTGAACAGAAGAGGCCATTACCCTCCTCGCTGGAGACGACAGAGCATCGGGATATAATGGAGGTCCTGCTCGTCTCTAAAAGCCATTACAATAATTGGGAATTACTCGGCTCCATCGATTTACAGCACTTTCCCTGTAACAAATGATGGATTCCTATACATTATACCTTCAAGATTAATGATTCCACTTTAATGAATGACACAAATATAATGTATGAGAGCTGAGACTTCAGAAATTTAAAGGGGTATTCCGTGGATTCACCATAAATGTACTGGAAGATGATTTCAGGAGGAGAAAGAAGCAGATTCCTCTGATAAGATACATTACAAAGTACTTCCAATAGGTGGCGCTATAGAGTACAAGTCCTCTTTGTTTGAAGAGGCAATTTGCATATTAAAATTTCCCAGAGGAGCATTGCACGGCGAATAAGCCTCCTTACCTCGACACGCCAGAGCTGGTATGTCACTCTCCACAAGGAGAAACCTTACCCCCCAGACCCCAGTCCAGAGCCTCTCATCTAGCCAAATCAGATCTCATACTTTGCACTGACGAGGGCCAATAGCCCGAAACACCGTGTCTGCAAATTGACATATGATTTGGCTTTTATCCTAAGTCATATTACAAGACTCGTTAAAGGGTTAATTGTGACTTGTAGGATCGCTACTTCCAATAGGTGGCGCTATAGAGTACAAGTCCTCTTTGTTTGAAGAGGCAATTTGCATATTAAAATTTCCCAGAGGAGCATTGAACGGCGAATAAGCCTCCTTACCTCGACACGCCAGAGCTGGTATGTCACTCTCCACAAGGAGAAACCTTACCCCCCAGACCCCAGTCCAGAGCCTCTCATCTAGCCAAATCAGATCTCTCCTACTTTGCACTGACGAGGACCAACAGTCCGAAACACCGTGTCTGCAAATGGAGATACTGATTTTGGCTTTTATCCTAAGTCATATTACAAGACTCGTTAAAGGGTTGATTGTGACTTGTAGGATCGCTACTTCCAATAGGTGGCGCTATAGAGTACAAGTCCTCTTTGTTTGAAGAGGCAATTTGCATATTAAAGTATCTTATTTTCACGCATACTATTGATTTATGGAATTAAAATAAAAACGACGGTTGCTCGTTTTAATTGGCCCAACAGATGGAGTTCACTGATGGATTCTTAGTTAAATCATTCTGCAGCCAGCAATACACCAGGAACGTTGCTAGATTTTGTATTCAACTGTGAAATTAGCAGCAAAATCGAGACTGTTGGCAAGTAGGGTAGACGGTAGACCTTGGGACAAAAGAAGAATTCTGTGCCTGAGATCAATATCATCAACTGATGTCATAATGAGGGGTCTAATTTGGTATGGGGGTCTCCAAATCTTGTATGGATTGAGAAGGCGAATGTATAAGTCCCAATTTGTGTTTGGTTGGAGCCCCTGCTCAGTAAGACTTCCTCTAGGATGGGACATACACAAAAAAATGTCTTTGGAGTTGGAGAAACTTTGCAAATCAGGCAGAAAACGATCATCCAAAGAGCGATTGTGCAAGAATATATATCGCGGCCGTTTGGGTGGAATAGGTTCTATAAATTACCAGGCAGACATTAGACTGTTGTCACATCCGGGCTGATAACTGCATACAATGTGCGACTCTGGACTGAAGACATCAAGGGAAAAAAATGGAGAAAAACCATCCGGCAGAGATAAATATATTTATGGAATAAATTATGTGTCTTGCAAACTTGTATGAAATGTATCAGTCCTGACTCCTGACGTGTGGTTGATACATTTGAGTTGCACAACACGATACCAGGGCTTATGGGGTACTCGGCACCGAGCCCGTTGAAGTCTATGGGGAATGTCACAAGTAGCACAGCTCGGTCCGTTGCCCTGGGCGCTCATTCAAAGGGGGATATTTACAGGGGATTGTAGTAATAGTTCGTGACGCCACCTGTGGTTTCTGATCAGGATGACCAGCGCTGCAGGGTAAATCCTCAGAGGGGTTGTTACTGGGCAGCAAGATGTTAAGTCTTCCACAGGTAAGACTAGTCCCTCTAAGTATATGGCGGTGCAGGGTGCAGGCAATAAGTCAGACACACACAAGTCAGTCTCTTTCCATACCTTTACTGGTGGTATTTGCAGGTATGTCCCGGGAAACTGCTCAGGGTGGAGGATGCACATCCAGGTAATCACCGAGTAGGTTTAAGGCCTCCTTTCTCTTTATGTGTGAGTTTCCAACCTGCATAAAGCTAAGTTCAACTCTGTGTGTAACAGCTATGCCCGGCCGACATTGTGGTGGAGCCTTCTTTTGGCAAGAACTAAGCCTTTATATGCAGCGTCCCGCTAGACTCCTGTTCTCCCTGACCGCGGTTACGTATCAGCACAATAGGGCCCCTCTGCGACTTGAAGTCCAGCAGGGTCACCGGTTTTCTCCTACTAGCCGTGAAGGAACTAGCAAGGCTTCGGACCCGGCGTCCGGTTAAGCAGAGTGGAGGCAGCAAATGTTGCTATTGTAACGCTGGTATTGTCTGTACTTTGTTTTCCAGCGTTACTCTGCATGTTTTTTGCATTAACCCTTTTGCTCCTTTCCCCCTAACCAGCTGGGATACTGTTGTCTGTTACCTATATGGATGCTGCTCAGTTCCCGGCTCTGCTGCGTACCTGTACTTGCGTGAGTGGCTCCGCTGCTTTGCATGACCGCCCGCATGTGCGGTTCCTGACTTGCTGTGAAAGCCGTCCGTAGCTTGCAAAGTCCTCTGCAGTGGTGCATGACTTACTGCGTGGTTGGCAGCAGCCATTGTTGGGTTCCCTCTGTGTTGTGCTGTCTGGCTCTGCATAGGGGGCGCGGCCCACACCTGTCCTGCTTTTATGTGGATTGGGTGTTTACTAGAATTACTGCTCCAGCCTATCGCTGTGAAGCAGCTCATATATAAAGTTCCCCAGCCCTAGTGGGCGTTGCCAGAGCTTCACATTGAATCCACACTGAATCCCTGAACCTAGCCGTATGTGGTTGTGTGTTCAGCTCCTGCTCTGAAGTTGATCAGCTCTGGAGAGCTGATTCCTGTTCCTGCTGTGTCTTGTTCCCTGATCCTGGATCTAACCCGGTACCTGAATGTCTGAACTGTGTCTTGTGTTTCCGCCTATGCTGGGGGCTGATTACCCAGATCGCCGTTCCTGGAGGCTGTATATCCAGGCCTGTTCCTGTTGTGTCTAATTACCTGAACCCCTGATCTTGGATCGCATCCTGTACCTGACTGTCTGAACTGTGTCCTTTGTGTTATGTTCCTGAAATCCTGCTGTGTCCAGAACCCTGTGCCAGTGACTGTGAATCCTTGCTATATAACCTGAGTTCATCTTGGAAGAAGGAGTCCGGTGTGTGCTGAGTTTCTGTAACTCTGTGCTCAGCCTCTGTGCAATCCCCGGCCAGCTCCCGTTGAGCCTGGCGGGGCTTGCACCAGACCGCTGGGGTTCCTTTTCAGGTCGCTGCCAGATGTCCGGATCCTATGCCTGATGACCATGGCCTGATGTCCGATGTCCGACGACCACTTCCAGATGTCCGGATCCTATCCTTCCTGCCTGATGTCCGGATCCTGCCGATCATTGCCAGATGTCCGGAGCCTGCTGATCGGTGCCAGATGTCCGGAGTCCGAGGCCTGTGTTCCAGTCCGTGTTCCTGTGATTCAATCCATGTTCCTGTCCGTGTTCCTGACTCCCTGAGACCCAATCCGTGTTCCTGATGTTCTTGTCCGTGTTCCTGACTCCCTGAGATCCAATCCATGTTCCTGTCTGTGTTCCTGACTCCCTGAGATCCAATCCGTGTCCCGGTTGTTCCTGTGCAGTCTAACTCTGTTTCAGCCATCAGCTCCTGATTCCAGTTACCTGCCTGTTACCTGTCGGTTTGCCTGTCTGCCATCCGTCTGCAGTTCCATCCAGAGGCTCGGACGTCATCTGCAGAGATCCCCGGCTCTTGCCTGCTCACCTAGGAGCGATCATCTGCCATCCGACTGCAGCTCCATCCGGAAGTTCGGACATCATCTGCAGAGATCCCCGGCTCTTGCCTGCTCACCTGGGAGCGATCATCTGCCATCCGACTGCAGCCTACCTGGAGGCTCCACCATATCAGGTCGTATATACCTGCCTGTCCCAGAGACTGCCTTGGTCACTTGCCGTGACAACCTGCCTGTCCCAGAGACTGTCCTGGTCACTAGCCGTGACAACCTGCCTGTCCCAGAGACTGCCCTGGTCACTAGCCGTGACAACCTGCCTGTCCCAGAGACTGCCTGGTCACTAGCCGTGACAACCTGCCTGTCCCAGAGACTGCCCTGGTCACTAGCCGTGACAACCTGCCTGTCCCAGAGACTGCCTTGGTCACTTGCCGTGACAACCTGCCTGTCCCAGAGACTGCCCTGGTCACTAGCCGTGACAACCTGCCTGTCCCAGAGACTGCCCTGGTCACTAGCCGTGACAACCTGCCTGTCCCAGAGACTGCCTTGGTCACTTGCCGTGACAACCTGCCTGTCCCAGAGACTGCCCTGGTCACTAGCCGTGACAACCTGCCTGTCCCAGAGACTGCCTGGTCACTTGCCGTGACAACCTGCCTGTCCCAGAGACTGCCTTGGTCACTTGCCGTGACAACCTGCCTGTCCTGCCGGTTCCTCCTTGGTCTACCCTGAGATGACGTCTGTCCTGGGTCGGTGTCTGATGTTCTCCTGCTGAGCCTGTGCTACGCCTGAGGCCTGAGAGAGAGGCCGTCCTAGTATGCCCGTGCCAGATGACCCTGGACTTCATCAACCCGTGATGACCCCGCCATCGTCTGACGTTCGTCCTGGGCCGGTGTCTGATGTTCTCCTGCTGAGCCTGTGCTACGCCCGAGGCCTGAGAGTGAGGCCATACTAGTATGCCCGTGCCAGATGATCCTGGACTTCATCAACCCGTGATGACCCCGCCATCGTCTGAAGTCTGTCTGAGGTCGGTGTCTGATGTTCTCCTGCTGAGCCTGTGCTACGCCTAAGGCCTGAGAGAGAGGCCGTCCAAGTATGCCTGTGCCAGATAACCCTGGACTGCATCTACCCGTGATGTCCTCCAGCACTCGTCTGTGATCCTGAGTTGTGTACCCTTCTCTGATGTGCGGAATCGGGATGTTCTGTTTATGTACTTTGTTTCTTTAAGTAAACTTTATGTTTCTTCTTACCTGAAGTTGTGCGGTGTTGTCTAGTCCTGTAGGTCGCCACCTTGCCCACATGCTCAGCTGCCACGGATCCCGGTCGCTGCCCTTCCCTAGTCCGGGCAGGCCCGGGTCTCCCTCCGTGGTCCAGTGGGTCCACATTCTCTTACCATCTGGGACCCATGCCTCACGTCGTCGTGGACTGGCGGCGTGGGAGCATTGGCTAGCTAGGCAAGCTATGCCATGTCCCGACGCCCCACAGCCGTGGGAAGCGCCACAGCTATAACGCCTCGGTCACTCTCTCCTTTGGTCACCACTCACCCGTCGCCCTACTCTCACCCTTAACATAAGCACGGGTAGCAGTAGGTGTAGTCATCAGCTTTCTTCCTTCCACAGCTCACTGACCATTTCTCAGTTAACTCGTTGTTATAATTACTGTAGTCCCCTTCCTTCTTTTCCTTCATAGACTCTGTCCAAAGCAGCTTTCAGGACCTTCCGTCAGACTGAATACAAGCCCGCTCCGAGAGTCACTTTCCACGTTCTTTGGGTATTAACAGTCAGGATGTTCTGAGATAACAGTTCGCCTTCTTCTCTCTGTCTCATCTGACAGGAAATCTCCATCTGTCTGGCTAGTATGACTCACTCCTGAATCACACCAAGACTCAACTCTCCTCTCTCTAGCTCAGACTGAGCTCTGACAGGAACTGCACTACTGCTACGTCTCCCACACCCTTAAATAGTCTAAGGTCCCTCTGGTGGCAATACTGGAAGTGTGAGTGTGAATGAATATCAGGTTTTTGTAATTACCTTTCTGTGCATTCTCCTGAAAACATGTGTACCAAGCGCAGCTGGGCCACACATCCCCCCTAGTTATCGTCAGCACTCCCGGGCTGAAAAAGGAAAACAATTTTTATAATAACATCAACAACATAACTCTTCCCTTGCGGGAGGTAAGGACACTTTAACGTTACATTGTGTACAAATTGCAAATAGAAAAATATCAAATATACTTTCTCAGTGCAAATAAATACAATATTCTTGTGGAGGACCCGCACCAAAAACCTCCCACATGGGTCCTGGGTGGTGCAGGAGTTCGTGACGCCACTGCGGTTTCTGATCAGGATGACAGCGCTGCAGGGTAAATCCTCAGAGGGGTTGTTACTGGGCAGCAAGATGTTAAGTCTTCCACAGGTAAGACTAGTCCCTCTAATTTATATGGCGGTGCAGGGGTGAAGGAGCAATAAGTCAGCACACACAAGTCTGGGATAAGTGAAGAGTCTCCGCGAGCTCAAGGAACACTGGATTTTGGCTGTTGCAGCTGAAAGGAGGACATCAGTAAACCGTTTTGGCTTATTTTCACCGCTTAATTATCTCTTGAACAATAAGAACATGGAAGAGGCTAGGAGCCATGTGGTGAGCTGCATTTCTTGCTACATGTTCATAGACTTACCAGTGGAAAAGCCAAAACTTCACATGCCAGAAATGCAAGCTTGTGTCCCTGTTGAAGGAAAAGTTGCAAAATCTGGAAGAGAGGTTATCTACATTGAAGACCATTAACCCCTTACTGCCATCGGACGTACTATCCCGTCCATGGTACCTGGGCCCGTATGACCATGGACGGGATAGTACGTCTCGTGCGATCGGACGCGCTCCCGGGGGGAGCGCAGCCGATCGCGCCCGGGTGTCAGCTGATTATCACAGCTGACACCCATGACTGTGTGTCAGGAGCGGTCACGGACGCTCCCGGCACATTAACCCCTTGCACACCGCGATCAAACATGATCGCGGTGTTACTGGGGGCACAGGGGAGGATCAGCAGGGTGGGGGCTCCTGCGCGCCCCCTGAGACCCTCAGAGCAGCGCGATGTGATCGCGCTGTTCTGAGGGCTTCCTCCCTCCCAGGACCCGGATCCAAGATGGCGCCGGGGTCCTGGAGGGAGGCGGCTACCTCAGTGCCTGCCGAGAGCAGGCACTGAGAAGCCTGCATCTATGCCTGTGCGATCGCTGGTGTGACAGAGTGCTGTGCACACTGTCACACCAGCGATCTGATAAAATACTGTGATGTCCACCCTGGGACAAAGTAAAAAAGTTAAAAAAAAAAATAAACGTGTTATAAAAAAAAATCCAAAAAAAAAAAAAATATATTATATATATTCCCCAATAAATTCACTTCTTCTGTAAATAAAAAAAACAAAGCAATAAAAGTACACATATTTGGTATCGCTGCGTCCGTAACGACCCCCCCTATAAAATTGTCCCACTAGTTAACCCTTTAGTGAACCCCTTAAAAAAAAAAAAAAAAAAAACGAAGCAAAAAATCAATGCTTTATCATCATACCGCCGAACAAAAAGTGGAATAACACGCGATCAAAAGACCGATATAAAATAATCATGGTACTGCTGAAACGTCATCTTGTCCCGCAAAAATGAGCCATCATACAGCATCATCAGCGAAAAAAAAAAAAAGTTATAGCTCGCAGAATAAAGCGATGCAAAAATAATTATTTTTTATATAAAATGTTTTTTATTCTATAAAAGCGCCAAAACATGAAAAATGATATAAATGAGGTATCGCCATAATCGTACTGACCCGAAGAATAAAACTGCTTTATCAATTTTACACACGCGGAACGGTATAAACGCCTCCCCAAAAGAAATTCATGAATTGCTGATTTTTGTTCATTCTAACCTCCCAAAAATCGAAATAAAAAGCGATCAAAAAACGTCACGTGCTCAAAAATGGTACCAATAAAAATGTCAACTCGTCCCGCAAAAAATAAGACCTCACATGACTCTGTGGGCCAAAATATGCAAAAAATTATAGCTCTCAAAATGTGATGATGCAAAAACATATTTTTGCAATAAAAAGCGTCTTTTAGCGTGACAGCTGCCAATCATAAAAACCGCTATAAATAGTAAATCAAACCCCCCTTTATCACCCCCTTAGTAAGGGAAAAATAATAAATTAAAAAAAAGTATTTATTTCCATTTTCCATTAGGGTTAGGGTTAGGGTTGCGGCTAAAGTTAGGGTTAGGGTTGGCCTAAAGTTAGGATTAGGGTTAGGGTTGGGATTTAGGGGTGTGTTAGGGTTAGGTTTGTGGTTAGGGTTGGGACTAGGGTTAGGGGTGTGTTTGGGGTTGGGTTGGAGTTAGAATTGGGGGGTTTCCGCTGTTTAGGCACATCAGGGGCTCTCCAAATGTGACATGGCGTCTGATCTCAATTCCAGCCAATTCTGCGTTGAAAAAGTCAAACGGTGCTCCTTCACTTCTAGCTCTGCCATTCGTCAAACAGTGTTTATTCCCCACATATGAGGTATCAGCGTACTCTGGGACCCAAGAGTATTGTGAAATTTGTCCTATTTCTTCTGCTACCCTGGGAAAATAAAAAACTGGGGGCGAAAATATCATTTTTGTACAAAAAAAAAAATATTTTTTTGTTTTTACGGCTGTACATTATAAAACTTCTGTGAAGCACTTGGGGCTTCATAGCGCTCACCACACATCTAGATAAGTTCCTTGTGGGGTCTATTTTCCAAAATGGGGTCACTTGTTGGGATTTCCACTGTTTAGGCGCATCAGGGGCTCTCCAAATGCGACATGACGCCCCCAGACCATTCCATCAAAGTCTGCAATCCAAAACGTCACTACTTCCCTTCCGAGCCCAAACGTGTACCCATACAGTAGTTTTCTCCCACATATTGGATATCAGCGTATTCAGGACAATTGGACAACAACTTTTGGGGTCCAATTTCTCCTGTTACCCTTGTAAAAATAAAATATTGGGGCAAAAAAATCATTTTTGCAAAAAAAAAGAGGATTTTTTATTTTTACGGCTGTGCGTTATAAACTTCTGTGAAGCACTTCGGGTTCAAAGTGCTCACCACACATCTAGACAAGTTCCTTGTGGGTCTATTTTCCAAATGGGGTCACTTGTGGGGGGTTTCCACTGTTTAGGTGCATCAGGGGCTCTCCAAATGCGACATGACGCCCCAGACCATTCCATCAAAGTCTGCAATCCAAAACGTCACTACTTCCCTTCCGAGCCTGACGTGCGCCCATACAGTAGTTTTCTCCCACATATTGGGTATCAGCGTACTCAGGACAAATTGGAAAACAACTTTTGGGGTCCAATTTCCTGCTACCTTGTGAAAATAAAATATTGGGGCAAAAAAAATCATTTTTGTAAAAAAAAAAGGATTTTTTATTTTTGCGGCTGTACGTTATAACTTCTGCGAAGCACTTCGGGGTTCAAAGTGCTCACCACACATCTAGATAAGTTCCTTGTGGGGTCTATTTGCCAAAATGGGGTCACTTGTGGGGGTTTCCACTGTATAGGTGCATCAGGGGCTCTCCAAATGCGACATGACGCCCCCAGACCATTCCATCAAAGTCTGCAATCCAAAACGTCACTACTTCCCTTCCGAGCCCTGACGTGCGCCCATACAGTAGTTTTCTCCCACATATTGGGTATCAGCGTACTCAAGACAAATTGGACAACAACTTTTGGGTTCCAATTTCTTCTGTTACCCTTGTGAAAATAAAATATTGGGGGCGAAAAAATCATTTTTGTAAAAAAAAAAAGGATTTTTTTATTTTTACGGCTGTACGTTATAAACTTCTGTGAAGCACTTCGGGGTTCAAAGTGCTCACCACACATCTAGATAAGTTCCTTGTGGGGTCTATTTGCCAAAATGGGGTCACTTGTGGGGGGTTTCCACTGTATAGGTGCATCAGGGGCTCTCCAAATGTGACATGACGCCCCCAGACCATTCCATCAAAGTCTGCAATCCAAAACGTCACTACTTCCCTTCCGAGCCCTGACGTGCGCCCATACAGTAGTTTTCTCCCACATATTGGGTATCAGCGTACTCAGGACAAATTGGACAACAACTTTTGGGTTCCAATTTCTTCTGTTACCCTTGTGAAAATAAAATATTGGGGACGAAAAAATCATTTTTGTAAAAAAAAAAGGATTTTTTATTTTACGGCTGTACGTTATAAACTTTAGTGAAACACCTGGGGGTTAAAAGTTCTCACCACACATCTAGATAAGTTCCTTGAGGGGTCTAGTTTCCAAAATGGCGTCATTTATGGGGGTTTCCACTGTTTAGGCAGATCAGGAGCTCTCCAAACACGACATGGCGTCCAGCCAATTCTGCGTTGAAAAAGTCAGACGGCGCTCCTTCCCTTCCAAACTCTGCCATGCACCCAAACAGTGGTTTACCCCCACATATGGGGTATCAGCGCACTCAGGACAAATTGCAAAATAACTTTTGGAGTCTTGTTACCCTTGGAAAAATAAAAATTGGGGTGAAAAGATAATTTTTGTGGAAAAAATATGATTTTTAAATTTTACGGCTCTACGTTATAAACTTGTGTGAAGCACTTGGGGGTGCAAATTGCTCACCAAAGATCTAGAAAAGTTCCTTAGGGGGTCTAGTTTCCAAAATGGGGTCATTTGTGGGGGGTTTCCACTGTTTAGGCACATCAGGGGCTCTCCAAATGCAACATGGCATCCAATCTCAATTCCAGCCAATTTTGGTTGGAAAAAGTCAAATGGTGCTCCTTCCAGTCCGAGCTCTGCCGTGCGCCCAAACAGTGGTTCCCACCCACATATGGGGTATCAGCGTACTCAGGACAAATTGGACAACAACTTTTGTGGTCCAATTTCTCCTGTTACCCTTGAGAAAATAAAAAATTAGTGACTAAAAGATAATTTTTGTGGGAAAAAAATAGGACTTTTTATTTTCATGCCCGGGCATTATAAACTTGTGTGAAGCACTTGGGGGTTCAAAGTGCTCACCAAAGATCTAGATAAGTTCCTTAGGGGGTATAGTTTCCAAAATGGGGTCACTTGTGGGGGGTTTCCACTGTTTAGGCTCATCTGGGGCACTGCAAACGGAACATGACCCCCATCAACGTCTGCATTCCAAAACGTTACTACTTCCTTTCCAAGCCCTGCCGTGCACCCAAACAGTTTCCCCCCCCCACATATGGGGTATCAGCGTACTCAGGACAAATTGGACAACAACTTTTGGGGTCCAATTTCCTTGGGAAAATTCAAAAATTTGGGACTAAAAAATCATTTTTGTGGAAATTTTTTTTTTTTTTTTTTTTCACACCCAGGCATTATAAGCTTTTGTGAAACACTTGGGGGTTCAAAGTGCTCACAACAGATCTAGATAAGTACCTTAGGGGGTCTAGTTTCCAAAATGGTGTCACTTGTGGGGGTTTCCACTGTTTAGGCGTATCAGGGGCTCTCCAAACATGATATGGCGTCCAATCTCAATTCCAGCCAATTTTAGTTTGAAAAAGTCAAACGGCGCTCCTTCCCTTACGAGCTCTGCCGTGTGCCCAAACAGTGGTTTTCCCCCACATATTGGGTATTGGCGTACTCAGGAGAAATTGCATAACAACCTTATCTGTCCATTTTCCTTTTACCCTTGTGAAAATAAAAAAAAAGTTTGTAAAAGATCATTTTTGTGGCTAAAAAGTTAAATATTCATTTTTTCCTTCCACGTTGCTTTAGTTCCTGTGAAGCACCTGAAGGGTTAATAATCTTCTTGAATGTGGTTTTGAGTACCTTGAGGGGTGCAGTTTTTAGAATGGTGTCACTTTTGGGTATTTTCTGCCATATAGACCCCTCAAAGTGACTTCAAATGAGTGGTGGTCCCTAAAAAAAATGGCTTTGTAAATTTTGTTGTAAAAATGAGAAATCGCTGGTCAACTTTTAACCCTTATAACTTCCTAACAAAAAAAAATTTTGGTTCCAAAATTGTGCTGATGTAAAGTAGACATGTGGGAAATGTTATTTCTTAACTATTTTGTGTGATATATTTCTCTGTTTTAAGGGAATAAAAATTCAAAATTTGAAAATTGCAAAATTTTAAAAATTTTCGCCATATTTGCGTTTTTTTCAAAAATAAACGCAAGTTATATCGAAGAAATTTTACTTCTAACATGAAGTACAATATGTCACGAGAAAACAGTCTCAGAATCGCGAAGATCCGTTGAAGCGTTCCTGAGTTATAACCTCATAAAGAGACAGTGGTCAGAATTGTAAAAATTGGCCCGGTCATTAATGTGCAAACCACCCTTGGGGGTGAAGGGGTTAAGGAAGGTGAAGAGTTCTTAGACAGAGCAGAATTATCTCTTCATGGTACAGAAAGAGAAGAAATTCGAAGAGCACCTGAAGAAACAGAGGAATGGAAGCATGTGACCCAGAGAAGCAGGAGGATCGTGAGGCAGTCAGCACCAATTCTGCTCAGGAACCAGTACCAGGCTCTTACACAGGAGAACGATGAAGAAATACATCAGGATAAGACTTTGCCCACAAACAACCTTGTACGCCCTCAGAGTCCTCCTGAATGGAGAAAAAAAACTGTTGTGAAGAAGAAACGGAGAGTTGTGGTCATGGGTGATTCCCTGTTGAGAGGAACAGAGGCCGCTATCTGCAGACCGGATATAACCTCAAGAGAAATGTGCTGTCTTCCAGGTGCAAAAATTAAAGATGTGTCTGACAGGATATCAGGACTCTTCAGACCTAAAGATGACTACCCATTCCTGCTAATACATGTGGGGACAAATGACACCACAAGAAGTGACCTGGAAACCATCTGCAGTGACTTTGAAAACTTAGGTAAGAAAGTGAAAGAACTGGGAGCGCAGATGGTCTTCTCTTCCATCCTCCCAGTGGATGGCCATGGAACAAGGAGGTGGAATAAGATTCTGCAGGTGAACAACTGGCTACGTCGATGGTGCCGTCAGCAAGGATTTGGATTTTTGGATCACGGAGTGAATTACCTATACGATGGACTACTTGCTAGAGATGGGGTGCACCTTACGAAGACTGGAAAACATGTATTTGGAAGTCGCCTTGCTACACTCATCAGGAGAGCTTTAAACTAGAACAATGTGGGAAGGGAAGCAAAACGCCAGCAAAAGCCATACACCTGACAAATGCTATTGAGATTTCTGCTATTAGAAGTGAAGGGGAAGAACAAAGACAAAAAAATTTACATAATAAAAATATTGAAGGAAGAGAAACCAATCACAAACTAAAGTGTTTCTATACGAATGCACAAAGCATGGGCAACAAACAAGGAGAACTGGAGCTACTAACGCAGGAGAAGAAATATGATGTCATTGGAATCACTGAGACTTGGTGGGACGATACACATGATTGGAATACAAGGCTAGAAGGATACAACTTATTTGCAAGAAACAGACTTGATAAACGAGGAGGAGGTGTCGCATTGTATGTTAGAAAAGCGTATATCTGCACAGAGATTGACGCTTCAGAGACTGGGAGTTCTGTGGAAACTGGGTAAGAATACAAGGACAGAACAATAGAAAGGACACCATTGTAGGCATTTACTACAGGCCGCCTGTGCAAGCTGAAGATATGGATGAACTCTTTATGCATCAAATGGCCAAGTTCTCCAAAAAATATGACATAGTGGTCATGGAGATTTCAACTATCCAGACATTTGTTGGGAATCTCTCTCAGGCAAAACTAACAGGTCCAGGAAATTCTTATCCTCTCTTGCTGACAACTTTATCTTCCAAAAGGTAATGGAGAAAACAAGGGGATCTGCTACCTTGGATCTAATCCTCATAAACAGGGAGGAAATGGTGGAGGAGGTAAGAGTGGCTGGGACCCTAGGAGGTAGTGACCATGCTATTTTAGAATTTTGGATAACAAGAGGAGGAAGACCTGTGAAGACTCAGACGTCAAGGTTAGATTTCAGAAAGGCAGATTTTAAGGAACTCAGAAAGAGAATTGGAGGGATCCAATGGCTGGATATCCTTAAGGACAAAAATGTCCAGGAAGGATGGAAAATCTTGAAAAATGAGATTCTCAAAGCACAATCGTTAACAATTCCGAAAAGAGGGAAGAATGGGAAGCATTTAAGGAAACCAGGATGGATGAACATAGAACTTAAACACATGCTAAAAAGGAAGAAAGAAATGTTTATCAAATGGAAAGCGGGAGGCATATCTAAAGAAGAATATAATGCCGTCTGCAGAACCTGCAGGGCACAAATCAGATTATCTAAAGCTGACAATGAATTAAGGCTTGCAAGTGACATCAAAAGCAACAAAAAAGGATTTTGGGGATACGTCAAAAGTAAAAGAAAAGTCAAAGATGCTATAGGATTTTTACAGGATGAAAATGATGAAATGGTAAGTCAGGATGTTGAGAAGGCTGAACTTTTAAATTCCTATTTTGCATCTGTTTTCTCTCAGAAAGGAAATGTAACATCAACTGATCTTCACTGTCCTATTAAAGGAATAGAAGAATCCAGGATATCTATAAACAGAAAGACAGTGAGGAAACACTTAGCTAACATAAATGAATTCAAGTCTCCAGGTCCAGATGAATTACACCCCAGGGTACTGAAGGAGATAGCAGAAGAAATTCTTGAACCACTGTCCATAATCTTTGAAAATTCTTGGAGAACAGGAGAAGTCCCAGAAGACTGGAGAAGAGAAAATGTTGTTCCTATCTTCAAAAAGGGGAAGAAGGTGGACCCAGGGAACTACAGGCCGATGAGTCTGACTTCTATACCAGGAAAGATCTTTGAACAAATTATTAAAGAACATGTATGCAAGTACCTGGATAAGAATGAAGTGATTAAACAGAGTCAGCATGGGTTTGTAACTAATAAGTCATGTCAGACTAACTTAATTTCCTTCTATGACAGAATCACTGACTGGGTGGATCAGGGAAATGCTGTAGATATAGTATATCTTGACTTCAGCAAAGCATTTGACAAAGTATCTCACACAATCCTTATTGAAAAAATGACTAAGTATGGAATGGACAAGGCAACTGTTAGGTGGATTCATAACTGGCTTAGTGATCGGACCCAAAGAGTGGTTGTAAATGGCTGCACATCCAGTTGGAAGAATGTCTCAAGTGGGGTACCACAAGGCTCTGTTTTGGGCCCTGTATTGTTCAACATCTTTATCAATGATTTAGATGAAGGAATTGAGGGTAAACTATCAAATTTGCTGATGACACAAAGCTAGGAGGGGTAGCTAATACTAGAGAAGAGAGAGAGAGGATTCAAAAAGATATACATAAACTGGAGCAGTGGGCAGCAACTAACAGAATGGATTTTAACAGGGAAAAAATGCAAAGTACTACATCTGGGCAATAAAAATGAAAAAAGCATATACAAAATGGGAGGAATAGGGCTAAGTAACAGCACATGTGAAAAAGACTTGGGTATACTAATTGATCACAGACTTAACATGAGTCAACAGTGTGATGCAGCAGCAAAAAAGGCAAATGCAATTCTAGGATGTATCAACAGAAGCATACAGTCTAGATCACGTGAGGTCATTATTGCCCTTTACTCCTCTTTGGTCAGACCTCATCTGGAATACTGTGTCCAGTTTTGGGCACCACATTTTAAAAAAGACATCAACAAACTGGAGCAAGTTCAGAGAAGAGCCACCAGAATGGTGACCTGGTCTGCAAACCATGTCCTATGAGGAACGGTTGCAGGATTTGGGAATGTTTAGCTTGCAAAAAAGAAGACTGAGAGGAGACTTAATAGCTGTCTACAAATATCTCAAGGGCTGTCACATTGTAGAAGGATCATCTTTATTCTCATTTGCACAAGGAAAGACTAGAAGCAATGGGATGAAACTGAATGGGAGGAGACACAGATTAGATATTAGAAAAAACTTTTTGACAGTTAGGGTGATCAATGAGTGGAACAGGCTGCCACAAGAGGTGGTGAGTTCTCCTTCAATGGAAGTCTTCAAACAGAGGCTGGATAGACATCTGTCTGGGATGATTTAGAGAATCCTGCTTTGAGCAGGGGGTTGGACCAGAAGGCCCAGGAGGTCCCTTCCAACTCTACCATTCTATGATTCTATGATTCTAAGTCAGTCTCTTTCCATACCTTTACTGGTGGTATTTGCAGGTATGTCCCGGGAAGCTGCTCAGGGTGGAGGATGCACATCCAGGTAATCACCGAGTAGGTTTAAGGCCTCCTTTCTCTTTATGTGTGAGTTTCCAACCTGCATAAAGCTAAGTTCAACTCTGTGTGTAACAGCTATGCCCGGCCGACATTGTGGTGGAGCCTTCTTTTGGCAAGAACTAAGCCTTTATATGCAGCGTCCCGCTAGACTCCTGTTCTCCCTGACCCCGGTTACGTATCAGCACAATAGGGCCCCTCTGTGACTTGAAGTCCAGCAGGGTCACCGGTTTTCTCCTACTAGCCGTGAAGGAACTAGCAAGGCTTTGGACCCGGGTCCGGTTAAGCAGAGTGGAGGCAGCAAATGTTGCTATAACGCCTCGGTCACTCTCTCCTTTGGTCACCACTCGCCCGTCGCCCTACCTCTCACCCTTAACATAAGCACGGGTAGCAATAGGTGTAGTCGTCAGCTTCCTTCCTTCCACAGCTCACTGACCATTTCTCAGTTAACTCATTGTTATAATTAACTGTAGTCCCCTTCCTTCTTTTCTTCATAGACTCTGTCCAAAGCAGCTTTCAGGACCTTCCGTCAGACTGAATACAAGCCCGCTCCGAGAGTCACTTTCCACGTTCTTTGGGTACTAACAGTCAGGATGTTCTGAGATAACAGTTCGCCTTCTTCTCTCTGTCTCATCTGACAGGAAATCTCCGTCTGTCTGGCTAGTATGACTCACTCCTGAATCACACCAAGACTCAACTCTCCTCTCTCTAGCTCAGACTGAGCTCTGACAGGAACTGCACTACTGCTACATCTCCCACACCCTTAAATAGTCTAAGGTTCCCTCTGGTGGCAATACTGGGAAGTGTGAGTGTGAATGAATATCAGGTTTTTGTAATTACCTTTCTGTGCATTCTCCTGGAAACATGTGTACCAAGCGCAGCTGGGCCACACATCGTCTCTGTGGAGTTAGTTACAGTAAGCAGTAGACACAGTCGTGTCTCTGAGCCGTTCATTGGCTCTTGTTGGTGTGATGTCAGAGCTGTGCTGTGTGCTCTGAACCAATCAGATGTCTCACTTCTGTGGCTCCGCCTCCTCTCAACCGATGCTGCATTAGTGAGAAGCTGCAGCTGCATCCCCCTCTTATCCCCTTCTATTGGTATAATATTTGCTGCTTTACGCCACAGGGATTTTTTGGAGACTGATTAGGTTTCTGAACAGAGGGAAAAAAAGAACAGGCTGCTGGCAGATGATAATAGGATTGCAAACGTTCATATTTTTACATGTTCCAGCTATGGAAAGATGTTGTAATACCAGATGTTATAGGAATTTTTCAGGGACTTTATAAAAATTGTTCAAAAATGATTAAATAAGTATTACTTACTACAGTAGAGCTGAGTGGATCGACTATAAGCTAATCGCTGTAAATTTCCCAACAAATTATAGCCAATTGATTTGCAAGATTCCACCAAAATCTGGATTGCTGCATTGTGAGTGCTAGGAAGGGTAAAAAACCCAACTAAACTCTTAGACCACGTTCACACGTTCAGTATTTGGTCAGGATTTTACATCAGTATTTGTAGCCAAAATGAGGAGTGGAAGAATCAGAGGAAAAGTATAATAGAAACACGTCACCACTTCTGGAGTTATCACCCACTGCTGGTCTTGTCTTATAAATACTGATGTAAAATACTGACCAAATACTGAACATGGAAAATGTGGCCTTATACTCCCCTCTCCTCTGCCCTCCCAATACCGGTCCTATCTCCCTTTTTCCCATTAGGCTCCTCTTCTTTCTTCCTGTCCCTCCAGTCTTGGTTTTGTGACTGAATCCCATGTGGTTCCATGGGGCACAGCGCCCTTGAAAGTTGGAGGACAACATATGTGATTGCGGTGCAAAGCCCCCGACATGAAAGCATTGGACCTAGTCAGGTGTGGCACCCACCTCAAGATTGGAGGGACAAGAAAAAAGTAAGAGGAGCTAAATGGAAGAAGGAAGAGGAGCTGATTGGAAGACGGAGAGGAGCGATAGGAAGAAGGAAGAGGAGCCGATAGGAAGAAGGAAGAGGAGCTGAGTGGAAGAAGGAAGAGGAGCCGATAGGAAGAAGGAAGAGGAGCCGATTGGAAGAGAGCTGATTGGAAGAAGGAAGAGGAGCTGATAGGAAGAAGGAAGAGGAGCCGATTGGAAGAGGAGCTGATTGGAAGAAGGAAGAGGAGCTGATTGGAAGAAGGAAGAGGAGCCTATAGGAAGAAGGAAGAGGAGCCGATTGGAAGAGGAGCTGACTGGAAGAAGGAAGAGGAGCTGATTGGAAGAAGGAAGAGGAGCCGATAGGAAGAAGGAAGAGGAGCTGATTGGAAGACGGAAGAGGAGCTGATTGGAAGAAGGAAGAGGAGCCGATTGGAAGAGGAGTTGATTTCAAGAAGGAAGAGGAGCTGATTGGAAGAAGGAAGAGGAGCTGATTGGAAGAGGAGCTGATAAGAAGAAGGAAGAGGAGCTGATTGGAAGAAAGAAGAGGAGCTGATTGGAAGAAAGAAGAGGAGCTGATACGAAAAAGGAAGAGGAGCCGATTGGAAGAAAGAAGAGGAGCTGATAGGAAGAAAGAAGAGGAGCTGATAGGAAGAAGGAAGAGGAGCCGATTGGAAGAAAGAAGAGGAGCTGATTGGAAGAAGGAAGAGGAGCTGATTGGAAGAAAGAAGAGGAGCTGATAGGAAGAAAGAAGAGGAGCTGATAGGAAGAAGAAAGAGGAGACGATAGGAAGAAGGAAGATAAGCTGATTGGAAGAAAGAAGAGAAGCTGATTGGAAAAAGGAAGAGGAGCTGATAGGAAGAAGGAAGAGGAGCTGATTGGAAGAAGGAAGAGGAGCTGATTGGAAGAAGGAAGAGGAGCTAATTGGAAGAGGAGCTGATTTCAAGAAGGAAGAGGAGCTGACTGGAAGGAAGAGGAGCCCATTGGAAGAGGAGCTGATAGGAAGAAGGAAGAGGAGCCGATTGGAAGAAAGAAGAGGAGCTGATAGGAAGAAAGAAGAGGAGCTGATAGGAAGAAGGAAGAGGAGCCGATTGGAAAAAAGAAGAGGAGCTGATTGGAAGAAAGAAGAGGAGCTGATAGGAAGAAAGAAGAGGAGCTGATAGGAAGAAAGAAGAGGAGCTGATTGGAAGAAGAAAGAGGAACAGATAGGAAGAAGCAAGAGGAGCTGATTGTGATTGGTTGGACAAGTGATTGATGGACTTTAACACTTCTGATAAAGGCAGAGACCACCGGAGCAGTGATGTTTCAGAAAAAGTATTTGCAAAGAGACATTTGTTTTCCTAGAAGGGTCTCTGGAGGATATTTATTCGATGGGCTCGGTGTATGTCCGGTGCACACTGATCAGCACAGAGTCTTTCCCCCTCGTTGCCTCCTTATCGGAGGAAGTGTTTATGGATTTGCCACTTTGATTTATAAATATTGGATTCAGGAAGAATCCGCCGCCGGCTGAGTACATAGCTGCAGGACAGACGCCAATACACAGAAACCACTTTATTGTTTACCGGGTAAACAGCCGCATGGCAACGTGAATGAGCTCGGGACTTGTGGAGGTGACGGGGAGATGGATTTCCGAGTCATTTCTAAAATTTAGAGTTGAGTCTCGTGTATCCTTTTAGGTAACTGAAATGGTAACAATGCAGCTTTCGAGACTGTTCAGTCTGTAATTGAAAGCTAAGTAACCAGCAATCCCTGTTATATGGGAGACCATAAAGCAGCACTATGGCGCATGTCACCCAATATTAGTGTTATGTATTATCCGTATTATCCTTCCTGGCGCGCTGTATAACTGATGGTAAAATCACAGTGTAGTCCTTACCTGGGGGCCATCGGTGGCACCATCCACTCAGTATTATATACTATCTGTACGGTATTATACACCATGTGCTCTGTATTATATACTATCTGTACGGTATTATACACCATGCGCTCTGTATTATATACTATCTGTACGGTATATATACACTATCGATTATACACCACATTCAGTATTACACACTATCTATATGTTATATGCACGACATGCTCATACTCACAGACCATAGTGATGCTGACAGGCGATGCCGACGTGCTATATGTCACAGCCTATGACGTTGAATCGGCGATGCACCGGACCATGTGCTCATACGTCACAGACCCCATAGTGACTGCCTGACATCGGGCGATGCACCGGACCCTGTGCTAGTCACAGACCATAGTGACTGCTGACATCGGGCGATGCACCGACCCTGTGCTCATAGTCACAGACCAAGTGACTGTCTGACATCGGGCGATGCACCGGACCATGTGCTCATACGTCACAGACCCCATAGTGACTGCCTGACATCGGGCGATGCACCGGACCCGGTGCTCATATGTCACAGACCCCATAGTGACTGTCTGACATCGGGCGATGCACCGGACCATGTGCTCATACGTCACAGACCCCATAGTGACTGCCTGACATCGGGCGATGCACCGGACCCTGTGCTCATACGTCACATATGGGCAGCTTTTTTAGATTTTTTTTTAAGGGATAGGCAAACTGTCCTGTCATTTAGCATTGATATGTGAGTAAATATGAAGCGCCACCTCTTCACTTACTGGCTTAATCAATAGTAAGGCTACAAACGGCCACTTTAAAATGAGCTGTGACAAAGGTATCCTGCAGGGCGCCATGTGAATCAGTATGACCCAGTTTGCAGCAGTTTTGACAACTCATCCGCTCAGGTGCCAGCTGTTGTCATTTATAGCAATCGCAGCATTTATCACATAAATGTATAATATTCTTCAAAAAAACAGAACACAGTGTGCCAGTCATTGCCGCAGGTTTCCAGGGTGCGGACACAAGATGTACAATGGTTATTTCATGACTACTTTATCTTTCGGATGAACGTTGTACAGAACGTTCTGCTACAATTTTCTCCAAAACAAGGATCTTATTAAAAAAGGAAAATATGTTTCCAAGGAACTGACGGGAAAGTAAATTGGGGAAAGTTTGAGGAAAGGTTTTCTGTTGCCTTCTCAATATTGTAGATACATTATGGGTTTAAACAACACTAAAAACAATAATGAAGAAGAAGAGGAAGAAGGCGATGAAGAAGATGAAGAAGAAGAGGTCCAGGATTTCTGGATGCTCTTCAATTGTATGAACATTCCTGAAATAGAGCATCACTCACTACTATAGGAGCTTAGCTGTGGCATCAACAGATTACTTTTCAGCTTTACTCTATAGACTAGGACAGCATCAGCAGAGTCATGTCTTCATCATTAGAGTGTGGGATTTTTAAAGTCTATCTGGCATTTCAAGTATCTTTTCAGAAGAAGCTGTTTCTGGCCATTTTATTACTTGTGTCCTGCATTTTTCACCAGTTTTCCCTTCTATGTCTAGTTTTCACATATGTCTGAGCTATTGTGTGGATTCTAGTTGCTATGATGTCTCCCATACACAGCACACACAGGCACAAGGGGTTTATGCTTTCCTGCCGCTATGAAGCTCATGCTCAGAATTGGCAGCTACATGAAGGACATTATTCAGCAGTACTGAGAAGTGTAACAGTGAATCCAGCACTGAGGCAAGATAAAATACTTTGTAGAAGACTGCAGCAGCATGGATGATGTTATACAGCAGTGCTTAGCAGTGTAACTGTGAATCCAGTAATGGAGCAAGATACAATACTTGCTAGAATTCTGCACCAGCATTGAGGACATTATACATCAGTACTGAGCAGTGTATCTGTGAATCCAGCACTGGAGTGATATAACACTTGCCTGTGCATACTTTTCTGTCCATTAATTCCCATTTATTGTCACAGCCATAAATTGCACACACCTTAATACACATGGAAGATGTATGTACGGTACTAATTTGACAAGTCTAACTCTGCTACATCTGCATCTACTATGAATGATTTTCATCATGTAAAGCTGCCGTGTTTGTCTTTTGTTTTATATGATCCAGCAATCCATTTCTGTCCAGATAGATAATCTGATAAAATATTCCTAAAATGTTTATGAATTCGCCTGCAGTCCAGAAGCGCCAAAACAAGACATAAAGCCATCAGCCCACGGGATGAAAGGTATCTTTCAATATTCTGAGCGCTGACTGTCATTGTTCTTTCTTCCTTTTGACCTAGGGAACTACAAAATGTAAAAGATGTTTAAAAAAAATCATGGCAGAAACAAGAAATAATGGAGAAAAAATGATCTTAAAGATACATGTATGACCATCTCATAGGTTGTAAAAGTGGCCGCTCGGGAGCAGATAATGGGACCCATGGCTCCAGCACTCAGCAGATAGTAGCCACAATCAGGTCTAGCCCACGCTGCAATAGAAAGAGCAGCACGTGAGAGTTCGAGCCCTGGTCTTCTGATGGTCTCCAGAGGGACCCGAACCTATCAGCAAATCCTATCGACACCCCCTTAATGCATTGTGTTAGACCTAAGTGAGGGTCTGCGAGGGGCAGCACATAAGACAGGGAGGACCCCTAAGTCCTGCTCCACCCCCGAGGGGCCCTGTATTAGGCAGAACACAAGTGCGGCGATTGCGCCACTTTTCTAATACACTTTTACATGAATACCCCTGTCAGCTAATGCCTCCACCTGCCGGCAGAAGCCGGTGACTGTCTCATGGGCTCTGACTACAAGCTGACGTTACATTTCTGGAATTTTTCAATAAACCTCATAGAGAAAGCGACTCCTGCCCTCCTGAAACTTCACAGACACATTTGCTGGAAAATCATATTTTCTTTCCTCCCTCAGGGCACAACACTTAGTGGTTACTGACACTTCACGTGGTGAACAACACTTAGTGGTTACTGACACTTCACGTGGTACACAACACTTAGTGGTTACTGACACTTCACGTGGTGAACAACACTTAGTGGTTACTGACACTTCACGTGGTGCACAACACTTAGTGGTTACTGACACTTCACGTGGTACACAACACTTAGTGGTTAACTGACACTTCACGTGGTACACAACACTTAGTGGTAACTGACACTTCACGTGGTGAACAACACTTAGTGGTTACTGACACTTCACGTGGTGCACAACACTTAGTGGTTACTGACACTTCACGTGGTACACAACACTTAGTGGTTACTGACACTTCACGTGGTACACAACACTTAGTGGTTACTGACACTTCACGTGGTGCACAACACTTAATGATTACTGACACTTCACGTGGTGCACAACACTTAGTGGTTACTGACACTTCACGTGGTACACAACACTTAGTGGTTACTGACACTTCACGTGGTGAACAACACTTAGTGGTTACTGACACTTCACGTGGTGCACAACACTTAGTGGTTACTGACACTTCACGTGGTGCACAACACTTAATGATTACTGACACTTCACGTGGTGCACAACACTTAGTGGTTACTGACACTTCACGTGGTACACAACACTTAGTGGTTACTGACACTTCACGTGGTGAACAACACTTAGTGGTTACTGACACTTCACGTGGTGCACAACACTTAGTGGTTACTGACACTTCACGTGGTACACAACACTTAGTGGTAACTGACACTTCACGTGGTACACAACACTTAGTGGTTACTGACACTTCACGTGGTACACAACACTTAGTGGTTACTGACACTTCACGTGGTACACAACACTTAGTGGTTACTGATACTTCACGTGGCACACAACACTTAGTGGTTTCTGACACTTCACGTGGTACACAACACTTAATGATTACTGACACTTCACGTGGTACACAACACTTAGTGGTTACTGACACTTCACGTGGTACACAACACTTAGTGGTAACTGACACTTCACGTGATACACAACACTTAGTGGTTACTGATACTTCACGTGGTACACAACACTTAGTGGTTACTGACACTTCACGTGGTACACAACACTTAGTGGTTACTGACACTTCACGTGGTACACAACACTTAGTGGTTTCTGACACTTCACGTGGTGCACAACACTTAGTGGTTTCTGACACTTCACGTGGTGCACAACACTTAGTGGTTTCTGACACTTCACATGGTACACAACACTTAGTGATTACTGACACTTCACGTGGTGCACAACACTTAGTGGTTACTGACACTTCACGTGGTACACAACACTTAGTGGTTACTGACACTTCACGTGGTGCACAACACTTAGTGGTTACTGACACTTCACATGGTACACAACACTTAGTGGTTACTGACACTTCACGTGGTACACAACACTTAGTGGTTTCTGACACTTCACGTGGTACACAACACTTAATGATTACTGACACTTCACGTGGTACACAACACTTAGTGGTTACTGACACTTCACGTGGTACACAACACTTAGTGGTAACTGACACTTCACGTGGTGCACAACACTTAGTGGTTACTGACACTTCACGTGGTACACAACACTTAGTTGTTACTGATACTTCACGTGGTGCACAACACTTAGTGGTTACTGACACTTCACGTGGTACACAACACTTAGTGGTTACTGACACTTCACGTGGTACACAACACTTAGTGGTTTCTAACACTTCACGTGGTACACAACACTTAGTGGTAACTGACACTTCACGTGGTACACAACACTTAGTGGTTACTGACACTTCACGTGGTGCACAACACTTAGTGGTTACTGATACTTCACGTGGTGCACAACACTTAGTGGTTACTGACACTTCACGTGGTGCACAACACTTAGTGGTTACTGATACTTCACGTGGTGCACAACACTTAGTGGTTACTGACACTTCACGTGGTACACAACACTTAGTGGTTACTGACACTTCACGTGGTGCACAACACTTAGTGGTTACTGACACTTCACGTGGTGCACAACACTTAGTGGTTACTGATACTTCACGTGGTACACAACACTTAGTGGTTACTGACACTTCACTAGGTGCACAACACTTAGTGGTTTCTGACACTTCACATGGTACACAACACTTAATGGTTACTGACACTTCACGTGGTGCACAACACTTAGTGGTTACTGACACTTCACGTGGTACACAACACTTAGTGGTAACTGACACTTCACGTGGTACACAACACTTAGTGGTTACTGACACTTCACGTGGTACACAACACTTAGTGGTTACTGATACTTCACGTGGTGAACAACACTTAGTGGTTACTGACACTTCACATGGTACACAACACTTAGTGGTTACTGACACTTCACTAGGTGCACAACACTTAGTGGTTTCTGACACTTCACATGGTACACAACACTTAATGGTTACTGACACTTCACGTGGTACACAACACTTAGTGGTAACTGACACTTCACGTGGTGAACAACACTTAGTGGTTACTGACACTTCACGTGGTGCACAACACTTAGTGGTTACTGACACTTCACGTGGTACACAACACTTAGTGGTTACTGACACTTCACGTGGTGCACAACACTTAGTGGTTACTGACACTTCACGTGGTGCACAACACTTAGTGGTTACTGACACTTCACGTGGTACACAACACTTAGTGGTTACTGACACTTCACGTGGTGCACAACACTTAGTGGTTACTGACACTTCACGTGGTACACAACACTTAGTGGTTACTGATACTTCACGTGGTACACAACACTTAGTGGTTACTGACACTTCACGTGGTACACAACACTTAGTGGTTACTGACACTTCACGTGGTACACAACACTTAGTGGTTACTGATACTTCACGTGGTGAACAACACTTAGTGGATTCTGACACTTCACGTGGTGCACAACACTTAGTGGTTACTGACACTTCACGTGGTGAACAACACTTAGTGGTTACTGACACTTCACGTGGTGCACAACACTTAGTGGTTACTGACACTTCACGTGGTGCACAACACTTAGTGGTTACTGACACTTCACGTGGTACACAACACTTAGTGGTTACTGACACTTCACGTGGTCACAACACTTAGTGGTTACTGACACTTCACGTGGTGCACAACACTTAGTGGTTACTGACACTTCACGTGGTGCACAACACTTAGTGGTTACTGACACTTCACGTGGTGCACAACACTTAGTGGTTACTGACACTTCACGTGGTGCACAACACTTAGTGGTTACTGACACTTCACGTGGTGCACAACACTTAGTGGTTACTGACACTTCACGTGGTGCACAACACTTAGTGGTTACTGACACTTCACGTGGTGCACAACACTTAGTGGTTACTGACACTTCACGTGGTGCACAACACTTAGTGGTTACTGACACTTCACGTGGTACACAACACTTATGGTTACTGACACTTCACGTGGTGCACAACACTTAGTGGTTACTGACACTTCACGTGGTACACAACACTTAGTGGTTACTGACACTTCACGTGGTGCACAACACTTAGTGGTTACTGACACTTCACGTGGTGCACAACACTTAGTGGTTACTGACACTTCACGTGGTGCACAACACTTAGTGGTTACTGACACTTCGCGTGGTGCACAACACTTAGTGGTTACTGACACTTCACGTGGTGCACAACACTTAGTGGTTACTGACACTTCACGTGGTCACAACACTTAGTGGTTACTGACACTTCACGTGGTGCACAACACTTAGTGGTTACTGACACTTCACGTGGTGCACAACACTTAGTGGTTACTGACACTTCACGTGGTGCACAACACTTAGTGGTTACTGACACTTCACGTGGTGCACAACACTTAGTGGTTACTGACACTTCACGTGGTGACAACACTTAGTGGTTACTGACACTTCACGTGGTGCACAACACTTAGTGGTTACTGACACTTCACGTGGTACACAACACTTAGTGGTTACTGACACTTCATGTGGTACACAACACTTAGTGGTTACTGACACTTCACATGGTGCACAACACTTAGTGGTTACTGACACTTCATGTGGTACACAACACTTAGTGGTTTCTGACACTTCACGTGGTACACAACACTTAGTGGTTACTGACACTTCACGTGGTACACAACACTTAGTGGTTACTGACACTTCACGTGGTACACAACACTTAGTGGTTTCTGACACTTCACGTGGCGCACAACACTTAGTGGCTACTAAGGCGCACACAATTTTATCATTACGTTGTAACTGTGCAGGGGATTTGTAGTTCTGATTCAGCTTTAGATCTAAAAACTGACATGGTCTTAGGCATAGATGGTTTATGGATGGTCAACAATTATTATTATGTGACTTCTAGGCCTTCCCCATAAAATAATGACCCATATTAAAGAAATGGATCCTTGTCCGCTGTACGTATATCTTCCTGCGAACCTAATAAACCCGCAGTGCATAGAATTATATATAATCATCTCTGTAATTCTCATCACTAACCACATTACCTAATGCTACCGGGAGACTAGAGAGTGACCTCAGCGATCTCCTTCTATTGCTTAATTAATGCACTTCCTTTTTATCTACAAACGAAGAATTACTCAAAGGTCTGCAATACAAGATTACCCGCAGGAGAGGAAACCCAATAGGACCGTCCCCTGCAAGGATATTCATCTATGAGCGCAGACGGCCATCGCACATAGAAGGCTCCGATTTCCTTTAGGCGCCAGCGAGTATTACCGTCCGTCCTGTGGAGCTGATCTTATCCTCGTCCACAGATCTTACATCTAATGCAATTTTATTCATAAGTTATTTGTTCCCAGGAGAACATAAAACAAGATGTACTGCGCCTGGGGAGCAGCCAAAGAGGGTGCAGAGGGAGCAGCCGCATCCCACCCGTGTGCCTACGGGGGTCCAAGGACTCCTCGAGGGAATGAGAAGGCACCAGTATTATTAATGCCCATGGCTGGCAATGAAGAGTGCGGGAGCGATGTAGAAAGCTGAAATAAAAGCTATTGTCAGAAATGTCCTATTGTTTCAATCAGGTTTTGTGGTAATTGGTTTTTTTTCTACATCAAAACAGAATTCGAGATCTTGCAATTTTCACACTGGTCACTGGGTCTATTTTAGGATTATACAGCCTGTTCTTTCAGGAGTCGTTTTCAGCAGTTTCCTTATCATCAGAGGCAGGATTACAATAATGGCTACTGACACGCCCACCGTGCACTTCCTTCCTGATTTGCATGGTAACTTTTTCATGGCATCTCTGTAAAAAGGGGCCAATCGCCTGCGTTCCCTTACCGCTGCCCCCATGTATATATGTAGAGGATGACTCCGTGCCCATAGCAGGGCGGCATTTTAGGGTCAGCGACACGCGGACACCATGAACTAATCCTAGCGCACTGCGCGGTTTTATGCAGAAGTATTTCTGTAGATCTGATGACGCCGTAGCCGCAGAAGTCAGAGGCGCGAGCTTCGCCACATCATGTAACATAATGGGGTGAGCACTCTTGTTGCAGCGCAGACGGCTTTATTGGGTCATTTCTGACAACGGCACATTTTATAGTAGCGTAAAAGTGATAGACGGTGCTGTCCGTGTAGATGCAGGACCCCCGGACAGACATTTATGGGGCACTGCCCGTACTCTGGTATATAAGGTTATTAATGTCGGGAGCCGCATCTATACAATGTGCGATGACTTCCTATAGTGTTGATGCCGGAGGCGAGCGTTCATGTCTAGGATGGACGATGGCGAGAAGAGAACATAAAAGAGCCGTAAAGTTCCCAAAGTGCAGATATTAACCCCTCGCTCGGCCACGTCTCACCACGGCTGGCAGCGAGCAAAGCAGGAGGGGGCCACAATGTGTTTCCTTATAGCCAAGTCTCCTTTGTCAGACGATGACCCCCATGTCTCTTGTCAGCCCCCTGAATGTGCACCTGGTGTCCACCAAAGCCCCCAATACCTGCTCTACAGGATGCTTTTTTGGGGGGGGTTTTGATGGACCCCAGGAGTCAGGGAGGTCCGCCTTTTTTGAGGGGTCCAGGAAAGTTGCCAAGTTTTTATATAAGGGTGTAGTGGGATCTCACAATACCATCGATCCTACAAACGTCGGTAAATCTCCCGGGCACTAGAGAAGCTTTCTGGAAGGTAGCACGCATTAACAAACAGTACACAACATTTTACTCCAGCCCAGTATAGCTGATAAAAGAGAACACTAGCTCCATCATAAATAGTGCATCCGATGAGAGAGGTCGAAGAGTGCTTCCAACATCCAGCACCTGCTGTCACCAGAAACCAGTGATAAAATACCAGCTGACTGCAGCCACCACCAGGGGGAGCTCTCTGCAGACATATTGATCCAGCTCCTATTGGATACATATGCGGCTAGCTCCTCCTAGAGGCGGCTGTAGGAAGTCCTTAGTAGACATTCTGCTCATTCTGGAGTCTGGGAGACTTCTCTGAGATCTATACGGAACAGTTCGTCCTCCCAGATCTAAAATGTGATGTTTCACCTGCAACTTGCAGCTTTTTTTTATTTCTTTGAGGGAGTTTTAGAACATTTTTTATTGTTAGGGTACCTTGTTATAGGGAGCCGATCAGGTTTTTGCAATGTAATCTGAGAGCAGCACGATGTATGGGCAGAGACCCTGATTCCAGCCATGTATCAATTACCGGGCTGCATCCTGTAGTTTTCATAAAATCACAGTTCTCTCTGCTGCAGATCTACAAGTTCCTGAATGCTGAGCTCACACCAGTGATTGGCAACTTTCTGTTTACACTGTGCATAGGCAGAAAGCTGCAAATCACAGGTGGGGCTGGAGTTACACAGAGCAGGAGGATTACATGGCACAGGACAACTAGTCCTATAGTGATAATCTCCTGCTGATAAAGCACACTGATTTATCAAAACTACAGCAAGCAGCCCAGAAAGTGAGACATCACTGGAATCAGGGTCTCTGCCCCTACATCATTCTGTTGGTGACAGAGTGCCTATAACACACGCTTACGGCAGAACACCACAGCTGTTTTGATGCTTTTGTAAACATCAGTGCTAGGAGCGTTTTGAATTTTTGGTGTAATTGATTTTTTTTTTTTCTGATTGTTTTTATACCATAATTAACCGAAAATTACATAAAAATGAAAATACTCGGGACGAAGGGATCTGAATGTAGCAGATGTGGACTGCGATGTCCTGAAATAAAATCCGCGTGATCGTGTAATGAGTTCTCGGAATCTGAGAATTAGCGGCGGATACAATGTGTTTATATGTAGCAATCACATATAACAGAGAGCGGATCGAGCAGAAGGAGGATTCGGGGGCACAGGGAAAATGCTGCATATCAGGACTTAAAGGGGATGTGCACCCCCAAACACAAACCGCAGACGCTTTCACCTACAGTTGAACCTGGATTAAGAATCTGAGTCGACGTTCACTTTAGAGGAAATCTGGAGTTATTGATTGATACATTCTGTAACTTCCCTTTGAGATTTGTTTTGGCCTTTACAGTTTGTTAAACAGCAGCGAAGGCTCCGCCAGCTATCGACAGGGCACCGGGCTCCCGGGAAGATGTGTCTGCGACGGAAACTGTCTGGTGGCATCTACTGATACAGGAACGTGGACCCCAGGAACGTGGGACAGTTATTGATCCGGAAACTTTCAATACAGTGAATTGTTCTCCTACCGTGTACCGGTCATTCCTGGACCGCAGCAGAGGTTATTAAAATGCAACAATATGACGATGATGACGATGATGACGATGATGATGATGATGAAGGGTTCCGGAGGCAGGACCACCCATTATAGATCCCATTCCCTACTTGCAAAATTACTTTTCTTCCCATCATTTTATTAATGTTGCAATGATTTACAATTGGTTTTCATTAACGTTTTGGCAACATTTGCCTCCATATTCTCCGTATTACTCAGTCTATTGCCGTTTGCAGAATGAGTTGACTTAAAATCCATCAGTGAGCTCGTTCCGACAGTCCGAGTGAGATTTTATATATTTTCTATCTTCTCACTTGATTTATGACCACATCAAAGTTGAATGAGCGGCAAATAAGGAGCCTGTAAAAGTCAAATAATGAAAAAAAACATTTAATGAAACCAAATTGCAAAAATGATTTGCAGCCCAAAATACAAATACAGGCATTAAAGGAAAAATAGAAATTGTCCACAAACATTAACAATCTCTTAACACCCAGCGCACATGATGCTGCGCAAACATTAACATAAAATCCACAGAAGGTTTCTCTGCTGCACTTCGTTATTCAGGTAAATAATTGGTGCGCGGCCTCGTACCTGCCGGAGACCAAGAAACATGAATGGGGAGATCAGAGGGGACGCGTCATCAGAGGATCTATCGCTTAACTCACATTTTTATGTTAAATAGATTTATATATAGAACTTTCTTTCTTTAAGGCTTTTTTGTTTCAAATCACTATAACAATATAAAAAGAATTTTTGCCATTTTCCTACTGACGACCAGGTCTGATATTTAGCTCGGACTTGAGCCATGGTGACTTGATGGATGAATGATCTGTAGGAAGACTGAACTTTACTGTTCTTTTCACGCGGCCATTAGCAGCAACAGACGGAGACGTTATCTTGTTATGATCTCATCTGCAGAGCACAAAATCCAGGTAAAGTGTCAATGGATGCATCGGTTGACGCTTTACCCGGATTTCGTGCTACTCCATCCTTATAGATCCGTGTCTTGCAGCAGCTGATATCTGCTAAACATGCTGCTTAGGTGCAACTTTATCGGGTGAGCGGATTCAATTTTCCTGCACCTTGTTTTATTACCAGTTAAGACCCCATTGCGCTCCTTTTGATCCTAGTTTTCTCACACGCTCATCCTAATCCGCAGAGATGTCAGGTAAGGGGAGGAGGCGAGCTGTGATAACACGTATTGTGAGTGGTGGATCCTGTGATATCTACTGTATATAGAGGTGTTATCAGTCATTGTACAGGAGGAGGAGGTGAGCTGTGACATCACTTATTGTGAATGGTGGATCCTGTGTTATCAGCTGTATATAGAGGTGTTATCAGTCATTGAACAGGAGGAGAAGGTGAGCTGTAACATCACCTATTGTGAATGATGGATCCTGTGTTATCAGCTGTATATAGAGGAGTTATCAGTCATTGTATAGGAGGAGGAGGTGAGCTGTGACATCACCTATTGTGAATGATGGATCCTGTGTTATCTACTGTATATAAAGGTGTTATCAGTCATTGTACAGGAGGAGGAGGTGAGCTGTGACATCACCTATTGTGAATGGTAGATCCTGTGTTATCAGCTGTATATAGAGGTGTTATCAGTCATTGTACAGGAGGAGGAGGAGGTGAGCTGTGATATCACCTATTGTGAATGATGGATCCTGTGTTATCAGCTGTATATAGAGGTGTTATCAGTCATTGAACAGGAGGAGGAGGTGAGCTGTAACATCACCTATTGTGAATGGTGGATCCTGTGTTATCAGCTGTATATAGAGGTGTTATCAGTCATTGTACAGGAGGAGGAGGTGAGCTGTGACATCACCTATTGTGAATGGTGGATCCTGTGTTATCTACTGTATATAGAGGTGTTATCAGTCATTGTACAGGAGGAGGAGGTGAGCTGTGACATCACTTATTGTGAATGGTGGATCCTGTGTTATCAGCTGTATATAGAGGTGTTATCAGTCATTGAACAGGAGGAGAAGGTGAGCTGTAACATCACCTATTGTGAATGATGGATCCTGTGTTATCAGCTGTATATAGAGGAGTTATCAGTCATTGTATAGGAGGAGGAGGTGAGCTGTGACATCACCTATTGTGAATGATGGATCCTGTGTTATCTACTGTATATAAAGGTGTTATCAGTCATTGTACAGGAGGAGGAGGTGAGCTGTGACATCACCTATTGTGAATGGTAGATCCTGTGTTATCAGCTGTATATAGAGGTGTTATCAGTCATTGTACAGGAGGAGGAGGAGGTGAGCTGTGATATCACCTATTGTGAATGATGGATCCTGTGTTATCAGCTGTATATAGAGGTGTTATCAGTCATTGAACAGGAGGAGGAGGTGAGCTGTAACATCACCTATTGTGAATGGTGGATCCTGTGTTATCAGCTGTATATAGAGGTGTTATCAGTCATTGTACAGGAGGAGGAGGTGAGCTGTGACATCACCTATTGTGAATGGTGGATCCTGTGTTATCTACTGTATATAAAGGTGTTATCAATCATTGTATAGGAGGAGGAGGTGAACTGTGACATCACCTATTGTGAATGGTAGATCCTGTGTTATCAGCTGTATATAGAGGTGTTATCAGTCATTGTACAGGAGGAGGAGGAGGAGGTGAGCTGTGATATCACCTATTGTGAATGATAGATCCTGTGTTATCAGCTGTATATAGAGGTGTTATCAGTCATTGAACAGGAGGAGGAGGTGAGCTGTAACATCACCTATTGGGAATGGTGGATCCTGTGTTATCAGCTGTATATAGAGGTGTTATCAGTCATTGTACAGGAGGAGGAGGTGAGCTGTGACATCACCTATTGTGAATGATGGATCCTGTGTTATCAGCTGTATATAGAGGTGTTATCAGTCATTGTACAGGAGGAGGAGGTGAGCTGTGACATCACCTATTGTGAATGGTGGATCCTGTGTTATCTACTGTATATAAAGGTGTTATCAGTCATTGTATAGGAGGAGGAGGTGAACTGTGACATCACCTATTGTGAATGGTAGATCCTGTGTTATCAGCTGTATATAGAGGAGTTATCAGTCATTGTACAGGAGGAGGAGGAGGTGAGCTGTGATATCACCTATTGTGAATGATGGATCCTGTGTTATCAGCTGTATATAGAGGTGTTATCAGTCATTGAACAGGAGGAGGAGGTGAGCTGTAACATCACCTATTGTGAATGGTGGATCCTGTGTTATCAGCTGTATATAGAGGTGTTATCAGTCATTGTACAGGAAGGAGAGGAGGTGAGCTGTGACATCACCTATTGTGAATGGTGGATCCTGTGTTATCTACTGTATATAGAGGTGTTATCAGTCATTGTATAGGAGGAGGAGGTGAGCTGTGACATCACCTATTGTGAATGGCGGATCTTGTGTTATCAGCTGTATATAGAGGTGTTATCAGTCATTGTACAGGAGGAGGAGGTGAGCTGTGATATCACCTATTGTGAATGGTGGATCCTGTGTTATCTACTGTATATAGAGGTGTTATCAGTCATTGTACAGGAGGAGGAGATGAGCTGTGACATTACCTATTGTGAATGGTGGATCCTGTGTTATCTACTGTATATAGAGGTGTTATCAGTCATTGTACAGGAGGAGGAGGTGAGCTGTGACATCCCCTATTGTGAATGGTGGATCCTGTGTTATCTACTGTATATAGAGGTGTTATCAGTCATTGTACAGGAGGAGGAGGAGAGGTGAGCTGTGATATCACCTATTGTGATTGGTGGATCCTGTGTTATCTACTGTATATAGAGGTGTTATCAGTCATTGTACAGGAGGAGGAGGTGAGCTGTGATATCACCTATTGTGATTGGTGGATCCTGTGTTATCTACTGTATATAGAGGTGTTATCAGTCATTGTACAGGAGGAGGAGGTGAGCTGTGATATCACCTATTGTGATTGGTGGATCCTGTGTTATCTACTGTATATAGAGGTGTTATCAGTCATTGTACAGGAGGAGGAGGTGAGCTGTGACATCACCTATTGTGATTGGTGGATCCTGTGTTATCTACTGTATATAGAGGTGTTATCAGTCATTGTACAGGAGGAGGAGGAGGAGATGAGCTGTGATATCTCCTATTGTGATTGGTGGATCCTGCATTATCTACTGTATATAGAGGTGTTATCAGTCATTGTACAGGAGGAGGAGGAGGAGATGAGCTGTGATATCTCCTATTGTGATTGGTGGATCCTGTGTTATCTACTGTATATAGAGGTGTTATCAGTCATTGTACAGGAGGAGGAGGTGAGCTGTGACATCCCCTATTGTGAATGGTGGATCCTGTGTTATCTACTGTATATAGAGGTGTTATCAGTCATTGTACAGGAGGAGGAGGTGAGCTGTGACATCCCCTATTGTGAATGGTGGATCCTGTGTTATCTACTGTATATAGAGGTGTTATCAGTCATTGTACAGGAGGAGGAGGTGAGCTGTGACATCACCTATTGTGAATGGCGGATCTTGTGTTATCAGCTGTATATAGAGGTGATATCAGTCATTGTACAGGAGGAGGAGGAGGTGAGCTGTGACATCACCTATTGTGAATGGTGGATCCTGTGTTATCTACTGTATATAGAGGTGTTATCAGTCATTGTACAGGAGGAGGAGGTGAGCTGTGACATCACCTATTGTGAATGGTGGATCCTGTGTTATCTACTGTATATAGAGGTGTTATCAGTCATTGTATAGGAGGAGAAGGTGAGCTGTGACATCACCTATTGTGAATGGCAGATCTTGTGTTATCAGCTGTATATGGAGGTGTTATCTGTCATTGTACAGGAAGAGGAGGTGAGCTGTGATATCACCTATTGTGATTGGTGGATCCTGTGTTATCTACTGTATATAGAGGTGTTATCAGTCATTGTACAGGAGGAGGAGGAGGAGATGAGCTGTGATATCTCCTATTGTGATTGGTGGATCCTGTGTTATCTACTGTATATAGAGGTGTTATCAGTCATTGTACAGGAGGAGGAGGGATGAGCTGTGATATTCCCTATTGTGATGGTGGATCCTGTGTATCTACTGTATATAGAGGTGTTATCAGTCATTGTACAGGAGGAGGAGGTGAGCTGTGACATCCCTATTGTGAATGGTGGATCCTTGTGTTATCTACTGTATATAGAGGTGATATCAGTCATTGTACAGGAGGAGGAGGTGAGCTGTGACATCACCTATTGTGAATGGCGGATCTTGTGTTATCACTGTATATAGAGGTGTTATCAGTCATTGTACAGGAGGAGGAGGAGGTGAGCTGTGACATCACCTATTGTGAATGGTGGATCCTGTGTTATCTACTGTATATAGAGGTGTTATCAGTCATTGTACAGGAGGAGGAGGTGAGCTGTGACATCACCTATTGTGAATGGTGGATCCTGTGTTATCTACTGTATATAGAGGTGTTCATCAGTCATTGTAAGGAGGAGGAGGAGGTGAGCTGTGACATCACCTATTGTGAATGGTGAATCCTGTGTTATCTACTGTATATAGAGGTGTCATCAGTCATTGTACTAGGAGGAGGAGGAGGTGAGCTGTGACATCACCTATTGTGAATGGTGAATCCTGTGTTATCTACTGTATAAGTGTTATCAGTATGTAAGGAGGAGGAGGTGAGCTGTGACATCACCTATTGTGAATGGTGGATCCTGTGTTATCTACTAGTATAGTATTGAGGAGGAGGAGGTGAGCTGTGACATCACTTATTGTGAATGGTGGATCCTGTGTTATCTACTGTATATAGAGGTGTTATCAGTCATTGTATAGGAGGAGAAGGTGAGCTGTGACATCACCTATTGTGAATGGCGGATCTTGTGTTATCAGCTGTATGTAGAGGATTTCTGTACTTTGTATATAGATTTTGATATAGAAGCTGAAAAAAATATCGCAACTTTCTTCAACAATATATTTAATGTAAAAACCTAATTTAATAATGCATCTTATTCTGATGACACAATTCTTTGAAGTTATATGTTTAAAAAGCTTTACGATAGCGCTGGGAGAGCCGGGTGACGGCCATTGGAGTGTCAATAACAATATACAGGACTGTGCAAAATCCTCTCCGTCCAATATGACTGACCAGATTAATCGCTGTTTTTGGTATAAATTCTATCACAACAGGTCACACAATTTACCAGTTGGTGCAGTAGATTGTAAGAAAACCAGGACATGGTGTACATGTGTTTCTCCAGGAAAGCCTGAGAAATATGAGTAATCCGAGACATTGTGCAGAAGAACAGCGGACTTTTTAGAGTAAAAAGTTGATTGGAGAAGGTAAAACTTATGAAGAGCAGACAGTGATCGGCCGATCAGATATAATGATCTCCAATGCTTTTATAATGGAGAGAGACGCGGAAGAAAGCGGAAGACGACTGTTCTAATGGATGGAAGAACGGCCAGAATGGTGAAGGCTCCGCCAGTGATCGGCTCCAGGATGATCACAGACAGTCTCACGTTACCTGTGAGGACTGGGACAGGTAGAAGACGCCGGTGTGACGCTAATGTCTTACCAAGAAGTCACCGCAAAGTCCCACTGTTATAAAAAGAAGCGGATACAATGTGCCAAAGAACACATCACCTGTCCTAAAGAGAAACATTCTGTGGACTGATGAGTAAAATTGTTGTTTTTGGGTCCAAGGACCACAGATAGTTCACCAGACGACCCCCAAACTCTGTGTTCAGCCACAGTACAGTCTGCAGACAGTGAAGCATGGTGGAAGCATCATGATATGGGCATGTTTCTCTTACTATGTGCAGGACCCATTTACAGCATACCAGGGATCATAGACCAGTTTGCAGATAGCAAAATACTTGAAGAGGTCATGTTTCCTTATGCTGAAGAGGATATGACCTGAAATAGGGGTTTCACCAAGACAATGACCCTAAACACACAAACAAGCAAAATCTTGGTTCCAGTCCAACAAAACTGAGGTTATGGAGCGGCCGGCCCAATCCTGGAACCTTAATCTGAAAGGACACTTTGTGGGGGGACATAAAAAATGCCTTTTCTAAAGACAAAGCCAACAAATGCCAAGAAATTGTGGGATGTGGTCCGAGTATCCTGGGCTGGAATAACAGGTGACCGGGGCCAGAAGATGTAACATAGATGTGAAGCCGTTCTAAATAACTGTGGGTAACAACGAAATATTAGGTTATTAATTCACAGGAATTATAAATCCTCCAACATAAGAACATATTGTGAGTCTGTAAAGACAAATGCAGACGCTGCTGTTTATTAGAACAGAACAATGTTCATTATTTGTTGTTTTCTGTAAAGTAGTTACAAATAATATACATCACAGCGAGCAATGTTCCCAATGCTGGAAATAAAAACCAGGAGAAAGATCCTGTGATAATAACTCATGTCTGTGACCTCACTGCTATTACTTTGAACACTGCCGCAGATAATCAGTAATCACCCAGCTTTTCCAAAACAGGATACATAAAAATGTAGCCAAATGGAGATTTAACAAGTAATGGAAGGAACAGAACTAGAAAGTGTCATCAGTATTCAGAGCGGGACTGAGAGGTGAAAGCTGCTCCCAGATATACAAAGTAAAAACGGCAAAGATCTGAAGTGATTTCTGCAATGAATATGATTTATCCAATAGAAGAAGAAATGTAATGATAGGAAAAGTTCTAAAAATTGCAGTTATTACTTAAAAGCTGTCAATGATGCAAGATTAGGGATGAAATGAAAAACCAGATTGTAAAAGAGCAATTATTCTTTGGTGACAGTAAAGTTAAATTTCTAAGTATTTTCCGAAAGATAAAAACAAAAAGGCGAAGAATAAAGACGCAAAGATCATAAATTCCCGATGCAATTCACAGAATAGGACATGATATCAGTCTAAGAAAAAGTATATAATATGTGATATCTCTCTGACCAGTTATATATGGCATCTGTTTAAAGAGACAGTGTATGTTTATTTCCTTTCCATATACAAGACTATAACTACTATAATACTGCCCCTATGTACAAGAATATAACTACTATAATACTGCCCCCATGTACAAGAATATAACTACTATAATACTGCCCCTATGTACAAGAATATATCTACTATAATACTGCTCCTATATACAAGAATATAATAAATATAATACTGCTCCTATGTACAAGAATATAACTACTATAATACTGCTCCTATGTACAAGAATATAACTACTATAATACTGCTCCCTATGTACAAGAATATAACTACTATAATACTGCCCCTATGTACAAGAATATAACTACTATAATACTGCTCCCTATGTACAAGAATATAACTACTATAATACTGCTCCTATGTACAAGAATATAACTACTGTAATACTGCCCCTATGTACAAGAATATAACTACTATAATACTGCCTCTATGTACAAGACTATAACTACTATAATACTGCCCCTATGTACAAGACTATAACTACTATAATACTGCTCCTATGTACCAGAATATAACTACTATAATACTGCCCCATGTACAAGAATATAACTACTATAATACTGCCCCTATGTACAAGAATATAACTACTATAATACTGCCCCTATATACACAAATATAACTACTATAATACTGCTCCAATGTACAAGAATATAACTACTATAATACTGCCCCTATGTACAAGAATATAACTACTATAATACTGCTCCTATGTACAAGAATATAACTACTATAATACTGCCCCTATGTACAAAAATATTCTGCACACACAGATTGCCTTTGGCAGCAGAATAGTGAATGCAGCTGTGGAGTATAATGCAGGATGTAACTCAGGATCAAGTAATGTATGTACACAGTGACTGCACCAGCAGAATAGTGAGTGCAGCTCTGGAGAATAATACAGAATGTAATTCAGGATCAGTAATGTAATGTATGTACACAGTGACTGCACCAGCAGAATAGTGAGTGCAGCTCTGGAGTATAATACAGGATGTAACTCAGGATCAGTAATGTAATGTATGTACACAGTGACTGCACCAGCAGAATACTGCGTGCAGCTCTGGAGTATAATACAGGATGTAATTCAGGATCAGTAATGTAATGTATGTACACAGTGACTGTACCAGCAGAATAGTGAGTGCAGCTCTGAAATATAATACAGGATGTAATTCAGGATCAGTAATGTAATGTATGTACACAGTGACTGCACCAGCAGAATAGTGAGTGCAGCTCTGGAGAATAATACAGAATGTAATTCAGGATCAGTAATGTAATGTATGTACACAGTGACTGCACCAGCAGAATAGTGAGTGCAGCTCTGGAGTATAATACAGGATGTAACTCAGGATCAATAATGTAATGTATGTACACAGTGACTGTACCAGCAGAATAGTGAGTGCAGCTCTGAAATATAATACAGGATGTAACTCAGGATCAGTAATGTAATGTATGTACACAGTGACTGTACCAGCAGAATAGTGAGTGCAGCTCTGAAGTATAATACAGGATGTAATTCAGGATCAGTAATGTAATGTATGTACACAGTGACTGCACCAGCAGAATAGTGAGTACAGCTCTGAAGTATAATACAGGATGTAACTCAGGATCAGTAATGTAATGTATGTACACAGTGACTGCACCAGCAGAATAGTGAGTGCAGCTCTGGAATATAATACAGGATGTAACTCAGGATCAGTAATGTAATGTATGTACACAGTGACTGCACCAGCAGAATAGTGAGTGCAGCTCTGGGGTATAATACAGGATGTAACTCAGGATCAATAATGTAATGTATGTACACAGTGACTGTACCAGCAGAATAGTGAGTGCAGCTCTGGAATATAATACAGGATGTAACTCAGGATCAGTAATGTAATGTATGTACACAGTGACTGTACCAGCAGAATAGTGAGTGCAGCTCTGGGGTATAATACAAGATGTAACTCAGGATCAGTAATGTAATGTATGTACACAGTGACTGCACCAGCAGAATAGTGAGTGCAGCTCTGGGGTATAATACAGGATGTAACTCAGGATCAGTAATGTAATGTATGTACACAGTGACTGCACCAGCAGAATAGTGAGTGCAGCTCTGGGGTATAATACAGGATGTAACTCAGGATCAGTAATGTAATGTATGTACACAGTGACTGCACCAGCAGAATAGTGAGTGCAGCTTTGGAGTATAATACAGGATTTAACTCAGGATCAGTAATGTAATGTATGTACACAGTGACTGCACCAGCAGAATAGTGAGTGCAGCTCTGGGGTATAATACAGGATGTAACTCAGGATCAGTAATGTAATGTATGTACACAGTGACTGCACCAGCAGAATAGTGAGTGCAGCTTTGGAGTATAATACAGGATGTAACTCAGGATCAGTAATGTAATGTATGTACACAGTGACTGCACCAGCAGAATAGTGAGTGCAGCTCTGGAGTGTAACACAGGATGTAACTCAGGATCAGTAATGTAATGTATGTACACAGTGACTGCACCAGCAGAATAGTGAGTGCAGCTCTGGAGTATAATACAGGAAGTAACTCAGGATCAGTAATGTAATGTATGTACACAGTGACTGCACCAGCAGAATAGTGAGTGCAGCTCTGGAGTATAATACAGGATGTAACTCAGGATCAGTAATGTATGTACACAGTGACTGCACCAGCAGAATAGTGAGTGCAGCTCTGGAGTATAATACAGGATGTAACTCAGGATCAGTAATGTATGTACACAGTGACTGCACCAGCAGAATAGTGAGTGCAGCTCTGGAGTATAATACAGGATGTAACTCAGGATCAGTAATGTAATGTATGTACACAGTGACTGCACCAGCAGAATAGTGAGTGCAGCTCTGGAGTATAATACAGGATGTAACTCAGGATCAGTAATGTAATGTATGTACACAGTGACTGCACCAGCAGAATAGTGAGTGCAGCTCTGGAGTGTAACACAGGATGTAACTCAGGATCAGTAATGTAATGTATGTACACAGTGACTGCACCAGCAGAATGCTTGTAATAGTTATGGACAGTATGATCTGTGGTGACAAAATACAGGAGTTGTATACTAGTAATCAGTTAATGTAATGTATGTACACAGTGACTGCACCAGCAGAATAGTGAGCGCAGCTCTGGAGTATAATACAGGATGTAACTCAGGATCAGTAATGTAATTATGTACACAGTGACTGCACCAGCAGAATAGTGAGTGCAGCTCTGGGGTATAATACAGGATGTAACTCAGGATCAGTAATGTAATGTATGTACACAGTGACTGCACCAGCAGAATAGTGAGTGCAGCTCTGGGGTATAATACAGGATGTAACTCAGGATCAGTAATGTATGTATCACAGTGACTGCACCAGCAGAATAGTGAGTGCAGCTCTGGGTATAATACAGGATGTAACTCAGGATCAGTAATGTAATGTATGTACACAGTGACTGCACCAGCAGAATAGTGAGTGCAGTCTGGAGTGTTACACAGGATGTAACTCAGGATCAGTAATGTAATGTATGTACACAGTGACTGCACCAGCAGAATAGTGAGTGCAGCTCTGGAGTATTTACAGGATGTAACTCAGGATCAGTAATGTAATGTATGTACACAGTGACTGCACCAGCAGAATAGTGAGTGCAGTTCTGGGTATAATACAGGATGTAACTCAGGATCCAGTAATGTAAATGTATGTACACAGAGACTGCACAGCAGAATAGTTGGGCAGTCTTGGGGTAATATTACACGATGTAACTCAGGATCAGTAAGGAAATGTTACAGATCTGCAACTGCGGATTAGAGTTGAGGCAGCTTGGGTATATTACAGTAGTAACTAGGGATCATACATGTAATTTATGTACACATTTGGATGGCACATCATGAGAATTAGCTTTGAGGGCAGTCTCTGGGGTAATTTTACAGTGTAACACAGGATCATAATGTACTTATCGTACACAGTGTAAGTTGACAGCAGATATTAGTGAGTGCAGCTCTGGGGTATAATACAGGATGTAACTCAGGATCAGTAATGTAATGTATGTACACAGTGACTGCACCAGCAGAATAGTGAGCGCAGCTCTGGAGTATAATACAGGATGTAACTCAGGATCAGTAATGTAATGTATGTACACAGTGACTGCACCAGCAGAATAGTGAGTGCAGCTCTGGGGTATAATACAGGATGTAACTCAGGATCAGTAATGTAATGTATGTACACAGTGACTGCACCAGCAGAATAGTGAGTGCAGCTCTGGGGTATAATACAGGATGTAACTCAGGATCAGTAATGTATGTACACAGTGACTGCACCAGCAGAATAGTGAGTGCAGCTCTGGGGTATAATACAGGATGTAACTCAGGATCAGTAATGTAATGTATGTACACAGTGACTGCACCAGCAGAATAGTGAGTGCAGCTCTGGAGTGTTACACAGGAGTAACTCAGGATCAGTAATGTAATGTATGTACACAGTGACTGCACCAGCAGAATAGTGAGTGCAGCTCTGGAGTATGATACAGGATGTAACTCAGGATCAGTAATGTAATGTATGTACACAGTGACTGCACCAGCAGAATAGTGAGTGCAGTTCTGGAGTATAATACAGGATGTAACTCAGGATCAGTAATGTAATGTATGTACACAGTGACTGCACCAGCAGAATAGTGAGGGCAGCTCTGGGGTATATTACAGGATGTAACTCAGGATCAGTAATGTAATGTATGTACACAGTGACTGCACCAGCAGAATAGTGAGGCAGCTCTGGGGTATATTACAGGATGTAACTCAGGATCAGTAATGTAATGTATGTACACAGTGACTGCACCAGCAGAATAGTGAGTGCAGCTCTGGAGTATGATACAGGATGTAACTCAGGATCAGTAATGTAATGTATGTACACAGTGACTGCACCAGCAGAATAGTGAGTGCAGTTCTGGAGTATAATACAGGATGTAACTCAGGATCAGTAATGTATGTACACAGTGACTGCACCAGCAGAATAGTGAGGGCAGCTCTGGGGTATATTACAGGATGTAACTCAGGATCAGTAATGTAATGTATGTACACAGTGACTGCACCAGCAGAATAGTGAGGGCAGCTCTGGGGTATATTACAGGATGTAACTCAGGATCAGTAATGTAATGTATGTACACAGTGACTGCACCAGCAGCATAGTGAGGGCAGCTCTGGGTATATTACAGGATGTAACTCAGGATCAGTAATGTAATGTATGTACACAGTGACTGCACCAGCAGAATAGTGAGTGCAGCTCTGGGTATAATACAGGATGTAACTCAGGATCAGTAATGTATGTACACAGTGACTGCACCAGCAGAATAGTGAGTGCAGCTCTGGAGTATAATACAGGATGTAACTCAGGATCAGTAATGTAATGTATGTACACAGTGACTGCACCAGCAGAATAGTGAGTGCAGCTCTGGAGTATAATACAGGATGTAACTCAGGATCAGTAATGTAATGTATGTACACAGTGACTGCACCAGCAGAATAGTGAGTGCAGCTCTGGGGTATATCACAGGATGTAACTCAGGATCAGTACAGGAGAAGACGTATAATGAATGTATGTAAAAAAACAAAGAACATTTGGGAATTCTGTGCAGCCTTTGAGATGTTACACAAGTAAGTAGAAATATAGGGAACATTTTACTGCATTGTTAGAATATCTGCTGTGATTAGGGGACGTTACACTGCGCCTTGTGTATAAATACCGATATACTGGTGGGGGAATAACTTGTACTTTCTCTCTTCTGTCCTTTAATTTGGGTGATGTGGAGATCATGAGTATTTGTAGTTCTTTAATATAAGGCAGCGTTGACCGCTGTTGCCTTGATGTCATGGGTTTGTACTTGTCCAGCACAGGATCCCAATGTCTTCCACTCACTACCTGCCTTTTAATGTAATTTTTTGGTGTTTAGATTATGAGGGTCTTATAGAGACAATTAGGGGCAGTCCACCTTGAGTGGGGGCACCACATTGTCCACACCCAGGGGTCAACCTCGTCAGACAGGTAGGGGTACCTCCGGTTACAATCAGGGGAGTGCAGATCTGCACCGACCCCGTCTATACATCTATAGTCTCTTTATCCTGTGGTTTGTCCTTCCCTCCAGTATTTTTCAGTATTCAATAAAGGGCACATTTTGGGGGATTTTCTGAGTGTAGCTTATTACATAATGAATGTCCCAGTAACTCATCTGTGTATGTAGACTATGTCTTTGATGAATATGTATAATGCTCCTTCCATGTGTGTCCGCGCAGCACTGACGGGTGTAATGAATAATATATTGGGTCACCTGTAGCTTCGCAGTTTCATATTTCCCTCGCGGTGAATAATCGCTTGTATCAATCTGACGCCAATAACGTTCCAGCTGTCACAACCTGCTTTGTGTTTTCTGCTGTAGGTGAAGTTCATGGTGTATTATGAGGGACATTTCTTTATGATTATTGCCTCATAAACCGTATGTGTTGTACAGGTGCCGGCCATAAATCTCTCCCGAGTGCAGACGGCGCACAGGAACTGCTTCTACCCCCATGTCCTGCACGGAGCGGAGAGCCAACCGGTGACATATGGACAATGGTTCCCAGTAGATTCCCCATCCCCCGAACCATCTGATATAATCTGAAAACGTATATAATAACCGTCGTCTTTATAAAACAAGGATTCTATTGGAAAATTCATCAAAGTGCCGAAGCGCCAGCATCCCCTGATCAGGATTAAATCAGCACCTCCCGTTATCCATCCTACTGATGAGCGCGCCGAGAGGATTTGTGACCGGACGATCACATTCATTATATAGAGATACAATTCAGTTATTTATTTATTTATATGTTCCAGAACAAAGCGAGGCCGGCTCCGCGGCAGGAACCTGACTGTTACTTTATCTGAATTTATGGCATGAGAAGAAGAGCAGGTTTTATTCTCACTAAAGTTTTCAGCTTTTGCTTTACTATTCCCTGCACAGCATTAACTATCAACATGTCAATAGTTGGAAAATGTTGGATAGACTTTCAAGTAAATGTCAAAGATTACATTATCTCTGTACTGTGACACGTTATATCACTGCATCATGTGTATTATCCCTGTACTGTGACATCACTGTTGTATATTATCCCTGTAACCTTGTGACATCACTGTGTGTATTATCCCTGTACTGTGACATCACTGTGTTTATTATCCCTGTACTGTGACATCACTGTGTATATTATCCCTGTACTGTGACATCACTGTGTGTATTATCCCTGTACTGTGACATCACTGTGTGTATTATCCCTGTACTGTGACATCACTGTGTTTATTATCCCTGTACTGTGACATCACTGTGTATATTATCCCTGTACTGTGACATCACTGTGTGTATTATCCCTGTACTGTGACATCACTGTGTGTATTATCCCTGTACTGTGACATCACTGTGTGTATTATCCCTGTACTGTGACATCACTGTGTTATTATCCCTGTACTGTGACATCACTGTGTGTATTGTATCTGTACTGTGACATCACTGTGTGTATTATCTCTGCACTGTGACATCACTGTGTTTATTATATCTATACTGTGACATCACTGTGTGTATTATCTCTGTACTGTGACATCACTGTGTGTATTATCCCTGTACTGTGACATCACTGTGTTTTATTATCTCTGTAACTGTGACATCACTGTGTGTATTATCCCTGTACTGTGACATCACTGTGTTTATTATATCTGTAATGTGACATCACTGTGTTTATTATATCTGTACTTTGACATCACTGTGTTTATTATCCCTGTACTGTGACATCACTGTGTGTATTATCTCTGTACTGTGACATCACTGTGTGCATTAGCTCTGTACTGTGACATCACTGTGTATTATCCCTGTACTGTGACATCACTGTGTGTATTATCCCTGTACTGTGACATCACTGTGTGTATTATCCCTGTACTGTGACATCACTGGTGTATTATCCCTGTACTGTGACATCACTGTGTGTATTATCCCTGTTCTGTGACATCACTGTGTTTATTATCCCTGTACTGTGACATCACTGTGTGTACTGTATTATCCCTGTACTGTGACATCACTGTGTGTATTATCCCTGTACTGTGACATCACTGTGTATTATCCCTGTACTGTGACATCACTGTGTATATTATCTCTGTACTGTGACATCACTGTGTGTATTATCTCTGTACTGTGACATCACTATGTTTATTATCCCTGTACTGTGACATCACTGTGTATTATCCCTGTACTGTGACATCACTGTGTTAGTTATCCCTGTACTGTCACATCACTGTGTGTATTATCCCTGTACTATGACATCACTGTGTATTATCCCTGTACTGTGACATCACTGTGTATTATCCCTGTACTGTGACATCACTGTGTGTACTGTATTATCCCTGTACTGTGACATCACTGTGTATTATCCCTGTACTGTGACATCACTGTGTATTATCCCTGTACTGTGACATCACTGTGTGTACTGTATTATCCCTGTACTGTGACATCACTGTGTGTATTATCCCTGTACTGTGACATCACTGTGTATTATCCCTGTACTGTGACATCACTGTGTGTACTGTATTATCCCTGTACTGTGACATCACTGTGTGTATTATCCCTGTACTGTGACATCACTGTGTATTATCCCTGTACTGTGACATCACTGTGTGTACTGTATTATCCCTGTACTGTGACATCACTGTGTGTATTATCCCTGTACTGTGACATCACTGTGTGTACTGTATTATCCCTGTACTGTGACATCACTGTGTGTATTATCCCTTACTGTGACATCACTGTGTGTATTATCCCTGTACTGTGACATCACTGTGTGCATTATCCCTTGGTAATTGGCAAACAAACATGACACAGAGTGTAGAGATTATTCTAAATGTAGCTCTGGGGTTTTATAATTACTATTTCCCATTACAGAAATCTTTTCTCTTATTTTATATTAAATTTCTCATTTCCGATATTTATGGCACATCATTTTCTGTAGGCGTTAAGAAAAAAACCCATCGCAGGCAGCACGTCAATAGGCTGTTCTTGAGTTAGGTGCATATTTCAGGGGTGCGACGTGCATCTATCAGAGAGGAGTGAGAAAATTAAAATGCAGCATCTGTGCCAGGTCAGATCAATTTTGGATTAATTGTAGCTTGCACATTTTTTTTAAGTCTATAAAATAATATAACATATGAAGTTACTTGGCAAATACTCAGCTCCTATGCAAATCTGTACGTGTCCGTGGTTACAGACTACAAATAAACCCTGCGTGTAGTCTGACCCTAGAGCCTTGTGCTATTCTCTTCCATTGTCTGTAGGCTATAAAGCAAGCAGCCATAACCTATGGGTGCACAGGGTTAATTTATAGTCTGTAACCATGGAGTCACATGGATTTGCATTGGAGCTGTGTATATAAAACGGTAGGAAATTTTTAATTGAATCAATTTACATATTTGCTTCATTTGTTATTTTAGATACATTGACATATTGAATATGGTTGCAAAAGTTTACAAGCCCTATAACAGCTCCCTAGGTGCAAGCAAAAGTGCCGCATGCACACGTTTCTTCTGGAGAATTTCACATCATGTTCATGCCCTGTCATTAGGAGAGAGAAGCATAATTTAATCACCTGATTATATTACCACTCGAAAACACAGCTGTAAACACAAAGCAGCCAAACCAATACTGCTCCCGCTGTGAGGGCTATGTCTGTGAAAATGGAGTGAGTCATTTACAGGTGCGATGCGCGCCATTGTTTGCTTCATCCATAATTCCATGCCGTGCAGTGTTCCATGCCGTGCAGTGCAGTGTTCCATGCTGTGCAGTGCAGTGTTTCATGTTGCAGTGTTCCATGCTGAGCAGTCCAGTGTTCCATGCTGCAGTGTTCCATGCTGAGCAGTCCAGTGTTCCATGCTGCAGTGTTCCATGCAGTGCAGTGTAGTGTTCCATGCTGCAGTGTTCCATGCTGTGCAGTGCAGTGTTCCATGTTGTGCAGTGCAGTGTTCCATGCTGTGTAGTGTTTCATGTTGTGCAGTGCAGTGTTCCATGCTGTGCAGTCCAGTGTTCCATGTTGTGCTGTGCAGTGTTCCATGCTGTGCAGTCCAGTGTTCCATGCTGTGCAGTCCAGTGTTCCATGCTGCAGTGTTCCATGCAGTGCAGTGTAGTGTTCCATGCTGCAGTGTTTCATGCTGTGCAGTGCAGTGTTCTATGCTGCAGTGTTCCATGCAGTGCAGTGTTCCATGCTGTGCAGTGCAGTGTTCCACGCAGTGTAGTGTTCCATGCTGCAGTGTTCCATGCTGTGCAGTGTAGTGTTCCATGCTGCAGTGTTCCACGCAGTGCAGTGTTCCATGCTGCAGTGTTCCATGCAGTGCAGTGTAGTATTCCATGCTGCAGTGTAGTGTTCCATGCTGTGCAGTGCATTGTTCCATGCTGCAGTGTTCCATGCAGTGCAGTGTAGTGTTCCATGCTGCAGTGTAGTGTTCCATGCTGTGCAGTGCATTGTTCCATGCTGCAGTGTTCCATGCAGTGCAGTGTAGTGTTCCATGCTGCAGTGTAGTGTTCCATGCTGTGCAGTGCATTGTTCCATGCTGCAGTGTTCCATGCAGTGCAGTGTAGTGTTCCATGCTGCAGTGATCCATGCTGTGCAGTCCAGTGTTCTATGCTATGCAGTCCAGTGTTCCATGCTGCAGTGTTCCTTGCAGTGCAGTGTAGTGTTCCATGCTGCAGTGTTCCATGCTGTGGGTTGCATTTGTAAAATTGATCACAGCTTTGTCGAGCTTAAAATAACGATAATATGCAAAGATTCTTAATGCCCTGCCGCAATCGGACGTAATGGTGCATCCTGGCAATTGTGCGAGTACAGTCAGCCTCCGACATTAATGCACAGGATCACAAAAACGACTAAACCCCTTAGATGCCAGAGTCAGTAGCAAACAAAGCATCTAAGGAGTTTGATAGAGGAAGGTGATTCCCCTCTATGCTGCTCCTCACCTCCCCTGACTGGTATCAAAGTACCCCGTTCTTGATGAAGGCTGAAGCTCTCTTGTGGATCCATCAGTTTCACTAACCACACCTTCAGTGACAAGTGGATCCATCAGTAACGACTAACCACACCTTCAGTGACAAGTGGATCCATCAGTAACGACTAACCACACCTTGACTGACAAGTGGATCCATCAGTAAGCAATAACCACACCTTCACTGACAAGTGAGTCCATTAATAAGCACTAACCACACCTTCACTGACAAGTGGTTCCATCAGTAATCACTAACCACACCTTGACTGACAAGTGGATCCATCAGTAATCACTAACCACACCTTCACTGACAAGTGGATCCATCAGTAAGCACTAACCACACCTTCACTGACAAGTGGTTCCATCAGTAATCACTAACCACACCTTCACTGACAAGTGGATCCATCAGTAAGCACTAACCACACCTTCACTGACAAGTGAGTCCATCAATAAGCACTAACCACACTTTCACTGACAAGTGAGTCCATCAATAAGCACTAACCACACTTTCACTAACAAGTGGTTCCATCAGTAATCACTAACCACACCTTCACTGACAAGTGAGTCCATCAATAAGCACTAACCACACCTTCACTGACAAGTGAGTCCATCAATAAGCACTAACCACACTTTCACTGACAAGTGGTTCCATCAGTAATCACTAACCACACCTTCACTGACAAGTGGTTCCATCAGTAATCACTAACCACACCTTCACTGACAAGTGGATCCATCAGTAAGCTCTAACTATACCTTCACTGACAAGTGGGTCTTTCTGTAACACTAATCACACCTTCAGTGACAAGTGGATCCATCAGTAAGCACTTACTATACCTTCACTGACAAGTGGATCCATCAGTAAGCACTAACCACACCTTCACTGACAAGTGGTTCCATCAGTAATCACTAACCACACCTTCACTGAAAAATGGATCCATCAGTAAGGACTAACCACACCTTCACTGACAAGTGGATCTTTCTGTATAACTAATCACACCTTCACTGACAAGTGGATCCATTAGTAAGGACTAACCACACCTTCACTGACAAGTGGATCTTTCTGTATAACTAATCACACCTTCACTGACAAGTGGATCCATTAGTAAGGATTAATCACACCTTCACTGACAAGTGGATCTTTCTGTAACACTAATCACACCTTCTGTGACAAGTGGATCCATCAGTAAGCACTAACCACACCTTCACTGAAAAATGGACCCATCAGTAAGGACTAACCATACCTTCACTGACAAGTGGAACTTTCTGTAACACTAACCACACCTTCACTAACAAGTGGATCTGTCAGTAAGCACTAACCACACCTTCACTGACAAGTGGATCCATCAGTAAGCACTAACCACACCTTCAATGACAAGTGGATCCATCAGTAAGCACTAACCACATCTTCACTAACAAGTGGATCCGTCAGTAAGCACTAACCACACCTTCACTGACAAGTGGATCTGTCAGTAAGCACTAACCACACCTTCACTGACAAGTGGATCTGTCAGTAACGACTAACCACACCTTCACTCACAAGTGGATCTGTCAGTAAGGACTAACCACACCTTCACTGACAAGTGGATCTGTCAGTAAGGACTAACCACACCTTCACTGACAAGTGGATCTGTCAGTAAGGACTAACCACACCTTCAATGACAAGTGGATCTGTCAGTAAGCACTAACCACACCTTCACTGACAAGTGGATCCATCAGTAATCACTAACCACACCTTCACTGACAAGTGGATCTGTCAGTAAGCACTAACCACACCTTCACTGACAAGTGGATCTGTCAGTAAGAACTAACCACACCTTCACTGACAAGTGGATCCATCAGTAAGTATTAACCACACCTTCACTGACAAGTGGATCTGTCAGTAAGCATTAAACACACCTTCACTGACAAGGGGATCTGTCAGTAAGGACTAACCACACCTTCACTGACAAGTGGATCCGTCAGTAAGCACTAACCACACCTTCACTGACAAGTGGATCCATCAGTAAGCACTAACCACACCTTCACTGACAAGTGGATCTATCAGTAAGCACTAACCACACCTTCACTGACAAGTGGATCTGTCAGTAAGGACTAACCACACCTTCACTGACAAGTAGATCTGTCAGTAAGCACTAACCACACCTTCACTGAAAAGTGGATCTGTCAGTAAGGACTAATCACACCTTCACTAACAAGTGGATCTGTCAATAAGCACTAACCACACCTTCAATAACAAGTGGATCCATCAATAATCACTAACCACACCTTCACTGACAAGAGGATTCGTCAGTAAGGACTAACCACACCTTCACTGACAAGTGGATCTGTCAGTAAGGACTAACCACACCTTCACTGACAAGTGGATCTGTCAGTAAGGACTAACCACACCTTCAATGACAAGTGGATCTGTCAGTAAGCACTAACCACACCTTCACTGACAAGTGGATCCATCAGTAATCACTAACCACACCTTCACTGACAAGTGGATCTGTCAGTAAGCACTAACCACACCTTCACTGACAAGTGGATCCGTCAGTAAGCACTAACCACACCTTCACTGACAAGTGGATCCATCAGTAAGCACTAACCACACCTTCACTGACAAGTGGATCTATCAGTAAGCACTAACCACACCTTCACTGAAAAATGGACCCATCAGTAAGGACTAACCATACCTTCACTGACAAGTGGAACTTTCTGTAACACTAACCACACCTTCACTAACAAGTGGATCTGTCAGTAAGCACTAACCACACCTTCACTGACAAGTGGATCCATCAGTAAGCACTAACCACACCTTCAATGACAAGTGGATCCATCAGTAAGCACTAACCACATCTTCACTAACAAGTGGATCCGTCAGTAAGCACTAACCACACCTTCACTGACAAGTGGATCTGTCAGTAAGCACTAACCACACCTTCACTGACAAGTGGATCTGTCAGTAACGACTAACCACAACCTTCACTCACAAGTGGATCTGTCAGTAAGGACTAACCACACCTTCACTGACAAGTGGATCTGTCAGTAAGGACTAACCACACCTTCACTGACAAGTGGATCTGTCAGTAAGGACTAACCACACCTTCAATGACAAGTGGATCTGTCAGTAAGCACTAACCACACCTTCACTGACAAGTGGATCCATCAGTAATCACTAACCACACCTTCACTGACAAGTGGATCTGTCAGTAAGCACTAACCACACCTTCACTGACAAGTGGATCTGTCAGTAAGAACTAACCACACCTTCACTGACAAGTGGATCCATCAGTAAGTATTAACCACACCTTCACTGACAAGTGGATCTGTCAGTAAGCATTAAACACACCTTCACTGACAAGGGGATCTGTCAGTAAGGACTAACCACACCTTCACTGACAAGTGGATCCGTCAGTAAGCACTAACCACACCTTCACTGACAAGTGGATCCATCAGTAAGGACTAACCACACCTTCACTGACAAGTGGATCTGTCAGTAAGGACTAACCACACCTTCACTGACAAGTGGATCTGTCAGTAAGGACTAACCACACCTTCAATGACAAGTGGATCTGTCAGTAAGCACTAACCACACCTTCACTGACAAGTGGATCCATCAGTAATCACTAACCACACCTTCACTGACAAGTGGATCTGTCAGTAAGCACTAACCACACCTTCACTGACAAGTGGATCTGTCAGTAAGAACTAACCACACCTTCACTGACAAGTGGATCCGTCAGTAAGCACTAACCACACCTTCACTGACAAGTGGATCCATCAGTAAACACTAACCACACCTTCACTGACAAGTGGATCTGTCAGTAAGGACTAACCACACCTTCACTGACAAGTGGATATGTCAGTAAGCATTAACCACACCTTCACTGACAAGTGGATCTGTCAGTAAGCACTAACCACACCTTCACTGACAAGTGGATCTGTCAGTAAGAACTAACCACACCTTCACTGACAAGTGAATCCATCAGTAAGCATTAACCACACCTTCACTGACAAGTGGATCTGTCAGTAAGCATTAACCACACCTTCACTGACAAGTGGATCTGTCAGTAAGGACTAACCACACCTTCACTGACAAGAGGATCCGTCAGTAAGCACTAACCACGCCTTCACTGACAAGTGGATCCGTCAGTAAGCACTAACCACACCTTCACTGACAAGTGGATCTGTCAGTAAGCACTAACCACACCTTCACTGACAAGTGGATCTGTCAGTAAGGACTAATCACACCTTCACTGACAAGTGGATCTGTCAGTAAGCACTAACCACGCCTTCACTGACAAGTGGATATGTCGATAAGGACTAACCACACCTTCACTGACAAGTGGATCTGTCAGTAAGGACTAACCACACCTTCACTGACAAGTGGATCTGTCAGTAAGGACTAACCACACCTTCTTTTCTTCCTACTGACAAGTTTATGTCACGATTCAGTGAATGTTTGGTATGATATTCTATGGAAAAAGTCTTGCTGTCTGTGTCTTGATTGACAGCTCTGCTGTCCAATCTGTGACTGGGACATGCGGGACTTTCCCCAGATGTTCGGTGTTCTGGTGATTGCCCTACTACTTAACTGAGCTGTCTGCCCCTGATCCCTGCCAGATGTAGTTTGTGTTTCTTGGTGAGTTTGTAGCCTGATTCTGTTGCTCTGAGTTCTGATCTTCTGCTGCCTGACCCTTTGGACCATGTTCTGACTATCCCGTTTGTCTTGATCCACTATCTCTTGTTATTGACCCCGTTCTGTGACCTAACTTACACCTTTGCCTTTCCCTTATCTACGTAATCTCTTGGTATCGACCCCGGAACGTCTGACTCTTCTGCCTCACGGTCTGTGTGTGAGTAGTGACCAGCGTCACATTAGTGACTAGCGTCACAGTTCCTTTCTATGTCTTACCATGTCCAATGATACTTATATTACTCCCATCATTATCATAAATTGTTTTATTCTGACTGGTTTCTTTAACTATGCGGCATCTTTCCTGTCCTTGCAGTATAGCGCTGACATTAGCTGCTTCCACACTAGTCACTCTTCCATTGCAGCTGGCTGTGAATCAGTCAGTAAGCTATACGACAATAGTATTATTTTTTTATACTTGCTGATGACCTCCACTTAATGACGGACAAGAAGTAGGTTGATAGCATGCACTGTAGCGCTTACCGACCTTACCAACTCCTATATCAAGCAGACCTTTGTAGGTAAGCGGATTAATCTGCCAGCAATATCAACGTCAAGAGCAGTCGTTCTTTTCTACCTGCTGATGGGTTCCACTTCCAATGACTGACAAGTCTCTCTTCTTTGCTAATAAGTAGATGTATCAGCAAGTTCTCCAGTCCTCAAGACATTTTCTGCATCATCTGATTATCTGGATGGTTTTATGCCGTTTTTATTGAGGAGTTTTCTGTAAAACTTGTGCGCTCGTTGTTCTCTTTGTGCCGTCCACTTACCTAAACATTTCCATCATCAGGGAGTAATTAGCCAGAAGCCAAAAGCTGCAATAACCTGGCAATTATACTGCAGCCTAGCATTACGGAAGGTGCGAGCCGTGACGCAGTGCTGGGCAGCTTGGACTGGGTATGAATATGAATGCTTCATTGAGAACCTTCACCCCTGGGACCCGACGAGTCACATTTTACGCCTTAAGACACAAAACTGTTATTCTGCAAGTTTCCCCGGCGTATAAATGTTTTTCTCACTGAGGAATTTGCGGTGTGGAAGTGACAGGAAGCAAAGTTGTGCCTGTGAGCGCCATAAACCGGCGTCTGTTCCTTCTTAGGCCGGTTTCACATTTGCAGTTGTGTCCGCAGCGTTACGTCCGCATCCATCCGCATGCGTCATGCGTACCTATTAGATGCTCGGTTGTGAATTATTGGGAAGCCGCATTCCCCTCGAAAACTGCCGAGTAATGTGCGCCTGTCCCCGGAAGTATGACAACTCTGTACATGGAAGAGCATCAGCCATTGTGGGGGTACACATGGGGGGCGCTGGTGCCAGGAGTGCCCCTCTGTCTCACAGGAGGGACACTGTGCTATCGATGATATGTAACGCTCGGGTAGAACGGCGGCCGGGTAGAGATTTTGCTTTGGGGAAAAGAAGCTATAAAGTTGCATCTTCTCCTGTTCTAGGGGACAAAGCAACCAGGAGACCTCCAGCCAAAAAGTCTGTAAATTATCACCTGGGTGCGGAGGTTGGAGCTACACTGTGGGGCCCCCAGTGCCTGAGGGGTCCGCCTGCCGCACCAGGGGGCATATGTACTATACATGATACGTAAGTGTGCCGGAGCTTCATGTTGCGGTGGTCCCTGTCCTGGAGGACTTTACAATCAGACAGAAGCCTCAGCCACCTGTTCTGCAACGTGTCAGTTGGATGGTGACGCAGATCCTAACATTAACAGACAGTAAAGAGGGACATGTACCTCTAATTGTGCCCAGTCCTGTATATGGGCCATACAGAAATACTCCTTCCATGGTCCTCATATAGTGTAATGCCGATATGTAGCCCTGGTATGTAAGGCACACATTATCCTGGAGTCTGCACAGAAAGGTAACAGTTAAAGCTCACATCATCCATTCACACTTTAGACACGCCCTCAGGGTATATAAGCTAGTGACATGCAGCAGAGAGAAGTCAGTCTAGTCTGGATTCGTGGAGTAGTGGGGAGTCTTCCAGGAAGTGAAGTGAAAGACAGTCACTCAGTTGGTTCCTGTCAGCAGTTCATAAAGTGGAGGCTAGTAAGGGTGAGCCAGTTCATCTTAGCCTAGTCAGAGCTGTTCCTTAACCTGAAGACAGAGACAGCTTTGAAGAAAGGAAAGTTTGCAGCAGAAACTTCAGTCGCCTGTCCCAAGGACAGTGAAGTTCAGTTGATGTGTTCCTGAACCAGGAGAATACTGAGAATCTGTCAGCGAGCTCCAAGGAAGAAGCAAGAAAGGATTGACTTGTACTACCTTAGGAAGTGTGCAGTGCCTGTGTTGAGAGTGGAAAGCAGGGCGAAGGGCACAGTGGAGAGGACGGAGCAGTCCCTTAGGTAGTGAATTGCCTACACTAATTATCCGGTCACTGGGGACCGAGGAGTTGCTATTGATTCACTCATAGTAATGGGACAACCAGAGTCTTACTGGACCTTAGGTCGCAGAAAGCAGCCCTTGAAGTGTCAATACGTAATTGGGGTCAGGAGGAACAAGGACTTTTAGCTAGGCCTAGCATAGAAGGACTCTGTTCTTACCACATAGAAGGCTCCACCACAATACTGACCGGGCAGTACAGCTATGGAGTTAGCTGGAGTATTCGGAGTTAACTTAGTTCCATGCTAGTTGGACTCATCATATTGAAAGTTAAGGAGGCCTCTAACCTGCTCTGCTGTTACCTGGACGTGCAGTCTCCACCCCGACCAGCTCCCCGGGACCTGCCTAAACATCTGACAAGTAAAGGTATGGAAAGACGCTGGATGGTGTGAGACTGATTCATTTATCTGCACCCTACATCATTATAACCATAGACTTTGAGGGACCAGTCCCACCTGTGGGGGACCCGTCATCTAGCTGCCACAACATCCCCTCAGAGATCTACAGCAGCGCTGGTCTTAGTGACTAGAAAACTACAGGTGGCGTCACGAACTGTTATCTACCAATCCCCTGTAAATAATTCCCCCCCATCATACGCCTGACCGCCAGGGACACGGAACGAGCCACCGCTGCCAGTGACACAAATCCCATAGACTTCCATGGGCTCGGCTCCGAGTACCCCATAGCCCTGGTAACCCACAATTGTGGTGCGGGTCACACAACATTTTGGCGTCACGAACAGGATCCGAAACTTGCAGCATTGCGAGCCCTGTGTGCCTGTGGAGTGTTTTGGTGAAAAAGACTGTTTGTGCTTTTGGCGCCAAATACCGCCATATTTGCTGCCATATTCGCGCCCTGAGGCGCTGGAGAAGAAGGTGGGCGTACCTGAAAGGCGCGCAGAGTCTCGGACACGCCCCCGGCTCTGACTCAGCGGCAGGTCCTGCGACAGGAAGTGAACGCTCTGACATCAGAGCGCCTGCGAAGAAGGTCCTGTCCCCATCGCTGTGCTTGTGGAGCAGCAGCTTCTGGAAACGGTAGGCCCCGATTAACCAAGGGGGCACTAATATGTCGCAACAACCGGCCGACAGTGCGGCCCCAGCCGGAGGCCCCGACCCCGCGCCGCGTGGCATTGTAGCGCCTGATGGGGGCGCAGGCCCAGCACCCGGCCCGGTAGTCCCGCTCATGCCACTAACGCTCCCATATATGCCTGGGGCAAAATGGCTTCCCCAGTACAGCGGTGAGCCAGGCACATTAGCAGGATTCAAACGGAAGATATGCAGTGTCCTGGAAATGTACTCATGTCTGAGAGGCAAAAAGCTGCAGTATTAATAGGGCAGCTAACTGGCGCTGCTGAGAGAGAAGTGGAGACTTGGGCTACCACGGACCAGGAGTTGGTGCCTGCGATCCTCTTAAAGTTACAGGCCATTTTTGAAGATCGCACCGAAACAGATCTCCGGATGGCATTCTACAACTGTTCACAGCAACCAAGTGACAGCATAAGGGACTATGCCTGCCGACTACAAGGGGCCCTGAGAGCCCTCAAGCAGGTTAATACCATAAGTGTCATTGATGAAAATAAGATGCTGAAAGAACAATTTGTGCAAGGACTGAGGTCCCAATCGGAACGCAGAACTGTAAATTGGTGGTCTTTAGATCATCCAGATGCTACCTTTGATGCCCTAAAGGACATGGCAATAAAAGGACTGCGACCCCTGGGCAAACCTGAAGTGGCAACCCAACATCACCAGGGTGAAGTCACTTGGAACCGGCAGTTACCACCTTTTCCCCGCTAGCGGCAGAAGCCACAACGCAGGTGACGCCCCTAGTGAATTGGACTGTCTGCGCTCAGGAAGTGCGCCAGTTGACTAAAAATCTGGCTGCTGTGATGAGTGCCCTGCAGCTGCGGAAAGAGGAAGAAGGAAAGATCTTATTAGCCGACTGCCCGGAGGATGTCCCATGGATGAACCGGAGGAGAAGGAGGACGTCGCCCCCCGGAGGAGGACAACGCCACCCCCAGGAGCAACCCCTGACCAGCACCCTCCTCGCCGGGAGATCTCTGTTACCGCTGCAACCGGAAAGGTCATATGTCGACACAGTGTCCTTTAAACGGGCAGAACCTGGGTCCGAGGGCCAACACCCAGGTGGAGACTCGTCAGGCCCCTAGATTGGAACCGCAGGTTCGTGGGTGGACGACCCTACCTGTCCATCATTCTGGATGGGATTGCAGTTCCGGCGTTGCTAGATACTGGGTCTCAGGTGACCATAATACCTGATGCCCTATATACAAAGTTCTGGTCTATGGATAGTCTTCAACCCCGAGCCCTGACTTTACTGTGTATGCTTCTAATGGTCTCCCTGTGGAAGTACTCGGGACCAAAAGTGTGGATGTGAAAGTGGGCAGAGAGGAGTTGAAAGACCAGGGGCTTCTAGTAGTAAAGACTGTAAATGAAGAGAACGGTTTAAACATAATTCTGGGTACTAACATTATCAGTAACTGTCTGGGAGAAGTTGTGTTTCTACTCCAACAGCTCGCTGAGATCGCCCGACCAAGGCAGAAGGGAGTGATCCAGAGAGAGATCCGGGCCCTGATGTGTCAGCAGCAAGCGAAGCTTACAGACGGCGAAATTGGTAATGTACGGGTCACCGACTCGAATCCTATTGTGATACCCCAATGAGTGAAATGATAATATGGTGTAGGGCAGCCATAGGTCTGAGAGGACAAAACTACCAAGCAGTAGTAGAACCCCATTGCTCAGAACATAGACCCACACTCATGACAGCGAGGGGGTAGTGGAAGTGATAAATGGGAGAGTACCGGTACGGCTTCTCAACTGGGGAGATGACGAAGTAAATTTACCCCGTTATGCAACAGTTGCTAAATTACATGCCGTTCGATAATAATTCTATTCTCCCGACTGAGTCCTTAGACTCCCGCCAACTAGCGGAGGATAATGACCCGGCAACTCAGGTGGCGGATTGGTGTCAGCAACTCCATGTCGGGACAGACACCACTCCCGCTCACCAGAAACAAGGGGTATTACGGGTGGTACAAGAGTACGCACAAGTGTTTAGTAAACACCCCCTCGACTTTGGGGCCATTAAGGGAGTACAGCATCATATCCCTACAGGTGGTCATCCTCCCATCAAAGAGCGGTACAGGCCTATACCTCCAGCCCATTATCAGAAAGCTAAGGAAATGTTACATGATATGAAGGAAGCCGGGGTGATAAGGGATAGTTGTAGCCCCTGGGCAGCACCTCTAGTTCTGGTTAAAAAGAAAGATGGTAGTATGAGAATGTGTGTGGATTACAGGCAAGTGAATCGCATAACACATAAAGATGCTTACCCTTACCACGAATTGAGGAGTCCTTAGCTGCTCTGAAAACGGCTAACTACTTTTCTACCCTTGATCTGACTAGTGGTACTGGCAAGTGGCTGTGGCTGAGGAGGATCGTGAGAAAACGGCTTTCACCACCCAATGGGGCTCTGTGAGTTCGACAGAATGCCGTTTGGGCTCAGAGTGCCCCAGGAACATTTCAGAGAGTGATGGAGAACTGCCTGGGACATCTCAATTTTGAAACCGTGCTGCTATACCTAGATGACGTCATCGTATACTCCAAGACATATGAGGACCATCTGAAGCACCTGGCAGGAAGTATTCGAATCCCTGTCCAGGTACGGGATGAAGTTGAAACCCTCAAAATGCCATCTACTCAAACAGAAGGTACAATACTTGGGGCACATCGTCAGTTCAGAGGGAGTAGCGCCGGACCCAGAGAAAGTCACCGCCATCCAGAAATGGCCGGAGCCGAAGAACCTCAAGGAAGTGCGACAGTTCCTGGGACTAACGGGTTACTAAGGAGGTTCGTGAAAGATTACACAAGAAGGCAGCGCCTCTACAGGACCTCCTAGTAGGACAATCCCTAAAGAGCAGAAACCCTCCCTTAATTGGGGTAAGGAACAGGCTGAAGCATTCCAAAAGATGAAAGAGATCCTTACAGGTGATGAAATCTTGACCTATCCTGATTACAGCCAACCGTTCCTGCTGTACACCGATGCCAGTAATGAAGGTTTAGGAGCAGTTCTCAGTCAGAAGCAGAATGGCCAAGAAAAAGTCATCGCATATGCCAGCAGAAAACTCAGGCCAACTGAGAGGAATCCGGAAAATTACAGCAGCTTCAAGCTGGAGTTTCTGGCGCTGGTCTGGGCCATTACTGAAAGATTTAAGCACTACCTTGCCTCCAACAAGTTCACGGCGTACACAGACAACAACCCGTTAACGCACCTGGAAACAGCCAAGCTGGGAGCCATGGAGCAGCGTTGGATGGCTCGGTTGTCAAATTACCAGTTTACCATCAAGTACCGGGCAGGCCGTAAGAATGCTAACGCCGACGCATTGTCCCGAATGCCGCATGAATCTGACACGGAAGAAGAATCGGACGACCTGGAAGAAATTGAGCTACCTGCGTTCCATCGAAATGGGATAATCCATGAGCAGCATGTCACAGAAAGCAGTATGGCGCAACATTAAATCCCTTACCCCATCACAGCTGGAAAGAGACCAGGACAGCGATCCAGTGGTCAGCCGTATCAAGGAGTTGTTAAGACAGGAAGGTTCCTCCTTGGAAAAAGATGCACCTATGTCAGCAAAGCTCCTGTGGAATGAGAGAAGCCGGTTGTTCCTATACCGTGAGAAGTTGTGCAGGAGATACGTCAACCCCAGAACCCATGAGATGGTATGGCAGATAGTGGTCCCCAAGGCAGACGTCCAAATGGTGTTGGAAGCGTACCACGATCAAGCAGGACACTTTGGCTGGAGAAAGCTGGAGACCCTGTTGAGGTGCCGGTTCTACTGGGTAGGAATGCGCAGCTCCATCGAGAGGTGGTGTCGGAACTGTGGACCCTGTGGTCTCAGACGAAAGGACTACGGTAGTCAGAAGGCACCCCTGCAGCCTATCCGGACGACTCGTCCCTTGGAGATCGTGGCCTTGGACCACGTCAAATTGTCGCCAAGCAGGTCTGGATACTCATATGCCCTGACCATGGTGGATCATTATTCGAGATTTTTGGTGGTCATCCCCGTCAAGGATCAGACAGCAGTGACGGCAGCAAGGACCTTCCAAGCAAGCTTCTGCAGACCGCATGGGTATCCAGAGCAGGTACTGACTGATCAAGGCCCTGCTTTTGAAGCGGATCTGTTTAAGGAATTTTGTCACTTGTATGGATGTAAGAAAATTAGAACGACGCCATACCACCCCCAAACCAACGGCCTTTGCGAGAAAATGAACCACATTGTCGTTGACTTGCTAAAATCCATACCGCTGGAAGAAAGAAATCGGTGGCCAGAATTGTTACCTGACCTGGTTGACTTGTACAACCACATACCAGTGAGTTCTACCAACTGCACACCAGCTTACCTTATGAGAGCAAGGCCTGGAAGACTGCCAATGGACTTGGAACTTGGTGTGGTGGAACCGAGGCAGATGACACCGTTGGAAATTGGGACACAAATCGGCAAGAGCAATACAGAAGAGTGCAAGCCTGCGTAGAAGAAAGTCTTAATAAAGCTCGGGAAAAGCAGGAGAATATTTACAACAAGAATGCTCCCGCTAAGCCTTTGATGCCTGGAGAAATGGTGTTAAAAAGGAAAAGGAAGATGCACAAGTTGGACAACCAGTGGGAACAAGAACCATATGTCGTACAAGATTCCAAATATGATAACAGAAAAGTCTGTATCATCAGTAAGGATGGAGGAAGAACGACCGCCACTGTGTCTAGAGACCATTTAAAATTGTGTCCAGAGCCATTAAAGCTTCGTGAAAGAACCCTGTCGTCAATCGAGAAGAAAGTGAAGAGGAGGTCATACACACGGATCTGGGAGATTTACCTGCGGATTGGCCCAGACTGGGAGATGCGGTAATCATTCCTGTGTTGCAGTTTTATCAGCCACAAGAGGAAACTCTACCTCCAGTCGTACCCATTGTGCCAAAGACCAGTTCTAGAGGTACCTATTCCAGCAGAACCCCAGCCTGCAGAATCTCAAGAAGTAGAATCACCAGAAGCAGCGCCCCATGCTATGGGATCCCCTGGTGAAGCTGACTCACACCGCCCAGCCCTCAGTACGCTTGCCAGATCCATAGAAAGATTGAGGCAGTATTATAGTTTGTCGTTACGCAGAACAGATAGATCAGAGACCAATATACCTGATGCTACTCCACGTAGATCGGAACGAACAACGAAAGGAAGCTACCTATTCGTTATCAACAGTAGTTTATTATGACTCAGAAAAGGTTTATTATTCATGACCAATTGTATAAAGTTGTATAAAGAAGTTTATTGCACTTGAAGGAATTTAGAGTATTGTGATATAATGTGAATTACTTGAAAATGTCTTATAATGGACTGCGTGGCTGAGGACTGAGCCAGCCCAAAAACTGTATCCTGTATAATAGTTGCACTTTGTGCCTTGTCTTGGTTTCACACGAAGCCTTGACTTACCTCTGAACATAAAACCCGTATGGTGTGGCACTGAGCGAGGTCTGCAGTCAGAAGTCCTGCAGCCCACCCAGGACCCACGTTGAAGGTTTGGTGCGGGTCCTTCACAAGAATACTGTGTATTTATTGAATGTCTTGATGATTTGATACTTTTGTATTTTCTATTGTCATAATGCAACGTTTTAAGAATTTCTCACCTCCCTGCTGGGAAGAGTTTGATGTTAATTGTTTAAATGCAAAACAAAATGTCTTTCTTTTATATTTCACAGCCCGGGAGTGCTGTATTTTACCAAGGGGGGATGTGTAGCCCTGGTATGTAAGGCACACATTATCCTGGAGTCTGCACAGAAAGGTAACAGTTAAAGCTCACATCATCCATTCACACTTTAGACACCCCTCAGGGTATATAAGCTAGTGACATGCAGCAGAGAGAAGTCAGTCTAGTCTGGATCGTGGAGTAGTGGGAGTCTTCCAGGAAGTGAAGTGAAAGACAGTCACTCAGTTGGTTCCTGTCAGCAGTTCATAAAGTGGAGGCTAGTAAGGGTGAGCCAGTTCATCTTAGCCTAGTCAGAGCTGTTCCTTAACCTGAAGACAGAGACAGCTTTGAAGAAAGGAAAGTTTGCAGCAGAAACTTCAGTCGCCTGTCCCAAGGACAGTGAAGTTCAGTCGATGTGTTCCTGAACTAGGAGTATACTGAGAATCTGTCAGCAAGCTCCAAGGAAGAAGCAAGAAAGGATTGACTTGTACTACCTTAGGAAGTGTGCAGTGCCTGTGTTGAGAGTGGAAAGCAGGGCGAAGGGCACAGTGGAGAGGACGGAGCAGTGCCTTAGGTAGTGAATTGCCTACACTAATTATCCGGTCACTGGGGACCGAGGAGTTGCTATTGATTCACTCATAGTAACGGGACAACCAGAGTCTTACTGGACCTTAGGTCGCAGAAAGCAGCCCTTGAAGTGTCGGTACGTAATCGGGGTCAGGAGGAACAGGGACTTTTAGCTAGGCCTAGCATAGAAGGACTCTGTTCCCACCACATAGAAGGCTCCACCACAAAACTGACCGGGCAATACAGCTATGGAGTTAGCTGGAGTATTCGGAGTTAACTTAGTTCCATGCTAGTTGGACTCATCATATTGAAAGTTAAGGAGGCCTCTAACCTGCTCTGCTGTTACCTGGACGTGCAGTCTCCACCCCGACCAGCTCCCCGGGACCTGCCTAAACATCTGACAAGTAAAAGGTATGGAAAGACGCTGGATGGTGTGAGACTGATTCATTTATCTGCACCCTACATCATTATAACCATAGACTTTGAGGGACCAGTCCCACCTGTGGGGGACCCGTCATCTAGCTGCCACAACATCCCCTCAGAGATCTACAGCAGCGCTGGTCTTAGTGACTAGAAAACTACAGGTGGCGTCACGAACTGTTATCTACCAATCCCCTGTAAATAATTCCCCCCCATCATACGCCTGACCGCCAGGGACACGGAACGAGCCACCGCTGCCAGTGACACAAATCCCATAGACTTCCATGGGCTCGGCTCCGAGTACCCCATAGCCCTGGTAACCCACAATTGTGGTGCGGGTCACACACCTCCATGATAACCCACTATACAGTATGATGCCCCCCAAAAACCCCTAACACAAAATACAGTATGGTTCCCCTATAGATGCCCCCAACAGTATGATGCCCCTATAGATACCTCCACACAGTATGATGCCCCTATAGATACCTCCACACAGTATGATGCCCCTATAGATACCTCCACACAGTATGATGCCCCTATAGATGCCCCACACAGTATGATGCCCCTATAGATACCTCCACACAGTATGATGCCCCTATAGATACCTCCACACAGCATGATGCCCCTATAGATGCCCCCACACAGTATGATGCCCCTATAGATACCTCCATACAGTATGATACCCCTATAGATACCTCCACACAGTACGATGCCCCTATAGATGCCCCCACACAGTATGATGCCCCTATAGATACCTCCACACAGTATGATGCCCCTATAGATGCCCCCACACAGTATGATGCCCCTATAGATGCCCCCACACAGTATGATTCCCAATTTCCCCTACACAATATGATGCCCCTACAGTCACCCCATACATTAAGATACCTTTGAAGTTACATCCATAGAGAATGATTCCCCTACAGACACTATGATGTCCCTACACTCGCTCCCATGCAGTATGATGCTACCACAGATTATGATGCTGGTTTTAAACAAAATGTGCAACTGGGCAAAATTATCAGTTGGGCCCCAAATGCTAACGTATCGCCCCATCACACAGAGGCATGTAGGAGACATTTACACCAGCGCAATCAACCATATTCAAGTTGTACAGCTCTTGTCTCCCTCTTTACACCGGCTGATGAAGAATGATGGACACAGAGCGGTGACGAGTCCGCTCCCTCTATCCAATATACAGACCGCAGCACATATCCAGTGTACACCGGACGTTGTGCTGCATCCGTGACCCAGCATCACCGATCCAATCACCTGATGAATGAGCACCTTACTCGATTGTTGGGTAATCGCCAACGTGTTTCACCTATGAACGCTCCGTGCTACAGATATATAGTACACACACTGCATGTTACACACACACTGTACTGTACAGACACACCCTGTATGGTACACACACTGTACTGTACACACACACCCTGTATGGTACACACACACACTGTACTGTACAGACACACCCTGTATGGTACATACACACACTGTACTGTACAGACACACCCTGTATGGTACACACACATACTGTACACACACACCCTGTATGGTACACACACACTGTACTGGACAGACACACCCTGTATGGTACACACACATACTGTACACACACACCCTGTATGGTACAAACACACTGTACTGGACAGACACACCCTGTATGGTACACACACACACTGTACTGTACACACACACCCTGTATGGTACACACACACATACATTGCATGTTGTACACACTGTATTGTTCAAACACACACCCTGTATGGATATTGACGCACACACTACATGTTACACACACACCCTGTGTGGATATTGACGCACACACTACATGTTACCCACATACGTACACACCAGTATATGACACACACTGCACGTTACACACACCTGGTGTGGTACGCGCACACACACACTACATGTTACCCACATACGTACACACCAGTATATGACACACACTGTAGAGGACATACCAGGCTCTATCCTCCTCTTCTGCTCCTTCAGACTTCTGCCGGGTGACGGACCTTTGGGAACCAGATCATGATGTCATCAAAGGTTCTTCTAGTCTTCTAACCTTGGAATTGTCACTGATAATGAATGACCGGCATTATCAGTGCAGTCTCTGGTTTGTAAAGGCTGGGGGCCACAGACCGACTGACCCAGCAAACTTGCAGCTGTTAGGGGCCCACTGGTTGCCCGTTTGGGATGAAGGTCCTGGGAAATTCTTTTGTGTTCCTCCTCTGATGCCAGTCCTAGATACAGAGGATAAAGTTACCCTGCGGGCCCTGATGCCCTAGAAGGACAACCGGCTATAGAAAAGGGCAACAAATAATACAGGAGCCATGGGACTATTGGGGTCTTGTTTGAGAAATGTCGCTGGAGTTGAGGAGCTTTAAGTTGCATTAGTCCTCTGGGACCGTGTGGACACACAGCCACCGGTGCCCCCCGCCAGCAGTCTGAGCACACGTGGGCTGCTCAGTGCAAAGTTTCTTTTACTTTACTTCTTCTAAATAAATGATAATAAGTAATAAAACCCAGAGAGGAAACCGAGGCTCTGATACACGTAATTAAAGGGACACGACCGCATCAACTATGACGTGTGACATCTGCAGAGACATTCGGGATGACAGATATAATGGAGGTTGCAGGAATGTTATTATCGCCATCATCACCACGATTATCCTTTATTCAGAAGTCACATTAATGGAGCAGAGAACGAGAGGACGACGCGCTGTGGAAATGTCTCGGAAATAAGAGTTGACTCCTTTTTAATTGCGGCACATAACGCTGCGGTGACGGCATCTGTAGATTAGGAAGGGCTGACATCCGACCACTTATCACCAGGAACGAAACAAACAGCCCCCCAAAAGTGGAGTCTGCCTTGAAATTGCAAAAATAGTGCATCCACAATTGCTTTTGAGGGTTTTATTTATCGTGTTCACTGAATGGTAAAACTGACCTCGCAGCATGATTCTCCAGGTCTGAACGAGTACGTAGATACCAAACATGTATAGGTTTTTTTTCATTGAAGTGGTGAAAAAATATTCGGAAATTTGTCAGAAATTTTTGTTTGCTTTTGTCACGATTTTCCGAGACCCGTAACGCTCTCATTTTTTGGTATCTGGGGCTGGTTGAGGGCTTATTTTTTATGTCCTGAGCTGACATTTTTTCTATTGCAATGCTGTGGCAGCAAAAAAAAAGGATTGTTTTTTTTTTTCGTTTTGTCCTTTATGATCAGATTAATTTATTTTATTTTCTGATAGATTGGACATTTCTGAATGCAGCGATACCAAATATGTTTAATACAAACATAATGCTAGTCAACTATGAATACCAACAGAAAAAACTGTGCTGTAACGTCTCATAAATAATATCCTTTATTAAAGTAAATATATAAATTAACAACAATAAATTACAAATAATGCAGAATACCCAATGAAGGACACCAGCAAACAAGTATATAAAGGCATAGTATAAGATTGAACTAAATATAGGAATCCCAATATCTATAGGGTATATCACTGTGCATTTTTAAGAATAAATTATTAGCAAAGTCAGATACTGCACTTACATCATGTGATGAGACAATTGGGATAGGTGCTGTGTGGCCCATGTCCCCCGACGCGCGTTTCACTTTAGCTTCTTCAGGGGGCATATCAAGCAAGGAGCCAAGTATGGGTAGAGGAAGTGAATATCAGCCAATAGGCATTTATAATAGATGTTGAAATAGCCAATTGCAGACACCAAATTTGTATTTTATAGTTGTTAAAATACAAATTTACTTTAATAAAGGATATCAAATATGTGTATTTTTTATTTTGTTTTAATTGTTTTATTTTTTATGGGCCTAAAAGGGGAGTGATTTGAACATTTGTGTTTTTTTTATTTCTTAAAACTTTTTTTTTTTCACTTCTTACTGTATTTAATAGTCTCCATATGGAACTTGAAATTGCAATAATCTGATCGCTTGTGCTACACATAATGGGACATCAGCACTGCTACATATAACAAAGACTATGGTCTTCTAAAAACGCCAGATACGGACTGACTTTTACAGGAGGATCGTAATGACAGACACGGGGGTCATCAGCAGATCCCCGGCTGTCATAACAACCAATCACGACACAGGTGCGCCGATGATAGCGCAGAACGACGCGCTCACTTCCGGTGCGTCTTAAATGCTGTTATCAGAGATTGACAGCGGCATTTAACAGGTTAACAGCGCACATTTGTGGGGTCTTGGATGAGGCATGGAGGGGGCTAGGGAAGAGGTATGGTTTTAGAAAACAGGGCTTGGCAAAAGTGCGGCATTAATATGGTGCTTGACAGTGTGCACATGGCACGGTGTCATGATTCAGCAGTCTGCAGTCACATGCAGTGACCGGAGACATTTCTTCTTAGGCCGAGGTCACACTTGCGAGTGCAATGCGAGAAACTCGCCTCAATACCAGGAACTCAGACCGGAGCGTTCAGCTGCATAGAAATACATGCAGCCGCACACTTCGGTCCTGAGCGCCGGCGGCAGCGCCGGGTATAGAGGAGAGAGTCACGCGAGTTTCTCGCATTGCACTCGCAAGTGTGACCCCGGCCTTAGACTAAAAAACATCTTTAAAGATAGATTTAAGATTTGGCTTTAGTGTAAATAAAAGACCTAAACCACGAGGACGAGCCGCAGATTACTACCCCTTCTCCAGTACCATTTATTCTCAATAAGCCAAAAGTGGATGTTCTCTTCTCCAGCACCAAAGGAAAGTAGTTAAAACTTAGCCTTTTCTCCAAAAATTGGCAGAATGTACACATGTTAAAAAAAAACATAATGCGTTCACGTTTCAGGTAGAAAAACCCTTAATCATGGCTGCCACCGGCCTTCCACGCAGCGGTCGGGGCGGCCACCACCCTCCTGTACAGCAGCTCAGACTCTGCAGACTCTTCCTTCCCTTCCTCTTTTCCTTCTTTCTCCCTGCAAACATGAACAGAAAAGCATTAAATAAAGCACAGGTCCAAGACATGTGAATGTAAGAACAAGAAATCTTATTAAACACAAGCTAAAAACGTATTAAAGTCCAGGAAGAAAAAAAAAATCTAAGTCAGACCCACGAGGAATAAATAGTATAAATAGTATCAAAAATAATTATGTAAGAAAAAGAATTAAACAAAGAAGCAGAACATTGCTACAATAAAGTAAACAAAGTGAAATGTGATATCAAATTTGCATAGGTCCAGGGATTGAATGACCCTCCTGCCCCATATGTTCTGCCCCGGGAGAGGACCGCGGGAATTAGGAGATTTTCCGGCACTTTGAGGAGTCCCTGAAGTTCTTTTTTCCTGGGAGAGTTGATTTGTATTTATGCAGTTGACCAAAAATCTAAAACAAATTCTGATATTCTGACTGCAAAAAGGCAAAATCTAAAAACTCTGAGATATTTTGCACCAGAGAACGCTTATTAGTTCTTAAGCTTTATGAGAATGAGTTTTCCGCCGTTCGCTGCCGCGTATCTGAAATCCGATCCTCGTTAATTTACACATAAATGTAAATGTTTAGCCACGGCTTAATGTACCGCACACTGCGGACCGTCATCGTTAGATCGTTATCGCTTTAATAACCTTGAAATATCGCTCCAGACGCATTTTTTTAATCAATTTACCATTGTATCCAGAACAATAGAACCGCTCCGGCGGTTTTCTGCTCACGTGCGATGTCCGAGTTCTCGCCAGCTAGGATCAATGCACATTTTAAAATGTAATGAGTCTTTTGTGTGTTATGTCCTCATACATAATAATAGTCACGGATATCCCCTGCCTACAGGCTTATTATTACCTCCTTCTGCATTCCCAGTCTCCAATGTCAGTCTTTACTGCCATTCTTGCATTCTTTTAATTATTAATGACTACTCATGGTGTATCTAAAATGGTTGCACATAGCTCTAGAGGGGGTCCGCAGGTCACATGCCACCGTTTTATTTCGGACCCATGGTATGGGGGGGTTACTGCTAATTGTGCACTGAAGCCCAAGAACTTTACATTTTTAACAGAGAAACGGTAAAGGGCAAATAACGTATAATTGGTGGAGAAAGGTTGAACTTGATGGACCTTGGTCTTTTCTCAACCTATGTAATTGGAGGTGCGCCCCCTTCATCATCAGGATCAGCGGTCGGACCCCCTGAGGCTTATCCTAGCAATGTCACCCCTTTACCAGGTAGGAATATACATTTCATTTTATAGACCACAAATTCTACAATACCCCGTGTCACAGGATTGTCTTACATCCTAGAATAGATTATTGGTGTTTTGGGAAATGTCAGAACTTGCTGGGAGTTGTAGTTTTTCAACAGCTGGAGAGTCACATGTAAGAGACTGCTGAGAAGTGGAGAATTATCTATATAAAGGGAAGCAGAAATAAGCTTTTGTATAATCCAGGTTTTTGTGTTACATGTATTTATAAAAAATAAAAAAATTGACAATGTTTTATTTCTTTATATTTTTATTAAAAAAAATATTAATCTTACAATTTTCACACTGGCCACTGGGGCAACTCTAAATTTTAAACTTTCTATCCTTTTATGTCTTTTCAGCAGTTTCCTTATCAAAAGAGTCAGGATTGCAATGACAAGTAATACCTCTATATACAGCTGATAAGACAGGGTCCATCAATCAACTAAGACAAGATCCACCGATAGGTGATGTCACATCTCACCTCCTCCCCCTCACTTCTCAATGGCCTTCCCACACGCTCATTAGACACATCAATACAAGAGGTAGGGTAATAGTCAGTGCACCGCTGCTAATGTGCATGTGCATTTCCTGAAACAACAGGAAATTAGAGTCTAAAAAAGCCCCAGTGGCCGCTGTGAGTATTACAAGATTTATATTTTTGATTTTGAATGCAGATTGTGATAGAAAAAAAAAGATATTTAAAAGGAAAATCTGATTTAAAAAAATAAATCATTTTCTGGTGATAGCTTCTCCTTAAAACACAGTCACCAACTCTCCTGAAGTTTTGGCAAAGTTACCATACCTGGAATATTTCTCAAAACCTCCCTGCAACCAGCATGTCAAGGTTTCTTGTGTTCTGGCGTCCATTCACACATTCGAGACTGTGGGAGACATGACATGTAGGAAGATGCTTTTAGTGACAACCCCATAGACAATGAATGGTGCACAGATGCGCCATTTACATGCAGCACAGCAGAGCCCCATTCACGAGATGACCGGGGTCCCAGAGTTCCACTGATTTGTGATCTTGTGGATATTAAGTTTCAATCTTGGGAAAACACTATTAAAGGGTATTCTGTCTTTTAGCAAAGCTTTGGTTCTGCTCCAACTGCGCAATTAATGTATGTGGCACCAAATTCACTGCTCTGCGGACACCACCCCTGCGATTATCTCTACGCACACATTGATTCTATATGGCGGGCTATGCTGTAAATACACAAAACCTTCTCCTCCCAGATAATATCACCGGATCGCATGTGATGTCCGCACCCTGTGAAGATAACAGGAGCTTCTGCCTGATTCTGCTCCTTGATTACTTTCCATTCCATTGATGCTGATACCTGATTGGCTGAGCATCCTGCGTGATGTCACCATGCTGAGAGCTATGACATCACTAGTCCCATCCTGGAAGTGCAGCTCACACTGAATACCTAAATGGAGAAGTAGTTCATCTGTAATATACTTTGTGTATCAAATCGTTAAAATTGTCAATACATCTGCTTGCTGTCAGTAAATGGCAACCTTTCTGTTTCTAGACCAAATCTAAGATCCTGCATGACGCTGCTACAATTATATCCAGTCCAGGCAATGCCCTATGAGCGAAACAGTGGGAACCTTGGATTGAAACATCTTACTTGCACTGATATATTGTTGCCAACTCTTAGGACAAGAAAGAGATTACTGCTGATGGGTTTAGCTCACAGAGGATTGTCCAGGATGGATACATTGTAACAATCCCTTAGCTGTGAGATACAATAGGTCTCTACAGATTTTCAGGCTCATTGGGGGGGGGGGGGAAATTCCCATTCAGCCGAAATGTTGAAAATGGTGCAAAATTGAAATAGAGAATTTATTAGAAAGCTGTAGAACGTTTCAGTATATAAAGGTGAAACCTTACTTAAATGAACTTGGAGAAATGATCTGTAAACAGGTTTTTCCTCTAATCTGGTAACCGTTATATTGCATATTCAGGGTAATTTAGGGCACACGAGGAGGACACATGGGGAGCACAGCGATCTGTGCTACGTAGATGAGATCCTTGAGGAGGATTAATGGTGAATTCTGTCTCATCTTTGTGACTGTTCCCGCGACACTAAAGATTCCAGGAAGCAGCAGATATAGGAATTGTATGGAGTGTGCAGCGTGTGGCTATATCTGAGCACTGATACGTGGCGCTGATACGTGGCGCTGATACGTGTCGCTCATCCCGGACTAGTTCTTTCCACACGTGTGCACTCGTACGTGCAGCCTGAGACGTGACCCGGCCTGTAATGCACAACACATCGCACATCTGTACTTCAAAAGATTTTTTTCATTTAAGAGGTTCTGTATATCTAAAGTTAGAAGAAGTCTGCCAGCTCAGACAGACAGTATCAATTAGGCCCATGCAAGATAAAGCTAATAATCATTGCCTTTTAACTCAGGAAAGATGTATATCTTTGTACCGTGTTAGCCATTAGATAGAAAAATATTTAGACTTGAGAGTCCTCAGTGGTTGATACCTTTTAATGGCTAACTGAAAAGATGGGAACAAATTGCAAGCTTTTAACTTTTAACTGTGATTTTAGAAAATTGCGGCAAAAGATGCAGCTGCTAAGTCTTCCAATTGTTGCATCTGTTCTGCACAAACTAAAATTTAATCAAATATGCTAATTAGGATGCATGGTGCATCCTGGGTGTCGCAGAGAGACTCAGTACCTTGTTTTGCCCTCTGGATTTCCATGTCTCCTCCTTCCACAAAAGGTAATTGACAGCACTCGCCTGCAGTGAGTAATGTCTGCAGAGAACGTTTAGGCAAGTCAGTGCTGTCAATCATCAGTGAGGGAGGCGGGGACATGCAAAACCAAAGGGAAGAATGGTGCACTGAGACTCATGGCCACACCCAGGGTGCAACAAGTTACCTAATTAGCATGTTTACTTAAACGTTAATTTTTGCAGAATAGAGGCAGCAATTAGAGCACTTAGGCAATGTTCACACAATGAGATCGCGCTGCATCTTTGGCCCAAGTTTACAAAATCGTGGGAAAATCAACATCAGTTTCTGCTGTTAGAAGTGCGATTTTTAAAGGGTCTTATATCCCCTACAAGCAGATTTGCTTAGTTTATACTGCTGGATTGCACTGACCTCTCCCTTTACATGTAAATGAAAGTCACAACTTTGCTGTATTTAGTCCAACTCCCAGCTGAGAAGTATATACAACTGCTTCTCAGAAAATTAGAATATCATCAAAAAGTGAATTTATTTCTGTTCTTCAATACAAAAAGTGAATCTCATATATTTTATAGAGTCATTACACACAGTGATCTATTCTATAGTCAGTACACACAGAGTGATCTATTCTATAGAGTCATTACACACAGAGTGATCTATTCTATAGAGTCATTACACACAGAGTGATCTATTCTATAGAGTCATTACACACAGAGTGATCTATTCTATAGAGACATTACACACAGAGTGATCTATTCTATAGAGCCATTACACACAGAGTGATCTATTCTATAGAGTCATTACACACAGAGTGATCTATTCTATAGAGTCATTACACACAGTGATCTATTCTATAGAGTCATTACTAGAGTTGAGCGATACTTTCCGATATCCTAAAGTATCGAAATCGGAATGGTATCGCCGATATCACTAAAATATCGGCGATACCCGATACCGATACCGGAAGTCCCATGTAAGTCTATGGGAACAAAATATCGAAATTAAAAAAAAACCATTCTTGCCTTGTTGGTTAATTGTACATGAAGGAAAACAAGAAAGAGTAATGTAGAATGTATTGGGGAAGGTTGAGGAGACATTAAAGGCATAGATGTTTAACCCAATCAAATGGAATAGCATAAATATTTTTTTTTTTAAAGATGTTCGGATTGACGAAGAAATTGACAATGTTAACGTTTTTTATATTTTGGCAAATATGTATATTACACAACTTCCATGCTCTTCATCTTCACCTTTTTAACTTTTCACACACTTTCTCCTTCATAATCTTCTGCAGCATCATCTTTTTCATCAAATTATTCTTCATCTTCACCTTCTTTATCTTCTTCTTAAACTTCTTGCTATTCATCTTTTTGTTAACATTACTCATATTCTTCTTATTAAACTATTATTCTTATTCATATTCTGCTTCATCTTCTTCATCATATTCTTATTTGTGACAGAGAATCCTGTACTTGTAATCTGTCAAAGTATGAATTTTTCATCCTTCCGTTCTTGCTGTCACAAAAGATTTAAATTACAACAGTATTTGTCCGTGTTCAGTTTAGCCTGCAGCAGCAGGCATTTTCCAGGGGCACCACGAGGAGGAACGGACTCACCCCCATAAACTGCTTAGTCTTCTTCTGCTTAGAATTTAGAGCATATATTTTGCTCTTCATTTTGGTCTTATACTTCATGTTCTTCTGCTTTTAGATCTTCTGCTTATTGTTCTTGTGTCTCTTGTTCCGTATCTTGTATTTGTAGCACAATCTTGTACCAGCTGATGTTACTGGGACACGGTTACTAAGCAGGAGGTACCTGTGCTCCAAAGCACTACCAAGGACCAGCAGACGTTGCTGGAACTCGGATACCGAGATGGAGGCACCTAGGCCAAAGGCACTGTGGAGAACCAGCTGACGGTACTGGAACCCGGAGGGGCAGCAGAAGGAAAAGAGCCAATGGCACAACCGAGGACCAGCTGACGTTACTGAACCCCAGTAACACAGGAGCAAGTGTTGACTGTGCTAACAGCACTTCCGAGCAACAACTGGCGGTGTTGGAGCCCAGGGTCAAGGAGGATGTTTAAATACTAGATCAAGTAATTTCCTTGTTACCTGTCAATTTTAAATGTCTATACTTCAAACAAGAGAAAGATAACCTTTACTACCATAAGATGATGATTTCATTTAAACTAATATCTAGATAAATAAAGAATTGACAAACATAAACACATACATTAACATGTTGAACAGCAATGCAAACCACAAAATAAATTAGTTAAGGAATCTGCTATACGGTTGTACATAAAAGCATACAAGTACATATCTGAATCCATTAATGATGGATAAGTAACAGTATGTACACCATTTTTATTGTATAGACAATGAATGTCTGACTTCAAAACATCATCAGCATTACAAGTTATCTGTGATATTACTAAAATGTTCCATTTGCTGAATAATGTCACTAAATATTTTATACAAAATTATACAATTTCCATCATGTAATACTCATAATATGTGGCAATAATCATTTTTATTAACAAACATAACCTTTAAAAAGTGCATAGTGCATAGTGAAAATTGCTATTTATGGCTGACTGTCGACTTGGAAGCATGACAACAGATAGATAAGGTATATATAGATGACACTGCATAGCCACAGATGGTGAATGGCGATGTAATACTGTACCTCAATAAAGTGTGCGTCACTACTACATATTTTTTTTTATATAGCTGTATAAACAGGGTACATGGATGTATGCTTGTGCCTTTGTTTTGACGCACAGACTGCCTTCCTGCTGAGACGCATTGGGTAGTGAACAGTTGTGTGCAGTGTTCACTGCAGTCTCTGCGGAATAACCACACTTAGATCTTATAACTTTTCAGACTTTCTTTATCAATCTACCAAGATGAAGAAGGCAGGGAGTAAGGCACGTGGTCGTGGAGTTTCTTCAGGGAGAGGACGTGGGGATTCTGTGGCTGCTGCGGCCCCCAGTGACACAGCATCCACCAGTTTTCCCCGGGCCGTGAGCGTTCCTTTATGCGCACTTTTGTAGGAGCTCGGAGTACCCCCCTGCTGCGGGAAGAACAAATTGAAGCCGTTGTTGTTTGGATCTCAGCCAATGCATCGACTTCAATTGCTTCCACCTCCTCTCAGGACCACAGCACTGTTGGGCAACCATCTGTCTCTTCACCGCCTGGCAAATTGCCCAGGCAGTCAGAGAGTTCTGTACAGGAGCCAGCTGAGTGTCTGCTTCTGTTCTCAGAATCTATTGGCTTGCAAACAGGGGCCCAGCCAAGCAGCATTCTGTAATGTGAAGAGGGAGTATGCAGTGATGCGCAACAGCTGTGTCTCTCTGAATCTGAAGAGGCGGGTGAGACAGTGCCGATGGTCAGCACACCGCAGAACGCATCTGATGATGATGAGACCCAGGTGCCAGTTTCTGTTGAGCATGGTGCTGGCCAGACCACCCAACAGCAGGTGTTGGAAGAGGGTAGTGGAGATGATGAGGTCCAAGACCCAACATGGCATGAGGAACAGGAAGGTGGTGGGAGCAGCTCAGAGGAATAATAATAATATTTATTTATATAGCGCCATCATATTCCGCAGCGCTTTACAGTTTAGCAGTTTCAGAACACAAGTCATAAGTAACAACGTTAACAATACAATAATTTAAGCTAAATAAGTCCCCCCTGCTCGTGACAGCTTACAATGTACAATGAGATGGGGGAGATACAAAGTATAGGTGTTTATATACAATGGTGCATTTACAATGATGTTCCAGCCATCTTAAGGGACTGAGGGATGGAGATAGTGAATGGGCTAGAGACACACACACAGTTACACAGAATACATAGAATGACTTTGATTAGTGAATGTGATAGGCCGCTCTGAACAAATGTGTTTTGAGGGAGCGCCTGAAACCATGCAAATTGTGGATAGTCCTAATTTCTTGGGGTACAGCATTCCAGAGGATTGGCGTAGAGCAGGAGAAGTCTTGGAGTCGGGAGTGGGAGGTACGTATTAGTGCAGAGGTTAGTCGAAAGTCGTTTGCAGAGCGCAGCAGTCGGTTAGGCCGATAGATAGAAATGAGGGAGGAGATGTAGGAGGGGTGCTGCACTGTGGATAGCTTTGTGGCTGAGAACCAATACTTTGGTTGAAAGCTGGGAGAGGCCTAGAGAAATGGTTAGTGATAGAAGGAAGATAGAGGAAGACATTGCCCCAACGGTACAAACAGGAGGGAGAGTTAGGCTGCAGACTCGGTTGCCTGTAGCCTCCAGTTTGGCACCTGTTCGGAGCAGTTGTCTTCCAAAAGTCAAAACGTGCGCTCCCAGGACTTGCACTGCGTGGTCCTTTTTTCACACACTTGCACATGATATTTGCTATGTGAAATGCAAGCTGTGTAATCAAAAATTAAAAATAGCTAAAAGTGTCAGTCACCTCAATACCACAAATATGTGGAAACATGTGCGGACAAAGCACGTAGTTGAGTTACAAAGACACACTGGAGATGTAGGCCAACCTACAGCAGCACCTACATCTTCAGGTTGTGTTGAAGCCTCTTCATCGAGCTCACACACAGCTGGTTATGCTTCCTCACAGGATCGCCATGGAAGAACCTCGGCCACTGTTGTCCAGAGACAAACTGTTATTCCACACACAGCAGCAAGTTCCCTGTCATCCTCACACTCCCAGGCCACAAAACAGCCATCGGTAGCACAGGTATGGGATAAAAGACGGCCATACTCCGCAAACCATGCACGAGCACAGGCTCTGAATGCTGGCATTGCAAAACTCCTGTCCCTTGAAATGCTGTGATTCAGGCTGGTGGAGACAGACAGTTTCCGTAACTGAATATCATTGTCAGTCCCACAATACAATGTGCCAAGCCGATTTCATTTCAGCAGGCAAGCCGTCCCTGGTCTGCAAAAGCATGTTGAGGGAAAAATTAAACATGCGCTACTAAAAGCCCTCAGTAGCAAGGTCCACCTGACCACCGATGCGTGGACCAGTACCCATTGTTATGATCTGCTACAACCAGTAAGGAAAGAAGGGAATTCTGTCCCTACAATACAACTAAGCTGAATCCCTACGATGTAACGGGGAACCTGATCCTGCGACCAGACCCGCTAAAGTCCTCATCTAGTGTGAACGAAGACCTATAGTTGCGAGGGAGTAATCCCTACAAGATCTAGGGACTGTGAGAAAAGGTGGACACCTCCTAACATAAATTGTAGCATGGATAATTAAACAGAAAAATAAATACTTTGTGATCCTAACATCAAGCAAAACTGACAGATTAAGGCACCTAAGCACCCGGCTAGCTTAACAGTAGATAATACAATGAAGTCAAGCAAAGCCAGAAGGGCGGAGCCAGACTAAATAGGGAAAAAAGGTCATGTGACCAGCAAACTGAAACAAAACCTAACAAGAGGGTTCTAACACCCATGGCCAGGGACAATACCTTTCCCTCACTGCCCATTGGGTCAATGCTGTGTAACCGGGTACTGATCTTGCGAGTGGCGCTGTACGTGTTCTGCCAACTCCAAGGATTGCAGGAATCAAGTCTGTACACATTGATTCCTCCTCCTATTCCAGTTCCTCAGAATCATCGCTGCAGGAGCCGTCACGGTCTACCTCCACATGGACCCGTGAACGTTTACCTGTTGCGACCGATATGAGCACAGCCGTGTCCAAATGTCAACAGGCCATCCTGAAATTAATTTCCATGGGGAATCTTAGCCACACAGCGCAGGAGCTCTGTAATGCCATAAAGCAGGAGAGCGACGTGTGGTTTTTGGAAGAGAATCTACAGGCAGGCTTGGTAGTGTGTGACAATGGCCGAAATCTGGTGTCAGCTCTGGGCCTTGGCAACCTCACTCACATACCATGTCTGTCATATGTGCTCAACTTGGTCGTGCAGAGTTTTTTGAGGGACTATCCGGATCTTGATGCACTGCTGCACAAGGTCCGCCTAGAGTGCGCTCACTTGCGACGTTCCAGCATGGCCAGATCGCTGATTGCAGCTCTGCAACGCAGATTTCACCTTCATGAACATCGCATCATATGTGACGTACCCACCAGGTGGAATTCCTCGTTACATATGTTGGAGCGGTTGTGTGAGCAGCAGCCAACAGTAATGGAGTATCAGCTGCATCAGGCGCAGTCAACTCGCAATTTGCGGCGTTCACACTTCACCACTACTGAGTGGGCCTCTATAATAAGAATAATAATATTATTTATTTATATAGCGCCATAATATTCCGCAGTGCTTTACAGTTTAACAGTTTCAAAACACAAGTCATAAGTAACAACGTTAACAATACAATAATTAAAGCAAAATCAGCCGCCCCTGCTGGTGAAAGCTTACAATCTACAATGAGGTGGGGGAGATACAAAGTACAGGTGTGTGTATATACAATGGTGTTTTTACAATGATGGTCCAGCCATTTTAAGGAAGTGAGGGATGCATGGAGATAGTGAATGGGCTACACACACAGAATTACACATAGAATGACTTTGATTAGTGAATGTGATAGGCCACTGTGAACAAATGTGTTTTGAGGGAGCGCCTGAAACCATCCAAATTGCGGATAGTCCTAATTTCTTGGGGTAGAGCATTCCAGAGGATTGGCGCAGCGCGGGTGAAGTCTTGGAGTTGGGAGTGGGAGGTACGGATTAGTGCAGAGGTTAGTCGAAGGTCGTTTGCAGAGTGCAGCAGTCGGTTAGGCCGATAAATATAAATAAGGGAGGAGATGTAGGGGGGTGCTGCGCTGTGGAGAGCTTTGTTGGTGAGAACCAGTAATTAGAATTGGATCCTATAATGAATGGGCAGCCACTGCCAGTGTAATGAGTGGCGAATAACTCTATGAAGGATATCTGCCACGTTTTGCGTGCGTTTGATGAGTCAACGCGGATGGCGAGTGCAGATGATGCACTAGTCAGCCTGACTGTCCCCCTTATCTGCCTGCTTCAAAAAACACTGCAAGCACTAAGGCATGAGGTTTTGGAAGAGGTGGAGGATGAGGAGTCACAAATTCCATCACCTTCTGGACAGTCAGCGCAACGTGGTTCCTCACAAAGGGCTGGAGGACTTTCAAAGTACCATGCTGTATCAACAATTGAACCTCCAGAGTCGCTGTCTATATTTTCATAACCATTACAAACTTTTAATGTATTTACAAAGCACATAATGTACATTTTTTGTCTATCCTTTTGTAATGCTATTGTGTTTCCATAAACTGATGTTACAGAATTATGATACAAAGTTTTTAAATTTTGAGTTTTAAATTTTGTAAATTTATATGTATTTGAAGGACTTTGTGAGGAGGATGAGGAGGAGTCAATGGAGGAGGAAGACATCGCTCCAGAGGGAGGTAGACAATGCTCTAGTCAGTATGTAGACCAAGGGTGGGGTGATGCACAGCAGGCGGAGATGACGCCTCTTGCAGGGGACAACGTTTCTTGGCCAGTTGGGAGTCTGCAGCACATGGTTGATTTCATGCTGCAGTGGCTGAGAAACGACCGCCGCATCGAACACATTCACACCACGTCTGATTATTGGGTGTACACCCTCCTAGACCCTCGCTACCGGGACAACTTACAAAGCCTCATCACACCGTTGAACCGGGAGCGTAAAATGCGGAAGTACCAAGACACACTGGTGCAATCCATAATGTTCTCCATTCCAGCCGAGAGCACTGCTGCTGCTACTGATTTACAAAGCAGCTCTGTGCGTCGAGGCAGTGGAGACAGCTCTGCAACAAGAGGGAGCACAAGCAGCGCCTCTGCACAGGGCAAGAACAGTATGTTCCAAATGTGTCGAAGTTTTGTGGCAGCGCCACCAATGTCTACACCATCCGAGACGGCTCCAGTCAGCAGGAGGCAACATTTCCGTAAGATGGTGACAGACTACATGTCTTGCCCTCTCAGTGTACTCCCAGATGGCTCTTCCCCATTCAAGTTTTGTGTCTCTAAGCTGGATACATGGCCAGAGCTTAGCCAGTATGCATTGGAGTGCTGGCTTGATCTGCTGCCAGTGTATTATCGGAGCGCGTCTTTACTGCTGCAGGTGGTGTACTAACAGACCGTTGCATGCGACTATCCTACGATAATGTAGAACGGCTTACTTTTCTGAAAATGAACTAGGCATGGATCTCGCCAGAATTTGCCTGTCCGGTTTCAGATTAACTAACTGGTTGGCAACGTTTTCCATGTCTCCTGTTATGTTCATCTTTCTACCACCTGAGCTATACTCCCTGGGCTACAACACTGCCAGTTGCTGCTCAGAAGTGTCGTGTCCACAGACCAATACACAAGCTATAGTGATAGTGGGGTTCAGTAACGCCTGCTGTTCCCCTGCTGTGTGTCCGGCAAAAATTACTGCTACCTAGCTACACATGTTTAAAAAAACATGACATGTTAAAGTGGCTAGTGCTACACATAGATATCAGGCTACACCCTTATTTCTAAGCTGTAAACAAGTGAAACGTCAAATTTAAAACCATTCAATGATTAGTGTTGGTAACAAATCTGTAACTAAATAATTGTGACATATTATGGCAGATATCCACATGTCTAACACAAATGCTAACACAAAAGCATACTTATGCTATAGGGTACTGATGGTGAACCTTCTCACTCCATAACTTTGACCAATCCAACTCACATCATGCCTCAAATGCTGCAATGTTGGAAGTGCATAATGTGGGTTGAACTTTGACAACAGCTGCAGTGCGAAGGTTATCCTTCTGTGTTCTTGGCTTTTAAATAAAAGCATACAAGTAAATATAATAATACATTGTTGATTAAGGGACATGATGTACACCTGTAATATTGTGCAAACAATGGATGTAGGACTATTCCTCTTCAACATTACTTATATTTGTGTCATTTGAAAAAATACATATTTTAGTTAAAAATTAAAAACCCATGTTCAGTAGCTGTGAAAGGCCCGTTTGTGTACTTCTATATTGTTTGCAACCAATGTATTGTATACGGATGGAAGCGCGTCACACTAATAGATTAGATTTATTTTAAATGGAATGTAGCAGAACCAATTGGAGATAAATGAAAAGGATGAGCCACTGAGACACGCTCAGCAGAGTACAAGCAGCAGTGCTTGAACATGTAACTGGAGCGTGATCTGCACTCAAAAAAGTAAAAAACACAGACTGAAGTGAACACTGAAACACAACTGTCCACAATCTGTGAAAAGCTCCTTTCTGTACTTCTATAGTGTTTGCAACCAATGTATTGTATACGGATGGAAGCACGTCACACTAATAGATTTGATTTTTTTCTAATATAATGGAGCTGCACCAATTCCACTAAATAAAAAAAAAAAAAAAAAAAAAAGTGACACGTGCAGATGCCTACAAACAGCGGTGGATGCAGAGCAAACTGCAGCGTCACCTGCACTGTCACACACACACCTTGCACAGAGCTGTTAAAACAACACTGGCAAAATGAAGCTTTACACAGCGGTTGGTAAACTAGCCTGCCTCAAGCACAGTAGTACACAAAATCGCAATATCTAACTGTCCCTCAGAGTCAGCACAGCAGCGTTCTGTCCCTAACTGAGTTCACAGCACAGTGACGCTAAAATGGCTGCGGCGCCTTTTATAGTGCATTCTGACATCATTTCAGCAGCCAATCACAGCCATGCCATTAGTTAAGATGACCGCATCATTACAGGATGTGCCCACACTTCGTAGGATTCCTCATTGGCTGACTAAAATCACATTGCCTCTCAAAGAATTATGGGAACTTCCGATTCCGGTATACGATATGGAAAAAGTATCGGAATTAAGTATCGGAATTCCGATAACGCGAATATCGGCCGATACCCGATACTTGCGGTATCGGAATGCTCAACACTAGTCATTACACACAGAGTGATCTATTCTATAGTCATTACACACAGAGTGATCTATTCTATAGAGTCATTACACACAGAGTGATCTATTCTATAGACATTACACACAGAGTGATCTATTCTATAGTCATTACACACAGTGATCTATTCTATAGACATTACACAGAGTGATCTATTCTATAGTCATTACACACAGAGTGATCTATTCTATAGAGTCATTACACACAGAGTGATCTATTCTATAGAGACATTACACACAGAGTGATCTATTCTATAGAGTCATTACACACAGTGATCTATTCTATAGACATTACACAGAGTGATCTATTCTATAGAGACATTACACACAGATTGATCTATTTCACGTGTTTATTTCTGTTAATGTTGATGATTATTACTTACAGCCAATGAAAACCCAAAAGTCATTATCTCAGGAAATTAGAATTAACAATAAACACCTGTAAAGGCTCCTAAGCGTTTATAAAGGCCCCTTAGTCTGTTTCTGTAGCTCCACAATCATGGGGAAGACTGCTGACCTGACAGATGTCCAGAAGGCAGTCACTGACTCCACAAGGAGGGGAAGCCACAAAAGGTCATTGGTAAAGAAGCCGGCTGTTCACAGAGTGCTGTATCCAAGCAAATTAATGGAAAGTGGAGTGGAAGGAAAAAGTGTGGTAGAAAAAGGTGCACAAGCAACCGGGATAACAGCAGCCTGGAAAGGATTGTTCAGAAAAGGCCATTCCAAAATTTGGAGGAGATTCACAAGGAGTGGACGCTGCTGGAGTCATTGCTCCAAGAGTCACCACACACAGACTTGTCCAGGACATGGGCTACAAGTGTCACATTCCTTGTGTCACCACTCATGACCAATAGACAACGCCAGAAGCGTCTTACCTGGGCCAAGGAGAAGAAGAACCGGACTGTTGTCAGTGCTCTAAGGTGTTGTGTTTAGATGAAAGTAGATTTTGCATTTCATTTGGAAATCGAGGTCCCAGAGTCTGGAGGAAGAGTGGAGGCCACAATCCAAGCTGCTGGAGGTCTAGTGTGAAGTTTCCACAATCAGTGATGGTTTGGGGAGCCATGTCATCTGCTGGTTTAGGTCCACTGTGTTTTATCAAGACCAAAGTCAGCGCAGCCGTCTACCAGGACATTTTACAGCTCTTCATGCTTTCCTCTGCCGACAAGCTTTTTGGAGATGGAAATGTCATTCTCCAGCAGGACTTGGCCCCTGTCCACACTGCCAAAAGTACCAATACCTGGTGCACACACAACAGTATCACTGTGCTTGATTGGCAGCAAACTCACCTGACCTTAACCCCATAGAGAATCTATGGAGTATTGTCAAGAGGAAGACGAGAGACACCAGACCCAACAATGCAGACGAGCTGAAGGCTGCTATCAAAGCGACCTGAGCTTCCATAACCCCTCAGCAGCGCCACAGGCTGATTGCCTCCATGCCACGCCGCATTGATGCAGTAATTGATGCAAAAGGAGCCCGACCAAGTATTGAGAGCATTTACTGATCATACATTTAAGTAGGACATTTCGGATTTTACAATCATTTTTCAAGCTGGTGTTATAAAGTATTCTAATTTACTGAGATAATGACTTTTGGGCTTTCATTGGCTGTAACCCATAATCATCAACATTAACAGAAATAAACACGTGAAATAGATCACTCTGTGTGTAATGACTCTATAGAATAGATCACTCTGTGTGTAATGTCTCTATAGAATAGATCACTGTGTGTGTAATGACTCTATAGAATAGATCACTCTGTGTGTAATGACTCTATAGAATAGATCACTCTGTGTGTAATGTCTCTATAGAATAGATCACTCTGTGTGTAATGACTCTATAGAATAGATCACTCTGTGTGTAATGTCTCTATAGAATAGATCACTCTGTGTGTAATGACTCTATAGAATAGATCACTCTGTGTGTAATGTCTCTATAGAATAGATCACTCTGTGTGTAATGACTCTATAGAATAGATCACTCTGTGTGTAATGACTCTATAGAATAGATCACTCTGTGTGTAATGACTCTATAGAATAGACCACTCTGTGTGTAATGACTCTATAGAATAGATCACTCTGTGTGTAATGACTCTATAGAATAGATCACTCTGTGTGTAATGTCTCTATAGAATAGATCACTCTGTGTGTAATGACTCTATAGAATAGATCACTCTGTGTGTAATGTCTCTATAGAATAGATCACTCTGTGTGTAATGTCTCTATAGAATAGATCACTCTGTGTGTAATGACTCTATAGAATAGATCACTCTGTGTAATGTCTCTATAGAATAGATCACTGTGTGTGTAATGTCTCTATAGAATAGATCACTCTGTGTGTAATAACTCTAATAGAATAGATCACTCTGTGTGTAATGACTATAGAATAGATCATCTGTGTGTAATGACTCTATAGAATAGATCACTCTGTGTGTAATGTCTCTATAGAATAGATCACTGTGTGTGTAATGTCTCTATAGAATAGATCACTCTGTGTGTAATAACTCTATAGAATAGATCACTCTGTGTGTAATGTCTCTATAGAATAGATCACTCTGTGTGTAATGACTCTATAGAATAGATCACTCTGTGTGTAATGTCTCTATAGAATAGATCACTCTGTGTGTAATGACTATAGAATAGATCACTCTGTGTGTAATGACTATAGAATAGATCACTGTGTGTAATGTCTCTATAGAATAGATCACTCTGTGTGTAATGACTCTATAGAATAGATCACTGTGTGTAATGACTCTATAGAATAGATCACTGTGTGTAATGACTCTATAGAATATAGGAGATTCACATTTGAAGAACTGAAATAAATTAACTTTTTGATGATATTCCATTTTTGTGAGAAACACCTGTAGATGAGGCTCTGTGACACCAGACTGATACATTGTGGCAAACTACCAGATAGATTTGTGCAGCTGCTGCTGATGTGTCTCCCCACTGGATACAATTGTGTGGACTCCACCATGTATCTGCCTAATTTTCTGGTTCTGGTCCATAATTCAATTCAACAAATCCACACATATTCCAAGTAGTAAATAGATAGCATCCAGCCAGGGCCGCTTTTAGAGAAAGTGGGGCCCTGGACAAAAGTTTAAAGTGGGGCCCCAAATGCTCACATAGTCCACATCACACAAACATTTCAGTTGTATTTACAGGTGCAGAGCTCAGGGCGCTAAACGATCGTGATCGACAATAATGAAACTCATTCGACGCTTGTTCCCGAGTTTTTTTTACACCGACTGAGGAAGAATGATGGGAACAGATAGTCCTCGATACAGTATAATGCAGGTCCCATATAGTACATATAGTATAGTGCACTCCCCATGGTTCTTGATAGAGTATACTGCAGCCCCCTCAGAGTATACTGCAGCCACACACAGTGCAATGCAGCCTCTTCCAAATACACGCAGTATAATGCAGCCCCCACACACATTATAATGTAGCCCCCCCCATACACACAGTATAATGCAGCCCCCCGCTCACAGTATAGTGCAGTTCCCCCACACACAGTATACTCCAGCCCCTCCCCACACACACAGTATAAGGCAGCCCCTCTCCACACTCAGTATCAGGGCCAGCTCCAGGTTTTTATGGGCCCCGGGCGAAAGAGCCTCAGTGGGCCCCTTTAACACAGACCACGATTCATGATGCACAGATACTGCAGAGAAATATGGGTATAGTACAATGCCAAACACTTCACTTCTTCCATTACATGAGTGATATCTATTGTAAATTGTACAATAGCTCAAAAACCGCCAAATCCTCACAGCGCACAGAACAGACTGGACAGTACAGTCCTCCATACAATATTATGGGCACCACAGTCTCCCCCTCATCACCCATATAATACCCCTTGCAGGATGTCACCCCTCATATAATGCTCCATACAGAATACTGGACCCAAAATAATGCTCCATACAGGATACTGGTCCCCATATAATGCTCCATACAGGATACTGGTCCCCATATAATGCTCATACAGATACTGGTCCCATATAATGCTCCATACAAAATATGGAGCTCTCCTCTGCGCTGTACTGCGTTCTACACTGTTACGGCTCAGGAAAGGGCGCTGTGGAAAGACTCCCCATTATCATCATGATTTCCTCCTCATCATCATCATTGCCTCCTTATCATCATCATTGTCTCCCCATCATCATCATGGCCTCCCCATTATCATCAATGCCTGCTCATCATCATCATCTCCTCCCCATCATCATCAATGCCTGCCCATCATCATCATCTCCTCCCCATCATCAATGCCTGCCCATTATCATCAATGCCTGCCCATCATCATCATCTCCTCCTCATCATCATCAATGCCTGCCCATCATCATCATCTCCTCCCCATCATCAATGCCTGCCCATTATCATCATGGCCTCCCCATCATCATCAATGCCTGCCCATTATCATCATCTTCTCCCCATCATCATCATGGCCTCCCCATTATCATCAATGCCTGCCCATCATCATCTCTTCTCCCTATCATCAATGCCTGCCCATTATCATCAATGCCTGCCCATTATCATCATCTTCTCCCCATCATCATCATGGCCTCCCCATTATCATCAATGCCTGCCCATCATCATCTTCTCCCTATCATCAATGCCTGCCCCATTATCATCAATGCCTGCCCATTATCATCATCTTCTCCCCATCATCATCATCAATGCCTCCCCATTATCATCATCTTCTCCCCATCATCATCATCAATGCCTCCCCATTATCATCATCTTCTCCCCATCATCATCATCATCAATGCCTCCCCATTATCAGCAATGCCTGCCCATCATCATCTTCTCCCCATCATCAATGCCTGCCCATTATCATCAATGCCTGCCCATTATCATCATCTTCTCCCCATCATCATCATCAATGCCTCCCCATTATCAGCAATGCCTGCCCATCATCACACACAGACAGCACACAAGCACTCTCTCACATACATACACACACACATACACACACACACATACATACACACACAAAGCACCGCACTACATACACACAGACACACACACACGTCTTACCTGTCCGGCGTCCCCGCGCTCTATGCCACAGCCGGCCGCTGAATGATGACGTCATTCAGCGGCCGGCTGTGAGAGGAAGCGCCGGCGCCCCCTGGAGCCCGGAGCTGCGGCAGCGGAGGCACGGGAGAGGCAAGTATTGTGCCAGCTGATGCCGGGGCCCTGAGCAAGCGGGGGGGGGGGACCAGTGGCGGCGCTGACACCGCTCTCCTCCGCTAACGGGCGCGGGGGTGCCAGACTGCGAGTGGGCGCCCCCGCCTGCTCAGGGCCCCGGCACTTGCCCGGGTGTGCCGGGTGCTGACGCCGGCCCTGCTCAGTATAATGCATCTCCCCACACACACAGTGTAGTGCAGCTCCCCAACACACAGTATAGTGCAGCTCCCCAACACACAGTGTAGTGCAGCTCCCCCACAACACACAGTGTAGTGAAGCTCCCCAACACACAGTATAGTGCAGCTCCCCCACAACACACAGTGTAGTGAAGCTCTCCAACACACAGTATAGTGCAGCTCACCCAACGCACAGTATAGTGCAGCTTCCCAACACACAGTGTAGTGCAGCTCCTCAACATACAGTATAGTGCAGCTCCCCAACACACAGTGTAGTGCAGCCCCCACACTCACACACACAGTATAATGCATACATTCACACACACACACAATACTTATCTCTCCTCCTTTTTTCCTGCGCTGCTCCAGGCTCTGCTCCAGTCTCATCTGCTCCACTGCTGGCACAGCGTGGTGCATGATGAAGTGACGTCATCGCGCGCCCGCTGAGTCACCAGCAGAGGGGGAGTGATGGGAGAGGGAGCGTCATGTGACGCTCTCTCCTCCATCACTGCTTTCAACTGTATCGGCGTATATGGTGCCAAGCCCCACTTACTCAAGGGCCCCATAGAGGCCGCATAGTGTGCCGCTAGGCAGCTGTCTGGTCTGCGTCCCACTAACGCCAGCCCTGCATCCAGCACCTTGTATTGGGCACTGTCCCCAGAGCTGTGCCATCTCCGTTCCTTCTGTAACTTGGAGTCTATGTAGGAGACATGCACTAACCTGGCGCAGAAAATTAATGACTCATCCTCCTGGAAAAGTGAAAAACAAATGATCCCAGATAAGTAAAAAACACAATTCTTGGAATAAATAGCATTTCTGGAATCTGCAAGCAAAATTAGTTTTGCACCTTCATTTCCTTTCTGTCTATGTACACATGTAAATCAATGGCTCCAGGTATGTGTCCTGTGTTTTTTGGCATTTTGTTTCAAGCATTTATTGCAGCTGCCAAGAAAACCTCATCTCCAGGAACTCATTATATCTATTACCACAAGGAACCGAAAAATTCTACAGCGATGAATCTGTTAATATACAACATACTGACTTCCTAAAGGTCATAAACATTGTACCGGGAGCACATAGGTTAACAATGTATCATTATCTAATGGCTGTGAGTCACAATGTGGCGTAGACCCATGTCATAACTAATAAAAGATAAGGTAAAGGCGAAATTACATCTCTAATCACATGTAGAAGCCTGACCATAATGTAAAAGGTAGAAGAATAAAACTTCTATAATACTGCCCCTATGTCCAAGAATATTACTACTATAATACTGCTCCTATGTACAAGAATATAACTACTATAATACTGCCCCTATGTACAAGAATATAACTACTATAATACTGCCCCTATGTACAAGAATATAACTACTATAATACTGCCCCTATGTTATGTTTCGGTAGCTGAGGAGTGCAGGTAAAAAAAAGGCAATACACCAGAGCAGTTGGAATCTATGGGATTGCAGTACCCTGACTAACCACCACAACTAGAGGCAGCCGTGGAGCGTTCCTACGTTGGTCCTAGACGCCTCGTCACAGCCTGAGAAACTAACTACACCTAAAGATAGAAATAGGAAAGCTATCTGCCCCGGAGCAGAACCCCAAAGATAATAGAAAGCCCCCAAACATGTAATGGCGGTTAGACAAGAGGAAATACTGACACAGAAAGAAAATAGAATGAGCAAACGCTGGGGCCCAAACTATCTAAATAGAAAAGGATAGGAAGGGTACTTACTGCAATCCCAGAAAACCCTGAAAAACACCAACTCTACTAATTTCAAAATCACCTGAGATCACACGACCTCTACCACCTAAATTAGCTCTCTGGTGTAACAAAATCAAAACAGCAGCCACTGAAAAAACTGGAAAAAGCAAAAGAACAAAACTCAGTGGCTGAACTAAACTGAGAAGGCAGAAGCCCCCGGAGGGGACCCAGAAGGCCCCCAAAGAAGTGCAAGACAAAATGCAAAAATATAGCAATAACACAAAAGAAGAAAAAATCTTATCTGGTAGCAGGAGATGCAGACACGACACAGCAGGCTACAAGGGAAACTGGAATGAAGGATTCAGACCAGAACAATTGATCACCGGCAACCCTGATGGGAAAATGACTCCCTTATATAAGACCAGTCAGTAACACCTGATTCCCAGTCCTCACAATCTTCACTAGTACCGCTTGTAACCACCAGAGGGAGCCTCTGCTCAGAACTCATCTCAAACCCATTCACAACACCCTATATACAAGAATATAACTACTGTAATACTGCTCCTATGTACAAGAATATAACTACTATAATACTGCTCCTATGTACAAGAATATAACTACTATAATACTGCTCCTATGTACAAGAATATAACTACTATAATACTGCCCCTATGTACAAGAATATAACTACTATAATACTGCCCCTATATGCAAGAATATAACTACTGTAATACTGCTCCTATGTACAAGAATATAACTACTATAATACTGCTCCTATGTACAAGAATATAACTACTATAATACTGCTCCTATGTACAAGAATATAACTACTATAATACTGCTCCTATGTACAAGAATATAACTACTATAATACTGCCCCCTATGTACAAGAATATAACTACTATAATACTGCTCCTATGTACAAGAATATAACTACTATAATACTGCTCCTATGTACAAGAATATAACTACTATAATACTGCCCCTATGTACAAGAATATAACTACTATAATACTGCCCCTATGTACAAGAATATTACTACTATAATACTGCTCCTATGTACAAGAATATAACTACTATAATACTGCCCCTATGTACAAGAATATAACTACTATAATACTGTCCCTATGTACAAGAATATAACTACTATAATACTGCCCTATGTACAAGAATATAACTACTATAATACTGCTCCTATGTACAAGAATATAACTACTATAATACTGCTCCTATGTACAAGAATATAACTATTATAATACTGCCCCTATGTACAAGAATATAACTACTATAATACTGCCCCTATGTACAAGAATATAACTACTATAATACTGCTCCTATGTACAAGAATATAACTACTATAATACTGCTCCTATGTACAAGAATATAACTATTATAATACTGCTCCTATGTACAAGAATATAACTACTATAATACTGCTCCTATGTACAAGAATATAACTACTATAATACTGCTCCTATGTACAAGAATATAACTACTATAATACTGCCCCTATGTACAAGAATATAACTACTATAATACTGCCCCTATGTACAAGAATATAACTACTATAATACTGCTGCTATGTACAAGAATATAACTACTATAATACTGCCCCTATGTACAAGAATATAACTACTATAATACTGCTCCTATGTACAAGAATATAACTACTATAATACTGCCCCTATGTACAAGAATATAACTATTATAATACTGCTCCTATGTACAAGAATATAACTACTATAATACTGCTCCTATGTACAAGAATATAACTACTATAATACTGCCCCTATGTACAAGAATATAACTACTATAATACTGCCCCTATGTACAAGAATATAACTACTATAATACTGCTCCTATGTACAAGAATATAACTACTATAATACTGCTCCTCTGTACAAGAATATAACTACTATAATACTGCTCCTATGTACAAGAATATAACTACTATAATACTGCTCCTATGTACAAGAATATAACTACTATAATACTGCTCCTATGTACAAGAATATAACTACTATAATACTGCTCCTCTGTACAAGAATATAACTACTATAATACTGCTCCTATGTACAAGAATATAACTACTATAATACTGCTCCTATGTACAAGAATATAACTACTATAATACTGCCCCTATGTACAAGAATATAACTACTATAATACTGCCCCTATGTACAAGAATATAACTACTATAATACTGCTCCTATGTACAAGAATATAACTACTATAATACTGCTCCTCTGTACAAGAATATAACTACTATAATACTGCTCCTCTGTACAAGAATATAACTACTATAATACTGCCCCTATGTACAAGAATATAACTACTATAATACTGCCCCTATGTACAAGAATATAACTACTATAATACTGCCCCTATGTACAAGAATATAACTACTATAATACTGCTCCTATGTACAAGAATATAACTACTATAATACTGCTCCTCTGTACAAGAATATAACTACTATAATACTGCTCCTATGTACAAGAATATAACTACTATAATACTGCTCCTATGTACAAGAATATAACTACTATAATACTGCTCCTGTGTTGCTGAATATACTGTACGATTACACATCCTTTCCTCCTGTAGACATATGCAGTCTCTGCAGTAGGTAGAATTGTGCTGATATAATATATATTCTTGCTCTGTAGTAGCAGGGGAGTTTCTGTGTTGTGTACACGGCTCTGCTGGTTGCGCCCCATCCATCCTGGTGAACGCTCGTCCACATTTGCTGTCGCCCTCCTATGATGTAGATAATGATGATAGGTGTACCGTCAGGTTCCCGCAGGTTTCGGCTCTCTGCCATCCAGATGTCTTCTCTCCAGGAGCAGATTCCGGAATATTGTACAATTCTAATATTCAACTTTGGAATATTCTTCAGTTGTGAATTAGTTATGAATCACCAGTGAAGGATGACGGAGAACGTTATTACGTCTCTGGGGGACGCAGCAATCTACATATTCTCCTATTATGGCTGACAATGTGACCTCTTCTCAGATTTTCCCCTTTAGATGCTGCCGCAGAACATTACAGGATCTTTTGTTCATAAACCACAAAATGAATGATAAATGTATGATGTCTAGAATAGGGGGGCTCCCAATTCTCCACTCCCTCCTCACCCCATAACTGAGGTCAGGAGGGTGTCACTGGAGCAGCTCCCGGATGTTTCCATCAGTCTCAGTGTTTGGATGATGCAGCAGTGGGAGAACTTGGGATCCCTGCGCTAGTGGTCATGGGGGTCTACATGGTGGGGGTCCTAGTAGCACAGATATACAGTGGGGTTTGAGAGCAGCCCAGTTCTTTCAAGTTATGGGGCCCTTCCACTAAGAAACTGATGTGAAAAAGAAATGACTATAAAAAATGGGTAATAAAACTCCTGATCTACAGCAAAAATAATGTCTAGATGGATAGATAATAGATAATCGATAGATAGATGGATTATAGATCGATAGATAGAAAGATAGATAGATAGAAAGATAGATAGATGGATTATAGATCGATAGATAATAGATAGATAATCGATAGATAGATGGATTATAGATTGATAGATAGATAGATAGATAGATAGATAGATAGATAGATAGATAGATAGATAGATAGATAGATAGATTATAGATAGATAGATGGATTATAGATCGATAGATAGAAAGATAGATAGATAGATAGATAGATAGATAGAAAGATAGATAGATGGATTATAGATAGATAGATAGATTATAGATAGATGGATTATAGATCGATAGATAGGTAGATAGATAGATAGATAGATAGATAGATAGATAGATAATAGATAGATAGATAGATAGATTATAGATAGATGGATTATAGATCGATAGATAGCTAGATAGATCGACAGAAAGATAGATAATAGATAATCGATAGATGGATTATAGATCGATAGATAGATAGATAGATAGATAGATAGATAGATAGATAGAAGGATAGATAATAGATATGATCTGGGTCAGTGTCTGGTCCTGTGGTTGCAGACAGAGGGGCAGGGTCATCCCCGCGGCTCCCAATTATCTGCAGTTGATCAGTGAGCAAAAATCTAAGTTTGCTTTTGCTAGAAATGAAGCTACAATCCTTCCCCGGAGACTCACATTCACCGCGATCCGCCGATCCCTCCATGATGCAATTATTCCTATGATTCAGGATAGCAGGGACAGGTGAAGACTTGAAGACGTTCCCTAAATACTAAAGGAATGATGGCATAAATTATAAACATGATGAGACCTTGTGCAAAGTGAATGGGACTGATGACTAATTACCCCCCTGAACATTTCTTTAAGGCGTGAAGAAGCTTACTCCTTACTCTCCCATCCTAGAGAACACCAGTATTGATGAGCAGCGACTGATGAATCTTCCATTGATAACTTGTATTAATGCCTTCCCTCGGTGCACACTGCTGAATGCAGAGATTTTAGGAATTGCTATATCAAGGTGCATGCACATTCCTGAAAGTATACCCTGCGATTTATATAGGACCCCACACACACCCGCATGCATGCCCCTAAACAACTTGCAGGACACGCAGCAGTCCCCATAAATAAAGTGCAGACCCCCTTTTCACAAGAGGTCACTCAACCATGACAGACCCCACAGTAGCCCCCTAAACAATAAGTTCCGGCACCAGACCCTCTAAGAGAATATATACTGAGACCGGACCATCTAAAACAATTACACATCTTAGTCAACACCCCTAAAAATTGCAGAACACCAGACCCTATAAACAGAGTGCAGAACCCTTTATCAAAAGAGAAGCAGACGAGAGAGAGAGAGAGAGAGAGACAGAGAGAGAGACCTTGGACTCCGGAAAAAACGCATCCGCTACCGGATCCGTTTTTTTAGAAACACGCCGGATCGCGCCTGATTCAAAAAGCCTGATGTGTGAAAGAGGCCTAAGTCTGTGCCCTGATCTCCCTATCATCCATACACGGGTTCTTTCACCCCGTCGCCGAGCAGCATACCTTAAACCCTCACAAGCCTTGCGCTAATCCCTAGGTAGGGAGCAGGCCAGTGAGAGCCCTAGTCTCACCACTGCACTAATAATGCAAAAGGAAAGAAAGACAGACACCACAGGGAGAGGGGAACAAAAATACAACACTTAGCTTTCTCTGCTGCAATGCACCGCACAGCAGAGTAAGGCACCAGATCACAGGATTCAGCTGCAGCACCAGAAAGCTCCTGACTCCAGCTTGGTTGGTCTCCAAAGAGGAAGTGTATCACCAACAGTCAGCTGATGCATCAGGTGACCTTTTAAAGGGATGGTGGCAGTGGTCACCACCTGCATCAGCAAACTCAGCAGCAATCTAATTACACCAGCGGTCACTGGGGGAAAAAACAGACATTAACTCCCAATGGCCTGAAAGGAAAAAAGTTTTAATATGAACCAGAAATGGATTGTGACACATGTACTGTCCTTGCACAGGGGCTTTTTCTATCTGCCCGCCACTGCCCAGACCAGCACCCTAAACAATTACAGACCTTAACCCCTTCACCCCCAAGGTGGTTTGCACGTTAATGACCGGGCCAATTTTTACAATTCTGACCACTGTCTCTTTATGAGGTTATAACTCTGGAACGCTTCAACGGATCTTCGCGATTCTGAGATTGTTTTCTCGTGACATATTGTACTTCACGTTAGAAGTAAAATTTCTTCGATATAACTTGCGTTTATTTTTGAAAAAAATGCAAATATGGCGAAAATTTTTAAAATTTTGCAATTTTCAAACTTTGAATTTTTATTCCCTTAAAACAGAGAAATATGTCACATAAAATAGTTAAGAAATAACATTTCCCACATGTCTACTTTACATCAGCACAATTTTGGAACCAAAATTTTTTTTTGTTAGGAAGTTATAAGGGTTAAAAGTTGACCAGCGATTTCTCATTTTTACAACAAAATTTACAAAGCCATTTTTTTTAGGGACCACCTCTCATTTGAAGTCACTTTGGGGTCTATATGGCAGAAAATACCCAAAAGTGACACCATTCTAAAAACTGCACCCCTCAAGGTACTCAAAACCACATTCAAGAAGATTATTAACCCTTCAGGTGCTTCACAGGAACTAAAGCAACGTGGAAGGAAAAAATGAATATTTAACTTTTTAGCCACAAAAATGATCTTTTACAAACTTTTTTTTTATTTTCACAAGGGTAAAAGGAGAAAATGGACAAATAAGGTTGTTATGCAATTTCTCCTGAGTACGCCAATACCCAATATGTGGGGGAAAACCACTGTTTGGGCACACGGCAGAGCTCGTAAGGGAAGGAGCGCCGTTTGACTTTTTCAAACTAAAATTGGCTGGAATTGAGATTGGACGCCATGTCGTGTTTGGAGAGCCCCTGATGCGCCTAAACAGTGGAAACCCCCACAAGTGACACCATTTTGGAAACTAGACCCCCTAAGGTACTTATCTAGATCTGTTGTGAGCACTTTGAACTCCCAAGTGTTTCACAAAAGCTTATAATGCCTGGGTGTGAAAAAAAAAAAAAA
>JARQOD010000009.1:76448893-76529239 GCA_033576555.1 Oophaga sylvatica
AGGAATGAGTGTATAATAAAAAATAAAAAACTGTGTTGTCTCTTTTATTTCATTAAATACTTTTTTCTTGCTTTGTCTTTTTTTTAAACATTTAAAAACTTTGGGATTAATAATGGATCGGTGTCTTATTGACGCCTCTCCATTATTAACCGGGCTTATTGTCACCGTGCAATCAACGGTGACATTAACCCCTTATTACCCCGCTTGCCACCGCTACAGGGCAAGTGGGAAGAGCCGGGTAAAGTGCCACAATTGGCACATCTTTTGATGCGCCAAATGTGGGGCTGCTGTAGCCTGGTATTATCAGGCTGTTGAGGGCCAAAATCCATGGGCCTTGACAGTCTTTTAATACCAGGCCGCAGCAATCTGCATTTTACTTGGCTGGTTAACAAAAATAGGGGGATCCCCACGCCGTTTTTTTTTCGAGGGGATCCCCTATTTTTGTTAACCAGCCAAGCTAAGCAGACTGCTGTGGCCTGGTATTATCAGGCTGGCAAGGTCCATGGATATTGGATCCTTACCAGCCTGAAAAACCAGGCCTCAGCGGTCTGCTTCATCTGGCTGGTTAACAAAAATAGGGGGACCCCACGCCAATTTTCTTCGAGGGGATCCCCTATTTTTGTTAATCAGCCAAGATATGCAGACTGCTGTGGCCTGGTATTATCAGGCTGGCAAGGTCCATGGATCTTGGCTCCTTAACAGCCTGAAAATCCAGGCCTCAGCGGTCTGCTTCATCTGGCTGGTTAACAAAAATAGGGGGGACCCCACGCCAATTTTTTTCGAGGGGATCCCCTATTTTTGTTAATCAGCCAAGATATGCAGACTGCTGTGGCCTGGTATTATCAGGCTGGCAAGGTCCATGGATCTTGGCTCCTTAACAGCCTGAAAATCCAGGCCTCAGCGGTCTGCTTCATCTGGCTGGTTAACAAAAGTAGGGGGGACCCCACGCCATTTTTTTTTCGAAGGGATCCCCTATTTTTGTTAATCAGTTCCCTCTGATGTCACTGATTGTGTCCCTGGCTGACCTGAAGTGAAAGTGGAAAGCAATCAATTAAGCTTTCCACTTAAGGGCCCGTCTCACATAGCGATATCGCTACCGAGATCGCTGCTGAGTCACTAGTTTTGTGACGCAGCAGCGAGCTCACCAGCGATATCGCTGTGTGTGACATTCAGCGACGATCAGCCCCCCTGCCGGGTATCGCTGAACGTCGCTGAAATGTCAGGACATTTTTTTGATCGCTGGTTTCCCTCTGACAGGCACACATCGCTGCGTGTGACAGGCGGGAGACCAGCGATCCGCTGGTAACCAAGGTACACAGCGGGTTTCCATGCGCGGGGCTGTGCCTAGAAACCCGCTGTGTACCTTGGATACCAGCGCCCTGATGCAGGGAGCTGGTATCCAAGGTACACAGCGGGTTTCCAAGCGCTGCGCGGTGCCTGGAAACCCGCTGTGTACCTTGGTTACCAGCGGATCGCTGGTCTCCCGCCTGTCACACGCAGCGATGCGTGCCTGTCAGAGGGAAACCAGCGATCAAAAAAAGGTCCTGACATTTCTGCGACGATCAGCGATACCCGGCAGGGGGGCTGATCGTCGCTGAATGTCACACACAGCGATATCGCTGGTGAGCTCGCTGCTGCGTCACAAAACTAGTGACTCAGCAGCGATCTCGGTAGCGATATCGCTATGTGAGACGGGCCCTTAAGCGATGTTACCCGCAGTGTCGCTGTCCCAGATCGCTGCCTGAGCTGCCTGTTTGGCAGCTCAGCAGCGATCATGTAGCGATACACCAGCGATCCTGACAAGTGCATATCGTTGTCGGGATCGCTGGTGTATCGTTATGTGACACCCAGCCTTTACTCTCCTGTCAGCCAGGAGAGGAACTCATTCATTTGGGGTTTACTGTGAGGCTGCAGCATTAGCTGCGGTCCCTGCAGTAAACATTAACCCTTTCTGAAGGATTACACCGTGGGACCTGACTGTGCATGGGATAGGTAAGAATAATTTTGCTTTTTTATTTTATTTTTATTACAGGAAATGGTTTTTGCAGTAAAATAAAAGATGGTCAAAAACATGTGTCTTTATTTCATTAAAATGATTTTTAATTAAAGTGTGTGTGTTTTATTTTTATTTCATGCAATAGGATTAATAATTGATAGTTGTCTAATTGACAGCTCTAAATTATTAACCTGGCTTAAGGTCACCTTTCAATAGCAAGGTGGCTTTAACCCCATATTAACCCATTCGCCACCGCTACAGGGCAATGGGAATAGACGGGCAAAGTGCCAGAAAGGGCGAATCTAATTATAGATTTGTCTTTCCTGGGGTGTCTGGGGGCAGATGTTAGTAGCCGGGGGGGGGCCAAAAATAATGGTCCCTCTCTGGGCTATTATTATCTGCCCCCACTCACTGGCTTTGTCTGTCTGGTTGCGAAAATAGGGCGGGAGCCCACGCATTTTTTTTCAGCAATTTTACACCTCATATATATATATATATATATATACATGTCATTGAATTTGTGACACATATATATATATATATTTATATTTGTAGTTCATACACTTCTACATAGTATAATAGCCGCTAATTCAATTGCCGGCTTTTGTGAAAATGCAGAACCCGACATGAAATGACACTTGGTGTACATAGGGTTAACCATGTCTTTTCATGTCCTTTGCTATCTAATTTGCACAAACAATTACATCAGTCTATGTGTGCAAAATTTCACTCCTGTAGGGGTTAATTAAAGGTGTAAATTCGTAGCAAAAAAGTCCGGTTTTTTTTACAACGAATTTACACCTTTAATTAACCCCTACAGGTGTGAAATTTTGCACACATAGACTGATTTAATTGTTTGTGCAAATTAGATAGCAAAGGACATGAAAAGACATGGTTAACCCTATGTACACCAAGTGTCATTTCATGTCGGGTGCTTCTGTCTTTTCACTGAAGCCGGCTTTACCCGGCAATTGAATCAGAGGATATTTTACTATGTAGAAGTGTATAAACTATACATATATGTATATATATGTCACAATGACATGTATATATATATATATATATGTATTCTATGTGTGTATATTTAGTGTTTACAAGGAAAGAATGGGGTTTTTTTAGTTACGATATTTTGTTCCCATAGACTTACATGGGACTTCCGGTATCGGTATCGGGTATCGCCGATATTTTAATGATATCGGCTATACCATTCCGATTCCGATACTTTTGGATATCGGAAAGTATCGCTCAACTCTAATGCTGATACAACCTGTCCGTCCTGACCACGTGCTGCTCATTGCTGGGGGCTGATGTCCCAATCTACAAGCGGAGCTGCATCAGCGACATCTGTCTGGACTCCAAACCTTTCCCAGTTGTATCCACTGAACCATTGCAATAAATTACTTACACAGAGAACTTTCCAACAAGCAGATGATACATTAAATGCAGCCGAACTGAGCAGTTAAAGTTCACTATGTACCTTCTCGGACGGAGGTGTATATATATATATATAGTTATATATATATATATCTGCCCTAATAGCATACAATGGTGCAGAAATCTGATGTGAGTCAGGTCCAGTAATAAAGAATTCACATTCTTGGCAACTCAAATAAATTGGCTCCAGCTCATGTTATATCAGGATGCTGTGATGTTTTCCAGGATAAATACCATTTTTTTCCAAGAAAAATATCTGAAATGTTATTAACATCCCAAGTGTCACATTAATGATGGGGGTTGCAGTCTAGCCATTAATGCAGTACCGGAAGGTACAGAAGTCGTCTGCCTGGGTCCTGCTCGGTCCATATTCACATTTCCGTCATTTGACATGTGGTAAGGTTTTAACACTAGAGGTTAGGACCATCCCGAATAGGGTCATCTTGTTGCGGTGGGATGGCTTTTTTTATTAATCAAAACAATGTTACCTACATCCCCTGTGTTATTTTCTTGCATTATTACTATTTATTTACTTACTGCAGGGTATTTGCTGATTTTGTTTTTATCTAGTGTTTTGTCCATTTTTCTACAAAGTCTCCTCATTTCAAAAGTAATTGGACTAATTAACTTTACCATAAATAAAATGTTAATTTTAATACCTTGCAGTGAATCCTTGTACACTTCAGCCCTGTACACACAGAATACATCCGGCTGCTTCTGCCTTCAGTCACATCATGCCTGCGCCATCACATTGCCTCTACCATGTGCTACAGAGGACGCATTGTGCCGAGGATCCCGGCCTTCTCCAGACTTTCTTCTTCCCATCATTCTGGTACAGGTTGATCTTAGTTTTGATTTCCAGAACTTGGCAGCTTCTTTACATTTTCTTTGGCCTTTCTATTTTTCAGCCTGATTAATAGTTTGTACCTTGCGGTGACGCCTCGGTATTTGCTCTCATGAAGTCCTCTCTTTATGGTAGACTTACACGCTGAGACACCGACTTCCTGGAGAATGCTCTTCTCTTGGGTCGATGTTGTGTTGGGCGTTTTTTCCGCCATGGGAAGGATTCTGGGATCATCCATCACTGTTGTCCTCCGTGGACGTCCAGGCCTTTTTGAATTCCCAAGATCACCAGTCCGCTCTTCTTCTGCAGAATGTACCAAACTGTTCAGTTAGCCACTCCTAACATTTCTGATATCTTACTGATGGATTTTTTATTTTTTTTAACCTAATGATGGCCTATTCTCCAGCCATTGAAAGCTCCTCTGACTGCATATTGTGGGTTCACAGCAACAGCTTCCAAATGCAAATGCCACACCTGGAATCAGCTCCAGATATTTTACCTGCTTAATTGATGATGGATTAAAGAGGGTAAAAACCAATGCAGCCTATTAAAGAGCTTGTGAGATAATTGTCCAATTACCTCTGGTCTTTTTAAAAAGAGAAAGCTACATATTAAACAGATGTAATTCCTAAACCCTTACTCCCATTAAGATGTAAATACCTCAAATTAAAGCTGAGTGTCGGCACTTTAAGCCTAGATTAATTATAGAATCGAATCTTGAATATGTTTTGGTAAATGGGTAAAATGGCAAAACCTGTGTCACCATCCAAATATTTCTGGACCTAACTGTATAGAATTATATACAGAAGATTCAGCATCTTGATGCTAGACTGCAGTGTACAGGGGCTGACAGCGGCAGCGCACATTACTGGACAGCTGACGTCTCTTATGGCAGCGCCTCTAATGCGCGGACACATCACAGAAATGGGAATGTGAAGGGGGAAGTGATTTGGACTCTATTGTATGTAATACATGAGTGCAGAAAAGTGACTTAAATCTTCACTCCACTCTCCAATCTACACTGCATGCTTCATCATTGTGTCCTACTGCTACATCTCTATCCTGTGCCCCAATCACTGACTGCCTCTATCCTCACCTCATGCACTGCAGCTCCATCCCCCTCTTCCGCCTCTATCCTCAACTCGTGCACTGCAGCTGCATCCCCCTCCTCCACCTCTATCCTCACCTCGTGCACTGCAGCTGCATCCCCCTCCTCCACCTCTATCCTCACCTCGTGCACTGCAGCTGCATCCCCTCCTCTGCCTCTATCCTCACCTCATACACTGCAGCTGCATCCCCCTCCTCCGCCTCTATCCTCACCTCGTGCACTGCAGCTGCATCCCCCTCCTCCGCCTCTATCCTCACCTCGTGCACTGCAGCTGCATCCCCCTCTTCCGCCTCTATCCTCACCTCGTGCACTGCAGCTGCATCCCCCTCCTCCGCCTCTATCCTCACCTCGTGCACTGCAGCTGCATCCCCCTCCTCCGCCTCTATCCTCACCTCGTGCACTGCAGCTCCATCCTCTGCCTCTATCCTCACCTCATACACTGCAGCTGCATCCCCCTCCTCCACCTCTATCCTCACCTTGTGCACTGCAGCTGCATCCCCCTCCTCCGCCTCTATCCTCACCTTGTGCACTGCAGCTGCATCACCCTCCTCCGCCTCTATCCTCACCTTGTGCACTGCAGCTCCATCCCCCTCCTCCGCCTCTATCCTCACCTTGTGCACTGCAGCTGCATCCCCCTCCTCCTCCTCTATCCTCACCTCGTGCTCTGCAGCTGCATCCCCCCTCCTCCGCCTCTATCCTCACCTCGTGCACTGCAGCTCCATCCCCCTCCTCCGCCTCTATCCTCACCTTGTGCACTGCAGCTGCATCCCCCTCCTCCGCCTCTATCCTCACCTCATACACTGCAGCTGCATCCCCCTCCTCCGCCTCTATCCTCACCTCGTGCACTGCAGCTCCATCCCCCTCCTCCGCCTCTATCCTCACCTCGTGAACTGCAGCTGCATCCCCCTCCTCCACCTCTATCCTCACCTCATACACTGCAGCTGCATCCCCCTCCTCTGCCCCTTTCCTCTCCTATCCTCTTGTCTGCCATCTACTGTTTTACCTGGATTTTTTGCCTACTAAGGAGTCTTTTTTGCACATTTCAGAGTTCCCTCAGGCTGGGGAAGGGAACAGGAAACAAGCTGCCAGATAATGAGAAAGGCGCAGCTTTCCCCAAATATGATACATGGCCAGGTTTCGCCCCCTCACTGGTATTGCTGATTTATGCAGAGTTTTACTGATGGGTACAGTTGGTATTTTGTCCTGAGGTTCATGGTGTTGACTGATAATTTGGAATATTTGCTAATCCAGAACTGATGCATCCAATGATATCAGATGAAGGTATCACAGGATTCCAAGGCTTTTCTTTTTATTCTTTTGCTATAGTTATTATGTAGAACTTCCATGGAATAACAGAAGTTGTCACAACGGGAAAGTTCTCTAATATTCTCCGGAGGAAACATCGAGTGAGCAGAAGTTAGATGTGGGACAGCGGTGAGAAGGACGCTTCATGTTTTCCTGCTGTTCTCCGTGTCTCCCGCTCACGCTCCTCACATTGATTTTGGATTCCAAAATGTGGAGATTCTTCACTAAAACAAAACCCCCAGGATTGTTTATGTTTTATTGCTCGTTCTATCATCACATAACCTGTATATACAGTTTATATAAAAAGTCTACACACCCGTGTTAAAATGCTAGCTTTTTGACCTATAAAAAAGTCATAGCAAGAAGATTCATTTCTGAACTTTTTCCACCTTTAATGTCGCCTATAATCTGTACAAATCCATTAGATCTACCGTGGATGTCATCAAGAAGTGGCTTAAATTTGACACAACAGTGACATTACCTAGAACTGGATGTCCCTGAAAATTCGATGAAAAGACAAAAAGAGAATTGGTCCTGGAGGCTGCCAAAAGGCCGACAGCAACATTAAAGGAGCTGCAGGAATTTCTGGCCAGCCCGGGTTGTGTCCTACATGTGACAACAATCTCCTATATTCTTGCAAAGAAAAACATCCAAGCCCGGCTATGTTTTGCCAAAACCTCCATCAAGTCTGCAAATATCAAGTAGGAAACGTGTTATGTTATGTCTAAGGAGCCCAAGGTGGGACTTTTTGTATGTTTGGCACAAAGCCAACACTGCGCTTCACCAAAAGATTACCATCCCCACAGTGAGGCATGGTGGAGGCAGCATTGTGCTTTGGGGCTGTTTTTCGGAAACTGGAACTGAGGCTTTAGTCAAGGTGAAGGGAATTATGAGCAGTTCTGAATATCAGTCCAAATATCAGAATATCATCAAAATCTTCAGGCTTCTGCTAAAAAAAACTGAAGAGGAATTTCAGCTTTCAGCATGACAGCAACCCTAAGCAACCTCCAAATCACCGAAAAAATACCTTCACCAGCCCAGCCAGAACCCAGATCTGAGTCCAAGTGAAAATTTGTGGTGACCTTGAGAGGGCGCTGTATACAGGAGATGCCCCCGCAATCTGATGTGGAGCTACTGCAAGGAGGAGCGGGCAAAGATCGCCAATTCTAGATGTGCCATGTGATAGACTCAGACCTAAAAAGACTGAATGCGGTCAGACATTCAAAAGGTACTTCAAGAAAGAATTAGTGTAAGGGTGTGCAGATTTATGCAACCAGGTTATTTTAATCCTTTATTTCACTTTTTCCACCCAAAAAGATTTCCGTTTGTTTCTCAGTGAATTTGTACAGATTATGGGTTATATTATAGGGGAAAAAGGTCTAAAATGATTCGGTATTTTATCAGGGTGTGTGCAGACTTTTTTATATCCATTATAAGATGTCTCCAAGGAGTTGGCTGCATCTTAACAAGGGTGAATTGCATTTTTTTTTCTCTTTACCTCGCATTTCATGGTGTGTGATGCCAACAGACCGAAAATGTAACTCAAACGCACTTTTAAACAAGACCTGTCACCTGCCATAAATATATTTTTTTCTTACCTGGTGTAAATGCCGCTGTTCTCCTGATTCCGGAGATGTTTTTCTTTTGTTCCTGCTCCTCTCCGTTCCTGAGATACGGCCTCCTCTGTATATAAATCGTCTTGTTAGGCAACTGGGCGTGGTCCTTAAAACTTATCTGTGGGCGTGTGCTCGAGGACCACGCCCATTTGGATATAAGGTTAGAGGAGGCCATATCTCCGGAACGGAGAGGAGCTGGAATGAAAGAAAAACATTGCCGGATTCAGGAGAACAGCGGCGTTTACACCAAGTAAAAAAAAATACATATTTATGTCAAGTGACCGGTCTGCTTTAAAGGGTTCATTACAGAAAGGCATATGGATCAGTCGCCTTAGCCAGAATGAACAGCACCCAACCTGGAACCCATCCTGGGAGCTTGGTAATATTGATACTGGCAATTACTGCTGGTCCAGGGGGTCTGTATTGGGCTAAAGGGTCTTAGACTGAAGAAGCTTATTTAGGAAATGCAGATTTTCCATTGGACCCAAAAGGCAGAAAATCTCACCTTACATGAGGGGCCGAGAGAGGAGGGAACTGTAGGTTATCCCCCCATTAGGTACTGATAGCACTCATTTCTTGTCCCAAACCAACCAGAGGAGCCCACGTCACTTGTCGATGTCTATTCCCGGAAATTGGGGGGCGGGGGGAGCTCCTGAACAAGTTGGCAAATCATTTGGGAGCCCCAAACATCCTGCAAAGCAGCGCATCACTTAACACCGAAACACCTTGTTATCAGACAGAGCCGCGGCATCCAAGCGTGCACCCAAGGGCGTAGGAAACTCGTTTCGAAGGGAGCAAATTTTAGGTGCCTCCTTGACGCCACGGTCACTCAGCCAAGATCTGTCACTGATCTGACCTCTGCAGCAGGGTGTCCGCTGGGTGCGAGCTCTGCGGCCGTGCCGTAAATGTACGCTATCCTCGCACGTGTATACGAGCTGATATCATCCGGCCCCTACAGGACGGGCTGCAGCTGTATGCGTCCCGCTCTTCTCCTGAATTCAGCAATGTTCTTCTTTCGTTCCTGCTCTTCTCCGTTGCTGAGATAATTCCCCTTCTTCCCTTTATGAAACTCATGTCTTTTTTTATACAAATGGGCGTAGTTGTCATAAACACGCCCTTGAAGAGACGGCCCACTTGGCTAACAAGACTAAACTGACATATAGCGAAGAAGAGGCCGTATCTCGAGAACAGAGAGGAGCCGGAACCAAAGGGAAACATCTCCGGATTCAGGAGAACAGCGGCGTTCACACCAGGCACAAAAGTGACTGATTTATACAAAGTGACAGCTGTAAGTGACAGAACTGCGGTGGGTGACGTAAGTGGAATAACCAGTAAAGCGCAGGTTTGCCCAGATCTCCGGGAGCCTGTAAGCCCCGTGGCCCCTGGCATCGGCCCTGTGTGCTGGAGTCCCAGATGGCGATTGGGACCGGATCGGCTTCCGTCACTATTTTTATGGCGTTTTTGCGCTTCGTCTGCTTTTTCTCACCCCGTCGTCCTCGGCCGCACATACAATAAATACACCAGAGGCCGCGCTGACGATCTGCTTTATTTCCGGACGTTCGCTCGTGTTATAGTCATGCACTTAGCAGATGCCGCTGGGAACAATGCGCTTTGGTTGTCAGACATGGAGGATAGATGCTCGGACGGCGTCATCCCGGATGCTTCCGATATTACGTCTCTGTTGTATTTGCAGCTTTACTTATACAAATGTACAACCCAGACCAGATATCTGCAAGCCGCAGCTCCTTCCGCCTGCCGTCACACTACAACTCCCAGCATGCCCAGCAGCGTCACGACCGTCGGAGCCGCGTCTCACAGACCTCGGATCGATACATTTGGCACAGAGGATAAATTAGACGGTTGTCCACTTAGCAGCTTTGCGTTCCATTCCTGGAACAGACGGTCCGGAGGGACCACTTCACATTTTGTTTTTTCATCATGAGTTCTCGCTGTCGCTCTCTGTTATCAGCCCAGAGGTTTTCTTACGTCCGTGCTCAGGATGATCGGCAGTTCTTTGTGTCCGTCGTTGGAGCAGTTGGACACGGCGTTGGCCACTTGGCAGAACTTTCTGAGCAGGATCTGTCGCAGTAAGAGGTAAACCCAAGGATCCAGGATTTGGTTCAGCGAGGCCAGCCGGATCGCCGTTAAGAAGAAGTTGCAGTCTTTCTGCAGGTCGGCGCTCTGCGTGGGCGAGGTGGGGTCGCAGCGTTCCACTGAGGTATGGTTGAAGATCATCTTTAGCATAATGATCTGTTGGGCAGAAGAGGAGAGATCACGTGAGACTGAGGGCAAACATGGAGGAAAGGCAAGAATAGCAGTGTAACATGGAGGCGCGGGGTAGAAGCCAATGTGGCACCGGCCATCAGCTGTAAGGGACATATTCAGCCACATAAAGGAGGGGGCGACCATGGCCTCATGCTGCCGCGCAGGAGCGATGGAGTGAGGTCATGTGACCATGTGAGCAAAGAGGATCAACGGAGATGGCGCCATACAGTGCCACGTGTCAGTGCCATACAGCCTACATACAAGTGCACCAGTGCCATGCCGTGGAGACATACTAGTACCATGTAATAACTACACATTAGTGCCACACAACACCTGCAAACTAGTGCCATACAGTACCTATATATGATGGCTATACAGTGCCTACACACTAATGCCATACAGTACTTACATATACAAGTGCCATACAGTACCTATACATGAGTGCTATACAGTACCTACACACTAATGCCATACAGTACTTACATACATAAGTGCCATACTACACTCATATATGAGGGCTATACAGTGCCTATACACTAATGCCATACAGTACTTACATATACAAGTGTCATACAGTACCTATACATGAGTGCTATACAGTACCTACACACTAATGCCATACAGTACTTACATACATAAGTGCCATACTAACTCATATATGAGGGCTATACAGTGCCTATACACTAATGCCATACAGTACTTACATATACAAGTGCCATACAGTACCTACACACTAATGCCATACAGTACTTACATATACAAGTGACATACTACACTCATATATGAGGCTATACAGTGCCTATACATTAGTTCCATACAGTGCTTATACTCTATGGCCATACAGTGCTTATACTCTAGTGCCATACAGTGTTTATACACTAATGCCATACAGTGCTTATACTCTATGGCCATACAGTTCCTATACACTAGTGCCATACAATGCCTATACACTAGGCCCATACAGTGCCTATACACTACTTCCATACAGTGCCTATACACTAGTGCCGTACAGTGCTTTTACTTTAAGGCCATACAGTGCCTATACACTAGGCCCATATAGTGCTTATACACAAATGCCATACAGTGCTTATACACTAATGCCATACAGTGCCTATACTCTAGGGCCATACAGTGCTTATAGTCTATGGTCATACAGTGCCTATACTCTAAGGCCATACAGTGCCTATACTCTAGGGCCATACAGTGCCTATACTCTAGGGCCATACAGTACCTACATACAAGTGTAATTGTGCTGTAGAGCATTGTGACCCGCTCTTCTCCTATACCGCCCGGCTACACTACATCAGAACTGTAAAAGAGGCCTTAAACCCAATGATTAATTATCTGCCGATCTGCATGCAATTAACAAACAGCGTGAAGTCTGATGACGGCTGCGGTATGAAATACAGCCATAAGTCAGTAATAAATCACTGTAATGTGCAAAACTAACACCATTATTCATAGTGACACATGGCCTACATATACTGCAGACTTACATGTAGTGACACACTCAGTGTTAGGCAGCGGCCCATAAAAGTGATGTATGGCGGTACTCAGGGGGCTCTGTGCACACATGGTAGGGAGCAGCCCCGTCACTTCACATCCGATACAATGTAAAGTAATGGAACGTGTGAGATACAATGTCACCGAGATCTCATCCTCTGGGAAAAGTCATTGCTGGAATGGCTTAAAGGGGTCGTCCACTACACGGACAGCTCCTTACGAAACAAAGATCCACTGAAAATAAAAACTACTTATACCGTGGTCCCAGACCGACACCGTTCCGGTGATATCGGCACCGTGTGCCGGCAGTCACATGAGATTGTGTCACGCGAGAGCTGCTATCGATCAGCGGCTATTAACGGACGGCAGAGCTCATACCGTCTGAATTTTGTCCGGGGAAGTAGCCCATTACCGGGAAGACCCCACAAACTGGCAAGATCTCTGAGCGATGTGCTGTCACCTTATCAGCCCACCCCTTTAAGGATTACGGTTTTACAATCGCGTGTCTGGGCCCAGACAGAGGAACGGATTACAGAATATAAGGCAAATCTGTCCTGACATTCCAGTGACATGAGAGCTGCGTACGCTGGAATCCATCACTGCATCGGGATAAAAGGAAAGATCTGGACGGGACCCAACGAGTGCGGAGAACAGAGCGAGCAGCCATCGGCCATGTATCATCATCTTCACTGATCTTCAGACACGTTGCCCCGCTGAGGAGTCTGTGTACTGACTGTAGGCGGCCAGGAGGCAGCAAAGCCATGATCCAGAAAAGGGGCCAAAGAAGAGAATCCAGAATTAAAGGGGTTGTCATTATTAAAATATTATTGCATCACAGGGTGTCAGAAGCCTAAAATAACACACGGGCCTGTTCCTCACCCTGCCTGGGTCCAGCGATGCCTCTCAGCCGCTGCTCCGGTCTGTATTTATTAGCTACAGCAGTGACATCACTTCTACAGCGCAGCCAATCACTGAGCTCAGTAGCTGTGCCAATGTGTTGCAGTAGTCCTGAAGAAGGAGTCGGAGTGACTCTGAAACGCGTTGACATTAAACCAACATTTCATACTCCAGCGAGGCTTCTCATTTATCCAACAGCGCAGGATATTTCCGTCGCCCGTGGTAAATTCCAATGTAGGAGACACGAGGTGCTGAGCTCAATGATCAGATGCAGCGGTCACACGCACTGTAGACGTGATCTCACCGCTGCAGACAGTAAACAAAATCCAGAGCAGAGGCTGAGAGGCAGCGCTGGACCTGGGCAGGGTGAGTAACAGGAACCCTGTGGTACAACAACAATTTATAAGTGACAACAACCCCTTTAAGCCACATTCATAAGTTCAGTATTTGGTCAGTATTTTACATACAGTTGTGTGAAAAAGTGTTTGCCACCTTCCTGATTTTCTATTCTTTTGCATGTTTCTCACATTTAAATGTTTTAGATCAGCAAATAAATATAAATATTAGACAAAGATAACACAAGTAATCACAAAATGCAGGTTATAAATGAAGGTCTTTATTAATAAGGGAAAAAGAAATCCAAACCTACAAGGTCCTGTGTGAAAAAGTGATCCCCCCTCTTAAAGCATAAATTAACTGTGGTCTATCACATCTTTGGGAAGCTGAGTTCACATTACCTACTCACACCTAGACCTGATCACTGCCACACCTGTTGTCAGTCAAGAAATCACTTAACTAGGAACAGCCTGGCAAGTGAAGCTGATCAAAGGATCCTCAAAAGCTAGACATCTTGCCGCGATCCAAAGAAATTCTGGAACAAATGAGAGACAAAGTAATTGAGATGAATCAATCAGGAAAAGGTTCTAAAGCTTTGGGACTCCAGCGAACCACAGTGAGAGCCATTATCCACAAATGGCGAAAGCAAGGAACAGTGGTGAACCTTCCCAGGAGTGGCCGGCTAAAATTATGCAAAGAGCGCAGTGATGACTCATCCAAGAGGTCATAAAAGACCCGACAACAACATTCAAAGAACTACAGGCCTCACTTGCCTCAGTTAAGGGCAGTGTTCATGACTCCAGCATAAGAAAGAGACTGAGCAAAAATGGCCTGCATGGCAGAGTTCCAAGACAAAAACCACTGCTGAGCAATAAGAACATAAAGGCTCGTCTCAGTTTTGCCAGAAAACATTTTGATGATCCCCAAGAGAATGCTCTGTGGACTGACGAGACAAAAGTTTAACTTTTTGGAAGGTGTATGTCCCATTACATCTCGTGTGGAGGTAACACAGCATTTCAGAAAAGGAACATCATACCAACAGTAAAACATGGTGGTGGTATTGTGATGGTCTGGGGCTGCTTTGCAGCTTCAGGACCTGGAAGACTTACTGTGGTAAATGGAACCATGAATGTCCGGCCATCTGTTCCTGACTGCAAGCTGAAGCGCACTTGGCTTATGCAGCATGACAATGATCCAAAACACACCAGCAAGTTCACCTCTGAATGGCTTAAGAAAAACAAAATTAAGACTTTGGAGTGACCTATTCAAAGTCCTGACCTTAATCTGATTGAGATGCTGTGACATGACTTTAAAAAGGCAGTTCATGCTCGGAAACCTCCAATGTGGCTGAATTACAACAATTCTGCAAAGATGAGTGGGACAAAATTCCTCCAGAGTGTTATACTGTAAAAGCCTCATTGCCAGTAATCGCAAACGCTTGATTGTAGTTGTTGCTGCTAAGGGGGGGCCCAACCAGTTATTAGGTTTAGGGGGCAATCACTTCTTCACACAGGGCCCTGTAAGTTTGGATTTATTTTTCTCTTGATAATAAAGACCTTCATTTATAAACTGCATTGTGTGATTACTTGTGTTATCTTTGTCTAATATTTGCATTTGTTTGATATGAAACATTTAAGTGACAAACATGCAGAAGAAGAGGAAATCAGGAAGGGGGCAAACACTTTCACACAACTGTATGTAAAATACTAAACAAATACTGAACGTGTGAATGTGGCTTATAGAGATTAATCACTGAGCCACCGTGCTGACATGATCATAGGGGCTCTCAGATTAAAGGGATCGTCCGTGAACGCACAGCCCCGTACACAGCACCGCACACCTGAGCCGTTCCTTGAGTTGTCTCACTTTGCATTACCTACCACAAGTGTCATTATTACGTGCAGCGACCAGGATGTCTCCGCCGGAGAAGACCGTGTAAAGGATACCAGAAACGGATCGCGAGGCACAGGGAGAACCAGCGAGCTGCAATCAGAGTCCGAGAAAAATCATCTTCTGCCGGGAAGTGAAGTTCTTACACGGCGGCTAATTGCTGATTTTACTGCCGACCCTTTTAATAATAGATAATTTATGATTCATCAGATACAAGTGTATCACAACGGAGGAGTCGGGAGGAAGGGTCTCAGCAGGAGGCTGCGGCCATCTCTGTCCCGTCTACGGCCATAAATTGTCCAGAAATTAACAATTCTGGAGCCTCTTTCCTTAGAACTCTGCAGTCTGAGGTTCCTCCTATGTTCCTCCTGGAAATGTAACAAGTGGGTGTCACTATCCTCCTTGTCAATGAGCTGCGTCCCTACAGTCAGATACAGTCCAATCAGTGCTGACTGTACCATACACATCACTCTGCACAGGAGCTGCATACACAAAACGGCAGAATGTAGTTTTTTTTGTTTTTTTCTAAATCAAGACCATTTCAAAAGTTTATTCATTTTTTTGTTTAGATGCACCCAAAGGGAGACAGGACAGAATGATTAATAATCATATCTTTCTTTCTTCTAATTCCATTATGCTTTTTTCCAGAAAAACCAACTTGCACCGATACTGTGGGAAATTGTCATGTCACGTGAGCCCTGCAGCCAATCAGCGACCGCTTCTGGAGGAAGTGAGACCCGCTGTCGCTCTCTGACTTCTGGATGTCAGTTTCAGCCGCTGATTAGTTGCGGCGCCATGATCCGGACCCCCTTTTATAGCAGCGGAGGGCAATCATTCTATCACATCCGAATGATTGACAGATGATGGTACGTGTCTCCAGCTATAGCGCCCCCGGTGGTAACATATGGATGTCTGCCGAAAACCACAATGGTGCTGAGCCACAGACATGGTGTAACTGAAATCTGGAGCAGATTCCCCCATTAATATTCTGTGGATGTGCATTAAATATAGTGGAGATAAGCGGCTGCCGGGCACGAGGGGCGCCGCCGATCTCTGGGAACTCAAAAGGATTAGTCAAAACTTTTTTTTTTTAATTTTCTGGCTTTACTGATTATCTGCCAGGCAATATAGACAGAAGAGTAATCCACAGAGAAATCTGCAGAAACAGAGCAGGATTTAGAGCAGATTTATCTCCTGATCTTCCGCTGCAGAGAGTGGAGGTTTTAGGGTCTGTGCACACATTACATATTTGCTGCAGAAATTTCTGCACCATTTCTGCTTCTCTTGGCAGGAAAAACACTACGTAAAATCTGCGCATTTTTTACGTGGTTTTGTTGCCGATTTTTTTTCCTGCTCTGAAACACTGAAAGAATTTACATGTTCCAGATATAAATCTGCAAGTAAACAATAAGAAATGAAATAGTGACGAATCAGCTGCTAATTAGGACCCCGCTACAAGCTCCAACCCTATAGGGTGTGCGGAAAAGGGGGATTTCTAGTGCCAATGACTCTCGTAAAGGCAATTACTGACCTCACACCGATGTCAGAGACCCCACTCCCTGTGGTGACCCCACTAGCTGCGGTCAGCACAGATCTGCCAGCTTGTGGGGTAACATGGCGGCAGCCTCTCCCTCCTCCTGCCCCTTCATCATCTATTGGGGGAGGCGGATTGGCTGTAATTAGACGATTGATTTTAATGGCAGCTCCATCAATTTCACTTAGACATAAAGACATTTTACAGAAAAGTCAACTATGACAAATGTCCTCAGTCCCTCCTGCTCACCATGGATTTAGCAACCATTGGGGGGGTTCGCTTACAAACCCTCCATCTATGACATATTCTGACATCAGCATTTAATGTGTTAACCACCTCGTGACGGATTACATACAGGGATATGATGATGTGTGACGTCTGCAGTCGAAATGTCTCTTAAGGTAAATTCACACATTTCTTCCATTCATCTATATGGGATTTGTAAATTTCCACCACGAGGCTACCGAAACCGCTCCATTCATGCAATATATCTGCCCCATGTGAACACCCCCCACACTATGACCCCACAGCACTGGGGAGAATCCTAATATTTCCACCTGCTATATAGGGGCATATAGGCTGAAGTCATACAGAACCACAAAGACCCCATGTGCCGCCATACAGGCTCCATGCTCTTCTCTGTATCCCCTGTATTAACCCAGTGTTTTCCAAGTTGTGGTGAGACTACAACTCCCAGGTGCATGCTGAGACTTGTAGTTTCACCACAGCAGTAAAGCCCCAGCTATAGATTCACACCCCTGCTGCAGAACATTGCACTAGTGGTGAGATCTGCAGATCAGGACTCCCATGTAAGGGGTTCTGGGCTCTGACATGAATCTGATGTTCAGCTTTGCAGAGTTTCTTGGCTCCTCCTGGCTCCTCCTGGCTCAGGTCTAAGTGATGGCAATTTACTGTCCACCATTAGACCCCTCTCTGGGGTCAAAGAGCAGAAATCTCCAATCTCAAAGCCTACCAGCCTGTCATATTAGGTGGGAACAGGCTGATCTGCTGCAGAACTGCATTAATGGCTCAATTATTTGAATTGTTTCCAGAAAGTATCAGCAGCAGATCAGTATTCTTTATGAATCCCAGCTGCTGCAGAACAGCTTTCATTGAGGACCAGTAAAGGAGAGAAACAGAGTTCTACTGCTGCAGAGGAAATTTAACTTTTAAATGGGGAAGTAGGGACCATTGGACTTATAAATCAGTGCCCTACATGAACATCAGCTGCTGCAGAACATCTTTGAAAGCAGACCTGTCAATTATTTAATTATTAGGAAAATACTTTATGCAGAAATAAAACATAGAACACAAGGAAAATATCTTCCACGTGTAATGATGTAGCATTGAGAATCAGAGGCCAGAGTTAATATCAGCTGCTGCACAACATCTTTAGATGCAGACCTATCAATCACATGATTGACGTGAGGAAGTGTAATGGGGCAGTGAATAGAGATATATACCTGCCATATGTGAGTAGGGCGATTACAATTAAAGATCAAAGCTCGGCAGTAATAGCAGCTGCTGCAGAGCATCTTCAGAAACAGACCTAGCAATCACACTGTTGAAATGAGGAAGTGTACTGGGGCAGTATATAGAGATATATACCTGCCATATGTGATTGTAGCTACTACAATTAAAGATCAAAGCTCAGCATTAATGGAAGCTGCTGCAGAACATCTTTAGAAACAGACCTTTCAGTCACCTGACTGCTGAAATTAGGTAAATGCAGCCGAAGTGTAAAAGAACCTTGCAAATGTGTCAAAAGTAAGGATCAGAGCCCAGCATTAATAGCAGCTGCTGCAGAACATCTTTGCTGGGGACCTATATGCCATTTAATTGCTAGAAAGGGGTTGCAGTGCTGAACAATCATATAATAGAATTACTTTATGGTGAGATGGAGGGTAATAATAACTAATAAGGTTGAGGATCAGTGCTCAGCATTAATAGCAGCTGCTGCAGAACACCTTTGGAAGGAGCTATATCGCTGAGTTGCTATGATGGGATTATATTATGTCAGAAATATAACATAAGCAGACAGTATACAGAGAAAACATCCTACATCTGTGGAGGGGGTTCCTACACTTATAGATGGGGCTTTATATATAAACAGCTGCTGCAGAACATCTTTGGCATCAATCCAGTTAATCACTTGATTGCTAGAATAAACTATAAACTGGAGAAATATAACATGGAGGAACATTATACAACACATTTGTCAGCCATGTGTGGTGCAGGATCACAGGATAAAGATCACAGCCAGCTGCTGCAGAACATCTTTGACAGCAGACCTGTCACCTGCTTTTGCTTCACAAACTTATGAAGCCGCAAGATGTAAACTTTGTGCAACAAGCGCAATACACAGCCTGTGCCTCTCGGGTGCTGTAGTACTAGAAGTCACAGCATGCTGCAGCACTTGGGGGGGGGGGCACAGGTTGTCTCAGCTCCATGTAATAGGGGGTTTTGCCTACCAGAAGAGGCGACCAGCAGGCAAACAGAACACACATTATTCCCATCAGCTGGATCATGGTCTCCATTGTAATCCTTTCCCACTGCCTGCTGGCCTGGGAGGTTGACACTCTACTTTTGCATCGGGTCACCAAGGCTTTAATGGTCGCCAGGTTGCAAGTGAAGGTAGTGCCAAGTGACAGCAGACCAAGGGAGGCAAAAGTGGCAGCAAAAGCGATATTCCTTGGAGCCTTGTGGTTAGTGCTGATAAAGCACCAGGTCCCTGGCCACTGCAAAGTGTACTGCCCCAATCCAACGATGGGCAGGAGGGCAAAGCCAAGCACTGCCCCCCAGATGCAGAGCAGCACTGTTATGGTGACTTTGGTCCTCATCTTGCTGGAGTACCAGTGAGGAGACCTAATGGCCAGAGTCCTCTCAATAGCCATAGCACTGGCTATAAACAGGGGGCACAGACCAAACATGGTCATACTTAGTCCAAAGAAGGGGCACAGGTGTCCAGAGGGGTCCACGTTGCTCCATTGCCTTTTAGCCAGGTAGACTGCGATGACAATGGGACTGGTGAGGAGCTGCCCTGTGAAGTCAGTGAGTGCCAGGAAGCCTATGCACAGCAGGAAGGAGTGCTTCCTCTTACTCTCCTTCTTCTTGTAGGACTTGTAGATCAGCAGCATGGCCAGTGAATTCCCCACCAGCCCAGTGATCATCATAGACAGGGGGAAGGCCACAGACACTGAGCCCCCACAGTCCTCCACATTGCTGCTCAGGTTAGTCCAGCTCCTCTCCCTCAGGACATTGGACATGTTGGGGTCCCACATGTTTCCAGAGGTGTTGAAGATGTCACAAGGGTCTGGGCTGACCTCCATGCTTCCTCCAGAGATCGTCCAGGTGAAAAGCACTTCTCAAGCTCATGTCTACAGCAAGAGGAGCCCTGTGCTGTGCCACAAGCTGAGGGAGCACTCTGCTATATAACCACCAGGGGGCGTCTCCAGCTGACACGTCACAGAGACTCATCATGTAAAGGGGTGAGACCCATCCAGGGCGCAGAGACTGGCACAAGCTGTGTGCAAGGAGCAAGCCAGCATGACTGAGCCTGGGTGACAGAAGAAGCAGGGGGAAAGTCCTCAGTGAGTGGATGACCTACAGCCAAATCTTCTCCCCTGAATACAGGAACTTTATAGTTCCCTGCCCTGTAAATCTGCTTCATAGGACACAGTGCAGGGGCTCATGTGTTACATTCCCACAATATTGTCAGAATTCCCAGAACACAGAGCAATATTTAAACAATTTGATACAATGTTGCACTTTACAGGACTGTTTACAAATATATCAGGCACGCCACCTGGTGGCCAGACACGGCATGTGCTGTGATGTGACCTCACTGACCTAAAAAACAATAATTGTTTCTACGAAGACGATATAACATTAATAACAACAAGTGTAGATGGAATGAAGGACTTATTGTGCAGCTTCAAGAAGGAAAACTCAAGAATGGGACTGATACTCAACACAAAGAAGACAGATATATTAATTACGACCAGGTACGACCGGGACACATGGGAGATAGACGGCGACAAACTGGAAGTTGTGAAAGGCTTCAGAAAGGCTTCAACCTACTCAGACCGATGATCAGTCAAGAAGCAGCGACAACACCGGAAGTCAATAGGAAAATAGTTATAAGCAAATCACCAGTGAAGTCACTGGACAAAGTCATGAAATCAAGGAACATTTCACTGGCGATGAAGACGCGGCCCGTACATAATCGGGTCTTTTCTGTAGTAACAGATGAATGCGAAACCTGGACGATAAAGAAACAAGACAGAAGTAGAATCGACGCCTTCGAAATGTGGTGCTGGAGAAGGATGCTATCAATACCAAGGATGGAAAGAAGAAATAAATCAATTTTGTAACATATCAAGCCAAGTACATCACTGGAAGCAAGGACCACCAAGATACGACTTGTCTATGTGGACACATCATATGATGAGAGCAATTACTGGAGAAGGACATCATGGTCGGAAGACTAGAAGGAACAAGGCGAAGATGAAAATCAGCAACCCGATGGCTGTATGCGATCAAGATAACGGCGGAGAAGACCCTGGTGGACCTATGTAGGCTGCACAAGATCGATCTTTCTATAGAGCGTTCATCCATCAATTCGCCATGGCTCAAGATGAGCTGAAGGCCGTTAAATAATAATAAAAAAGTCTAAGTTACTTACCGTTAACGGTATTTTTCGAAGTCCATGACAGCACTACAGAGAGAGGGGGTCCGCCCCTTAGGAACAGGAAACCTACAGATATAAAAGGGCGGCACCTCTCCCACACATCAGTTGGATTACAGAGCATAAGAGGACATCAAGGTTAAATGGTATACAGCAAAAAATTTTATGCATCACACAGTAACATTAATCAATTGTTTATTACATGTGGACTACATAAGAGGAAGAAGTGCACATAGAACCCGGGTGGGAATGTAAGGGTGCTGTCATGGACTTCGAAAAATACCGTTAACGGTAAGTAACTTAGACTTTATTCGAACGTCCATGACAGCACTACAGAGAGAATTACAGAGAGTAATAACTATTTAGGGAGGGACTACTGCCTGCAGCACCCTTAATCCGAAAGAAAGGTCTGAGGAAGCACCCAAATCTAATCTATAATGAGTGTAAAACGTATGTGGAGAAGACCACGTAGCTGCCTTACATATCTGGTCAATCGAGACTTCTGCCCTCTCTGCCCATGAAGTCGCCACAGCTCGGGTGGAATGAACCCTTAGCCTCTCAGGTGCCGGCTTGCCCCTCGAGGTGTATGCCAGAGAAATTGCTTCCCTAATCCATCTGGCCAATGAGCTCTTCGTTAATCTACGGCCTTTGTTAATTCCTTGAAAAGAGACAAACAATGCATTGTCCCGTTTCCAGGGATCAGTGACTGCCAAATATTGCAGTAGACATCTTCTAACATCTAAAGTATGGAGTTGTATCTCTTTTTGATTAGATGGATTAGGGATGAACGAAGGAAGAACAATTTCCTGTGTTCTGTGGAAAGCTGAAGACACCTTAGGTAGGTATGCCGGATCAGGTCTAAGAATTATCCTGTCATTCAGGACCCGAGTGTAAGGAGACAGTCTGGATAGTGCCTGGATGTCACTTACCCTCCTAGCCGAGGTTATTGCTACCAGGAAAGCGGTTTTAAGGGAAAGAATTTTTATTGATGCTGCTGATATAGGTTCAAAAGGGGGCTCTGTTAAAGCAGTGAGAACAAGGTTCAAGTCCCATGGCATGAGTCTCACCTTCACTATGGGTCTCGACCTACCCGCAGCTTTAATGAATCTACTGACCCAGTAATTATTTGCGATGTTGCTACTAAAGAGTGCCCCCAAAGCTGAAACTTGTACCTTAAGGGTGCTTGTGGAGAGACCTAAGTCCAGACCCTTTTGTAGGAATTCTAGAATCTGGGTTATCGGTGTTGGGTCCCCTGCTATCACCCCCGAGCTCTGGAGAAATTTTCTTCCAAGTCCTAGCGTAGATTCTAGTTGTAACCTCCTTCCTGCTTTTAAGGAGAGTATTAATTACATTAGTAGAAACCCCTTATCTCTCAGCAGCGACCGTTCAAAATCCACGCCGTCAGGTGGAGGCCCGCTACTCGAGGATGGTAGACTGGACCCTGGGAGAGCAGATCGGGAATATCCGGCAGGACCCACGGGTCGGCTATCGACATGTTTCTGAGACATGAAAACCATGCCCTCCTGGGCCAAAAAGGAGCGATTACTATTATCCTTGCCCTGTCCTTCCTGACCTTCCTCAATACTAGGGGGAGTAAGGACAGGGGAGGAAATGCGTAGGCTAGATTGAAATCCCATTGTAATAGAAGAGCGTCCACTGCCAGAGGGCGTTCTTTGGGATTTAGAGAGCAGAACTGTCTCACTTTCCTGTTGCTTTTGGTAGCAAAGAGATCTACCTCCGGTTGACCCCATTTCCGCACAATTAGGTCGAAGATGGAAGTCTTTAATGACCACTCTCCTTGACTCAGGAGATTGCGGCTTAAGAAGTCCGCCTTGGTATTTTCTTCTCCCCTTATATGTAGAGCCGTTAGAGAAAGAAAGTGTCGTTCTGCTATCTGAAGTAGGCGCCTTGCCACTTCCATGAGAGGACCGGAACGAGTACCACCCTGGTGGTTGATGTAAGCGACTGTGCCCGATTGTCGGAGAGCACTCGAACGTGGTGACCCTGTAGATATAGAAGGAGCTTTTTAATTGCTAGCTCTACCGCTGTCAATTCCTTCATATTAGAAGATATATGAATTTGATCCTGCTCCCATAAGCCCTGAACCATAACGTCCCCCATATGAGCCCCCCACCAGAGGGGCTAGCATCTGTTGTGACTATTCGGGATATCTCATATTCCCAGGGAACCCCCTTAAGACAGGTTTGTCTCATTCTTCCACCAATCCAGGGATTTTATAGCAGCCTGGGACAAGGATAGCTGGCCTTCCAGGTAACCACCTAGCAAATTTTGATACAGCAAGACCTCAGCTCGCAGCGCCCTTGTGTGAAATTGAGCCACCGGACCGCAGGAATGCAGGACGAGAGGGAGCCCGAAAGAGACATGGCCTTCCTAAGCGACATGGAGGGTTTTTGGAAGCGTTTAGGACCTGGTACCGTAAGTGAATTAACTTATCTGACGGTAAACTACAGTTCTGATTCTGTGAATCCAGAATTAGCCCTAGAAATTGCTGAACCCTCATCGGATTCAAACGAGACTTTTTGGTATTTATTAGCCATCCCAGCTGCTCTAAGGTAGATATCGCTTTTTGCAGTTGCTCTAGGCAATGTTCTGCCGTCTTTCCAATGATAAGAAAGTCGTCGAGGTAGGGGACTATGAGCATATTTGATTCACGTAAGTGGGCCATGACCTCCGACATAACCTTAGTGAACACTCGTGGAGCAACCGCCAAGCCAAAAGGAAGGGCGCTATATTGAAAATGTTGCAGCGATTCCCCCATTTGGATTGCTACCCTGAGGAAACGCTGATGCTCCATATGGATTGGTATGTGGTAATAAGCGTCTTTCAGATCTAACACCACCATAAAGCAATTTTCAAACAGAAGCTTTATTGCTGAGCTGACCGTCTCCATTTTAAATGGGTGAATAATCAGGAACTTATTGAGGGCTTTCAAATTAATAATTGTTCTAAAAGACCCGTCCGGCTTACGGATCAAAAACAGAGGGGAGTAAAACCCTTTACCCCGCTCTGCTTCTGGTACCTCCACTAAGACTTTCTTAGCGCAAAGCTCCTGAACCTCCAACTCTAAAGCGGCCTGCTCCGATGGGGATGATCTGAGTGGGATAATTTTAAAGTTATCCCAAGGTACCGAGGAGAATTCTAACCGCAGCCCTGTAGCTATGATGTTAAGGATCCAGCTACTGTTTGAGATTTCCGACCAGGCCGGGTAGAAGGCCCTCAATCTGCCTCCTACCGGCATTGCTAGTCATTGCGAGGTTTTTTTTTTTTTTTTTCCTAGGTGGACCCCTAAACATAAACCCTGTACCACTTCGCCTCTTTTCATCCCATTTGGCTCGTTCTCTGGACGACCTTCTGTAGCTGAACCTCCTTCTGCTGAAAGGTCTTTTATAGGAAGGGGTTGATAGACTGGGAAACTTTTTCTTGTCGTCCCCTGCCTTTTCTAAAAGTTCGTCCAGGACCGGGCCAAAAAGATATTCGCCGTCACACAGAATGGAGCAGAGGCGAGATCTGGCTTGAATATCGCCCGGCCAACATTTGAGCCATAATGCCCTTCGTGCTGCATTAGACAGCCCTGCTAACTGGATGCTAATGGTCTAGCCAGACCATCAATGACCTGGCTGCACAAGTGGCTGCAATCGCCGGTCTCAGGGCACCTGCCGACATTTCCCATGTGCCTTTCAAGAAGGAGTCTGCCTTCTTGTCTAGTGGATCTTTCAAAGACCCCATATCATCGAATGGGATGGAGGATTTTTTAGAAGCCTTCGCCACTGCTGCATCCAGCTTCGGGGCCTTATCCCATCTACCTGTTAAGGGATCTTCAAAGGGATATCTTTGCTTAAACGCTTGGGGTAAGGAGCCTCTTTTTTCAGGCTTCTTCCACACTCTGTCTATAAGGCCTTGGATGCTACTATTTAGTGGAAAGGATCTCCTTTTTTTTGGATCTAGACCACCGAACATCAGATCCTGTACTGAGAGCTCTGGTTTCGCCTCTTCTACCCCCATGGTGGACCTAACTGATTTGACAAATTTGTCCATCTGGTCCAAGGGAAAACAAAAACGGATAGCGTCTTCTGTAGAAGACGAGGAGGAAGCCGAAGAGGAAGGCGAGGAGGGTCCTGACACAACTTCACCCCTGTCATGGGCGGCAGGTGAATCTGAATCAGATAAAACTGGTACAGTTCTATGCCTGGAAGATTTTCTGTGTCTTGAGGACGCTTTCAACTCTGCTCTTATTATCTCCTTCAGGCTTTCGGTGAAATCCGGAGTCTCCTCCGCTATCTAAAAAGGGAAGGGGCATAGGGGGGGTTACTATCTCATCCCAGGCCCCTGCCCTTCCCCCTCAAATGCCCTACCGTCTGCTGCATGCATGGCTGGCACAACCTTTTAGGGCAAGCGTCAGGCAGAGGGCAAGCACAAAAGGCACATTCCCTGGCTTGCTTTTCACCGAACACTTCTTACCCTAGTAACAGACACAAAATGGGGAAAAAACTGCATTACTGGGTATTCTAAGTCTGATGATCTCTTACCCAGATTATACAGCAGTAGGTACCGGATCACGGGGAGGGGCCTTTTTCCCAGCTGCGGAACTTCTGCGGCTGGTCATTGAAGAGGAGCGCTCTGTCTGCTGCTGCTGGCTCTCCTGTTGCACCGAGGGAGCTTCTGCAGTGTCCATCATGAAAATGGGGCAGAAGCGCTTTACCTCCTTCCTAGGCTCCTTATATCCTCCCCCGGATATCCGGGTCAGCAGGTCTGGCCAGGGGTCCACCCCCTCCTATTCTCCGCTCCACGGCCCCCCCCCGCACCTCCCTGCCGTCCCCACAGCAGGCGCCGTCCAATGATGCAGCCGCCAAAAATTTCAAAAAAAAAACGCCGGCCGGCGTCTCACTTCCGATTCCGGTGGTGGAGACTCCGCCCCCTTTTTTCCCCCGCTCGCACGGACCCCACCGTACCGATGGAGGTAAGTATAATCCCCCGCTGCATCGCCCCTCCAGCCGGGACACGAGCGGAGATCTCCCCCAAACCCAGCCGCGCTGCTGCAGCAGCGGCGCGCGACTAAATTTTCAAAAACCCCGCCGCGCCGTCCATAGCAGTGACGCGCGGCGGGAAATTCAAAACCGCCCCGCCGCGCCGTCCATAGCAGCGACGCGCGGCGGGAAATTCAAACCGCCCGCCGCGCCGTCCATAGCAGCGACGCGCGGCGGGAAATTCAAAAAAACCCCCGCCGCGCCGTTCACAGCAGTGACGCGGCGGGAAATTCAAATTTTAAAATTTTATTTTTTTTTTAAAAATCACGGCTGCACCCCTTAAGAGGCCCCCACCATGACAGGACCACAGGAGAGGACAGGGAGAAGGCATCGGGACCAGGGAGAGGGGGGGAATACTTACCTACCGGCGCTGGCTGGGAGACAGGGATCCTCTGGATACTGCTCCACCTGCTCCGCACACTGCCGTGGAATCCTACCCGGACCCACCGTGGCGCTTCCAGGGGCTCCGCACCGGCCGAGGTAGGAGATCCCCCCCGCTACCTGGGTCGACCGGCCGGCCTGGGTCCTCCTGAAGATCTTCATCTGTAGGAAACCCGTCCTTTAGGAACAGGAAACCAACTGATGTGTGGGAGAGGTGCCGCCCTTTTATATCTGTAGGTTTCCTGTTCCTAAGGGGCGGATCCCCTCTCTCTGTAGTGCTGTCATGGACGTTCGAATAAACTTTAGGTCGGGTTCAGACAAACATGAAAAAATGAAAAATTGCAAATTTTTCATCTAGAAATAACAGAATGTTTCATCTGTATCCCACAAAGCTGAGGCTACAATTGTCCACAATGTCTTGTGCTGAAGATAAGAGTTCCCATCATTGGAGCTGAGGGTCAGAGGTCGCCCCCTATAACAGTCCATAGCATTATCCCCCTCACATTTACGGGGGCACAATGCAGTCAGGGGGTAACGTCCTCCTGGTGTCACCAAACCCAGACTCCTCCATCAGACGCAGATCGAGAAGTGCGATCCATCACTGAACAGAACACATCTCCTTCGAAGTCCAGTGGTGGCGGCTTTACACCACGCCATCCGACGCTCGGCCTTGTGCTTGGTGATGTACGGCTGCATGCAGCTGCTCAGTCATGAAGCTCCCGGTGGGGGAGCAGTGCTTGTGCTGATGAGGAGGTCTGGACTCTGCAGTTATGAGGTCAGCAAAGCGTTGGTCACTTTTCTGTCCTCTGCACTCGGCCCCCCGCTCTGTAACATTTCGGGGTCTCACTTTGTGGATGATGAAAAGGAAACCCACACAAACACAGGGAGAATTTAAAGTATTTTGTAGGATATTTTAGTGTATTTTTTATTGCAGATCTGCAGAAATAAAACCTCTCTGTCTGCAGAGACACAGTAATGTCTTCTCCCCTACACATTGGCAAAAAAGTGTTCAGATGTGTCATTATTCGTTAGACTTCTTTCCCAAAACTTAGGCACAAAATAGCCGGACAAAGGCAACAAGTAGGAGGTATGAAGTCAAACAAATGTCTTTAAAGTTTCATCAAATTTCTCCTCCTGTATGAAATTAGTCACTTTGATACATTTGCACATTTTCCATTGGTCTAGTGACTCTGTATGTTGAACTGGATTAATAAATCTGCCCCTTTCATTGACTGTATACAGCTCCTATGCAGAACTATGGGTACTGACTACAAACAAGATCTCTGAGCACTCTGGACCTGCAGTCACGAGCTAATCTGCATAAGACCGGGGTCACACTTGCGAGAAACTCACGAGTCCCGCACCTCAATACCCGCCACTCGGACCGGAGCGTTCAGCTGCATAGAAATACATGCAACTGCATATTCCGGTCCCGAGTGCCGGTGGCAGTGCCGAGTATTGAGGTGCGAGACTCATGTGAGTTTCTCGCAAGTGTGACCCCGGCCTAAGAGAAAGTGGGATCCCTGAGAGTCAGCATGCCCATTTTCCAACAAGCACTTTCCAGCTCCTTACACCGGCAGCAGGGATGGGACTAGACCCAGTGATACGTTCCTGGTAACTTCTCGCCATCTACTGATGATCTGAACCTCAGAACTTACTGTAACCAATAAAGTTTATTTTGCGTCTTCTGGACCTGGCAGGCAGCGCCACCTGGTGCTCACAGCTCAGATGGCACACGGCAGTTATATTTCCTTCACCAGGTGTTTGTTTTACAATCTCTGTCGACACTAAATAAAAGGCGAAAGCTGAAACCAATCACTAACCAGTTAAAGCAAATATGTCTCTGCTGGTTCAGCTGGGAATCCGTTTACTCAGTCCAATCCTGTTCCAGGCACAACCTTACCCGCCATTGTAACCAGCGCAAACGTCCTTGAGCCTATAGACACGTTGCAGGGAGTGAAGTTCAAAATGTTGTTTCACTTGTGCAAACCACAGAAACAGTAACATATAGGCACAAGCCCCAGGCCGATGTCAGGCAAGGTAGGGGTAGAACAGACCAGCGTGGGTAAAGGTGACACCATAATGCGGCATATTATAGGGCTGCTAATAATAATAATAATCTTTATTTATATAGCGCCATCATATTCCGCAGCGCTTTACAGTTTAACAGTTTCAAAACACAAGTCATAAGTAACAACGTTAACAATACAGTAATTAAAGCAAAATAAGCCGCCCCTGCTCGTGAGAGCTTACAATCTACAATGAGGTGGGGGAGATACAAAGTACAGGTGTATATATACAATGGTGCATTTACAATGATGGTCCAGCCATCTTGAGGGAGTGAGGGATGGATGGAGATAGTGAATGGGCTACACACACACACACACACACACACACACACACACACACACACACACACACACACACACACACACACACACACACACACACACACACACTGCTAATCATGGAAAGCAGATTTATCTACAGCTCAACAGAACGAGATTGTCCCCGAGTTAGGAAAGAGCTCGCAGAACAGTTAAAATATACAAAATGCTGCTAGGAGGTGGATACAGCACAAGTACAGACCCCGTAAAACATCCGGACCCCCGACCACACAATGGTTTTCCTTGTTCTTATAGGATTGTGCAAATTTTAGATTCAGACTGAAGGCAGCAAAACTATGAAGAAACAGAACGCGGAAAGCAGAACGAGTGACACAAATCAGAATGTGTTACACCTTAGATTCCTGCTTCCCCAGTCAGGGCTCATACTCACTGGCTGGAAAAAAATCGGTCCGTTTTCGGCAGGAAAAAAACGGTACAATTGTTGTAAAAAGACATGCGATTTTGATGCGATTTTAAATCGCACCATGCGTTTTCGATCAGTTTTCCATCTGTATGCAATGCGATTTTAACATGAAGTTTTACATAGAGCAGTTATCTCTATGTAAAAAGTCATGTAAAAATCACATTGTAACAAAAAAAAGTACACAAAAAGCAAATAATTATATATATAATATATATATATATACATCTAATATATATATATAATATATATATAGGTCATACACTTCTACATAGTATAATAGCCGCTAATTCATCCCTGGCATTACTGTAAAAGCACACTGACAGCTTTAATAAAGAATAGAAACAATACATATACACATAGAATACATATATATATATATATGTAATTGTGACATATATATATATATATATATATATATATATATATATTATATACATATACATATATTTATAGTTCCTAGACTTCTACATACTGTAATAGCCGCTAATTCAATTGCCGGCTTTTGTGAAATCACAGAAGCCGACATGAAATGATACATTGTTTCCACACAGTTAACCATGTCATTTCCTGTATTTTGATATATGGTTTGAACTTACAATTACATGAGTGTATTTGTACTAAAAATTTCAGACATGTAGGGGTTAATTAAAGGTGTAAATTCGTTGAAAAAAAATGCGTGGGCTCCCGCTGTATTTTCTCCACCAGACAGACAAAGCAAGCGAGTGGGGGCAGATAATAACAGCCTAGGGAGGGTACATTTTTTTGTGCCCCCCCTGGCTACTAACATCTGCCACCAGACACCCCAGAAAGGGCAAATCTATAATTAGATTCGCCCTTTCTGGCACTTTGCCCGTCTATTCCCATTGCCCTGTAGCGGTGGCGAATGGGTTAATAATGTCACCTTAATGTCATCGTAGTATTGAAAGGTGACCTTAAGGCAGGTTAATAATTGAGAGCTGTCAATTAGACAACTATCAATTATTAATCCTATTGAAGTAAATTAAAAAAACACAGACACATTAATAAAAATTAATTTTAATGAAATAAAAACACATTTTTTGACCATATTTTATTTTACACTTAATCCGTGCGAAGCCATTGATCTCCTAAAATAAAGAAAAAAAAATAAAACAACATTATTCTTACCTATTCCGCCGATCTGTCACGTCCCACGCTGTAATCCTTCACAAAGGGTTAACTAGCTTTGAGCCAAGCAGTGCAAGTAATCCTGCATGCTCAGCTCAAAGCTCCTGAATGAATAAGTTCCTCTCCTGGCGACAGGAGAGGATGTGTTTAATGAATGAAGCTTAATTGATTGTGTCCACTTTCCCTTTAGGTCAGGTCACTACAGTTAAATTGCCAATAAATCAATTAAGCTCCATTCATGAATCTATTCCTCTACTTTCTATGGGAGAGGAACTTATTCATTCAGGGGAATACAGGTCTGAGACAGCATTATTAGCTCTCTGCGACCTGTAACCTGTTAACCCTTTCTGATGGATTACACCGTGGGACCTGACTGTACATCGGATTGGTAAGTATAATTTTGCTTTTTTATTTTATTTTTATTACAGGAAATGGTTTTAGCAGGAAAATAAAATATGGTCAAAAACTGTGTGATTATTTAATTAAACTTATTTTTTATTAAACTGTGTTTGATTTTTCTTTCATACAATAGGATTAATAATTGATAGTTGTCTAATTGACAGCTCTCAATTATTAACCTGCCTTAAGGTCACCTTTCAATACTAAGGTGACATTAAGGTGACATTATTAACCCATTCGCCACCGCTACAGGGCAATGGGAATAGACGGGCAAAGTGCCAGAAAGGGCAAATCTAATTATAGATTTGCCCTTTCTGGGGTGTCTGGGGGCAGATGTTAGTAGCCAGGGGGGGCACAAAAAAAATGTACCCTCCCTAGGCTGTTATTATCTGCCCCCACTCGCTTGCTTTGTCTGTCTGGTGGAGAAAATACAGCGGGAGCCCACGCATTTTTTTTCAACAAATTTACACCTTTAATTAACCCCTACATATCTGAAATTTTGCACACATATACTCATGTAATTGTAAGTTTCAACCATATATAAAAATACATGGTTAAATGTGTGTAAACAATGTATCATTTCATGTCGGCTTCTGTGATTTCACAAAAGCCGGCAATTGAATTAGCGGCTATTACAGTATGTAGAAGTGTATGAACTATAAATATATATATATGTATGTGTCACAATGACATGTACATATATATATGTATTCTATGTGTATATATGTAGTGTTTTGTGAGCTGTCAGTGTGATTTTACAGTAGCCGGGGATGAATTGCCGGCTTTTCAAAGGAGACTGGTGCGTATAAATCGGACAGCACTTGCATGGTGCGAGTGCTGTGCGATGATTTCTCGCACCCATTGACTTGCATTGGCGATTATCATGCCAAAATCGCATCAAATCGCAGCATGCTGCGATTTTTTTCTCACATCGATTTCTGATGAGAAAAAAATCGCAAATGAAAACTCACCCATTGACTAACATTGGTCAGATTTGAATCCGATTTTTTTTCATCAGATTTTCATCCGTTTTCGGCGCAAGTGAGTATGAGGCCTCACTCTGATGAGGGCTTTGCACCCCTTCATCACTCTCTCTCTTTCATCAGGTCATCACCTGGAATGGCCTCTAACAGTCTTCAAGTTACTCCCAGAGGAGCGGAGCTCTTGTCGGCTACTTTGCCTTCATTCTGCATCCAGCTCATCCCAAACCATCTCAGCTGGGTTGAGGCTGGAGATTGTGGAGGCCATGTCCTCTGAGGCAGTCTCCAGCCATCTTCTTGGTCACACTCACCCTTATATCGCCTGGAGCTTCCAGGTCATTGTCCTGATAGATCACAGATGATTGCCCCACTAAGTGCAGCCCAGATGTGGTGGTGGTCACTGCAGAACCCTGTGGGTGCCATTCTGGGTAATGTGCTTTGATTCTGAAGTAAATCAGCCAGAGTCACCATCAGAGCCCCCACAATCACACCTACCCTCCATGCTTCATGGTGGGCACCACACATGGAGAAACATCCTCTCACATTTTCTGCATCTTACAAAGAAATGGAGGCTAGTAGCAAAAATGTCAAAGTTTGACTCATGAGACCACAGTACAGATTTCCATTAATTAATGTCCGGCCCTTGTGTTGCTCGGTCCAGACGAGTCTCTTCTTGTCTGCGGTCCTCTGTAGCATCTTCTTTGCAGTCTTACTAATATAAAGGCTGTTCCCCAAATGCCTCTGGCAAGGTGATGCAAAGATGTGTCTGTGCATCATTTAGGAGGGACGTTATCTGAGGTGCTGGTAGTTTACGGGTTCTGAGGCCAGTAACTCTGATGAACTTATCCTCTGCAGCAGAGGTCATTCTTGGTGTTCCTTTCCTGGGATATTTCTCATGAGAACCAGTTTCATCATAGAGCTTGATAGTTTTCATGACTGCTTTTGAGGACACCTTCAAGGTTCTAGCAACTTTCCAGAATGACTGACTTTCATGTCTTACAGTAATGACGGACTGTAGTTTCTCTTTACTTAGTTGTCTGCTTCTTACCATATTCTGGCTTAGGACAGATGTATAATAGGTTCAGCACTGCTTGGAGCTGTGCAGCAACACTGCCACTGCAAAATCTTCCTGATGGCCCCAAATACTATCTGTAAGACAGAGATTCCACAAATGACGTCTGGACGAGGAGGCCTGTTCATAGGAAGCCATTCCAGGTGACAACCAGATGAAGCTGCCGAGAAAATGCCGAGGCATAAAGCTGTCATCAGAGGAAACAAGAAGCAACCTCAAATTTAACACATTCTGATTTGTGTCATATGTTCCATTTTCCTTTTGCGAACTTCAGGCTAAATCTACAATCTGCACATGCCAAGTAAAATGAAAACCACTGCAGAAACAAGTGTCCAAACATTTCACTGGTGTTCTATGAAAACGAAGCGGTCAGTTTACTTTGCTGTGCTGTAAACCCTTTAAGGTGGGGGCTGAACAGTAACTCATCACATGCAAGGATATGGGATATAAACATTTACTGCAAAATTAAAAGGGTTTTCTTAAGTTCTTGAATGGGTAAAAATGAAAAATGCATGTAAAAACATATAAACTTTGCAATGTTCCTCATTAAAAATCATGTCCTCAAGAGTGGAGGAATTTTTAATTTCATAAGTTATTGCTTGTTGCCTAAGTTACCAACCTCCTCTGCAGTCCATCAGCGGTGGCTGGTTTACTAGGCAAAGAGCGCTCGCTTACAAGCTGTTTGCTAGAGACAGAGAAGCGCTGCTCTGTAGTTGGTCAGATCTCTCGATCCTACGCGTCACTGATACTGCAGTGGCAAACTCACCTGATTGCAGTATCGAAAAGCGCAGTGACGTCCAGCGACGCAGCCGTACAGCTGGTCTGTCAATTTTACAAAGGATGCCGAACCCCAGCAAGCAGAAAGCCAACAGTGAGCTCCTCAGGATTAAACAACCCCTTTAAATGCCGCATGCACTTAACGATGCTCTTCTTAGTAGGTTAGGCACGTTTAGTAAGCAAATAAAAAAATAATTAAATGTAAAATTAAACTTCCTAAATTTCTTTATTAATCATTTCCTTCCATTTTTAGTGCTGCAGGATCATTCATCGAGCCTGCAACATCTGACACAAATGCATTAAGTTTCTGAAGGATCTTTCTGCTTTCTCCTCCCTTATCTCAGTTTTAGGGATAGCAGCACAGAGGGCGTCATGATGAACGATCTACAGTGTGAGTGGGAAAAAAAAGGAAACGGCATCTACAGTTTCATGGAAGGCAGAGAAAACAAGCACATAAAGAGGACACAAGTGCAGGACAGACGTTCTCATATATGATCTAATAAAGACAACAGTTACCTGAATATACTCACAGCTCACATCCAGCCTATATTCATGGGAGGGATGCATACAGAGCTCACATCCAGCCTATATTCCTGGGAGACAAACAGACCTCACATCCAGCCTATATTACCGGAGAGACACACAGACCTCACATCCAGCCTAAATTACCGGTAGAGACACACAGACCTCACATCCAGCCTATATTACCGGGAGAGACACACAGACTCTACATTTCATGGAGGAGAGAAAACAGCACATAAAGAGGACACAGTGAGGACAGACTTCTCATATCAGTCTATAAATACAGTTAGAAATACTCACAGAGCTCACATCCAGCCTATATTACAGGGAGGGACATCAGAGCTCACATCCAGCCTATATTCCGGGAGACACACAGAGCTCACATCCAGCCTATATTACCGGGAGAGACACACAGAGCTCACATCCAGCCTATATTACCGGAGAGACACACAGACCTCACATCCAGCCTATATTACCGGGAGAGACACACAGACCTCACATCCAGCCTATATTACCGGGAGAGACACACAGACCTCACATCCAGCCTATATTACCGGGAGAGACACACAGAGCTCACATCCAGCCTATATTACCGGGAGAGACACACAGAGCTCACATCCAGCCTATATTACCAGGAAGACACACAGAGCTCACATCCAGCCTATATTACCGGGAGAGACAACAGAGCTCACATCCAGCCTATATTACCGGGAGAGACACACAGAGCTCACATCCAGCCTATATTACCGGGAGAGACACACAGACTCACATCAGCCTATAATACCGGGAGAGACACACAGAGCTCACATCCAGCCTATATTACCGGGAGAGACACACAGAGCTCACATCCAGCCTATATTACCGGGATAGACACACAGAGCTCACATCTAGCCTATATTACCGGGAGAGACACACAGAGCTCACATCCAGCCTATATTACCGGGAGAGACACACAGAGCTCACATCCAGCCTATATTACCGGGAGAGACACACAGAGCTCACATCCAGCCTATATTACCGGGAGAGACACACAGACCTCACATCCAGCCTATATTACCGGGAGAGACACACAGACCTCACATCCAGCCTATATTACCGGGAGAGACACACAGAGCTCACATCCAGCCTATATTACCGGGAGAGACACACAGAGCTCACATCCAGCCTATATTACCGGGAGACACACAGAGCTCACATCTAGCCTATATTACGGGAGAGACACACAGACTCACATCCAGCCTATATTACGGGAGAGACACACAGAGCTCACATCCAGCCTATATTACGGGAGAGACACACAGAGCTCACATCCAGCCTTATTACCGGGAGAGACACACAGACCTCACATCCAGCCTATATTACCGGGAGAGACACACAGACCTCACATCCAGCCTATATTACTGGGAGAGACACACAGAGCTCACATCCAGCCTATATTACTGGGAGAGACACACAGACCTCACATCCAGCCTATATTACTGGGAGAGACACACAGACCTCACATCCAGCCTATATTACTGGGAGAGACACACAGAGCTCACATCCAGCCTATATTACTGAAGACACACACAGACATCACATCCAGCCTATATTACTGGGAGAGACACACAGACATCACATCCAGCCTATATTACTGGGAGACACACAGACCTCACATCCAGCCTATATTACTGGGAGAGACGCACAGACCTGACATCCAGCCTATATTACTGGGAGACGCACAGACCTGACATCCAGCCTATATTACTGGGAGAGACGCACAGACCTGACATCCAGCCTATATTACTGGGAGAGACGCACAGACCTGACATCCAGCCTATAGTACTAGGAGAGACACACAGAATTCACATCCAGCCTATAGTACTAGGAGAGACACACAGAGCTCACATCCAGCCTATATACTGGGGGAGACACACATACCTCATATCCAGCCTATATTACCCTCCAGAGTTCACATCCAGCATATATTACTGTGACAGAGCTCACATCCAACCTATATTCCTGGGAGAGTGCACACAGACCTCACATCCAGCCTATATTACTGGGAGAGATAGACTACATATTCAGCCTATATAACCAGGAGACACACAGCTCAACTCCAGCCTATATTCCTGGGAGACAATAGCACAAGAGTAGAATCTGACAGATCAGAGTCCTCCCGCTTTAATCTCTCAGCACTTGGGTTGGGTAGGTCCACACGAACGCATAAAAATAAAGTTTCATCCAGAAAAGCGGGATGATGTTTTTCTCACTTGTCATCATTGTATTTTTTCACAGAAGCTGCTACTGATTTACACGATCATTTAGTTTCCCGTTACAGAATTGCAATGTAACCATAAAAAAAAAAAAATAATAATGGCTGCGGGGCTGTGGCTCTGTAAAACTTCAGATTATTTTGTGCATCTATAGACATGAATGGTCGAGTCTCATTCAATTTACAGAAGAAACTAGTACATGATGACTTTTTTCAGAATCAGGTCAGAAAAAAATTGCTCATCTGCAATGCTCCATTGGATAACAATGGGTGAGTACCGTTACTTATTTTTTTAAAGGACCGCACAAGGATCAAAAATATGGCTGTGTGAAGAACGATATCTTAAAAGGTAGAAGCAAGGAGGAGGTGGAGGTTTTGTAATTCAAAAATAAGGGGGGAAAGTATTGAGGGCGTTAGGGAGGGCAGATCACTCAGGCCGAAGATAGGAAGGAAAGCACAACATCCGTCAAGTCAAACGGGGAAATCAGTCCAGGAATTAAGCTGTGCTGATACAGGTGTATTTCTAGAGACACAGAAACCAGAGAAAAATCTGAATCTGGGGAAGGCAGCAAACTACATATCAGAGTCTGAAAATTAACAAAAGTACACTCTGGCATCTGTATAAAGAATAGTAATGTTTGCTGTCAGCAAATGCAGGAATGGATCTCTGAGATCCAGCAGTGAAAATGGCTGATCACGACCCTACGATCAGACTGTAACCATAGAGACACATAGCTCTGCCCAGTAGCTGCAATGTTCACAGAACTGTGGGAGATTTTCTTTTCATGGAGACTATTTGCAAACTTTTTTTTTAATCTAGATTGGAGCAAATTCAGCTAGTGGAAAAAACACAAGTGCACTTGAAAGGCGATAGTTCAGGCATAAAAGGTTTGGGAAAGCACATGGTATTGTGACCACCATGTGAAGAAGCAGCGGACTGGAGCGGTGGTCTGGCTAAGCCCATGCCCCCGACTTACAGCAGATGCACCATCCACGCCGATCCTGGCCCCTGCTGGGTGCCGGACAGGCAGGTTTTTGGGATTATTTGACGGTAACAGAAGAGCATGTTCATGTAGAGGATTGCTGTCGCAACTGCGCGCCGCTCCTCACGCGTTTCAGATTAGTTACATGCATTAAGCCATGTTCTGTTTATTAAAGTGCCCCAGACGCGTGCCGTGACTGATCTATATGAGACGCGCAGCGGCGTTATTATGTCACCCCGTGCATAGTGGAGATGACAAGGTCACACAATGCTGCGCCCCCAAGCAGAACCGACACAATTTGTGACATGTTGTATATACAGAGTAATGTAATATATAGAGAACATGCGGGGGCGCAACACAATTATCAATCATATCAGCAACACTGAGAATTAAAAGGCATTTAAAGGGACATTTATTGTCTCCTCAAGCAATAGTGAACGAGATGCCGGACAGGATATTAACGCGTCTCATCACCTGAATATATGAAAAGAAATGAGTGACTATTGACAGGGCGCATCTGTGGGAAACTCGTCTGCAGATATACAGTATCCCAGCAGCGCCACCACAGGGGAAATTAAGTATTACATGTTGTCAATGTGCTGATCGTTATCCGAATGCTTTTTGAGAATCTAAAAGCCATGTTCACACATTACAAAATTACTGCATTTTTTTTTCTGGCAAAGAGACGATATTTAAATAGTTTAAGGAAAATACAATGGCGTTCCTGAAAACTCAAGTCCTCTGCATTCTTTGGTACGTTTTCCCCTCTTGAAAATTCAACATGAAAAGTAAATTTTTTTCTTTTTTCAATTCGAGGCAAGAGGGGAAAAAAAAGCCAAAACAAGAAAAACAAAAAACAATGCAACAGCAAATTTCTATTGGGTATTTTTGTTGGTGACAATTGCAGAAGGGAAAGAAAACCCAAAAAAGGGACAGGATCAGATCCTAAAGGGTATGCCACACTAAGCAAGATCGCTAAAGAGATCGCTACTGCGTCACCATTTATGACGCAGTAGCGATCTCGTTAGCGACTTAGCTGAGTGTGACATGTAGCGGCGATGTGGCCCCTGCTGAGATGTCGCTGATCGCTTATAAACGTTCTGAGCCGTTTTTTGGTCGTTGGTGTCCCGCTGGTGAGCCTGAATCGCTGAGTGTGACACCCTTTATGAACGACTTCACCAGCATCGCAGGTGGGACTAGGTTTTCCCAACGACCGGAGAGGTCGTTATACAGATCGCTGATGAGTTGTGTTTGGAATCACAGATCGCTGATGAGTTGTGTTTGGAATCTAACTAGCGATCACATAGCGATCGCAGTCATGAATATTTGAGAAAATAATAATGCATTTTTGCCATTCGAAAGAAAAAAAAAAAAACAACTGCAATGTATAAATGCAGTGTAAAAGCAGATCCATGCGAAACGGACGACAGGAGGAACAATTGTACCGTGCATTAAACGCATGTGGGCGATATTCCAAATGAAACTCAGGTCTGTGCAATAGAAAAAAATAAAAAGACACCAGGCAGCCTGCACGAGCCGGGTCCAACGTACGGTGAATATACAGTTAGGTCCATATATATTTGGACAGAGACAACATTTATCTAATTTTGGTTATAGACATTACCACAATGAATTTTAAACAAAACAAAATCAGATGCAGTTGAAGTTCAGACTTTCAGCTTTCATTTGAGGGTATCCACATTAATATTGGATGAAGGGTTTAGGAGTTTCAGCTTCTTAACATGTGCCACCCTGTTTTTAAAGGGACCAAAAGTAATTGGACAGATTAAATAATTGTAAATAAAATGTTCATTTCTAGTACTTGGTTGAAAACCCTTTGTTAGCAATGACTGCCTGAAGTCTTGAACTCATGGACATCACCAGACACTGTGTTTCCTTCTTTTTGATGCTCTCCAGGCCTTCACCGCGGTGGTTTTCAGTTGTTGTTTGTTTGTGGGCCTTTCTGTCTGAAGTTTAGTCTTTAACAAGTGAAATGCATGTTCAATTGGGTTGAGATCAGGTGACTGACTTGGCCATTCAAGAATATTCCACTTCTTTGCTTTAATAAACTCCTGGGTTGCTTTGGCTTTATGTTTTGGGTCATTGTCCATCTGTAGTATGAAACGACGACCAATCAGTTTGGCTGCATTTGGCTGGATCTGAGCACACAGTATGGCTCTGAATACCTCAGAATTCATTCGGCTGTTTCTGTCCTGTGTCACATCATCAATAAACACTAGTGACCCAGTGCCACTGGCAGCCATGCATGCCCAAGCCATCACACTGCTTCCGCCATGTTTTACAGATGATGTGGTATGCTTTGGATCATGAGCTGTACCACGCCTTCGCCATACTTTTCTCTTTCCATCATTCTAGTAGAGGTTGATCCTGGTTTCATCTGTCCAAAGAATGTTCTTCCAGAACTGTGCTGGCTTTTTTAGATGTTTTTTAGCCAAGTCCAGCCTAGCCTTTTTATTCTTGATTCTTATGAGTGGCTTGCACCGTGCAGTGAACCCTCTGTATTTAATTTCATGCAGTCTTCTCTTTATGGTAGATTTGGATATTGATACGCCTACCTCCTGGAGAGTGTTGTTCACTTGGTTGGCTGTTGTGAAGGGGTTTCTTTTCACCATGGAGAGTATTCTGTGATCATCCACCACTGTTGTCTTCGGTGGGGCGCCCAGGTCTTTTTGCATTGATGAGTTCACCAGTGCTTTCTTTCTTTCTCAGAATGTACCAAACTGTAGATTTTGCCACTTCTAATGTTGTAGCAATTTCTCGGATGTTTTTTTTCTGTTTTTGCAGCTTAAGGATGGCTTGTTTCACCTGCATGGAGAGCTCCTTTGACCGCATGTTTCCTTCACAGCAAAACCTTCCAAATGCAAACACCACACCTCAAATCAACTCCAGCCCTTTTATCTGCTTAATTCAGAATGACATAATGAAGGGATAGCCCACTCCTGTCCATGAAATAGCCTTGGAGTCAATTGTCCAATTACTTTTGGTCCCTTTAATAACAGGGTGGCACATGTTAAGGAGCTGAAACTCCTAAACCCTTCATCCAATTTTAATGTGGATACCCTCAAATGAAAGCTGAAAGTCTGAACTTCAACTGCATCTGAATTGTTTTGTTTACAATTTATTGTGGTAATGTCTAGAACCAAAATTAAATAAATGTTGTCTCTGTCCAAATATATATGGACCTAACTGTACATAGTCTGCAGCCCTGCATCCAGGGCCGGCGTCAGCACCTGGCACACCCGAGCAAGTGCCGGGGCCCTGAGCAGGAGGGGGGGCCCACTCGCCGTCGGGCACCCTGGCGCCCGTTAACGAAGAGCGGTGTCAGCGCCGCCACTGGGCCCCCCACCCCTCGCTTGCTCAGGGCCCCGGCAGCAGCTGGCACAATACTTACCTCTCCCCGTGCCTCCGCTGCCGCAGCTCCGGCGCTTCCTCTCACAGCAGCGCCGCTGAATGACGTCATCATTCAGCGGCCGGCTGTGGCAGAGAGCGCGCGGACGCCGGACAGGTGAGGCGTGTGTGTATGTGTCTGTGTGTATCAGTGTGTGTGTATGTAGTGCGGTGCTTTGTGTGTGTATGTATGTATGTGAGAGAGTGCTTGTGTGCTGTGGTGCTGTCTGTGTGTGATGATGGGCAGGCATTGATGATAATGGGCAGGCATTGATGATGATGGGGAGGCATTGATGATGATAATGGGCAGGCATTGATGATGATGGGGAGATGATGATGGGCAGGCATTGATGATAATGGGCAGGCATTGATGATGATGGGGAGGCCATGATGATGATGGGGAGGCCATGATGATGATGGGGAGGCAATGATGATGATGGGCAGGCATTGATGATAATGGGGAGGCAATGATGATGATGGGGAAGCGATGATGATGATGGGCAGGCATTGATAATGGGGAGGCCATGGTGATGAAGGGGAGGCCATGATGATAATGGGCAGGCATTGATGATGATGGGGAGGAGATGATGATGATGGGCAGGCATTGATGATGATGGGGAAGAGATGATGATGATGGGCAGGCATTGATGATAATGGGCAGGCATTGATGATGATGGGGAAGCGATGATGATGATGGGCAGGCATTGATGATAATGAGGAGGCCATGATGATGATGGGGAGGCCATGATGATGATGGGCAGGCATTGATGATATTGGTGAGGCGATGATGATGAGAGGGAGGCAATGATTATGAGGGGGAGGCAATGATTATGAGGGGGAGGCAATGATTATGAGGGGGAGGCAATGATTATGATGGGAGGCAATGATGATGATGGGGAGGCAATGATGATGATAATGGGAGTCTTTCCACAGCGCCCTTTCCTGAGCCGTAACAGTGCAGAACGCAGTACAGCGCAGAGGAGAGCTCCATATTTTGTATGGAGCATTATATGGGGACCAGTATCCTGTATGGAGCATTATATGGGGACCAGTATCCTGTATGGAGCATTATATTGGGTCCAGTATTCTGTATGGAGCATTATTTTGGGTCCAGTATTCTGTATGGAGCATTATATGGGGGATGGGGGGTGACATCCTGCATGGGGTATTATATGGGTGATGAGGGGGAGACTATGTGGTGCCCAGAATATTGTATGGAGGACTGTACTGTCCAGTCTGTACTGTGCACTGTGAGGATTTGGCGGTTTTTGAGCTATTGTACAATTTACAATAGATATCACTCATGTAATGGAAGAAGTGAAGTGTTTGACATTGTACTGTACCTATATTTCTCTGCTGTATCTGTGCATCATGAATCGTGGTCTGTATTAAAGGGGCCCACTGAGGCTCTTTCGCCCGGGGCCCATAAAAACCTGGAGCCGGCCCTGCCTGCACCCATCGGCTATGCAGAGGAGTACAAGACCATGAGCCAAGTGTAGCGCCTGTCTGAACTGAACCTAAAGATGCATGAAAATAATCTGCGCCAAACCTGATGGTGAATGAAACCCCCAGGACGCAAAGCTCAATAAGTGCAATATACAATCCCACAAAGAATTCACTGAAATCTCGAGGTATTGCCACCCCCCCACACACATACAGCCTGGCTACCCACTCTGCACAGTATGGGAGGGTCCGCCAGTGCCTGGAGAGATAAGCCGGGAGGTGCAGGTGGCCTGGAAGATAAGGGCAGGTTAAGGTACTGCCACACTACACGATCCCGCTAACGATCTCGTTAGCGTCGCATAATAAGGAGATCGCTAGCGGGATTGTTTACAATATCGCTAGTGTCGGCCACATTTAGCGATGTCGTTAAGGACGCTATCGCGGTTAGCGATCTCCTTAACGACTTTAGCGGTACAAAAGTACCGCTAAATCGCTAAAAAAGGTGCCACACTCAGCGATACATACTTACCCAGCGGGACGCCGACGATCAGAATAGGGTCCGGAACGATCAGGACGACGGACGAGATCACAGCAGGGGCCACGTCGTTGCTGCATGCCGCACACAACAACATCGCTAACGGGATCGCTAAATAGTGACGTTTTTTAGCGATCCCGTTAGCGATGTTGTTTAGTGTGGCATACCCTTTACAGACACATTATCAGCAGCTTCTTGCAGCCATAACACCACATTTTAACCTTCACACCCTGTAGTTTTATTTTTGCAGTCTTCCTGGATCAATCCTTTACTTTTTTGGTGCTGACTGTATGGAAGCAGGTCATACACTGCTGGCCGGCACAAACCCCGGGGCAGCGGCACCATTTTTGTTTGGCACTTTGGGGGGCTACTCAGGAGGGGAATTTGAGGCCATCTGTCATAGTGACGGCTCCATTGTGCACAAGTTGTGCTTTGGACCCAGAAGTGTGGCGAGATGGAATCACGTTCGGTATAATGGGGTGGGCCGCGTCCTTCCAAATATAGCACCACCCCGGGGTCTAGTATTGCAACATCGCTCCACTGACGTCAATGGCGAAGACATGCAATACTCTATACAACCTCTAGACAAGGGTGATGCCGCCTGGTTTTTCAGATTCTGGACAAACCCTTTAAGGACAATGACCCTTCTTAAAGGGTCGCAAGACCAGTACATTGGAGGTACAGACCCCCCCATCAGCAGACTCCAATGCGGTGTGCCGGGCCTCAGGCCATGGTCACAGCTTACAGATCAGAGGCTCGGCTGCGCACAATGTGGAACATTTATTATTGTGGTGCAAACAAAGGGCAACACTTTGGAAATACGGATTTTTGTGTTACCGTAAAATCCTTTTCTCCGAGACGCTCATTGGGGGACACAGGACTGTGGGTGTATGCTACTGCCGCTAGGAGGCTGACACTAAGTAAATATAAAAAAAGGTTAGCTCCTCCTCCGCCGTATACACCTCAGCACTGGCCGCAGGCAAACCCAGTTTAGTGCAAAAAGCAGTAGGAGGCTAAAGAATAAATCAGTGTTAATACAGGTACAATATATCCAGAAGTAAATCTACTGATATAGACCCAAACAAATAGAATTAACTTAGAAAACGAAGCCATCCGGCTATAAGGGAGGGTGCTGTGTCCCCCAATGAGCGTCTCGGAGAAAAGGATTTTACGGTGAGTAACACAAAAATCCGTATTTCTCCTTCGTCTCATTGGGGGACACAGGACTGTGGGACGTCCCAAAGCAGTCCCTTGGGTGGGAAACCGACTCCACAGTGTAATTTATAACCAAGCATTGCTTATAGGTGCGCAACCGCGCCCTGAAGAATCCTTCTACCAGACTGGCATCTGCAGAAGCCTGAGTATGGACATTATAATGCTTGGAAAAGGTATGCAGACTGGACCAGGTTGCCGCCTTACAAACCTGTTCCACCGAAGCCTGATGCCGAAGGGCCCAGGAGGCACCCACCGCTCTGGTGGAGTGAGCCCTGATTCCTGCGGGAACCACCGCTCCTCTAATGCGGTAAGCCTCCTGAATGGCTAACCGAATCCACCTAGCCAAGGTTGATTTAGAGGCAGCGAGTCCCTTCCTGCGACCCTCAGGGAGAACAAACAGTGTGTCCGTTTGCCGAAAGGACGCCGTCCGAGATACATATCTCCTGAGCGCTCTCACCAGATCTAGCGTATGGAGAGCCTTCTCAACCCGGTGCATAGGAGCTGGGCAAAAAGAAGGTAGAACAATATCCTCATTGATATGAAAAGAGGACACGACTTTAGGCAAAAAAGGTGGTGTTGGCCTGAGCACCACCTTATCCTGATGGAAAAGCAAGTACGGAGCCCGACAAGACAGTGCTGCCAGCTCCGAAACCCGCCTAATGGATGTTATGGCTACCAAAAACACCACTTTCCATGAAAGAAATGCCAGAGAAACCTCCCGCAGAGGTTCAAATGGAGATTCCTGCAGGACTCCCAGGACTAGATTGAGATCCCAAACATCTAAGGGCGCCTTGTAGGGGGGAACTATATGGACAACCCCCTGAATAAAGGTCCTAACCTGAAAATTAGACGCAATCCTTCGCTGAAAGAGCACTGACAAGGCTGATATCTGCCGTCTAAGCGTACTTGGCGCTAAACCTGAATCTAGGCCTGCCTGGAGAAATGACAGAATGTTTGGAATTGAAAACCGAAGCGGGGAACAACCATGTTCCCTGCACCAAGCAAAAAAGACCTTCCAAGTCCCGTGGTAGATGCGAGCCGAGACGGGCTTTCGGGCGCTAGCCATCGTCGCGGCGACCTTTTTAGAGAATCCAGCCCTGGTCAGGATCCAAGATTCAACGGCCAGGCCGTCAAACACAGGACCGCTGAGTTCTGGTGGTAAACTGGGCCCTGGGAGAGAAGGTCCGCGCGCTCTGGCAGTCGCCAGGGTGCGTCGGCGAGCAACTGTACCAGCTCCGCGTACCAAGAGCGACGTGGCCAATCCGGAGCGATTAATATCGCTGGAACCCCCTCTATCCTGATCTTTCTGATCACCCTTGGGAGAAGAGCTATTGGTGGAAATAAGTATGGAAGATGGAATTGATTCCACGGTAGAACCAGGGCGTCCACCGCAATTGCCTGCGGATCCCGGTACCGGGAGACGAAGTTGGGCACCTTGGCATTCATCCTGGAAGTCATCAGGTCCACATCTGGGGTTCCCCAGCGTCGGCATATCTGCTGAAAAATCTCGGGATGTAGTGACCATTCCCCTGAAGCTATGCCGTGACGGCTGAGAAAATCCGCTGCCCAGTTTTCCTCGCCCGGAATGTGGACTGCTGAAATCACGGAGTGATTTACCTCTGCCCAGGACAGAATCTGTTTTACCTCGTGCATAGCCGCCCGGCTGCAGGTACCTCCCTGATGGTTTATGTATGCCACCGCCGTGGCATTGTCTGATTGTATTCGGACTGGGCGGCCCGCCAGATGCTGGTGAAAATGCCTCAGAGCCAGCCGAATAGCTCGGATCTCTAAAATATTGATCGGGAGGATCGACTCCTGCTGCGACCAAGTCCCCTGGGCTGTGTGGTGACGAAACACTGCTCCCCATCCGAGGAGGCTGGCATCCGTTGTGACTACCATCCAGAAATTTGGAGGAAACAAACGGCCCTGTTGAAGAGTGGAGCTCCTCGTCCACCACATAAGAGTCTGTCTGACCTGCAGGGACAGACGGCACCGAAGATTGAGGGAATAAGGGCTCCCGTCCCATACTGCCAAGAGTGCATGTTGAAGGGGGCGAAGATGAAATTGGGCAAATGGAATAGCCTCGATCGTTGCCACCATCCTTCCTAGGACCCTCATGCAAAACCGGATGGTATGAGGAATCGGTTTGCGAAGGATCCGTACCTCTTGACGGAGAACTAAGGTCTTGTCCTGAGGAAGGAATATCAACCCTTGAGCGGTGTCGAAATTCATCCCTAAGAAGGTGATCTTTCGAGATGGCACGGGAGATGACTTCTTCATATTCACCAGCCACCCCAGTCGAACAAGGGTGTCTAGGGTAATGCTGACACTTTCCTCGCATGTTTGAAAAGACGAACCCTTGATGAGAAGGTCGTCTAGATAAGGCAAGATGACTATCCCCCTGGAGTGCAGAATGGATACAACAGCAGCCATGACTTTTGTGAACACTCTGGGAGCTGTGGCTAGCCCGAATGGCAAGGCAGCGAACTGAAAGTGAAGTTTGCCGATGGCAAACCGAAGAAACCTTTGATGAGGGGGAAATATGGGGATGTGAAGATAGGCATCCTGGATGTCTATTGATGCTAGAAATTCCCCTTTTTCCATGGCAGCAATGACCGAGCGGAGAGACTCCATTCGGAAATGTCGAATTCTGACAAACCGGTTCAGTCTCTTTAGATCCAGAATGGGCCTTACGGTACCGTCCTTTTTGGGTACAATGAACAGATTGGAATAAAACCCCCGACCTCTTTCGACCTCTGGTACAGGTACGACAACCCCGCTGTGTCGAAGAGATTCGACCGCCTTGAATAAGGCGCGAACCCGAGACTCCTCCTTGGGAAGGCGTGAGGGAAAAAAACGATTTGAGGGAAGGCTGGTAAATTCTATCTTGTACCCCGAGGTGACTAATTCCCTGACCCACTCGTCTTGAGTAATCGATAGCCAAGTGGGGCGAAACCAGAGTAGACGGCCGCCTACTCTGGATGAATCGACCGGATTCTGCCTCCAGTCATTTATCCGAAAATCTTTGGGGCCTAGACCCTCTAGATCTCGGTTGTTGAGACCGCATTCTTCCCAATGGGTTGGTTTTGTAAGAGACCTAACGATCTCTGGCCTGATTAGGTCGACCTGAGCCGCTGGAACTGGCCGTTGCGGCCCAACCTGGGTTGCGAAAGGCTCTAAAACGAGGCTGAAGCTGTCGGCGAAAGGGCTGTTTGACTTTCTGCTGAGGCAAAAAAGAACTCTTCCCTCCTGTCGCATCAGATATAAGCTGATCCAGCTTTTCACCAAATAAACGACCGCTTTGATACGGCAAGGACGTAAGTGACTTCTTTGAAGTTGAGTCTGCTCGCCAAGTCCTCAACCACAAGGATCTCCTAATGGCAATCGCATTAGCAGCAGCTAATGCTGCGCAATTTGCCGCATCCATGGAAGCGTTGATCAAAAAATCACCTGCGAGAGCCATCTGATTAGATATCTCAAAAACCACAGGTGGCACTTCTACACCGTGAAGAGCTCTGTTCAGAGACTCCGACCAGGAAATCATGGCCTTGGCAACCCAAGTCGCTGCGAAGGAAGGAGAGAGAGATGACCCAGATGCTTCAAACACCGAGCGAGCCAGGCTTTCAATCAGACGATCCGTTGGATCCTTAATCGAGGAACCATCAGGAAGGGAGAGAAGCGTCTTAGATGCCAAGCGAGACACCGGAGGATCGACCACTGGGGATTCCGCCCACTTCTTAAGAAGTTCAGGAGCAAAAGGATACCTGGTATTGAGGGCCCTCTGTCCTGCAAAGCGCTTATCCGGTTTTTCTCGGTGGCGCTGCACAAGCTCCTCAAACTCAGGATGAGCACCAAAGACCTTATGAGTCTGTCTGGCTCTTTTGAAGGACACCTTATGACCCGAAGTCAAAGTGGATTCGTCGTCCACTCCCAGGGATTGATTGACAGCTTCTATAAGACTGTCAATTGTCTCCTGACAATTCGGGGCCTCTAGATTGAGGGACCCTTCAGACTCAGAATCCGAATATTGATCACTCGCTTCCGAAGGTGAGGGAGAGCGAGAAACGGAACTGATAGATGCCGAGGCCCCGGTCGGCATAGGCGACGCAGTATGGGTTCGTTTCCCCTGCGTCTGCCTGGTGAGAGCGCGGCCCCTGCAGGCCGGAGGTTCCTGAGGCGTAGTCAAGCCAGGTGAACCACTGTCCCTGCTCCTATCGGGAGCTTGAAGGGACTCGATTGCTCTGGTTAATGATGCCACAGATTGAGACAGAGACAAGGCCCATTCTGGAGGACCTGACGCACTGAGCTCGACTATAGGTGAGGGCTCCTGCGCCCGTTCGGAGACACAGGCTTCGCAGACCCGATTAGTCTGGGCGTGCGGAAAAGGGGACCTACAGGCAATGCATGCGGTATACAGCACCGTGTGAGACTTGGCCCTTTTGGACATACTGGATCTGTCACAGATTGCCTGCCGCAATGATTTGGATGTGGCGGTACGGTCAGTGGAGCGGAGTGCAGAGGAGCGCAGTGGAGAGGAACAACCAGGCTGGAGGTAGTAGCACTTACCCCAGTCCTGTACCCCCAGCGTCCTTAAATAGCGTAATAGAGCGTAAACAAGAAAACGCCCGAGCTCCAGATTTCAAAAAGAGCGCTCCCCTGTCAGGGAGGCGTCTTCATATAGCCGAGCCTCAGGGGGAAGGGTCGAGGGGCGCGGCCTAATCCACTTCCGGCCGCGGCCTAGTCTCCGGCAAAAGCCGGGGACTAAATTTTGCGGCCCGGCCTAGAGCCGGCCGAAGCCGCGGCCTAAATTTTCGGCGGTGGCCGCCCGAGAGTCGGGGGGCGGGCCCGCCGGGAGATGACGCTGCCAGGGGCGGAGTCCTGAGACCGCGGCCTACCTTCCGGCCGAAGCCGGGTGCTAAATTACTGGCCGCGGCCTAGTCCCCGGCCAAAGCCGGGGACTAAATTTTCCCGAGGCCTAGCGCCGGCCGAAGCCGGGAGCTAAATTTTTGGCGGCGGCCGCCCAGGAGTCGGGGGGCGGGCCGCCGGAAGCCGATGCACCCTTAGGGGGCGGACTTGAGCCGGGGACTTGCCTGTTCCTGGCTGAAGCCAGGCTGCCCGACCACCTCACAAACGCCGGCTCCCAGCTTCCAGCAACATCCTGGCCCCCTCCATGTTCTCCAGTCACCGGTATGTTCCGTCTTCGTCCGTAGATTTGTCCCATGCAGAATATAATGCTTGCAGGGATGTGAAGATTAGAGGGGGACTTGCAGGAAAAGTAGGACGGTGCAGGCACCCTAACTCCATCACCCCTTCAGGGGGTGAGGAGAGGGACCGTCCGCCTCCTTGCAGCACCGCAGTCTAGCATTGGTGGTGCAGTGGGGGCCGCACGGACTATCTCCTGCCACTGTACAGCCTAGGGTTTCAATACCCTAGGGTGGTCAGGGCCGAGTCCGGCACACGTGTCCCACGTTGCGGGAAAGGATACGTGGAGGCTTTACTCCACGTGCTCGCCCGTTGATGGTTTGGGGAGATCGGACCCCTTCAAAAGGGTCCGTCGCCCCTATCTCATCTTCGTGGGAAAAAAAAAAAAATGGTCTGGAGAAAACCAGACATGTGCCTCCATCAGACACTAAGCATGAACTGGGTTTGCCTGCGGCCAGTGCTGAGGTGTATACGGCGGAGGAGGAGCTAACCTTTTTTTATATTTACTTAGTGTCAGCCTCCTAGCGGCAGTAGCATACACCCACAGTCCTGTGTCCCCCAATGAGACGAAGGAGAAAATTGGAAGAGTGTATGGTGCCTGCAAACGCAGCCCTGTTGCATTGTCTTAATGAACAAACTAGTGGGTTTTCCACCCAACTCTGCGTCACAGGTAACAGAGAAAACCCATTACCTTCGAAGAGAGCGGCCATCATCTCCTCTAGTCTGGTGCCCCCTGGTGGTGAGAAGGAAGAAATAAGACTACCAGTAAGTAACATCCCAAATTCTTGTTCACATCTAGAAAAATATTTAGAGTTGAGAGTCCTCAGTGGTTGATACCTTTTAATGGCTAACTGAAAAGATGGTAACAAATTGCAAGCTTTAGAGACTACTCAGGTCTCTTCATCAGGCATAGACTAATACAACATCTGAAGAATCACATATTTATACACAAAATAGCACAGAAAAAATGCAATAGGTAAGACAAGTGATGTGAAGCAGAATAGTCATTATGGCAGAGGGTAATAAAACTTTCACACTCCTTATCTATGAACTGTTCCTTTTTTCTGTGCTATTTTGTGTATAAATATGTGATTCTTCAGATGTTGTATTAGTCTATGCCTGATGAAGAGACCTGAGTAGTCTCGAAAGCTTGCAATTTGTTACCATCTTTTCAGTTAGCCATTAAAAGGTATCAACCACTGAGGACTCTCAACTCTAAATATTTTTCTATCTACTGGCTAACACGGTACAAAGATATACATCTTTACTGTTCACATCTAGTGTTTTATAACAACCATTTTTGTAGGGCACAAAAATCAAAGTACAGCAAGTTATATTACCAGCGAACTGAATGGGATTTCTGAAGTCTCACTGATGCTTTTTTTTTTTTTTTTCCTTAATATAAATACATTACGTTTATTTTTTAAAATTCTTTTAGGATTTTAATTGCTTTCTTCCCCTATTGAGACCAATGGGGCTGAGAAACCGTAACACATTTTAAAGGTGAATTGTTTCGTGCATTCTCCTAGAAACAGATTTTTTTTCCAGGAAAGAAAGAAAGGAAAAAAAAAAAAAAAGTCAGGAGAAAACTGATATCAGAGCTGATCCTACAGAATTCTCTGGGATCGTTCCCAGTCATCTCCAGTACTTTACTTGCACCAGATTGGTCTTGGAAGACAGATCAGACAATGCTCCATGCAGGATTTTCTGATCTGGCTACCGACAGAGAACCCGATCATACATGGATCCCATATTGATCCGCCAGACATGCTGGACGATGGGGCACAGAAGTCTATGGGATTGTCACGTATCAGTTTTCCTCCAGTGTTTCTGCCCAGAGCGATGGTGCCAGTATGAATCACATTCACCAGATCCTAGTCCCGCAGACATGGCTATGTGCCTGACCAGGGAGGAATCTCTACACTTTCCTGCACACAATAGCATCATGTCATTTTGCACCTTTATAAAAACAAAAAACCAGAAGGAATTGCAGGAGTCAGGATTTTATTGTCACATGTCTACAGAAAAAAAAATAAAAGTCACTGTCCTAAAAATAAATGACCAAATCTGACAAAATACATTATCTTGGATTTCATTTCATTTGAGGCATCTCCTCTGTTGGGTAAAATGTGACCTCGGGTGTTTGTACATACTTAAATAGTAGCTTTGTAAGAAGCGATAGGCACAAGATACAGTAATACTCGGCTTACATTCGAGAGTGGATGGAGCACAGAGCAGGGTAAAGTACCAAGGACACGGACTCCTATAATGGAGCCTGGGGGTCAGATCGGAAATTGTAAAAGTTGCGATTTCATGAATGTAGCTGCCGCAAAGGGCCGACCTGTATATTAGAAGTGCCAAAGCTCTGGTGCCCGGCGTAATGCAGAAACTGAATAATACAGATACTTACCTTGTAACACCATGGCTATATGAAGGGTTTAGCTTTGCACATTTTTTTTGCATTTTAAGCCATAAGGATTACAACGGATGAGAGTTCACATTATCCTGCCGTGTGCGAAGGGGCTTATAGTAGTATGAAAATACAGATACACGGCCAGAAGGACGAGACAAAGTCTAAGCCTTATTATTGCCACCTAGTGTGTCCTGCTTCCTATGATGAGAGGTACAGGGAGCGCGGTTCTGATCTTATGGCTTAAAATGCTACGGTTGGATTAGGTTGCTTTTGGTTGTAGCAGAAGCACACGCCTCCACTACTGTCGATCGGGTGCTTCATCAGGCCTCTTATATGCTCCATTTTGTGTTTATTTTATTCTCATGGAGTAAATATTCCTAAATATCTATTTCTTTTTGTAACTCGCAGATCGGGAGCCGGAATGAGACGATCCAGCGGGGGAATGTCTGCGCCTGCAAAACACAAAGTAAAAGTGGATTCCTGTCATTTCTATATCAAACTGCAGCCTGGAAAGTAAAGATATAGATTCACCACACTATAGCTCCATGTGTGAAGGGAAAACAGCCCCAGTGACCGGGCAAAGTACACCGATAAAATCAGGAGCATGGAAACGTTACAGAAGAACTCCAGTCATCAGCTACACATCCATAAATAGCGATAATAGATAAAAAGCAGTATTATAGCAGTTATATTCTTGTATATAGGGGGCAGTATTAAAATAGTTATATTCTTGTACATGGGGCCAGTATTATAGTAGTTATATTCTTGTACATAGGGGCAATATTCTAGTAGTTATATTCTTGTATATAGGAGCAGTATTATAGTAGTTATATTCTTGTACATAGAGGAAGTATTATAGTAGTTATATTCTTGTACATAGGGGCAGTATTATAGTAGTTATATCCTTATACATAGGGAGCAGTATTATAGTAGTTATATTCTAGTACATAGGGGCAGTATTCTAGTAGTTATAATCTTGTACATAGGGGCAGTATTATAGTAGTTATATTCTTGTACATAGGAGCAGTATTATAGTAGTTATATTCTTGTACATAGGAGCAGTATTATAGTAGTTATATTCTTGTACATAGGGGCAGTATTATAGTAGTTATAATCTTGTACATAGGGTGCAGTATTATAGTAGTTATATTCTTGTACATAGGGTGCAGTATTATAGTAGTTATATTCTTGTACATAGGGAGCAGTATTATAGTAGTTATATTCTAGTACATAGGGGCAGTATTCTAGTAGTTATAATCTTGTACATAGGGGCAGTATTATAGTAGTTATATTTTTGTACATAGGGGCAGTATTATAGTAGTTATATTCTTGTACATAGGAGCAGTATTATAGTAGTTATATTCTTGTACATGGGGACAGTATTATAGTAGTTATATTCTTGTACATAGGAGCAGTATTATAGTAGTTACCGTATATTCTTGTACACAGGAAGCAGTATTATGGTAGTTATAGTCATTGACTATGGAGGGTGTACTCTATTAGCTATGACTGAGGTTGCTCTTTAACAATGTATAAGTGCTCACCCATACACTAATAATCTGGAATAGTCTGATGTGATACAAAACCAGAAAGAGTGACAAGTAAGCGATGGACACATTTTTAGACGATAGTATCCTAAATTCTCAAATCTTATATTTTCCCTTTTTACCCCTTCACTAGAATCCCCCCTCCAGTTCTGCGGTAACCCAAACCTTTCTGTTGACCGTGATCTTGATCGTCTTTTTTTGCGGTCACCAGACGACGACCTGGAGCGGCTTCTTTTCTTTCCCCTTTCTGAAGAGGACGATGAGTGGGAACTTGCACAAGATCTTTTTCTGGGGGAAGAAGAACCTCGGTTGGACCTGGACCTGGATCTTTATTGATTAAAAATGGACAGAATTTAAGACAAGAATTTCAGAAGTAAAATAGAACAGATTTATTGAGTGTGGATTTCTTAAAATGATGAGAAAATCTGTGCTGACAAAAAATGACATGACTTACCTGTTACCAACATTTCCACAACAAGCCATCATTTTACGATTGGTGGGATTTGACCTCTGGGACCTACAACATCCCTGAGAATAAAGGGACCGCTGTGCTGATTTAGTGCTGAGCGCCCTATGAAGTTTTCCGTTCTACGATGCATTTACAGCAAGGCCACGGGATGTGCAACAAATGTAGAGATGGATGTGGGTCACCAAGGAGGCAACAACCTCTGACAAGACGCATGTGATGTCCACGATCTCCTGTTTCAGTTGGTGGAGAGGTGGCACGCTCCATTCACAACTATAGGAGTGACAAACCTAGCCGAGCTAGTACAATACTCTCGGCTTTTTTTTTGAGCCCCCAGAAGAGAGCGGATGCATCTGCCTCATCTCCACTCGTTGGTGGTCAAAAGCTGACCTGAAAGGGGGCCTTACCTGGGGCCAACATTTTGTCAGACATTGAAGAAGTTGTCCACTACTTTATCACTGATGACCTACCCTCAGGATAGTTTATCAATGTCTGATTGGTCGGGGTCCAACACCGAGCACCCGTCGACTTCGACTAGCTGTTACCAGTGTTGGCAGCTGCTGGGTGGAAGTACTCACTTGAAGAGCTGGCCATCTTTTGGTAGTGGCCACGGCAGGGTACTGCACATCGGCCTGATTGATTTAAATAGGAGGTGCATGTGTAGCATCTGGTGGCGTCCGCCATCAGAAGACTGAGCAGCTCCGCGAGTATTTCCAGCCACTGACAACAGCTGATTGGTGGGAATGCCGGATCCCAAACGATCGGGCATTGATGACCAATCCCAAGGCTGGGTCAATAAAAAAAGTGGTGGACGATCTCTTTAATAGCAGATCTAATGGCGGGATCCCAGAGGTCAGAATTCCTATAATCATTAAGTGATGGCAATTCCAATATATATATATATATATATATATATATTCACATCTAGTAAAGTAATGCTATAACATTAAATTATAGGTGTAAGTGTATTAGATACTTGAAAAGAAGCTTGGACATATATTTATGACCAATCCTAGGACAGGTTATTGATATCAGACCGCTGGAGGTCCAACATCCAGCGAAACCCCCGACCTGCGGTTACAACCTCTGGCCAAACAAATCTAGAAAGCAGTTGCACTGTCCCATGTTCAACGTTTAGTGGTCGCTGCCAGGTACTGCAGCTAAAACACACCTGACCAGCAGGGTTCCGGATGTCAGACCCCTACCGATCTTATGGTAAATATAGGTCAACAATATACTATGACCTGACAAACCCTTAACAAAACAAAATGTAAGCATACGTTAATTTACTAATATAAATTATGGGTAGTTTTCTGCCCTGACACATGAACGAGGTTGGCTTATCTATTTGATTGAACAGTCAGCCAGCCCCCTCCACACACTGCATCGGTCACATACGAAAACAAGAAAAAAAACAAAGAAAACAAACTCTGCTGTGTCGAGCACAGGTTCAGAAATGGAGCTACCAAACCCAGGACTGGTTCGATACCTGACAATCGGGACACTTGGAATAATTTTACTATATTTACAAATGTGACAAGTTATAAATGTTTTATGGCTGGACACGAAATTGCAATCTACTTTTTATCAGAAGGGTAAGATGTTGAAAACAGGCTCCGTACAGGCCTATCACTGGCTGCTTAGCAGATCCAAAGTATATTTACAACCATCTATATATTTCCGTTATGGAAGAAATGACTATAGGAACATGAGGACTAAACACAGATTTGTCCACCGTATCATCTAATATTAAAGACATCCTGAACCACTTGACTCTTGCTGCGGCACACAGCGTGGTACCCGCTATTCACCTTGATTTTGAACCGCGAGATCGAGAACGTTTTCTGGAACTGGAACAAGACCTTGATCTGGAACTGGAAGAGCTTCTTGAACGGGATCTGAAAAAAACACGGCACATTTTTCTTTTCCAGCTCTTATATCATTGCATAAAATGACAGCAGTAAGCATTGCTGCTGCGAAAAGAGAAAACAGAAATTGTTCATTGCATAACAATGGATCAAATTCAAGATAAATAAGGAGAACGATAATAAAAAAAAAACAAAAAAAAAAACAACACAATACTATAGGCTTCTAACAACAACAAAAAAAAAACTGCCCCTTTGAAAAGGTCATAAAAGTGTGATAGGTGGGGGGGGTCGAATTGAATTTCAATGGCAGATATGGGAGGCAACACATGAACATAGGGGTGAGGGGGTTCTGGAGAGACAGCCATCGGCCGAATTAATGTTCAGCCAAAAGTTTTCTGCCCAGCAAAAATCAAGTTATTACATGTCACCTGTCCAGTGGATAACTTCCTGATCATTGGGGTCTGACCGCTGGGACCCCAGATACCGGCAGAATGATTGCATTTCATCCCCATTAGAAAGGACTGGTAGTGCAAAAGCTTGACTGCCGAGCCATTAAATTGTCTATGGGGTTGCTGAAAAAAGCCAAGAGCTGCACTCGGCAGTTACAGAGGATGAATGGAGTGGCGATCAAGCAATTGCACACAACCACTGAAATTCCATTAAAAGGGTGGGGCCCATTATAATTAGTAATTGCGAGGTCTGACAGCACCCATCGTACTTTTATAACTTGTCGGTTTTAAAGAAAATGATATATATATAAAAAAAAAAAAATACACGATGTAAGAGCGTTATACAATGAGCAGACACTGAACTCTGCTTATACGGAGGTAAAGAAATGTGACAGACTGCAGTGCGCCGCCTCGTCATACCAGGGCTCCTATAAAACTGTTAAATATTGTCAGGATACAGACAAGGAGAGAATCCCAGTGTGCGCTACCTATATAATTCAATTTTAGTATCTGATCACATATGGAAACATCACTATAAAAACAAAAAGAACAATACTGGTGTAAAATGCCCGGCACTACATACAGCTGAGAGTGGCTCAGGTAGTGTTCCTACAGCCAGGAGCCACTCGATTACTTACTATATCTGACCTGGTCTTACACAAGAAAATGCCCATCTTATAAGGTGATGGCACATCACCAGGTCAGATCTCATCAATCATGAGAATACCGCTATTGTGTTGCACCCCATCACAGTTTCTCTATACATTGCGGCACCGCGACAGATCGTTTGTGCAAACAACAGCAGCATTAGTCCATTCACGTGAATGTGTCCAGCACTCTCTGTACACAGGAGGGTGGGGGGTGCTGTGCAAGAAAAACTCAAATTTAGCATTAAATCTGCTCCTTTATTCACAGGATTGGGGGAAATTGGTGTCATTCATGTCAGACAAAGACAAATGCTACAGAGAGGACAGTCCATGTTTTAGTCATAAGATGGGAATGTTTCCCTAGAGGTTTTCACATGCACAGGCATAAAGCACACATTATGGCTGCGCTATGCTCATTTAGGTTAGACTAGTTACCAATGAAAATGCACAAGACAACAGTGAAGAATAATATTGCATCAATATCTATCAGCTCTAGAACATTGAGTAGTATATAGAAATATAAGAAAGAAAACAAAAAAGGAAAAAAGTTAAATAGATACTGACATTTTGCCCGGCTTTACCCTTGACCTGTACCCGTTTACCTGGACCTAGACCTTGAGCTTGCATGGGAGGAGGAGCGAGAAGATGGCGATTTAGATCTGCTGCGTGCGGATTTCTTATTTTTACTAGAATCCTCATCGTCGCTGGCAAGATTGTATTTTGAAAGGTCGCCATCATCATCCTCATCGTCATCCTGAAACAAATAGTTGGGAAAGTGATGTTATAAGGTTTATTTGCTACAGTAAAGGAATTCATTGTTTTTGATTCATTAAAGCAAAAAACGTAGGAATATTGGTTACAGAATTGTACAGATTGCAAGCACTGTCTAGGACTAGGCACACGCTGCTGCAAGCACTGTCTAGGACTATGCGCACACTGCTTGTAAAACCACTGTGGAGGAACTATATGCACAAAAAGTAGATCTATTCATAACGGATGCCCAGGCATTATTCCACTAGTGCCATTGCACCTGCAGCAGGGTATATTCTTACGGTGGCGCTAGTTATAGGAAAGCAGTCTGCTGCTTTCCTACTCAGATAACTGGAGTGCAATCGCAAGTGCAGCCAGATGGAAACCAAAAATTGAACACTTTTGGCCTCTGTCTGACAAATTATAGTATGTGTCTGAAAAGCTCCCAACACTGTATTCTTTCAGCCAAGTACACAAATGCAGTGTACACCAAGACTAACGGTCCGTTTACATAGCCAGACCAGTGGCACAATACAAACACAGGCAGACCAATGTGAGCACTAAGCACAGATTCGTACTAGATGGCTCCGTGCACATAGGCTGCCATAGTTCTCGCCAGTGCGACTCCTGGTTACACAGGATGATGCACCACTGAGAACAGTCTTTATGCTGCGCAAAATATCACTTACCCGATGAACGAGTGTTTTGCTCATTTAATAGCATGATTGGCAATATGTTTACATGGAAAAATAATTGTGAAAATATTTTGTAATGTTAATATCCCATATGTCGTAGCCTCAATTGGTGAGCGTGTCTTCACATTGTATAACCAAGCCATGTTTGGATTATGACTCACATCATCCAATTTATACTTTGACAGATCTCCTTCCTCTTCATCCTCCTCCTCGTCACCTTCTTCCTCCTCTTCAACTCCAGACACCTTTTCATCACCTTTGACTCCAGATTTTCCACTGGACGGCTTTCCACGGTATTTCTTCTTTTTTCGTCCAAACTACAAATTATAACAAAAAGAAGAGAAATGAAACGTGCTCTAATCCTCCTATGCCCTTGTACTGCAGCTTGTTGCACCAGACCAAAGCCTCCTTTACCTCGTCGTACTCTCCGTCAGACTCTTCTCGCTCTATGTATTCTACGTTTTCTCGTTCATTAAATCCTCCGCCATAACCTGTATGTAGAAACAGAACCATACAATTTCAGCAGGAACACAAAAACTCAAAAGGCAAATAGTTCTTCACAACCAAAAATGGAGGGGCGAATGAGACAAAAGTAGATGTACCTGTCCGCTCCTCTAGCTTTGCATACTTTGGGGTGTTGCACATGTTACACTCTGATCTTCTTGCCCAGTTTACATTTCCACAACTTAAAGAACAAGAAAAGAAAACTGCAGAGTAAGATAAAAAAGCCACAAAATGTTTTCTCACAAAAAAAAAAAAAAAGTCGGGTCGCGAGACAAGCGATGACATCGTAGGCACAGAAAGAAGAGTACGCTTAGTGGCCCATCTGCGTGAAATGGTACTTAAATGCAGATTACCACTGACTGTAGGTAAATATGGTGCAGACGATGTCACATCTACTGATACCAACTGAGAAGTGTGCACGATCAGCAGGTATCACACACGAGTCTTATCGTGATGAATAGGGCACGATAATCATCAATCATACAAGCAACCCAACATGTATGTGCAGACAGGACAATATCTGCACCGCCTACCTCCTGGTGCAGAAGTGAGTGATGCCAGAAAAACCCTTAAGGAATGGCAACTAGGGATGGGTGGATTTTCGTGACTGTCGGGTTTCGTGCGGGTACCAGAATGGTACCCAAACTTGATCCTCAGCTCAGTATGATCTGGCAGCTGAGCGGACACATTACTTATGTCACTGCTCAGCAATGCAACCAGATGTAGCAGAGTTGGGGTATCACCATTATGAATTAACAGCAGACAGGTGAGGACTACTTTGATTTTTTTTTATGAATCTTTTTGCTCATCTCTACTGAGTATATTTATCTGAGGTAGTTTGGATTTTATTTTGTGACTGGAAAAGACGGATTTTGGTAAGAACTTACCTGTAAAATCCTTTTCAGCAAAGGAAGGAAGAGAGACACACTAGTCATTACTAGTGGGTAGGCGGAGCCCAGATGAGATAGACACCTCAGATTAAAAAGAGTGTTGACCGGCCCCTCCAGCTCGGGCTCCTCCTACTCCTGCTTCTCCAGTCGTACACAAGCTAAGGAAGAGCAAATATCACCAGCGGAGCAACATAAACCCTTCTGAAGGACTTCAGAGAAAAGACAAGAATACAGGTTATGCATGCAACAGAAAGAAATCACACAGTTCCAGGTACTACTCACTGGACCTGACCACTGCGATGAGCTGGCGATGCTGGAACAGAGCCTTAGCGCGCCGACCTCAGGCCAGATAATCGCTATCAGAGAAGGGTCACGCCGCATCTGAAAACAACAACACACTTCTGCCATGGGAGGGAGCTGTGTCTCTCTTCCTCCCTTCGCTGAAAAGGATTTTACAGGTAAGTTCTTACCAAAATCCGTCTTTCAGCAGCAGATGAAAGGAAGAGAGACACACTAGTCATTACTAGTGGGACGTCCCAAAGCAGTCCAAAAATTAAGGGTGGGAAAAAAACCAAAAGAGGCAGAATCCCAACAACCTAAGTAAATGCGCAACCAGCGCTAACACAAGTTAACGAGAACTTTAAACTACAGCCGCCTGCAGGACCCTACGTCCTAATGCCGCATCAGCGGAAGCACTAACGTTCACCTTATAAAATTTTGTAAACGTGTGGACGGAGCGCCAGGTCGCCGCTCAGCAGAGCTGAGCTGCTGAGGCCCCTTGATGAAAGGCCCACGATGAACCCACAACCCACGTGGAGTGAGCTCGAAACTTAATCGGCGAGGTTCGCCCTTAAATCGGTAAGCCTCTAAAATGGCCGACCGAATCCAACGAGCTATAGATTCCTTGGAAGCTCGTTGACCACGCTGACGACCTGCTGGAATCACAAACAGAGTTCCGACTTCCGAAAATTTTGAATAATAAACAAATAGAACTTCAAAGCCCGCACCAAATCCAATTGTGCAAGGCCCGTTCCTTCGCATTCCTCGGCTCCGGACAGAGCGAGGGCAACACAATATCCTGGCTAATATGAAATTGCGACACCACCTTAGGTAGGAAGTCGCCCCGTGTGCGAAGTACTACACGATCCGGGTGAAACTCCAGGAAAGGAGGCGAGCAAGAAAGACCCGCCAACTCAAAACCTTTCTCAAAAAGGTGACCGCCACTAGAAAGGCAACCTTCCAAGATAGCAAAGAAAAGCTAGCAGAGTCCACAGGCTCAAAAAGACCCATGTTGAAGAGCCTCCAATACAAGATTGAGCCGCCAAGGAGACACAGGTGCCTTCCGCGGCGGAAACTGACGGGTTATTCCGCGAAAAAAAGGAACGTACGTCCCTACGTGAGGCGATCGCCTTCCGAAAAGCAAAGACAGGGCAGAAAACCTGACCCTTCAGAGTGCTAACTGCCAAACCCTTGTCCAGCCCGTACTGCAAAAGGCCAACAAATTGGGAATGGAAAGAATCCTCGGGTTCCTTGAAGAACCCGAACACCACAAAAAGAAGGCTTCCCAAGACTTGTGATAAATCCTAGTAGTAGCCAGACCTCTGGCAGCCCGCAAAGTGGCAATGACTTTGGCTGAAAAACCTTGACGGTCAATATTTCGGTCTCAAGAGCCACGCCGTCAAACGCAGAGACTTCAGGTCCGGATGACGAACGGGCCCTTGGGTTAACAGGTCCGGGCGAAGAGAAAATGGAAAAGGAGGCGCTGCCAGAAGCGACACCAGTGTCGAGAACCACGTCCTCCTTGGCCAATCTGGGGCTATCAACATAGCCGGGATTCTCTCCAGTCTGATCCGACGCAACCCCAGAGGAAGTAAGGGTATCGGCGGGAAAACATAGATTAGCTCGAATTGGTCCAACGGAGCCACCAGAGCATCCACCGTCACAGCCTTCGGGTCCTTGTACCTGGACATGAAAGTCGGTAACTTGGCATTGAACCTGGATGCCATCAAATCCACTTGGGGAGTTCCCCAACGGGAGCACAGCAGTGAAAAATTTCTCCGGATGAAGATTCCATTCTCCGGGATCCATCTTCTCGCGACCGAGAAAGTCTGCCGTGATTCTGAACTCCTGGAATGTGGATCCAGAGATGGCTGGCACTCTGGTCTCGGCCCATACCAGGATCCGAGATACCTCCACCATGAGCCTGGAACTCCTTGTCCCACCTAGATGGTCGATATACGCGACCGCCGTCGCATTGTCTGTCTGCACTTGGACTGGCAGACCGCTTAAAGGGACCGTCCAGTGTTGGAGGCAAAGGAAAATTGCCCTCAATTCCAGGATGTTGATCGGCAGGACAGACTCCTCCGACGACAAAACTCCCTGAATCCAGAGATCGTTCCAGACACCTCCCCAGCCCGTCAGGCTGGCATTGGTGGTTATGACCGACCACCTCGGAGGGAGCAAAGACTTCCCCAGGGATAACGCTTCCGGACGTAACCACCATCCTAGAGGCTCTCGCACCCTGTGGGAGATGATGACACTGCAATCCAGCGAAGCCTGCGATCGCCGACGGCTCAGAATGAGCCTTTGGAGGGCCCTGGTATGAGACTGAGCAAACGGAAGTGCCTCCATGGACCACCATCAAACCCAGAAGGCGCATACACCTTCGAAGGGACATCGCTGTCGAAGACTTCATAACCTGTACATGTCGAAGGAGACATGCTTGCTTGTCTGGAGGCAGAGACACCACTGCTCGTACTGTGTCGAACTACATCCCCAAAAACAGGATTGACTGCGAGGGTTCCAGAGACGACTTCTCCCAACTGACCAGCCACCCGAAGTCCTCCAGGAGCTGAAGGGATAGGTTGCAAGCAGTCACTGCCTCCTCCTTTGAGGACGCCACAATCAAAAGGTCGTCCAGGTAGGGAAGAATCGAAACCCCCTGTCTTCGAAGAATTGCCATGAGAGGCGCCAGAATTTTTGTAAAAACTCTGGGCGCTGAGGTCAACCCAAATGGCAGAGCCACAAACTGGCAATGGTCCTGACCTATGGCAAAAACGAAGGAAGCGTTGGTGGGCCCTTCCGATTGGGAAGTGCAAATAAGCGTCGCGAATGTCGATTGACACCAAAAAAGCGTTCTGCGACAGGGCCGCCAAAACGGAGCGAAGCAACCCCATGCGGAATTTCCTGGCGTGGACATGCCGATTCAATCTTTTGAGATCCAGAATGGGCCGAAATTTGTCCTCTTTTTTGGGGACCACAAAGAGGTTAGAATAAAACCCTCTTCCCCGGCCCTCCGGCGGAACCGGCACCACCACACCTTTCTGCAGAAGGGAATCTACCTCCCGCAGTAGAGCGGCAAAAAGCTCGGGCTCTGACGGAACGCGAGGATGACAAAAAAACTGTCTGGGGGTCGAGAAAGAAACTCTATGAAGTAGCCTGCCAACACAACCTGTGTCACCCAGGCGTCCGACACGCAGGAAGCCCGAGTCGGTTTGAATTGGAGTAAACGACCCCCCACTCGAGAGCGCTCGAGTGAGACCCAGGCGTCAGTCCGCCTTAGCGGGCTTTTTTGCCAGCTTCCCACTTGTCTTAACGGAAGTTCTGTTTCCAGGGTATGCGGAATTTCTAAGAATTCCTTTTTTTTTTAAAAAAGAGAGAGAGGGACGACCCAAACCCCCAGAGGGCTGACCGAATCATCCCCTGGACCGAAAGGACCGCCGACAACTACTGGCACTAGTCCTGCCAGACGCAGAAGTCACGGCTCTGCGCTGCGGTAAAGCTGTTTCTTTTGCCTTTGCCTTGGCAACCAGCTCCATGAGGTCAGATCCAAATAGCTGACCACCTTGTAAGCTAAAGATAGCAAACCCTGCTTGGAAACCGCGTCCCCAGTCCACTGTCTAAGCCACAGTGCTCTTCTGACTGTGACTGCTGAGGATTACGCCCTGGATAGCAGTGACGCAGTATCCTCCAACAACTTGAAAAGCCCATCTACCTCGATAGAGGGGATCTACCTTGCCACGCCGTCCGTAGACGGTCCAACCGGCTCAGGGAAACTTTACAAGCACACATAGATCCTTAATACTGAATACATGACCCGCGGCCTCGCAGATGGATATTGCTGCCATCTCCTGTTTTTCTGTCCAGCGGATCCTGCAGACTCGCCTTCCCTTTAACAGGAAGATTTGCTAAGCTGGGATAAAGGGACATCCACTTCAGGAGAAGGGATCCAATTATCAATCAACTCCGTAGAACACGGATACATCCTGAAAACGTTGTAAAGCCAATCGCGACCTATGCGACTCCTGAAACATCCGGGCCGACTTACCAGGACGTCTAGTTACCTCCTCCGGTAACTGTAACGCCCTCATGGCTCCAATAAAAGTCTCTGTACGGCCCAAAAGAGATGGCAGAGTGTCCCTGCCGATCCTCCTTGTCCGAATCGGACATCTTCGTTACGCGGGAAGGAAAGCACCGGTTTGTGTCGCTTCCTTGAGAGGGAAGGTCAGACAGGCCATCAATAGAAACTAGCAAGGGCCTCCATTTTGACACCACTGGAACCTCCGACCGCTGCGCATGACGCCGTCGAGGTCTGCGTGTCAGATAAGACTGATCCTGTAGCGGATCTGGGAGACGGTCTCTTCTTGCACAGTATATGGCAGGTTAAACCTGTCAGTAACTAGAAAGTGTGTTTCTTAAAGAAAAAACAAACGCTGAAGGGTTAAAGCTCTTAAAGAGAGAGCTACCCTAGCTGTCCCCCATTAAGAGTTAACCGCCTAAGAAGGGGTTAAAGTAGCAGACTCCCCACAACCTTGATAATGAAAAGGTTGTGCGAGCCCCAAGTGCCTCTTATAAGGCCGCAGCTGCAGGGCTGCTATGCCACACTTAACAAAAAAAAAAAACGTTCAACGAGATCGCTAAAAAATTGCGCTGTTTTGTATATCGCAATGACCGCCAAAGTTGTTAAGGAGATCAGTAATCGCCCAGCGACATTAAAAACGATCACACAAACGATCGCATTAGTATGCGTCGTTATCGGGATCGTTAGTGGGAACGTATAGTGGCAGTAACTTCACTGTCGCAGGCTCCCCACAACCTTTTTAATGAAAATGGTGTGCGAGCCCCCTTATGGGATAACAGCCGCAGGACAGCGCAGTCTGCCACTCATTTGTGCCTCAGAAGGCGCCCGCGCTGTGGGGGTGAGGGGTTAAGCTTCTGCCCGGTGGGTAGAAGCGACTCACCCAGCTGGTCACGGTGTAACGTCTTGCCGGGAGGGGAGGAGAGAGGAAAGCCCGAGGAAGCTTCAGCCTCTTCAGTAATGGCCGCCGCGCTGTGCCTCCGATGTGCTCCATGAGAAGCCGGAAATGGAGACTGCAGTAAAGCGCGCGCTCAGAGCGGCGCGAAAATTCAAATAAAAAGGCGCGCAACTCCTCTCTCCCCGTTCCTATGTCCTGCAGGCATCAACCTGCGGACAAAAAACACCAGTCACCGGCATGTATACCGTAACTGCCGCAGCAGTCGCTGAATCACTCACACACATTAATAAAAATGTGGAGTACTCACCAGCCGAGCGCCACAGGGACCCCCAGGGATTTGTGGCGCTGTGCCCATCGCTTCCCCCCAGGGCGGGGAAAGCAGTGACCCCTGCAGCGCGGTTTGCGTCCCCGCCAGGGAAGCCATCCTCATCCCCCCGGGCCGGCAGGGTTCTGCAGGGACCACCATACAGGGTAATACAGATCCGCCAAGGGAGAGGTTGGGGTCCAGCAGCGCTGAGACCCCTGAGACCTCAAGACCCTGAGTCCAAGTCTATGTCCGATAAAAATAATAAAATCTTCTGAGGAGCTGCTTCAGCAGCGACCGTCCTCTGAGACCTCAAATTTTAGACTGGAGAAGCAGGAGAAGGAGGAGCCCGAGCTGGAGGGGCCGGTCAACACTCTTTATAATCTGAGGTGTCAATCCTATCTGGGCTCCGCCTACCCACTAGTAATGACTAGTGTGTCTCCCTTCCTTCCATCTGCTGCTGAAAGGAATGTAGCATCTTAAGGGTATGCCACACTAAACAACATCGCTAACGGGATCGCTAAAAAACGTCACTATTTAGCGATCCCGTTAGCGATGTTGTTGTGTGCGGCATCTACCAGCGACGAGGCCCCTGCTGTGATCTCGTTCATCACAGCGATCGTTCCGGACCCTATTTTCGTCGCTGGCGCCCCGCTGGTAAGTATCTAATCGCTGAGTGTGGCACCTTTTTTAGCGATTTAGCGGTACTTTTGTACCGCTAAAGTCGTTAAGGAGATCGCTAACCGCGATAGCGTCCTAACGACATCGCTAAAATAGGTAGCTACTAGCGATATAGAAACAATCCCGCTAGCGATCTCATTAGTATGCGACGCTAACGAGATCGCTAGCGGGATTGTGTAGTGTGGCAGTACTCTTAGACTACTACTAATGTGAGGCTTTAGTCTGCCACATACCAGTATACCCCCTTATTATACAGTGATGTGGATCAGACACAGATTTCTAGATTGAGGGCAGTCAACTTACGTTTTGCATTGCCAGTCATTAGCGCTAAATAATCCCCGGCTCTTCTCCGCCAAAGTTTTACCAATCTCTGTCCCTCCGGCTTTCATCATTTTTGCATCCGTTGTTTTTTCTTTAATTAAACAATAAATCTAGATCAATTTACAACATAATGTAAAGTGCTGCGGAATATGTTGGCGCTATAGAAATAAAATTATTATTATTATAATGAGACACTTAAAGGAAAGAGTTAATATTTGATATCAACAAATTCACACCTCGTCCACATCGGTTGCAGCTTGTCCTTCGAGCGAAATTAACATTCCCGCATCTGAGAAAATATAAAAGCAAATAAATAGGAAATGTTACAGTAATTTGTGAAGTTACATATAGAACTGGAGATAAACAGTCATTGTTCTATCCCCACTAGATAATCTACAATAAATATGAGATAACGCTCACAATAATACGGCTCCTTCAGGCTGAAGTTAATCATTTATCTAGAGATCTGACAGTTACAGTGCTTTCACCATGGTTTCCTGACATTTTGGGTCCATTTTCAAAACCTGCAGCAAATCCACTACATACAAGCTGCAATTTTGTCCAGTATCTACATTCTTGCAGAGATTTTGCAAACTGTCAGCAACCTCCCTTGCAAAAATATTTATCAGTGGAAGACACTTCAGGAATCGCTCGATTACTCTGGCATTCGGTAAACCTACCTGAAGGAGTTTTTTTTTTTTTTTAAAGGGGTTTCCCGCTACTAGGACAACCCCTTCTTGAACTACATGTTTGGCCCAAATAAAATAAAACAAACCTTATACTTACCTCCTGTGCCGTCACTCGCTCTCCCCGGGGCTCTCGTGCGGTGTTGTGACAAGTGACCCCGGCTGCCACTCAGCGCTGGCGTCACTGTCCCTACCTGCTTATGAATTGAACATGCAGAGGAAGCCGGGATCAGCAGCTGCCTGGACCCATAGATCTGCATCGCTCCCACAGATAGGGAGATCTATGTCCTGCTCAGGAATAGTATATCGGATTGCAGATCTCAAAGAATCATTTTATTCAGCTTCCTATGACCTGCATACCCATACAGACGGCTAAAAAGGGACGATCCTACTGACAGATTACCTGTAAAGGGATTTTGGAGGTGTATATATTTTTTTCTGGATGAAAAATAAACATCCAAAACCACATTGTTTGACTTGTGTAAATATTTCCACAAGATATTAAATTATCCCCTATGTCTACGATAGTGGATAACCTAGTGATCGATTGGGGTCTGCCCACTGGACCCTCAACAAATCCAAGAACAGGGGACTTGAAACTGTTCCTTCCTTCCTTCTTTCAGACATGATTGTGTGGTGCCAGTCGGGGGCCTACTGAATACCGCAATCTCTGTCCAGCGGGTGCTCTTTATACAATCTCCAGAATTCCCTGTTACAGCGGCAAATAACTTTCCACTAACGTGTCTGCACAGCGGGGACCCAGGTCCTGCTCTGCCCTCATCTGCTTCTACCTCTGCAGACACATAGTGAGAACTACAAAGAAATAGGGAGAGTCCCGATTGGGGTACACCCTGTCGTGGTGGGATGGCTTCACATTTTATTGATCGAGACAACGTGGACTACGTCCCCTCTGCTATTTACAAGCACTGTTACTATTTATTCATTTACTACGGGGATTTACTCGTTTTCTTTTACTCTTTGGTCCGTCTGCACCTCACAACAGAATCGTTAAAAAATGCTGCAGATAATACCGAACGGTCAGACGGCTCCAATATGGAAAAAAGAGAAGACTTGCGTGCCTCAAAACTGCGACCGGTTGAATTTTAGTGGCCTTAAAAGAAAAAAAAAGTCTGAACTTTGATAATTTTTTTTTTATATAGGATACTCTTTTTTTTAAAGTTTAGATTTTTTTTTACTTTTGGCCATTAAAATACAAGCGCCCCATCCATGTATCGCTGTAGTCGCTCCGTCCTGGAGAATCGCGTTACCCGCTCGTTTCTGTCGCCCCGTCCATGTATCGCTGTAATCGCTCCGTCCTGGAGAATCGCGTTACCCACTCGTTTCTAAGCGCCCGGTCCATGTATCGCTGTAATCGCTCCGTCCTGGAGAATAACGTTACCCGCTCGTTTCTAAGCGCCCGGTCCATGTATCGCTGTAATCGCTCCGTCCTGGAGAATAACGTTACCCGCTCGTTTCTAAGCGCCCGGTCCATGTATCGCTGTAATCGCTCCGTCCTGGAGAATCGCGTTACCCGCTCGTTTCTGTCGCCCCGTCCATGTATCGCTGTAATCGCTCCGTCCTGGAGAATCACGTTACCCGCTCGTTTCTGTCGCCCCGTCCATGTATCGCTGTAATAGCTCTGTCCTGGAGAATCGCGTTACCGCTCGTTTCTGTCGCCCCGTCCATGTATCGCTGTAATAGCTCTGTCCTGGAGAATCGCGTTACCGCTCGTTTCTGTCGCCCCGTCCATGTATCGCTGTAATAGCTCCGTCCTGGAGAATCGCGTTACCCGCTCGTTTCTGTCGCCCCGTCCATGTATCGCTGTAATCGCTCCGTCCTGGAGAATCGCGTTACCCACTCGTTTCTAAGCGCCCGGTCCATGTATCGCTGTAATCGCTCTGTCCTGGAGAATCACGTTACCCGCTCGTTTCTAAGCGCCCGTCCATGTATCGCTGTAATCGCTCCGTCCTGGAGAATCGCGTTACCCGCTCGTTTCTAAGCTCCCCGTCCATGTATCGCTGTAATCGCTCCGTCCTGGAGAATCGCGTTACCCGCTCGTTTCTAAGTGCCCCGCCCATGTATCGCTGTAATAGCTCCGTCCTGGAGAATCGCGTTACCCGCTCGTTTCTGTCGCCCCATCCATGTATCGCTGTAGTCGCTCCGTCCTGGAGAATCGCATTACCCGCTCGTTTCTAAGCGCCCCGTCCATGTATCGCTGTAATCGCTCTGTCCTGGAGAATCGCGTTACCCGCTCGTTTCTGTCGCCCCATCCATGTATGCTGTAATCGCTCCGTCCTGGAGAATCGCGTTACCCGCTCGTTTCTAAGCGCCCCGTCCATGTATCGCTGTAATCGCTCCGTCCTGGAGAATAACGTTACCCGCTCGTTTCTAAGCGCCCGGTCCATGTATCGCTGTAATCGCTCCGTCCTGGAGAATCGCGTTACCCGCTCGTTTCTGTCGCCCCGTCCATGTATCGCTGTAATCGCTCCGTCCTGGAGAATCACGTTACCCGCTCGTTTCTGTCGCCCCGTCCATGTATCGCTGTAATAGCTCTGTCCTGGAGAATCGCGTTACCGCTCGTTTCTGTCGCCCCGTCCATGTATCGCTGTAATAGCTCCGTCCTGGAGAATCGCGTTACCCGCTCGTTTCTGTCGCCCCGTCCATGTATCGCTGTAATCGCTCCGTCCTGGAGAATCGCGTTACCCACTCGTTTCTAAGCGCCCGGTCCATGTAATCGCTGTAATCGCTCTGTCCTGGAGAATCACGTTACCCGCTCGTTTCTAAGCGCCCGGTCCATGTATCGCTGTAATCGCTCCGTCCTGGAGAATCGCGTTACCCGCTCGTTTCTAAGCTCCCCGTCCATGTATCGCTGTAATCGCTCCGTCCTGGAGAATCGCGTTACCCGCTCGTTTCTAAGTGCCCCGCCCATGTATCGCTGTAATAGCTCCGTCCTGGAGAATCGCGTTACCCGCTCGTTTCTGTCGCCCCATCCATGTATCGCTGTAGTCGCTCCGTCCTGGAGAATCGCATTACCCGCTCGTTTCTAAGCGCCCCGTCCATGTATCGCTGTAATCGCTCTGTCCTGGAGAATCGCGTTACCCGCTCGTTTCTGTCGCCCCATCCATGTATTGCTGTAATCGCTCCGTCCTGGAGAATCGCGTTACCCGCTCGTTTCTAAGTGCCCCGTCCATGTATCGCTGTAATCGCTCCGTCCTGGAGAATCGCGTTACCCGCTCGTTTCTAAGCTCCCCGTCCATGTATCGCTGTAATCGCTCCGTCCTGGAGAATCGCGTTACCCGCTCGTTTCTAAGTGCCCCGCCCATGTATCGCTGTAATAGCTCCGTCCTGGAGAATCGCGTTACCCGCTCGTTTCTGTCGCCCCATCCATGTATCGCTGTAGTCGCTCCGTCCTGGAGAATCGCATTACCCGCTCGTTTCTAAGCGCCCCGTCCATGTATCGCTGTAATCGCTCTGTCCTGGAGAATCGCGTTACCCCGTCGTTTCTGTCGCCCCATCCATGTATTGCTGTAATCGCTCCGTCCTGGAGAATCGCGTTACCCGCTCGTTTCTAAGTGCCCCGTCCATGTATCGCTGTAATCGCTCCGTCCTGGAGAATCGCGTTACCCGCTCGTTTCTGTCGCCCCATCCATGTATCGCTGTAGTCACTCTGTCCTGGAGAATCGCATTACCCGCTCGTTTCTAAGCGCCCGGTCCATGTATCGCTGTAATCACTCTGACCTGGAGAATCGCGTTACCCGCTCGTTTCTGTCGCCCCGTCTATGTATCGCTGTAATCGCTCCGTCCTGGAGAATCGCGTTACCCGCTCGTTTCTGTCGCCCCATCCATGTATCGCTGTAGTCGCTCTGTCCTGGAGAATCGCATTACCCGCTCGTTTCTAAGCGCCCGGTCCATGTATCTCTGTAATCACTCTGACCTGGAGAATCGCGTTACCCGCTCGTTTCTGTCGCCCCATCCATGTATCGCTGTAGTCGCTCTGTCCTGGAGAATCGCATTACCCGCTCGTTTCTAAGCGCCCGGTCCATGTATCGCTGTAATCACTCTGACCTGGAGAATCGCGTTACCCGCTCGTTTCTGTCGCCCCATCCATGTATCGCAGTAATCGCTCCATCCTGGAGAATCGCGTTACCCGCTCGTTTCTGTCGCCCCGTCTATGTATCGCAGTAATCGCTCAGTCCTGGAGAATCGAGTTACCCGCTCGTTTCTAAGCGCCCCGTCCATGTATCGCTGTAATCGCTCTGTCCTGGAGAATCGCGTTACCCGCTCGTTTCTGTCGCCCCATCCATGTATCGCAGTAATCGCTCCATCCTGGAGAATCGCGTTACCCGCTCGTTTCTAGCGCCCCGTCCATGTATCGCTGTAATCGCTCTGTCCTGGAGAATCGCGTTACCCGCTCGTTTCTGTCGCCCGTCCATGTATCGCTGTAATCGCTCCGTCCTGGAGAATCGCGTTACCCGCTCGTTTCTGTCGCCCCGTCCATGTATCGCTGTAATCGCTCCGTCCTGGAGAATCGCGTTACCCCTCGTTTCTAAGGCCCCGTCCATGTATCGCTGTAATAGCTCCGTCCTGGAGAATCGCGTTACCCGCTCGTTTCTGTCGCCCCGTCCATGTATCGCTGTAATCGCTCCGTCCTGGAGAATCGCGTTACCCGCTCGTTTCTAAGCGCCCCGTCCATGTATCGCTGTAATCGCTCTGTCCTGGAGAATCGCGTTACCCGCTCGTTTCTAAGTCCCCGCTCCATGTATCGCTGTAATCGCTCCGTCCTGGAGAATCGCGTTACCCGCGTCGTTTCTAAGCGCCCCGTCCATGTATCGCTGTAATCGCTCCGTCCTGGAGAATCGCGTTACCCGCTCGTTTCTAAGCGCCCCGTCCATGTATCGCTGTAATCGCTCGTCCTGGAGAATCGCGTTACCCGCTCGTTTCTGTCGCCCCATCCATGTATCGCTGTAATCGCTCCGTCCTGGAGAATCGCGTTACCCGCTCGTTTCTAAGTGCCCCGTCCATGTATCGCTGTAATCGCTCCGTCCTGGAGAATCGCGTTACCCGCTCGTTTCTAAGTCCCCGTCCATGTATCGCTGTAATCGCTCCGTCCTGGAGAATCGCGTTACCCGCTCGTTTCTAAGTGCCCCGTCCATGTATCGCTGTAATCGCTCCGTCCTGGAGAATCGCGTTACCCGCTCGTTTCTAAGCGCCCGTCCATGTATCGCTGTAATCGCTCCGTCCTGGAGAATCGCGTTACCCGCTCGTTTCTAAGCGCCCCGTCCATGTATCGCTGTAATCGCTCTGTCCTGGAGAATCGCGTTACCCGCTCGTTTCTGTCGCCCCATCCATGTATCGCTGTAATCGCTCTCGTCCTGGAGAATCGCGTTACCCGCTCGTTTCTAGTCGCCCCGTCCATGTATCGCTGTAATCGCTCCGTCCTGGAGAATCGCGTTACCCGCTCGTTTCTGTGCCCCATCCATGTATCGCTGTAATCGTTTCCGTCCTGGAGAATCGCGTTACCCGCTCGTTTCTAGTCGCCCGTCCATGTATCGCTGTATCACTCTGTCCTGGAGAATCGCGTTACCCGCTCGTTTCTGCGCCCGTCCATGTATCGCTGTAATCACTCTGTCCTGGAGAATCGCGTTACCCGCTCGTTTCTGTCGCCCCGTCCATGTATCGCTGTAATCGCTCTGTCCTGGAGAATCGCGTTACCGCTCGTTTCTGTCGCCCCATCCATGTATCGCTGTAATCGCTCGTCCTGGAGAATCGCTTACCCGCTCGTTCTGCGCCCGTCCATGTATCGCTGTAATCACTCTGACCTGGAGAATCGCGTTACCCGCTCGTTTCTGTCGCCCCATCCATGTATCGCTGTAGTCGCTCTGTCCTGGAGAATCGCATTACCCGCTCGTTTCTAAGCGCCCGGTCCATGTATCGCTGTAATCACTCTGACCTGGAGAATCGCGTTACCCGCTCGTTTCTGTCGCCCCATCCATGTATCGCAGTAATCGCTCCATCCTGGAGAATCGCGTTACCCGCTCGTTTCTGTCGCCCCGTCTATGTATCGCAGTAATCGCTCAGTCCTGGAGAATCGAGTTACCCGCTCGTTTCTAAGCGCCCCGTCCATGTATCGCTGTAATCGCTCTGTCCTGGAGAATCGCGTTACCCGCTCGTTTCTGTCGCCCCATCCATGTATCGCAGTAATCGCTCCATCCTGGAGAATCGCGTTACCCGCTCGTTTCTGTCGCCCCGTCTATGTATCGCAGTAATCGCTCAGTCCTGGAGAATCGAGTTACCCGCTCGTTTCTAAGCGCCCCGTCCATGTATCGCTGTAATCGCTCTGTCCTGGAGAATCGAGTTACCCGCTCGTTTCTAAGCGCCCCGTCCATGTATCGCTGTAATCGCTCTGTCCTGGAGAATCGCGTTACCCGCTCGTTTCTGTCGCCCCGTCCATGTATCGCTGTAATCGCTCCGTCCTGGAGAATCGCGTTACCCGCTCGTTTCTAGTCGCCCCATCCATGTATTGCTGTAATCGCTCCGTCCTGGAGAATCGCGTTACCCGCTCGTTTCTAAGTGCCCCGTCCATGTATCGCTGTAATCGCTCCGTCCTGGAGAATCGCGTTACCCGCTCGTTTCTGTCGCCCCATCCATGTATCGCTGTAGTCGCTCTGTCCTGGAGAATCGCATTACCCGCTCGTTTCTAGCGCCCGTCCATGTATCGCTGTAATCACTCTAGTCCTGGAGAATCGCGTTACCCGCTCGTTTCTGTCGCCCCATCCATGTATCGCAGTAATCGCTCCATCCTGGAGAATCGCGTTACCCGCTCGTTTCTGTCGCCCCGTCTATGTATCGCAGTAATCGCTCAGTCCTGGAGAATCGAGTTACCCGCTCGTTTCTAAGCGCCCCGTCCATGTATCGCTGTAATCGCTCTGTCCTGGAGAATCGCGTTACCCGCTCGTTTCTGTCGCCCCGATACATGGTATCGCTGTAATAGCTCCGTCCTGGAGAATCGCGTTACCCGCTCGTTTCTAGTCCCCGTCCATGTATCGCTGTAATCGCTCCGTCCTGGAGAATCGCGTTACCCGCTCGTTTCTGTCGCCCCATCCATGTATCGCTGTAGTCCTCTGTCCTGGAGAATCGCATTACCCGCTCGTTTCTGTCGCCCCGTCCATGTATCGCTGTAATCACTCGTCCTGGAGAATCGCATTACCCGCTCGTTTCTAAGCGCCCCGTCATGTATCGCTGTAATCGCTCCGTCCTGGAGAATCGCGTTACCCGCTCGTTTCTGTCGCCCCGTCTATGTATCGCAGTAATCGCTCAGTCCTGGAGAATCGGATTACCCGCTCGTTTCTAAGCGCCCCGTCCATGTATCGCTGTAATCGCTCCGTCCTGGAGAATCGCATTACCCGCTCGTTTCTAAGCGCCCCGTCCATGTATCGCTGTAATCGCTCCGTCCTGGAGAATCGCGTTACCCGCTCGTTTCTAAGCGCCCTGTCCATGTATCGCTGTAATCGCTCCGTCCTGGAGAATCGCATTACCCGCTCGTTTCTAAGCGCCCCGTCCATGTATCGCTGTAATAGCTCCGTCCTGGAGAATCGCGTTACCCGCTCGTTTCTGTCGCCCCGTCCATGTATCGCTGTAATAGCTCCGTCCTGGAGAATCGCGTTACCCGCTCGTTTCTGTCGCCCCGTCCATGTATCGCTGTAATCGCTCCGTCCTGGAGAAGCGCATTACCCGCTCGTTTATAAGCGCCCCGTCCATGTATCACTGTAATCGCTCCGTCCTGGAGAATCGCGTTACCCGCTCGTTTCTGTCGCCCCGTCCATGTATCGCTGTAATCGCTCCGTCTTATCGCTCCGTCTGGAGAATCGCGTTACCCGCTCGTTTCTGTCGCCCCGTCCATGTATTGCTGTAATCGCTCCGTCCTGGAGAATCGCGTTACCCGCTCGTTTATAAGCCCCCGTCCATGTATCGCTGTAATAGCTCCGTCCTGGAGAATCGCATTACCCGCTCGTTTCTGTCGCCCCGTCCATGTATCGCTGTAATCGCTCCGTCCTGGAGAAGCGCATTACCCGCTCGTTTATAAGCGCCCCGTCCATGTATCACTGTAATAGCTCCGTCCTGGAGAATCGCGTTACCCGCTCGTTTCTGTCGCCCCGTCCATGTATTGCTGTAATCGCTCCGTCCTGGAGAATCGCGTTACCCGCTCGTTTATAAGCGCCCCGTCCATGTATCGCTGTAATAGCTCCGTCCTAGAGAATCGCATTACCCGCTCGTTTTCTGTCGCCCCGTCCATGTATCGCTGTAATCGCTCCGTCCTGGAGAAGCGCATTACCCGCTCGTTTATAAGCGCCCCGTCCATGTATCACTGTAATCGCTCCGTCCTGGAGAATCGCGTTACCCGCTCGTTTCTGTCGCCCCGTTCATGTATCGCTGTAATCGCTGCGTCTTATCGCTCCGTCCTGGAGAATCGCGTTACCCGCTCGTTTCTGTCGCCCCGTCCATGTATCGCTGTAATCGCTCCGTCTTATCGCTCCGTCCTGGAGAATCGCGTTACCCGCTCGTTTCTGTCGCCCCGTCCATGTATCGCTGTAATCGCTGCGTCTTATCGCTCCGTCCTGGAGAATCGCGTTACCCGCTCGTTTCTGTCGCCCCGTCCATGTATCGCTGTAATCGCTCCGTCTTATCGCTCCGTCCTGGAGAATCGCGTTACCCGCTCGTTTCTGTCGCCCCGTCCATGTATCGCTGTAATCGCTCCGTCTTATCGCTCCGTCCTGGACAATCGCGTTACCCGCTCGTTTCTGTCGCCCCGTCCATGTATCGCTGTAATCGCTCCGTCTTATCGCTCCGTCCTGGAGAATCGCGTTACCCGCTCGTTTCTGTCACCCAATGAACCCCATAAAAAAAAAAAACACTGGCGGTGTTACACATTTTCCAACATTTTGTGCGGTTTGGATTTTTTTTCCCCATTTTTCAGCACATTTCGTGATCAATAACACAAGCCCTGGAATGATCAGAAAGGGGAAAAAAATGCAAAAATATAAAAAAACAACAACAAAAAAAAAAAAACGCAAAAATATTAAAAAAAAATAAAATAACATCTCCCGGACATGAGGGGGTTAAGAGCGGACGTCTCCTCGGAGCTGACGGCGGCTATAACGGGGGAGGAGCGGAGGTCACCGGCCCCACAGTGAGGGGGACACACGGGACTCGTCCTCAGTGGCCGCGGCCTCCCTCACGGCCGCCTCTCTCCTGGCCGCCATTCCTCCACTATGTCGCCCCCGTTCTCACACCCGCCGCCCCCGACTCCTCATCTTCTACCGAACTCACTTCTTGTCCGGACAAATCCAGTCTCCGTCACTAACGCGAAAATTCTTGGTGGACATCCTGTCCGCAGCCGCAGCCGCAGCCGCCGCCGCCTTCTGCTCCGTGAGGAAGGACCCCCAGTGCGAAGCGACCGCACTGCGCCCGTAAGACCCACGGAACACCCCCGGACGGGTCACCGCGCTGCTGCGGCTCTATAGAAGTGGCTAAATAACAGCCGTCAACGAGTGATAGAATCTCGATTTTTTTTTTAGCAGGCAAAAATAAAGTCAGCTATAAAAATGCAAAGCCCCCTATTGAATTAGCATGAGATGGAGGCTTGAAACGCAAAAGAGAGGGAACTATAGATGACTACGCATGCGTGGTATTTAATGTGCGTCATCATGTGTTTTTTAAATAAATTTATTAAACATCACATTGGTTGTCATTTTTTATAGACGTGTGCTGCTAGGTGTATAGGGATACTGCAGGCCTTGCTGAGGAGTTACATATCAGCTACTGTTCCCTGTTATCAGCCATCTTTATAAAAATATACATATATATTGCTGATTGTGTCCCACGTGTAGTACAGAGGTTGCAATTGGCATCAAATCATTAGTGTACACACGTAAATCCGCCATATTAAATGTTGCACCTTGTTGGCAAATTTGGCGCAAATTATTCCAGCGAAACCCTGAGACGCGTTTCGCTCAGTGGTAGTAAAGCGCAGGAGTCCGACGTGTCCACAAGCGCTGAAATACAAGAAAAAAAGTGCGGTGAAAAAAACCACAATTCTCCAGTTACTTTTAGGTTTTATCTTTACATCATTCGTTGCATGGTAGTAATGACGACGCGTGTCTCCAGGTCAGTCCGATGATGAGCATTTACCAAAGTTCTGTCCTTTTTGAGGATTATTTAATGGTTAAAAGAATTCTGAACTTTAAAAATAAAGTGAATACCGAGCTTAGCCGCCATTTTCCAGGACTTGTCTTATGTTTCCGGTGATGGGGCACTTTTGGGCTTTTCTGGATGCCTATTTTTTTTTCTACTTTTATTTATTTTTAAATGAGGAAACGTGGGGTTATGTGAACTTTTATGTCTTTTTATTTTATAATAAATATTTTTTATATTTCTTAGAATAGCTCAATCTACTCTATAAAGAATCGTCTCATCAGATCGTATTCAGTAGGTACGGCCGGAGAACACATATAAAGTTTTTGCTCCCCCATCTGAGAGCAACGCAAAGTAGAGGCAGAGACCCTGATTCCAGTGATGGGTCACGTACTGCTTCCTGCAGTTTGGATAAAATCTCATTTTTTTTCTGCTGCAGATCTAGCAGAGCTCTGAATGCTGAGCTCTGTATAACCCCGCCCACAAAACTGATTGGCAGCTTCCTGTGTACACTGTGCATAGGCAGAAAGCTGCCAATCAGTGAAATCAATAAATAAGAAAAAATCATTGTTTTTTCAGATGTTCCATAAGTCACGGTCTCCTGGAGTACTGCCAGCACATTTGTCAGCACATCTGCAGTGTGAAACAATGCAAGACATATTTTTTCAAGTGTTGAATATTTTTTCATGTTTTACAGATTAATATGATAATTCTAACACATTACACTTTATTTTTTTAATCCCCCGAGGGGGCTTGAACTTCTTATCTTGAGTATTGCAGTTTTTAGTAAAAATCACTGTTTCCTATGAAGCAGTATATATATGTATATATTGTTGCACCCTCCTTTACTGCGGATTTAGGGTGGGAGCCCCTTCAGACCTTGACTGCTACACATCTGTTACATTGTTTTTCTGCTTGTCATTGAGACCACAAGTATCCCAGTGTCATTGTGACGATAGAGCAGATCCTGCGCTGTGCAGAGGAGAGCGGGCACTTCAGGTGACATGATCTTTTCAATCATCCTTTCCAGAATCTGCCCCTAAAGAAGCGCTTAGCTCAGCAGTTTCTTATGTCTGTCCCTTCCAGGGATGGTGACCTGAACAAGCGGCGTATCTGCAGAAACAATTGGAGGTCGCTGCTGTCACTAATGCATTTCTAGAAGTTTGACAAAGTTGGATAAATTCACATAACTTTGAGAAAGTTAGCAATTTTCCAGAGAATTTTTTGCAATGTTTTCTAGATGATTTTTTTTGTAAAGAAAACCTCATTCTGCTGTAAAATCCTATGGATCTACGGTGGGGTTCAGAGTCTGTGTCACAAATACAAAGCAATTTCGACACCTAGATTTCACAAAAAGAGAATGAAATAAAGAAAACTTCCAGCCCAAAGGATCAATGTGAATATGCAAAAGACTGAAACCAGACCTAAATCTGATGGTTGGTGCATCAGTTATATCTGGGTATCTCTCATACTGTTTCTGTGTAGTCCAGTGGGGTCATCACAAACTGGACAGCTTATTCCCTCTGCTCTACCACATGCTACCAATAGAGGGAGCCCTTCTTAAAGGAATTGTCCAGCCAATAAAAAAATCTTTGTAAAAGGGCTCAAAAACTAAAAAAGAAAAGAAGCGATACTTACCTTCAGCTATACCAGGTCCCTGCTGGCCCCTTCTTCCTCAACCCACCAATCAGTAACAGAGCAGGAATGGGGTAGCAGAGACCATTGGGGACTGTGTAAGAGTCGGAATGGGTCCTGAGGGTATTGATTGTTTTTTATTCTATGCCAGTCTGAGCAATTGTAGAAATACTGGACTTTTAGCAAATCCCCACCACATGGGATCACAAGTGAGTGACATTTCGGGACCAGAATATCATCTAATACTGAAAAGAAACTGAATTTTGAGTTTGTACCTGGATTTTCACCTTCTGGAGTTTTGCTCTGTAATTCTTTGTTGTAGACGCAGACGTTAATCGCATTGCCTTAATTTGTTTTTGTTTTTTTTTTTAATTTAAGTTGTTCACAAATTGATCCTCAAAACCGAAGTGTTTTCCTTTTGACTGAATCTTCTGCATTTCATTATGCAGTGTGCAGAGTGGATCACGTGCCGTCAGTGGACGAGACCTGACTGTTTAGTATGGATTGCAGGGAATGTGTCATCTGCTATTATGGAAATCTGGTTTTTAGTACAAACACAGCTCTTCCACGTATTTGTTTGCTGTATTTTATTTTTTAAAATTGACTAAAACATCCTGAAATACTGTTTATTTACAGGTCACCGTAGCACAAATAGTAGGCTGACATCATGACTTTCTGCAGCTCATATTTTTTTCATATGTTATTATACAGGATGAGACAGGGTCGGCAGAGTCATCTCATCATTACTGAGAGGATACAGCAGAGTCATCTCACGTTACAGATAGGGTCAGCAGGTAAACTCTTCATTGAAGGACAAAGTGAGCAAAATCATTACAATAATACAGGATAGGGTCAGCAGAGTCATCTCATCATTAGAGCACAGAGTCAGGAAGTCATCTCATTATTAGAGGGCAGGGTCAGCAGAGTCATTCATCGATGTGGGAACAGCAAGTCATTTTCATATTAGAGGACAGGGTCAGCAGAAAATCATCTCAGTATTAGAGGACAGGGTCAGCAGAGTCATCTCATCATTAGATGTGAATCAGCAGAGTCATCTCATCATTAGAGTGTGTAATCAGCAGAGTCATCTCATATTAGAGGCAGGGTCAGAGAGTCATCTCATTATTAGAGTGCGGTCAGCAGAGTCATCTCATCATTAAGGGCAGGGTCAGCAGAGTCATCTCATCATTAGAGGCAGGGTCAGAAGAGTCATCTCAATATTAGAGTGCAGGGTCAGCAGAGCCATCTCATCATTTAGAAGGCAGGGTCAGCAAGTCATCTCATCATTAGAGAAGGTGTCAGCAAAGTCATTTACCTTTGAGGGCGGGGCCAGAGTCATCTCTGAACAGAGGGCAATGTAAGCAGAGTCACCTATTCATCAGATGGGCAGGGTCAGGAGTAAACCCACATTAGAGAAAAGGGTGCAGGTCATCTCTTAGAGCAGGGGGCAAGCCCC
>JARQOD010000009.1:76529339-76586428 GCA_033576555.1 Oophaga sylvatica
GATTTGGGCAGCAAACAATCGCAGCATGGACTGGCAGCAAACTGAGTTCATCACACCCTTACAATTTAAAATTTGGATGGTGGGGGGGGTGGATGGATGGGAGGACAAAAGGGATGGATGCATCGGTTTTAGTGGGGGAAGGGGAGGGAAAAGGGGATGAAAGGGTGGATGGATGGGGGGGTGGGTGATGGATATGGGAGAGGATGGGTGATGAGGATTTGTTGGATGGAGGGATGGGGGATAAATGGATGGGTAGGAGGGAAAAAGGGATAAAGGGGGGGAGGGATGGGGGGTGGATGGATGAGGAGGATGGAGGGGTGATGATGGATTGGGATGGCGATGATGGCGGATCAATAGGTGGGTGATGGAGGGAAGGGAAAATGGTGGACATGAGGGATCAAAGAGGGATGGGGGGAAAGGATGATTTTTTTGTACAGGAGGGAGAATGGATGGGTTTGCATGGGGGATGGATTGATATGTGGGGGGGATGGGGGGAGGATGAAAGGAAGAAGGATGGGTGGATGGAGGGTTTGATGGGTGGTGGATGGGCTTGATATGGGATGGATGGAGGGGTTGGAGGGAAAGGATGGGTGGATGGATTGATGGTTGGATGGAGGTGGGAGACACGCATTGTATCAAAATTAACCAGATGTCTTTTTTTAGCACGGGGGGAAGAATAATGTTACTATATGTTGATTTTTGAATTTATTGTTTCTTTCTAGTTGATCAAGAAAACAACTTTTGCTTGTGTAAGCCGTAATATTGTTTTTCTAAGTTAACTTTTGATGCAAAAAAACTGTGCTTTTTCCTGGATGCTAGTGATGTTTGCTGAATTTTAAATTTATACATTGTCCAGGGCAGCCAGTTTTTTTGGCATTCAAAACAGAGGAGGAAAATCTATGCAAATAGATTATATAATCAAACAATGCAAGTTGGTGTTATCAGCATTACCTGTAAATACTGAATGAAGGACTCTTGTTAACCATAAAAAGAGGTTATATGCCTCTGTAAAAGAGAGAGAGCCAGAGATTCAGTCAAGACATCCAAACAACCAGAAGCTCTACAGGACAGCAGCCAACACATCATGTCTCCATTACAAGGGACACAGATTTGTCATTGGAAGTCAGCTTAGGGGACCTTGGCCCCGGCTGGGGGAATACTGATCTACTCCAGTGACCATCGCTGAACCATGGATACGTTTGTGAAAACCAGGTTGGGACCATCCAGTCACCTGGCACCATGGAAATGTTCGGAGAAGCCAGGTTGTGACCATCCGGTCAACTGGTATTGTACCACCATGGACTGTCATTTTCCTAAGCTTTTCGTTACCTCCTGTCTGTGTGCGTGCCACAGGTGGGGTATTTGACCTTGGAAGCTCTGAAGTAACAGCTGCTCTTGTCCCAGCGTGTCAGCGGAAGGGTGAGACTCTGTAATGTGCACCATTTTGGGGTATTTTGCTGGGACTGTTCTACTTGTTATCTGCCTGTTTTGTGGTTTAATAAAATAATGCCACACTGTTTTACCCTCATCCATGTTAAAAGGAGAGGGGGCGTTCGGTAGGAATACCCCTGGTCCATGCGGTTTCGGCTAGCAGACCGGGATGCCCGCCGACCCCCGTGTGTTCACAGATGGGTGGTTGGATGGGTGGATGAATAGATGGATGGATGGGTTTGGGTGGGTGGGTGGATGCATGGGTAGGTGAATGGGTGGGTTGGGTTAGTATGGCTGGATAGATGAGTGAGTGATTGGATGGATGGAGAATAAAAACAGTGACAGTGAAATGCAAGAGTACGAGGAACCATAATGATGACAAGTGCTGGAACAGAAATTGCAAATGACTTAAATAATGTTAATGAAGAATATCAGCAGCAATTCCAAAATGACATCATGACTTCCTCAGCATAAAAGCTTCCAATGGCCGCATTCACCTAAAGAATTGGAAAAATACTTGTACAGTTCGTATTTAGTAAGAAGAGACAAGTAAAAGCCAAATGATTTGGCATCAGGAATAAGGTCCTCGTTGGCCATTATTATTGCAGAGATGGTCACACAATGGCTACGTCTTTACGAGAACACAGTAAACGGTTCTTGGCACAATCGGCACTTACTGCACATTAGTTTTAAGGTTTTCTATATAAGAACAAAGAGCTTATAAATGTTACTAATAAAATAACTTAAAGGTAATAAATAACATAAAGGTAATAAAGGTAGAACAGCAATAAAATGGAATAAAGAATAATCTCCTCTTATCATCGACGTCATTGAAGATCCTTTATTTTGGTTATTTTTTTTTGCTTTGGGTTTTTTTTTTTGGGGGGGGGGGGCTTTAGGTTATATTGTAACCATTTGTGGGGAAATGATGTGATCAATTTTCCTATTAAGCCCTAGCACAGGAATGCAACAATGGCTGAAGTGTGGGCTCTTATTAATCCTTACTGCCAGGAAAACCCATCGCCACTCCTATCCTAGATCACATGGGTGATGGGGTTGGCAGAAGGTCTCACATGTCTGGCCACTTAGACATATTGTCATATTTTATTTTGGGATCTAAGGGGTCAAACTGGAATAATTGGCACTGGTGCAAATAGTTGCAATTGCGCAAGCTTGTTGTAACAATGCTGCTGGCATCGCTGCCTGGCCTCCCATTCCCCACACATCAACTTACTCACTGCTCCAGGTCATGCTGTGATTTCTGCCTGCTGCCAGCTCCATGCTTTGAGCCTCTTGTCTTCTATCTGCTCTCTGCATGTCTCCTGGCTGTGTACATAGGGGGCGGCGCCAGAACTCTATGGTTCTTATGGAGTCAGGGTGCACCTGTTTAATTTGTCCCTGACCAATTACCATGAACCCTCTAGTATTTAGGGCAGCTCCACCCTATAGATCTTGCCTATGCAATGTGTTAACTCAGTTAGTGTTTTGCTGCTGAGCTGCCAGGTCTTGCTCTGTGTTTCTCAATCTTTGGAGGCTTCACTCCTAGCTTTGCCTTGTACCTGTCTGTCTGCCCTCCAGGAGGCAGAATATCCTGGTTTCTGTGCTATTGCTCCTGACCTTGTCTTGTACTTGTCCTTGCTGCCCTCCAGGAGGCTGAATATCCTGGTCCCTGTGTCTTTGTCCCTGTACCTTGTCTCGTGTCATATCCTTGTCTGAACTCTGTCCTACCTCTGTCTCTTAAGGGTATGCCACACTAAACAATATCGCTAACGGGATCGCTAAAAAACGTCACTATTTAGCGATCCCGTTAGCGATATTGTTCAGTGCGGCAGCTTCCAGCGACGAGCTTCCTGCTGTGATCTCGCTCGTCGCTGGAATCGTTCCGGACCCTATTTCATCGCTGGCGCTCCCGCTGGGTAAGTATCTAATCGCTGTGTGGCACCTTTTCTTAGCGATTTAGCGGTACTTTTGTACCGCTAAAGTCGTTAAGAAGATCGCTAACGGCGATAGCGTCGTTAACTATATCGCTAAATGTGGCCGCATTTAGCGATATAGAAACAATCCCGCTAGCGATCTCATTAGTATGCAACGCTAACGAGATCGCTAGCGGGATAGCTTAGTGTGGCAGTACCTTAAGTCTCCTTGTCTGTGGTTTCCTTCCCTGCTGTGTCTTGCCTAGTGTTCTCTCTGAATCTCTTTCTGCCTCTTGTCTGCACTCCTGCGGTTCTGCTCCGTTACACTCTGCTTCACTCCTGCCGCTGCAGTAATCTCTTGCTGCAGCTCCTCTCCGCATATCTTGCGGTTCCACTCTGCTTCACTCCTGCAGCTGCAGAACCTCTTGCTGAAGCTTCTCTCCGCATACCTTGCGGTTCCATTTTGCTCCTGCCGCTGCAGAACCACTTGCTGCTCTACAGCCCTTCTCCGCAGCGTTGCGGTTCTCCTCCTGTGTGAACAGGTCTCTACCTGTTCCTCCATACTCCATTCCTTTCTGTCTGTACCGGCACCTGCTGTATGAACAGGCCTCTACCTGTTCCTCCATTCACCGTTCCTTCCAGTCAGTATCAGTACCTGTATTTGCTGTGTGAACAGGTCCCAACCTGTTCCTTCATACGTCATTCCTTCCTGCTTGTATCCGTACCTGCACCTCCTGTGTGAACAGGTCCAAACCTGTTCCGTCATACTCCACTCCCTCCTGTCTGTTCCAGTACTAGCATCCGCCGTGTGAACAGGTCTCTACCTGTTCCTTCATACACCACACCAGCCTGCCCTGTGTCTCAGCCATGCCTGCCAGCCCTGTGTTTCAGCCGTGCCACTGTCTCCCCAAGTGGGATCAGCAGTCTCAACCAGACACCACCCTGGAGTGGCACCTAGCAGCTGCCTGCCGCACAAGCCTGACCTCACCATCAGAGGCTCCAGTGAAGACCGAGGCAGCTGTCCTAGTCAAGCCCCTTCCAGGGTAGTCTGGTTTGTGGCACAGTGGGGCCACAGTGTGGCATACAGGACTACTGAGCAGTGCAGCTGAGAATCCAGCTCTGGAGTGATATAAACACTACCTAGAAAGCAGGTGCATGGAGGACATTATACAGGACTACTGAGCAGTGCAGTTATGAATCCAGAACTTGGGTGATAAAAAAAAACTTACTAGAAATCAGCAGTTTGTGGGCATTATACAGCAGTACTGAGCAGTGTGGATGTAATTCAGATCTAGGGTGAAATAGACAGTAGAAAACAGTCACAGGGGTATCTTTACTCTCTATCACTCTGCTTCTCTCCTCTCCCCTCATTTTAGACTTTAATAGGCAGATGTAATCTCATCCCTCAGTGAGCAGACAGTCCATCTTGTAGAATTTTAGCAGTTTTCAGAGCGAATGGTGAGTTCAAGAGTAAGGCTCCAGGAGAAGTGGCTCATAAGCGGTGAAAGAGGAATGTCTAGCAGATAAGATATATTATCAAGTTTATGCAAAATTTGACGACTTTGTTGGAAATGTCATATCAGCTGTACTGCAGCCAATCACTGGGCACAGCGACTTGTGCCATCTACAGTGATTGGCTGCAGCGCTGTAGATGTGATATCATTGCAGCAGCTTTTCAGAGCAGCAGTGGAGACACCGCACTGGACCTGGGGAGGGTGAGTATCATGGTCACAATGAATTTGTAAGTAAACGTCATCCCTTTAAGGATCGTCCTTGCGTATAACCTGGAGTATACCCGGCTCTGAGTGGTGACAGCTCTCTGATTCATCACGTCTTATCTTATTTTCAGATTTCATGCAGTGCAGCACATAAGCTCCTGTGCACACCATGTGGGTGTAGATTAAATCATTTTCCCCATCGTGAAGGACGCAGACTGCGATGCAGCGTGCAAGATAGCACTTGTGGTTCTTGCAGGTGAGATTTATCCTGTCTTTCTATCTCAGACACGTCTCCGGATGAATAAAGCGCTGCCTTAAAGTGAACCCACGAAGCTCAGAGCACAAGAGCGAACACTGTCGATTTAAGCTGGTTCTTTCTATTACCCAAAGGGGCAATTGTACCCTCTGCCCCAATGCACTCGCTGCACCATCAGATGCCGACTGATTCTGCCGGCTGCCTTTACTCCTCACGTGGACGCGACGCTTCCAAGGTTATTGATGGTTCAATCTTCGGTTCAAGAAAGCGAAGACAAAAAGCTTCTGCTGATTCTGTGGTTTCCCACTTTGGAGTCTTGTGGTGGGACATTTCTGAGCGCTCAGGAGCCATCAGTAAGTGGAGATCAGTAATTGGTTTATTTACTGACATCACATGCAACATTAAAAGGCAACACTTGTAAGAGGGCCTCCTGTCCAATGTGACACTTCTAATACTGGGGTCTCTTTATGTGGGAGAGGGGCTCTAGGGTCTCCACAGACATCAGGTATTGGGGTACCCACTACTTCTGCACCACCAAGTGAAAGAAAAACTGTTCTGTCATCTATATAGGAAAGGGTTCTTTTTCAGTAAGAGCAGTCTAAGGCCGGGGTCACACTTGCGAGCGTGATGCGAGAAACTCGCGTGAGTCTCGCACCTTAACACCCGGCACTGCCGCCGGCACTCGGATCGGAGCGTACAGCTGCATAGAAATACATGTAGCCACACACTCCAGTCTGAGTGCCGGCAGCAGTGTCGGGTATTGATGAGAGAGACTCACGCGAGTTTCTCGCATCACACTCGCTAGTGTGACCCCGGCCTTAGAGTGAAGAACTAGAATTTCTGTGCAACTTTGCAAAAACTGTAGCTCTCTGCTGCCATCTAATGGTGAACATGAAAACCTACAACCCTAAAGTTCAAGATGTTTTAAGTTTATGAAATGGAACAAAATTGCAAAGTGTTTGTAAACACAAGCAACCTATCTCTTATTTTAAAAAAATAAATAAATTAAAGATAAAAAATATTAAACTTTTAATTTTATAGTGCAGTGTGCACGGACTACCACCTCTACATCACTACTCCACCGCTCCTTACTGCTATTCTCAAATGGTGACAACTTCTCCGTTATTTGGTTTTTCTACATTACTCATTACTGAACTCCTCGGATCTCTGAGTAGTTTCAGTAATGAGTATAATTTATGGAATTGTTATCTATGCCATTCCGCGCGATAGTACGTCTCCTCCATGGGCGACTCCACCGTCATAAACCTCAGCAGCAGCTTCATCCACATGTGATGAGAATTATCCCCCATCGCCTCTCCGGGGGCAGCAGAAATAAATGCATCCTGCCCTGTGATCCCCCACCCGACCCCATTGCCGCACTTTCTATGGGTCTATGTTGTACATTTATCATCCTCATTATTATCCATTAACCCCAGTGTTAGGTAATGTATACGGGACCCAGAATGGAAATCAGTGCTCTCCATGGTTCAGCCGGTCATTATCAGGCCGGACACGTGCCTCCATACACTCACATCAATGTATAGGGGTCTCCACAGGGGCACTGTGCTGTGCCGGCGGTGCCCCCACCGATTCTTCCAGGAACAGCGCCACTTGGGTCTGCTGGTCATCTGTGGTACTGCAGCTCAGCCCCATTAATGAACAAGGCATGCAAAGAAACCTCCTCTGTGGCTACATCCTCCCTTTCATCCCCGGCATTTCCACAGAGAAGACTTTGTCATTTGTCTCTTTGTAGCTGCATTATTATTTTCTTAGGCCAAGGCTACACAGCAACACTGGCTGAGCGGCCATAGGTAGCTGTACTGTCTGTTGATGCAGTCACATTGCAACCTGGAGGGAACCTGGATGAGCAAATCACAGAAAGAAAATCTAACTGCTCCGGACTCTGGAACTTCCCTTTTAAAGGCCTCACGGGTCATAAGGAGACCCCATTCATTTGCATCGTGCGATAATGTAGCAACAGCATACAGTGATGAGTCGCGGCAAAAGTCGATGTCTAGCCCCAGCTTAGATTGAAAGGTTTGACCCAAGATCAATGCTGGGACCCCCCAAAGATCCAGTCTATGGGACTGAACTGGAAATCTCCGTCTGTCCCATGGACATGGAATGGAAAAGCACCAAGTATCATCAGCTCCAATCAAATGGGGAACTGAAACCATCCCCATGATCAGAGGTGGGACCCCCAGAGAGCAGACGTGCACATAGTTACTGTGCAATATGGCATCTGATGTATGTAAAGGGGGCTGTGCAGGCGTGGTCCGGCCCCAGTCAACATGGCGACTGTACAAGGCGCTCGCCTTCTCATGGGACAATTCTGCAGCAGGTTTTTGCCTCCTCAATCCGGTCCATCCATCTGTTCCCACCTGGACCTCGATTCATCATTTGTGCTGTCAGATTTGGAATCAAATGCGCACAAAATGTTTGATAAATTTGGCGCAAAATTCAATTTTTTTTGTCTCTTTTGCCGTTTTCTTTCTTTAAGTAAAGTCACACAATTGTTTCCACAAGCTACAAAATGTAACAGGTTGGGGTCAGACAAACAGAAGCAAAATCATCCATTTTTTTTTTATCCCCCCCCACCCCAAAAAATGCCATCCACACTTTCTTGTCCTCCATACGACCGTCTCTTCACATTTCAGCCGTCTTTTCTTTATACATCAAAATTTAACATAAGTAATAATTGGAAAAATTATAATTGCAGCGGATCCAATAATAAAATTGTGTCCTTACGAGTTTATTGTAACGCAGCCATTCAGCATTACGGGGGAGATTCAGCCAAAAAGTGGCTCATAGGGCCGGGTGCTGGGGGAAACTGTGCGGGGAAAAAAATGCAAATACTGAATTAGGCAAAAAACATCTGAATAAGGAAAACCCAGCGGTGCGGCTGAAAAACATCTAATGAGACAAAGTAGAGAACGGAAAAATGTGCAAATTACATTGATGAAGAAAGTACAAATAAAGAAGTCATTGTTAGAACCATTTTTTACTCCAGAAATAAAAAAAATTGCAGCAAAAGCAATGATGAATCGCTCCTGAGTCTTTCTGGCTATTTTTACCACTGACGGTGGGTGTGGAGTAAGGAATCGCAATTTTAGGACTCGGATTAATTTTTCCTCAATTAACATAAATTCCTAAAAGACGAACGTGTGAGATTTCGGGCAGTCAGCTGTAGACACAAAGAAGCAAGTGGTGAAATATCTGCGGGGGAAGACAAAGTGTCTGGAGCCGCCGAGAGGAAAGTCACAAACTGAAACCCATCACAATGAGCATCATACAGAACATCCGGATTCTCCACCCGGCCCTATAGGAGCAGGGGCCAATCTATGAAATTACTGAAACTTCTGCAATAAAAACTAAAACAAGAAGCGAATGTAAAAATATCGCCAGATTTATTGACGTTAGGACATAGACAATCCAGTGTACAGACACATGGGATCCAGCCAGGTGACGAGGCTTTACTACAGCGTAAAAAGCGAAGTCATTTTGTAAATACTTTATCACCCCAAGTGTCATCCTGCATTATACCCCAGAGCTGCACTCACTATTCTGCTTGTGTAGTCACTGTGTACATACATTACATTACTGATCCTGTACTGATCCTGAGTTACATCCTGTATTATACTCCAGAGCTGCACTCACTATTCTGCTGGTGCAGTCACTGTGTACATACATTACATTACTGATCCTGAGTTACATCCTGTATTATACTCCAGAGCTGCACTCACTATTCTGCTGGTGCAGTCACTGTGTACATACATTACATTACTGATCCTGAGTTACATCCTGTATTATACTCCAGAGCTGCACTCACTATTCTGCTGGTGTAGTCACTGTGCACATACATTACATTACTGATCCTGAGTTACATCCTGCATTATACCCAAGAGCTGCACTCACTATTCTGCTGGTGCAGTCACTGTGTACATACATTACATTACTGATCCTGAGTTACATCCTGTATTATACCCCAGAGCTGCACTCACTATTCTGCTGGTGCAGTCACTGTGTACATACATTACATTACTGATCCTGAGTTACCTCCTGTATTATACCCCAGACCTGCACTCACTATTCTGCTGGTGCAGTCACTGTGTACATACATTACTGATCCTGAGTTACATCCTGTATTATACTCCAGAGCTGCACTCACTATTCTGCTGGTGCAGTCACTGTGTACATGCATTACTGATCCTGAGTTACATCCTGTATTATACTCCAGAGCTGCACTCACTATTCTGCTGGTGGAGTCACTGTGTACATACATTACATTACTGATCCTGAGTTACATCCTGTATTATACTCCAGAGCTGCACTCACTATTCTGCTGGTGGAGTCACTGTTTACATACATTACATTACCGATCCTGTACTGATCTGGAGTATAATGCATGATATTACCCAGGATCAGTAATGTAATGTATGTACACAGTGACGGCACCAGCAGAATAGTGAGTTCAGCTCTGGAGTATAATACAGGATGTTACTCAGGATCAGTAATGTAATGTATGTACACAGTGACTGCACCAGCAGAATAGTGAGTGCAGCTCTGGAGTATAATACAGGATGTAACTCAGGATCAGTAATGTAATGTATGTACACAGTGACTGCACCAGCAGAATAGTGAGTGCAGCTCTGGGGTATAATACAGGATGTAACTCAGGATCAGTAATGTATGTACACAGTGACTGCACCAGCAGAATAGTGAGTGCAGCTCTGGAGTATAAGAGTTTGTACTCAGTGACTCACCTTTCTATGTAGATTTTATCTATATATGAACTTGTTGGATAAAAATGTAAATTATAATAATTAGAAAGTGCCGTGTGCCTGGTCGGAGTTTTCACAGATTGTTGTCAGGTTTTATTATTGGGCACTTGGGTCGGGAATGGAAAATGTCTGAAGATTTAGCAGTTGGACTTCAGATGCTGTAGTAAATCCGGCACCTTGGTCGGGTTTGTAAGATCCGGATGCTGTAAGAGAGGAGAGTAAATGAGTTATTCACAAATCTCCACACTGCGAGGGGCGTCAGGAGAAGCAGACGTCATGTATACGGCTGCGTGCACTATGGGGGCTTCACCTATACACCACAATACAGTATATCAGACGATCACAAGTTCCAGCCCCCACAATGTCGCCGCGTCTGTGAAAGCTCAATCAATATGTAAAGTCTTCAATGATGGGAGCGTGATGGGATTGCTGCAGATCTCGCCCTTCTGGTATAACACCCCAGGGGGTAACCTTTAGTTTTTGGGGTGGGGGGAGGTCCTCCGTACTCACCGCAGCCTGCAAAGCTTGGTTCAGGTCCTCTATGATGTCCTCCGCGTCCTCTAGGCCTATGGAGAGGCGAATGAGCGTGTCGCTGATGTTCAGGACGGCTCGTGCCTCCTCTGGCACCGAGGCGTGGGTCATGATGGCGCTAGACAGGGAGGGAACAGGCGAGAATTACACGGGCCATAAAGTGCTGGAACGAGACGAGCCGCCTACAAGCCCATCTCTCCGTCCGCTCCCTGCACATTGTAGGATCTGCCGATGGAGCCAAAGTCCAAACTGCTGGCAAAGGGGGAAATAAAAGCCGAGCAAACGGGAGGAACAGAAAAAAAAAGTCACTAAAAACTCTTCATAAAGTTCTGCAAAAAGCTGAACGTAAAAGCAGTGATCAGATTTTTTGCAGACGTTTTCATGGAGTTTTAGTGGCATTTGTCGCTCAGCAGTTATGGCACATGTGTCCGATTAGTGTCCTCCGGCAGGACCACAGGCCGGTGTGCTGGCAGCTCGCCGTGTATCTCGTGAATACAAGAGCCCCTTGTGTATAGCCCTGCTGACCCAGAGAGTCACATCTGGGCCCTGGGGTCCGGGACCCCTCCACTCTGCAAGAGGATACTGGCTTTAGAAATGGCACATAATAAGCGGAGGCCCAGTTACAGATTTTGCACCGCTACGGGTGGCCATCGAGAAGTTGGAGACATTTTTTTTGCATTAAATCCATGTATCTGGGGCTAAAAATCAGTTTTGAAATTGGGTTTCATGAAAAATGTTGCACCGTTTGTCTCCTACAGCCTCTGTGTTGCACTTTCTATTGCTGGCTGAAGAATGAGTTAACTAAAATTCCATCAGTGAGCTTCTTCCCACAGTCGAAAAGGAAAGTTTGTAACTACTATGTCATTCTGTCAGCTCCTCTCCGCTTATTTGTGACATAAATGTGCAGGAAAAAAAAAGAGCCTGGAAAAGCCAAACGCTGCCAAAAGGTGGGAAGTCTTCAATCCGCGGCTCATCAGCCGGTGCTGAAGATCACGGCCACAGAGAGCCGGCGGCAGGAATACTTACGGATGCTCGGCCAGACTTTCATATCCACCAAGACTTTCAGCAAGTGCAAGTAACTGTGGGGTCAGAAATAAGACGGGGTTACAACTGGAAATAATAAGAAGATGCCGAGTATTTCCAGATTAGGAGCCGCAGGGTCAAGTCAAGTACTGGAGCTAAAGTATAGGTCACATAAACGGCGCCCCTCCGTGTCTTTAGGTGGCGTCTGGTATTGCAGCTCAGACTCTTACAAGTGACCACTGTGATTCCAGACGCAGGATGAGGCGTCTGCTCCACTCTCGTCATTCTGGACAGTCGCTGTACTCCTCGGTGGCCTCCACCGTGCTCTGCCGGTATGGAGCCGTGTTACACAGCCGGTGCCCGAGGCTCCAATCGCAGCCGTGTAACCGCTTAGATGCCGCCGTCAATCATGACCTTAGCATCTAAGCGGTTGTGGATAGGGGTAGGAGTGCCATCCACTTCATGGACAGCAATAATAAAATGATTGCTGGTTTCTATAGAGGAGTTTATATACATTATATATAAAAAATATACAAAATTCTAACAGTTTATTATCTATTGTCCAGAAATATAAAAAAAAATTGAAAAAAATTATCCAATTATATTTGGTATTGTCGTGTGTGTAATTGTGCAAAGTAATAACATAGAAAAATATGTATCCTACACAGTAAATGCTGAAACCAAGGGGAAAAAAATGGCAAAATTACAGTTTAGTTTTTGGACACTTCACCATCCAAAAGAAGAAGAAAAAAGAAATACAGAAAGTCGTCTGGACCTCAATACGGCACCAATAAAGTCTGCAGCGTCCACAGAAAAAAAACCCGGACTGAGGAAGAAACACAGAAAACCCTTTGGCTTCAGACGCTTTATTCTAAGAGCTAAAAACATTGCAGAGTTCTAAAGTCATTTTACCGCTAAGTGAATATCGAAGAAAAAACAAAACCCTTAATAAATCCATCGATGGTTTTTGGAGAATTTTTACCCAATTTTAATTTCTTCCCATTTTTCGGTACATTTTATCATAAAATAAAACGGAGTCATTGAAAACTACAAAACGTCAACTACAAAAAAAACCTTATATGGATATATGATGGCAGAAAACAAAGAGATGGTGATAAAAAAAAAAACAAGCTCCAAGGGGTTCATGCCGGACCTCTACGGCCACCTTACCTTTATGCTCTTCAGGAAGATCTTGGCGTGTTCCAGGCTGCCTTTAATGTAGAAGGTGATCATCCCTGGCACGCCCGTGCTCTGACGCTTGGTGAGCTCGTACTGCGGGTGAGACGGGAGCCCTGAAATAAAACCAGCGCAACATTAGAAGCCTAAACGCCCTGGGTTTAAAAACAAAATGCCACAAGATCAGTGTCCACAGGATACAGTCTATGCCAAGTCCTCAGGCCCCAACCTGGAGGGATCGATGGTCTCCATTCACCAAAACTTGGGTAGTGTCAGTCTTGCTCCTGGCATGCCGCCCCCGTATCAACCAGGAGCCAAAGTTGGGGCGCAGCTCCCTTATGAGGAGCAGGGGCTACAAAATAGGACATGGATGTCATACCTTTCGTCCCGCCAGGCAGGGGCAGGGCATCCCGCCGGGCAGGGGCAGGGAGTCCCCATGCCGGGCAGGGTCTGTGCATGCAGCTTAGCTGGGTGTAGGGGGCCATAAAACTTTGCAACTAAACTCCAGGTCACTGAACTTACATGCAAAGTGCTATTAACGGTCCTGCACATGAGTTCTCCGGTCTACAGAGCCCCCTGTAGGTAATGTCCCTATAACAGGGTTCGACAAACCCGGGCGCCAGATCGCCAGTGGCGCCTAGAAAATCATGCCTGGCGCCCGGGGAATTAAAGAGGGGCCCTGAGCAGGCGGGGGGGCCCACTCGCCGTCGGGCACCCCGGCGCCCGTTAGCGGTGTCAGCGCCGCCACTGGGCCCCCCGCTTGCTCAGGGCCCCGGCAGCAGCCGGCGCAACACATACCTCTCCCCGTGCCTCCGCTGCCGCAGCTCCGAGCTCCAGGGGGTGCCTGCACTGGCGCTTCCTCTCTCACAGCAGCGCCGCTGAATGACGTCATCATTCAGCGGCCGGCTGTGGAAGAGCGCGTGGACGCCGGACAGGTAAGGCGTGTGTGTGTGCCTGCGTGTGTGTGCGCCTGCGTGTGTGTGTGTGTGCCTGCGTGTGTGTGTGTGTGCGCGCCTGCGTGTGTGTGTGTGCCTGCGAGTGTGTGTGTGCCTGCGTGTGTGTATGTGAGACTGCTGCCTGCCGTGCTGTATGTTTGATGGTGGTGGGAGGAAGCGATGATGATGATGATGGGGAGGCAATGATAATGGGAAGGCAATGATGATGATGATATTAATGGGAAGGCAATGATAATGATGATGATAGGGAGGCAATGATAATGGGAAGGCAATGATGATGATGATATTAATGGGGAGGCAATGATAATGGGAAGGCAATGATGATGATGATATTAATGGGGAGGCAATGATAATGGGAAGGCAATGATGATGATGATATTAATGGGGAGGCAATGATAATGATGATCATGGGGAGGCAATGATAATGGGAAGGCAATGATGATGATGATATTAATGGGGAGGCAATGATAATGATGATGATAGGGAGGCAATGATAATGGGAAGGCAATGATGATGATATTAATGGGGAGGCAATGATAATGATGATGATGGGGGGCAAAGATAATGGGAAGGCAATGATGATGATGATATTAATGGGGAGGCAATGATAATGATGATGATGGGGAGGCAATGATAATGGGAAGGCAATGATGATGATGATATTAATGGGGAGGCAATGATAATGGGAAGGCAATGATGATGATGATATTAATGGGGAGGCAATGATAATGATGATGATGGGGAGGCAATGATAATGGGAAGGCAATGATGATGATGATATTAATGGGGAGGCAATGATAATGATGATGATAGGGAGGCAATGATAATGGGAAGGCAATGATGATGATGCTATTAATGGGGAGGCAATGATGATGATGTTAGGCAGGCAATGATGATGAGGGGAGGCAATGATGATGATAATGGGCAGGCAAAAATTTTGGCTCCTAAATTTTTTGGCTGGCTCCTAGATTCTGAACAACTTTGTCGACCCCTGCCCTATAAGACCCCCAGGGATATCAGCGAAACCAGACTGTGCTTTTACCTGGAAACAAGACTTTCTCAACACGAGGATCTCTCTCCAGAAACATGGCCACAGCCATTGCATTGTGGAAATGCTGCTTCATCCTGAGGGGTAAAGTCTTCAGTCCGCGGTTACAGAGATAGCAATCAAACGGGGAAGGAATGGCGCCGAGAGCTGCGAGAGACAACACCGGTCAGAGGCTCATTCTGTAACGCAAATATCTGACATCTTTAGCAAAAGTGCGAGACATGTCGATTTAAGAATCCACAAAATCGGGTAAAAATGGAGAATCCACAACGTGCACCGAAATCCATGCAGGAGATTTCCCTCCACATGTGAATTGGGCGAGTGAGACCTCAATCACTAGGAAAGTAGTGAAATCTGCACAGAGCAGGAGATCTATGAAAGGAAACTAAGAACTAAATATTGGAGCAACAGTGATTGATTTTCTTATTGTCTTTCCTTTTTGTGCCAAATTCATGAAAACGGCTGCACAAGCTCGATGAGTTGTTGTAAACTCGAAGGTGATTTTATTTTTACTTTTTTATGTTATTTTTGCACCTTTTTAGAGTAAAAAAAATAGAATAAAAAGTACTGGAGTATAATTGTGAAAAAAATGCAACATTTGGAAAAGTCGCCAGTTATAAATTCACCGTAATAGTGAATGGGAACAAATCAAAATCAATGTAACATTGGCTTACAAAAAAAAAAAAATCAGTGTAAGGGCAGGTGCAGACGACTGCATTTTCAGTCCAAGTGCAATCTGACAAAATATCCAATCACACTCGCACTAATATTAGTCTATGGGGCCGTGTACATGTCTGATTTTTTTTTTCCTTGGACAGAGTCTAAGGGAAGAAAAAAAAAATACTGCTTGCTCGAGTTTGATCAGATATTCAGCCATGCAAGTTTGTGAGAGAGTGGAAACCATGGAGCTGCAATCGGATGACATCTGAGTACAGGCCGGTTTCCACAATAGAGAAGACAGAGAATTTTTTTTCTCCATCTTTTCATCCTAGAAGATCTGATCAACCTAAGACCACACACTGATCAGTGCGTGATTTGCATGATCAACCCAATTCTCTTGAATAAGAGTACACAGTCGTCTGCACTCAGCTGTGCAACTATTTGCAGGGGAAAAAAATAGCGCAAAACACCAATGAATCGGCCCCATTGTGTATTTTTGGCTTTGCAGTGCATCCGTGTGCAGTCACATGGTGCTCCATTATGGGGAGATCCTCTCCTATATCATGCCCTGAGATTGCTCACTTTATTAAACATTTTTCTGTCCTATCCCAGGTATATATATATATATATATATATATATATATATATATATATATATATATACACACACACACACAAGTTTTCCTGCTACAGATTTTGTAGTGTGACTGGTACTGCTTTGTGTTATTTATTGGACTTAAAGACATTCACCTGAGAATAGCCCCATTTTCGGATCACCTACCTAATCGCATTGGAAAACTTTATGAAATTTACCCCCTGCAGCCACAACTACAGGATAAAGTTTGCTTTTCATCTCTAGCTCCCCTAGTGGCAGATTATATGAACTGCATCAGAGAGTTATCAGAACGGGAACAAAGTTTCCAATCCTAATCCTCGTAATAAAACCTCCTCATTTCATCTACACTCACCGTTCTGAAGATACTTTAACCTTTCATACAATTTGTCGCAGTTCACAGAAACCAATCCCATGACGACATCACTGTGGCCTAAAATACCAAGCGATACAAGGTTATTAATGCAATACATTTTCTTAACGAAAGGTAAATAATACTCAGAATTACATTTTTTTTAAGCCATTTTCTATGTAGTTTTGGAAAACTCATTTAATTAAGCCCCTAACTGAACACATGGGTTTATCAAACACACACACACACTGCCCCCTGGTGGCTAAAGCTGATACTACCATATTTCATATCGCAGCAGATTTGCTTACCATTCATGTATTTGGTTGCTGAGTACATACAGATATCCGCTCCTAGAGCCAATGGCCGCTGCCAAACGGAAAGGGGGAAAAAAAAGGAATTTGCAATGTTTATTACAGAAAATAAACCACCTTAAGCTTTACGTACATGAGTTTTTGCAGCAGAAACTGAGCAGAAACTCTTGAGATCTCAAACCCTTTGCGTTTCCACTCAGTTTCTGGTTTGAAAACTCAACAAGAAGCCTCCGCGTGTCATCTCGTGTGCACAGTCTCTTGTCACATCTGACATTCCATGGATTCGCTACTAATGATTCTGTCTCCGCCCACTTGGAATGCAAATGTATCCTCTGTAATTGTACTGGCTGTTACTTAGCGACAATCACCTGGAAATAGGCGGACATGAAGGTGTTATCCACGGCCAGGATGGCGTCCCGGTGCTTGTGGACGATGTCCGCACAGCCTTGGATATCGATCACCGTTAGGGTCGGGTTCGTTGGGGTTTCAATCCAGACGAGCTTGGGGGCAAAATAAAATCCACCATCATTAATTACTCCAGCTTTTCCTAATCCCTTCCCCGATGTGGTACATCCAGCAGGTCCGCTACAATCTGACGCACATGTCTGGGGTTCAGCAGCTTCAAAATGTTATTTCTGACTACATGACTTTATTTTATTGGCGGAAAGTCATGAGAAATCTAGAATATAAGCCATATGCAAATTAAGCTGGAAGTGCAGTGGGGGTGTGGCCATGCACTTCATCTGCTTCGCCAAAGGGCTGTGCCGGCCCATCGTGTAAGGGGCTGCAAATGGTTGAGTAAATGATGAGTGTCTACTGCCAAAAACTTTGGAGGCTACATTATTTTCTTCTATGAGAAGGGGTTCAACATGTGCACGTCCTAAAGGGGTTTTACACCTTATAAAAAATAATGCAGTAGTACTTCCCAAATAATTAGAACAAACATGGACAGTACTCGCCCTTCCCGGATCCAGTGCCGGCTCCCTTCCACTGGTCTGAGTGTATTGGCTACAGTGGTGATATCACAACTACAGCACACATCACCGCTGCAGACAATTGCTGAGCTTAACATCTCGTGCTGTCTAAATGTCCACTGCCCATCAGTGAGATCAGGAAATGGACTCGCGGGAGCAGCAAGTTCCCACTGGACACATCCACCCTGTGCCCGCTCCCTCAGTCCTCCCCCTGGGCTTAGAACCGCTGCAGCCCATCCCGTCAGGTGTGGCTACGAGTCACGGAGAGCCGCATTGATTCACGACATCTTACCTTGGTATCTGGGGTGATTGCAGCTTCCAAACATTTCAGATCAGAACAGTCAACGAAAGCCACCTTCAGGCCCATCTCTGCCGCAATTGTCCTAAAATATCGGTTTGTTCCTGCCGGGAAATGCAAATTAAAGAGTGACTAATCTTATGTTATCCGGATATAGGGTCGTGCGTAATCAGTTCTCTGCTGATAGCGAAGGTCCCCATAAACATCTGTCGGCCAAAGCCACAGATTTCCGATTGAATCGCCACCATTGTACGCATACGTGGGTGTCCCGACTCTTCCCTGGTGTCAAATGTTGGGAGCAGGAAGGATGGGGCATACTGGAAGTAAAGATGCCTGATCCCTTCAGCTAGAGATAAGTTTCGGCCAGAGCTCGGGAAGCTGCTGATATCCTTCTCCCCATTGGGGAGATATGACATCTATTCTGTGGATTTCTGTGGCAGGTGTTTGCTCTCGGTTCCCTTTCTCCATTGTTGCGCTTTATTGAGAGTTGCCCTGAGCCGTTACCTCCGTACACGTCGCTGGTGCAGATGATCTGGTCTCCTGCTTTCAGCAGATGGGCAACGTTCAGTGTCGCCGCCAAACCGGATGCATAGGCCAAACCTGGACGGAAAGAAACGTCATTCCATCAATAGTAACGAAACGCCACCGAGGACAACGCTGCAAAAAATCCATCAAACATAACACATTTCCCCGTCTTACAACATTAAAGACGTTGTCTGAGAAATAAACGTTTTTACAACACGTTCAGAATGCAAAAATAGAATCTATTAAAGCAGCAATACTCGCCGATTCCACCGCCAGCCTCCACTTCCTGCAGCAGGGATGACATCCCGTGACCCCTGCAGCCAATCACAGTAATTCTCTAAAGCCAGTGATTGTGGCAGCGGTTTCACCCATGTGTAGTTTTCTGTAATTTGATGCAGATTTTTACTGCTGATACCCCATGTCTGAGCCATACCCCTAGAGCGGCCGATGCGTATCACAGCACGCCGACATTCCGATGGATGACTATTAATACATAACACTGGCATTCCGGAGGCTTCTCTGTGATAAAAGCACTTATTCAACCGAAAAACCTTCAAACCAATTTCTCTTTAAACGATTAAGTACGACCAACCAGAAAAACCTAAGGAAGCTGCAACCAGTGGCTCACGGGGGTTGTATTGTGCAGGGCAGTCGCTGTAAGGCTGTGCCTGGTAGGAGGCAGCTAAAGCCACTGTGGGGGCAACTAGTGAGGGGCCATTAAAATTGGCCATGACAAGCCAATCACTGAGCTAATGGTGCATGTAGAGGAGTAGATAATTGGCAAATGAGCATTCGTAGGAACGTTCGTTCACGAATATTGACATCTGCAATGTGTGGACATGACTGGTTACTAAGGTTCAGCACTCGCCGGAATGTAACCCTATAGGTGTGAACAGGACACGTGCTGCCGAAAACAGGACGCTGCCGATAACAGGATGCTGCATGGGGAAAGAGCAAAAGTAGCAGAGGCGGTTGTTTCCCCGCCATTGTCCGCTGGCCGGTGGATACGGAGGCAAATCAGCATCAAACACACTTTCTATAATTGATCGGTGCTTGTTTCAGGCGCGTAGTAAATGGAGCTATTGTGTCAGTGCCGAGATTGGCGGCCGAGCCCAGGAGTGCGCTGCAGCGATGTAGTGGAGTCAATGAAGAGGAGGGAGGCCGCGCTTGAGCCGCCAGGGAGAAGGAACGTTTGTGTTGTTATAAGACTGGAAAATAAATGAATATTGGGAAGACAATTGAGCCGCCATTATCAGGAGTCTTACAGTATTTGGCGCCATCGAGGGCGGCGACAGCTTTCTCCAGACAGTTTCTTGTTGGGTTTCCGCTGCGGCTGTACTCGTAACCCTAAAAAAATATGAATACAATGAAATATTTGTTACTATTAGTGATGAGCGCAAGTGTTCGCTACTCGAGTTTGCCTAAGGGGCTCGGGTACGCACCGAGTATCGCGGCGCTCGGTATGCACCGAGTATCGTGGGTGATCGGGTATGCACCCAGTATTACGGGCGCTTGGGTACACACCCAGTATCGCGGTCGATCGGGTACGCACCCAGTATCGCGGGCGATCGGGTACACACCCAGTATCGCGGGCGATCGGGTACGCACCCAGTATCACGGGTGCTCGAGTGACATGTTGGAGTCCCAATGGCCGCATGTTTCGCAGCTGTTAGACAGCCATAAAACATGCGGGGACTGCCTGACAAACACGGACAATCCACATGTGTTTTGTGTGTATCTAACAGCCACAATACATGCAGCCACGGGGACTCAAACATGTCACCCAAGCACCCGTGCATCACTAGTTACTATTGTTTTTGGAGTTTTTAACTCTTTTTACTATGAGGGGCATTTATGCAAGTAATCCTTGATAGAGGGGGTCCCCTGCTCAGAGCCCCCCTGTATCAGTCAGAATGGAGGATCACTAAGTGCATATGGCTCCCGTTCAGGTGGTCTGGCCACCGCTGATTCTCCTGATCGGTCTCCATGTGATACTACATTACTCCTGGCAATATCATGTGTCCACTCGCGGTGCCAGGAGCAGGACCGAGGGCCTTTATCTGGTCACTCCGGGGGCTGCATTCTGGAAGGGGCTGTCTCAGATTATTCTTCATTATTAGCCCCCAGGATTCATTATTATTTCCCAGGATTAGGGTCCCAGCGATGGCGTGTGACCTCTCACTTTTGGGACAGCTGGATGTAGTTTACCCTTTTAATATTAGTAAGGTGCAAAGAGCCTGAGCCGCAGGGATCGCTGGTGAGGGCCTCATTCAGTAAAGGGGCGCTCCGCGTTAATGATCACTTTCTCCTGACCTCGTCATAAACAGTTAGCAATGTCAGGGCTAGAAGTTAAACTTTGACTTGTCAGAGCCTTGGGCAAATCTCCGAGTAAAGATAAAGCAAACAGTCAGCTGTTTATGACCGTGAAGGATTTCACAACGGATTATTGATCAGGAACGGCCGAGGCCACGTGAGAGCTGCGATGTGATTGACAGCCGGGGGCTGCGATAAGTGAGGCTGGAGGGTCCGTCAGGGATGGAAATAGCGTTGGATTTAGCCTCGCGCCATCGCAGTGTAAATGTTTAATAACATCCACAGACGGACGGACGGACACCCTGCGAGGCTGCACATGGCGCCTCTAATGCTCCGGACGTTTGTATTCTCCCAGGGAAGAAAAGTGAAATCCATGTGTGATGTTCACACTACGGAAAACCCCAAAATGTAATTTTTTTGTCTGAATTTTTGGGAGAAATAAGAAATGGGAGTGTCGTTATTTGTGCCGTACTACAGCGCGGATCATCAATATCCCGTGTGCACCAGGACTTGGTGTCCGTTCAGACTTTAGGAGGGAATGTATCAAAACTTCTGGAAAAGTTTTTTTTTTTGCATAAAAATAGTCACATGTAAAAAAAATGGTAACTTTTGGATAATTTACAGCACCGTCACCTCTTTTATGAACAGGACGTAGTCAGCTGTGCAAAATCTAAGCCCGCGTCTCACCATCATCTAAGCCGGCTTTATGAATCATTTTTCACATATTGTTAAAGTTTTTATTATACCTGAGTATTGTAAAGCAGGCGATGGTATGGCGACATATACCAGCTCACCATACACCAAATGTCGGGAATGTCCAACTCCTGACAAAATCCCAAATCCTGCAGCTACATCTCCACCATGAACGCTGCTCCTGGAAAGTGCTGACATCCAGTGACTAAGCAGCTTCCATGTAACGTTACATCATCCGCACCCCCATGTCATGGACAAGAAAGCTGTGAAACCTGCTGGTGACCTCAGCACTCAAAGGAGTGGTGCAAAAGCACAGCAGGACGCTGCTGCAGAACCTCTTCATCGCTTCATGGTCCTCTACAGGGAGCGATTCTAGGGCAATTTTATGAATTGTGGGATCACGGAACGTAAAAGGAAAGTTCACAGCTTCAGGTCACAGCTGGTAGAAATCAGCAGCGACGATGAAGGCGTAATATATTTATTTAGGAAATCCTGTAACAGTGTTCATTGTTATGAAACTCACCGCGTGCTCTCCAGGACTACGCTGCTTGAAGGTGGTGGACAGGGAGATGGGTGGCACCACCGCCATAGAGGTCCATTGCTCAGGTTCCTGCCCTGTGTGGATAGCCTCAGTGGCAAAGTGTTTAAATGCCTCCAGGTAGCCCTGTGTGAGGCACCGCTTGCCCTCCTGGTCCTGCATGCTGCTGGCTGTGGCAGTGGGTTCAGCGCTTACCCCTCCTTATGAGCCAGATCTGGCTACCGGGCATTGGTGGAGGACGAAGGCGTTGTCAGCACCATCATCACTGGAGGAGGAGAGAGACGGCCCTTTATCCTCTGATGTCATCAGCCTCACAATGAAAGGGTGCAAGTCTGCGATCACCTAGGGAAAGAGACAAGAGAAAAAAAGAAGAAACCCAAGAGATACAATGTAACAATAGATGCACAAGAGATACAATGTAACAATAAATACGCTGCACAAGAGATACAATGTAACAATAAATACGCTGCACAAGAGATACAATGTAACAATAAATACGCTTCACAAGAGATACAATGTAACAATAAATACGCTGCACAAGAAATACAATGTAACAATAACACGAGACACAAGAGATACAATGTAACAATAAATACGCTGCACAAGAGATACAATGTAACAATAACACGAGACACAAGAGATACAATGTAACAATAAATACGCTGCACAAGAGATACAATGTAACAATAACACGAGACACAAGAGATACAATGTAACAATAACACGATACACAAGCGATACAATGTAACAATAACATGAGACACATTAGATACAATGTAACAATAAATATGCTGCACAAGAGATACAATGTAAAAATAACATGAGACACAATAGATACAATGTAACAATAACACGAGACACAAGCGATACAATGTAACAATAAATACAGTAAGATGCACAAGATACAATGTAACAATAAACACGAGACACAAGATACAATGTAACTATAAATACGATGCACAAGAGATACAATAAACCGATTCACAAGTGATACAATGTAACAATAGATGCACAAGATACAATGTAACAATAACACAGCTGCACAATGACACACGGAACAGAAAAGTGCAACATGAAGGGTCTCCAATAATTAGGATATGAGAGTAGTAAAGAATTCTAGAAGGGGCAGCAAATATTGGAAATGCAAGTATTATTGGGGGTTTGTCTCAAAATAAGCACTGATTACCTATCTGCAGGACCCCCACTAACCACTGGAAAGTGTCCTGAGCCCCCTTACATACAGGAAGGACAGAGACAACCATGTACAAAACTCGATCCTTTCTAACATCCTTACAAACACTGAATGCAGCAACCACTGGAGACAAAGATTTGTTGGTCCGCTGACCATGTCATAAGTCCATGGTAACCGGATCAGGATTCTGCAAACTTCCTCAGGCCGGCACTCTAATATCAGTGTTTTAGGCCCCTCTGGCCTATGCAAGACCCCCAATAAATCATGAAATGACGAGGTCCTTGTACACACAAGAGACGCCCATGATTGTAGCATTCGAGAGGACGTTCACAGGTTGCTGGTCCACGGAGGACAGATGTGGTCACTGGACCAGCGAGTCTGATTTGCTCATCTCTAGTGGTCGCCCTTCTGCTCCATTCAATGTTTGTAGGGAAGTTGGAAACGGGCGAGCTTAGTAATTGTACCTGACATTCTCCAGCCATTCTGTCTACAGAGGAGCTCAGGAGCCCTTTCCAGCGGCTTAATGGGGTCCTGTGGATCATCGGTAATTAATGTTTATTTTGGGTCCTGCAAATTGTTTTTGCTCATCTCTACCAACTTCACCTCCATTAAATCTCCTCCTCATTATACGACCTCCGTGATCGCGGAATCACCATCAATCAGATCTAGATCACCAATCCTCTGGTCAAAAAGACATAAATGCAAAAGTTGTCCTCTTTTGTCAAATTACTGAAACTTTTACTATTCTTAGAAACATCTGATTCTGGAGGAGCTGGACGACCTTGGTATAAGAAATCTGCCAAAGAGGTAATAGTATAGGATTAAAAGATCTATCACTACATCACTTTACAGTCCGGGATCTGGGAAAGATGGGTGACATAAGCAAAATGACTTCTGAGTGTTAAGAAATGACTGAATAGACTTTTGGTACAAAAGGAAAGAGAATTGGTCGTATGCAGTGGTTAATATTGATACAGTACTGGCAGCTCCAGGAAAGAGCCACACAGTGAAATAAATGTCTGTGGGGGTCCCTGAGCCATCACTTAGGGGCCAATATTAGCTGAATGGGGATGGAGGAATACGGCCATAATAGCAACTAATCATCTATGCACAAAATAGCTGCTTATCGCTGGGGGGCTGCTGCTGGAACCCCCTCGGATCACAATAAGGCTATGTGGCGATATCACATTTAATAACTTTCTATGGTTTCGCATTGCAACCTGCGACCTCCCGCACCACGACGCAAAGTAAAAAAATACTTCCAAATATGTTCGATATTCAGCCACTTGCCGCTCGCGACTCTCTTACTATGTACAATAAGAAAAGTCGCTGCACATCTATTTATCGCTTGACTTGTCTGAGATATGTCACCGTGTAGCCAAGTGGGGGTCCGGTGTCCCCTGTTTGATGGAGCAGTACTGAGCATGCTCAGCCACCTCTCCATTCAGATTGAGGATTTAGGACCACTGTTCTTGTGATTATTAGGGGTCCCAGCAGTAGGATGCACAAGGATCAGTAATTCATATAATATACATGCATCATACAAAGGCAAGCCAGCACCACCACACTGTGCCATATATACCGCTGTATAGAACCTGTATAATACCGCCACACGGTCACATATCTGCAGATACCAGAGTCGGTGTCATGACGGTGGGAGCCCCAGGTTTCGGGGGTTCTGGGGCAATGATGCAGCCTCATTTCATCAGCTACATTTGGTGCCTGAGACAATTGGGGAGGTCTATTCTACAGTCAATGATTACGACAAGTCATCACAATAATGATGCTGATGCCGGGTTTACAGCACTTTATGCTGATTCATGTGCCTCCAGGAGAGCAGCGTCCAAAGTCTCCACCTGCATCACGTGTCACATAGCAATAATGTCACGTGATGCAAATGCCCCAGCGTCTCCTGTGATGTAAATGCCCCAGCGTCACATGTGATGTAAATGCCCCAGCGTCTCCTGTGTATATATACCCCATCGTCACATGTGATCTAAATGCCCCAGCGTCTCCTGTGATGTAAATGCCCCAGCGTCACATGTGATGTAAATGCCCCAGCGTCTCCTGTGTATATATACCCCATCGTCACATGTGATCTAAATGCCCCAGCGTCTCCTGTGATGTATATATGCCTCCAGCTCCTCCTGTGATGTATGTATGCCTTTTGGTGGTGTGAACACTGTCATACAGACTTGTTCACTGTGTGAATGGCTCATGTGTTTGTATCTAATTGGTTTCTTGCTTTTGCAAGATTTGGGAGGTTTTCCACCACTCCCTTGTGAGCAATGCACATAAAGGCCATCCTCTGCAGCGTGTCCACATCGGACATTACCTGTCTGAATCCTGCTCATATAGGTACTACACATGACCAGGTTTTTAAATACATCAGTTAGGGACTGCTCTGATACGGGTATACCTTGACGTTTGGTAGAGCGGCTTAGTATACATTTTTTGCAAAAAAACGTATCAACCAAATACTGTTTTTTATCATCTTTTTAGTAGCACTTGCTGTTTACTGTTACTTTTTTACAACAGAGTATTTTTATAACGTTTGTTTTACTGTGTTTTAGTCTTATGGTGGCGTGAACACTATCATACAGACTTGTTCACTGTGTGAATGGCTCATGTGTTTGTATCTAATTGGTTTCTTGCTTTTGCAAGATTAGGGAGGTTTTCCACCCCTTCCTTGTGAGCCATGCACATAAAGGCTGTCCTCTGCAGCGTGTCCACATCGGACATTTCCTGTCTGAGTCCTGCTCATATAGATACTATACATATGACCAGATTTTTAAATACATCAGTTAGGGACTGCTCTGATATGGGTTACCTTGACGTTTGGTAGAGCGGCTTAGTATACACTTACTAGAAAACAGCAGCATGGAGAACGGTATACAGCAGCACCGAACTGTGTAGCTGTGAATCCAGCTATGGGGTGAAATAAACACTTACTAAAAAGCAGCAACATAAGGGACATTTTACAGCAATACTGAGTGTTGTGAATGGACTTGAAATGAGTTCTGAGCAGAGGCTCCCTCTGGTGGTTACAAGCGGTACTGGACTGTCCAGTGAAGATTGTGAGGAGTGGGAATCAGGTGTTACTGACTGGTCTTATATAAGGGAGTCGCCTTCCCATCAGGGTTGCCGGTGATCAATTGTTCTGGTCTCACTCCATGATTCCTGTTTCCCTTGTAGCCTGCTGTGTCGTGTCTGCATCTCCTGCTAACAGATAGGACATTTTCTTCTTTTTGTTTTTGTGCTTTATTTTTGGCATTTTGTCCTGCACTTCTGTGGGGGCCTTCAGGGTCCCCTCTGGGGGCGTTTGCCCTCTCAGTTTAGTTCAGCCACTGATGTTTGTACTTTTGCTTTTTCCAGTTTTTTCAGTGGCTGCTGTTTTGATTTTGTTACACCAGAGAACTAATTTAGGTGGTAGAGGTCATGTGATCTCAGGTGTTTTTGAAATTAGTAGAGTTGGTGCTTTGCAGGGTTTTTTGGGATTGCAGTAAGTACCCTTCCTGTCCTTTTCTATTTGGTTAGTTTGGGCCCCAACGTTTGCTCATACTATTTTCTGTCTGTGTCAGTATTTCTTCTTGTCTAACCGCCATTACATGTTTGGGGGCTTTCTATGTTCTTTGGGGATCTGCTCCGGGGCAGATAGCTTTCCTATTTCTATCTTTAGGTGTAGTTGGTTTCTCGGGCTGTGACGGGGCGTCTGGGACCAACGTGGGAACGCTCCACGGCAGCCTCTAGTTGTGGTGGTTAGTCAGGGTACTGCAATCTCATAGATTCTAACTGCTCTGGTGTATTGCCTTTTTTACCTGCACTCCTCAGTTACCGAAACATAACAGTATCACCGGCCTAAAATTTAAAGTTGTATGGTACTCACAGAAGGGAAAAATATTGTGAAAGAAAAAACGGTTGTCAGAGTTGTCAGAGATATTTTTCTGTTTGTTGCATTTTTTTTTTTTTTCCCTCTGTATCTCTGGGTGCTGGGGAGAATTTTTTCTCTCAATGGAGTTTGCACAGTTGTCTGGCCGTGTGGATCAGCTTGCCACTGAGGTTCAGAGTATTGCTGCATATCTTGCTAGGTTGCCTGTTGTGGAACCTAGGATCCCCATGCCAGATTTGTTTTTGGGGGATCGAGCTAAGTTTCAGAATTTCAAAAATAATTGTAAATTGTTTTTTGCCTTAAAATCTAAGTCCTCAGGGAACGCAGCACAGCAGGTTCAAATTGTCATCTCTCTCCTGCGCGGCGATCCTCAGGATTGGGCTTTTTCCCTGACACCTGGGGATCCTGTTTTGAGTGATGTTGATGCATTTTTTCAGGCTTTGGGTGTCATGTGTGCATTGCCACGAAGATCGTCGCGGTTGCACATTTTGACTTCTCACAGCTGATCTGCTGTTTCTTTGTGTTTGGCAGCTAGGGAGTTAATTCTGTCTGTGCTCGGTGCTGGGACTGGGTGCAGTTTCTCCCGGCTGCAATTGATTATTTGTTGATTGGTTTCCTTTAAATTCCTGGTTGTCTGCTTGGGGAGTTGCCAGTGAAACCTTCATGCAGACCACAGATAGGAATGAATCTGTATAGACTTTAGTTGTGAGCTCCTTAGTTGTTCTAAGCTCAACTTGGTTAGAGTTTATTTCCCAAACCATTTATGTTCCTTTGGTGTTTGAGTGTGTATGCAAGCGAGTGTTATCCTGTCTGTCTTATATGTCTAATCTGTGTATTTAGCAGAGATCAGCCCATATCCCTTTGGTGGTAGTCAGGATCCTTCTTAGGACTGATTACAGGGTTCAGGGTCTGATAGGAGACAGGGTTAGGTTGGAGACTTGGACCTCTGAACCATTATCAGTACCTCCAAGGTGAGGGATTAGTTAGGACCCCAGTTTAGGGTCAGGTTAGATCCCGGTCCACCTCTTTCCTGTTTCAGCTCATCAAGTCCTCAAGATTAACCCTGAGTTCAGCAGATATCGTGTCAGGTAAATCTATTCTATACTTACATGCTGATGTTGCTATACTAGTTGTTGTATAGAGTGTGGTTCCTGTATAAATAGTTTACTGACATTGTAGTCATATCATTAGACAGCGTGACATTTTCACTGGCCATAAAAATTATCTCTAGTTACCATGGATCCAGTAGCCCAGCTGGCTCTGCAGTTGCAGGGATTATCCATGGAGCTGACGGACATTAAGTCCAAAGTTTTGTCTCCCCTGGAGCAAACCAGAGTTGAACCTAAAGTAGCTCTCCCGGACAGGTTCACTGGTGGGCGAGACAAATTTTTCACCTTCCGGGAGGCATGTAAATTGTATTTTCGGCTTCGGCCTCGATCATCAGGGAGTGAGGAGCAGAGAGTGGGAATTGTTATCTCACTTCTGCAAGGGGACCCTCAATCCTGGGCATTTTCCCTTCCTCCGGGATCCCCGGCTCTACTGTCTGTAGATCAATTTTTTACTGCCCTGGGATTGGTATATGATGACCCAGATCGGGTCTCTCTTGCTGAGACAAAATTACGTAAGATACAGCAGGGAGATCGTCCGGCGGAGGAATTTGCTTCTGAGTTTCGTAGATGGGCCACAGATACTCAGTGGAATGACCCAGCTCTTAGGAGCCAGTTTTGTCATGGGCTTTCTGATAAATTAAAAGACGTTTTGGCTCAGTATGAGTCTCCTCATTCACTGGAGGCTGCTATGGCCTTAGCTATCCGTACTGATAGACGGCTTCGGGAGAGGGGTGAGGTAACCCCACTCCCTGTTGTTTCTCCACCTACCACTAAAGTCCCTTATGTTGAGGTTCCCCTTGTCTGTTCGGATGAGCCTATGCAGTTGGGAGGGACATCATTTCGTAGGAGGGGATTGGCGGTACGCCGCAGGACTAGAAGATGTTTTTTCTGCGGGAAAGAGGGACATTTTGTTGGAGAATGTCCATCCCGTGCCTTGTTGAGCCAAAAGTCGCCGGAAAACTGTTAATCCCAGGTTGTGTGGTGGACGACAACCTGGGAGTATGTATTTCATCCGCCAGTTTTTCTCAGTTCCTTGTACCAGTGGAGGTGGTAGTTGGTACGAGAGTGGAGAGATTGTCTGTTCTTCTTGATAGTGGTTCCGGGGCTAATCTGGTTGACGCTCAGTTTGCTCAGGCTCAAGGTATGCATCTGAGTGTATTGGTCAAACCGATCCCTATATTCTCCATTGACGCCAGGCCTCTCGGCCAAGGTAGCTTTGTTCATGAGGTTCATAACATTGACCTTCGGGTAGGGGCAATACATAGGGAACTATTATCTTGTTATGTGTTGGAGGGTCTACCTACTCCCATTGTGTTGGGACTTCCTTGGTTGGTTAAATATAACCCTGTGATTAATTGGCAGTCCAGAGAAATAAGCCAATGGGGTGAGTTTTGCAAAAGCAACTGCATGAACACAGTCATCAGTGCGGTCGTGCCTAGTACATTGCCTCCTTTTTTGGAGGACTTTGGGGATGTTTTCTCTGAGGAGGGGTGTCAGGAGTTGCCTCCTCATCGCGTGTATGACTGCTCTATTAATCTCCTTCCTGATGCTAAGTTGCCTAAAGCTAGGTTGTATAATCTTTCTGGTCCTGAGAGGCAGGCTATGAAAGATTATATTTCTGAAAGTCTGGCCAAAGGGCATATTAGACCTTCATCTTCCCCAGTAGCCGCGGGGTTCTTCTTTGTGAAGAAGAAAGATGGAGGCCTACGCCCTTGCTTGGATTTCCGCGAACTTAATCGGATTACTGTTCGAGATCCGTATCCACTCCCTCTTATTCCTGATCTCTTCAATCAAATTGTTGGCGCCAAATGGTTTTCTAAATTGGATCTCAGGGGGGCGTATAATCTGATTAGGATAAAAGAGGGGGATGAGTGGAAAACGGCGTTTAACACGCCGGAGGGACATTATGAGAACCTTGTCATGCCTTTTGGTCTGACTACTGCACCAGCAGTATTCCAACATTTTGTTAATGACATTTTTCGTCACCTTGTGGGGCTGTTTGTGGTTGTATATTTGGACGACATTTTAATTTACTCGCCAGATCTTGTGTCTCATCAGGAGCATGTGAGACAGGTGTTGCAGATCTTGCGAGACAATAAACTATACGCCAAACTGGAGAAGTGTGTATTTGCCGTACAGGAACTTCAGTTTTTGGGTTTTTTGGTGTCAGCCTCCGGTTTCCGTATGGACCCTGAAAAGGTGAGAGCAGTGCTTGAATGGGATCAGCCAGGGGATCTTAAGGCTCTGCAGCGTTTTTTGGGGTTTGCTAACTACTACCGGAAATTTATTTGTAATTTCTCATCTGTCGTCAAACCTCTCACTGACATGACAAGAAAAGGGACGGATTTTTCTAAATGGTCGGACAAAGCTTGCCAAGCCTTTTCCTCTTTGAAGAAATGTTTTGCTTCGGCACCCGTTCTCATCCAACCAGATGCATCTCAGCCGTTCATTGTGGAGGTGGATGCGTCTGACGTAGGGGTGGGTGCTATATTGTCCCAGGGTCCGTCCCCTGGTAAATGGCATCCGTGCGCTTTCTTTTCTAAGAAATTGTCGTCCGCCGAAAGGAATTATGATATCGGCAATAGGGAACTTTTGGCCATTAAGTTAGCTTTTGAAGAATGGCGTCACTTTTTGGAGGGGGCAGTCCACCCGGTTACCGTTATTACTGATCACAAGAACCTGTTGTATTTGGAATCCGCTAAGCGTCTGAATTCCAGACAAGCTCGATGGTCGTTGTTTTTTACCAGGTTTAATTTTGTCGTCACTTATCGCCCGGGGTCTAAGAATGTAAAGGCTGATGCCTTGTCTCGCAGTTTCCCAGGGGCCGGGAAAACGGATGACCCGAGTCCTATCCTTCAGGAGGGGGTGGTAGTGTCGGCTGTATGTTCTGAGCTTGAGGAGGAGGTGTTAGAGGCTCAGGGGGACGCCCCTGCAGGACCTCCAGGGAGACTGTTTGTCCCAAATCTGTTGAGACAAAAGGTTATTGAGGCACATCATAATTCTGCTCTAGCAGGACATCCAGGGAGTAAGGCTACTTTAGATCTCCTTTCTCGCCGGTTTTGGTGGCCTAATGCTAATAAAGATGTTATAACTTTTGTCGCGTCATGTGGGGTGTGTGCTCGCTCTAAAACCCCTCATACCCGTCCGTCTGGGACCCTTTTACCCTTGAAACTTCCGGAGCGTCCATGGACTCATTTATCTATGGACTTCATTACGGACCTTCCTCCGTCGTCTGGGAATACTGTCATACTGGTGGTTGTTGACAGGTTCAGTAAGATGGCACATTTCGTTGCTCTTCCTGCACTCCCTAATGCTAAAACTCTGGCGCAGGTGTTCATTAGGGAGATCGTTAGACTTCATGGGTTGCCTTCTGATGTGGTGTCAGATAGGGGGTCTCAGTTTGTGTCCAAATTTTGGAGGGCATTTTGTTTACGTCGGGGGATGCAATTGTCATTTTCCTCGGCTTTTCATCCGCAGACCAATGGTCAGACAGAGCGTCTGAATCAGAGCTTAGAGACATATCTCCGGTGTTTTGTTTCAGAGAACCAAGAGGACTGGTCTTCTTTCTTGCCTCTGGCAGAGTTCGCTCTTAACAACAGGCGGAGCGAGTCCACTGGTAAGTCCCCGTTTTTTGGGGCATATGGTTTCCATCCCCAGTTTTGTACTTTCAATGGGGGGGGCCCTTCTGGGGTTCCTGAGGAGGAGCGTTTCTCGTCGTCACTTGCTTCTGTGTGGAGAGGTGTATTGAATAATCTGAGTGCGATGGGGAACCGTTACAAACGTATGGCTGATAGGAGGAGAGTTTCTGGTCCAGATCTGAATGTGAACGATCTGGTATGGTTGTCTACCAGGAATATAAAACTTAAAGTGCCCTCCTGGAAACTGGGTCCCAGATTCATCGGGCCGTACAGGATCAGTTCCATAATTAATCCTGTGGCATTTCGTCTGGACCTCCCTCCTACGTTTAAAATTCATAATGTGTTCCACAAGTCATTACTTAAAAGGTATGTGGCACCAGTCATACCGTCACCTCTATCTCCTCCTCCTGTGTTGGTCAATGGTAACTTGGAATTTCAAGTATCAAAGATCATTGACTCACGTCTGAATCGCCGGTCCCTTCAGTACTTGGTGCATTGGAAGGGGTATGGTCCAGAGGAGAGGACGTGGGTCCCTGCGTCTGATGTTAACGCAGATCGTTTGGTTCGGACCTTCCACAGAACTCACCCGGGCAGGCCTGGCCCTGAGGGTCCGGAGGCCCCTCGTAGAAGGGGGGGTACTGTCATGTGTGCATTGCCACGAAGATCGTCGCGGTTGCACATTTTGACTTCTCACAGCTGATCTGCTGTTTCTTTGTGTTTGGCAGCTAGGGAGTTAATTCTGTCTGTGCTCGGTGCTGGGACTGGGTGCAGTTTCTCCCGGCTGCAATTGATTATTTGTTGATTGGTTTCCTTTAAATTCCTGGTTGTCTGCTTGGGGAGTTGCCAGTGAAACCTTCATGCAGACCACAGATAGGAATGAATCTGTATAGACTTTAGTTGTGAGCTCCTTAGTTGTTCTAAGCTCAACTTGGTTAGAGTTTATTTCCCAAACCATTTATGTTCCTTTGGTGTTTGAGTGTGTATGCAAGCGAGTGTTATCCTGTCTGTCTTATATGTCTAATCTGTGTATTTAGCTGAGATCAGCCCATATCCCTTTGGTGGTAGTCAGGATCCTTCTTAGGACTGATTACAGGGTTCAGGGTCTGATAGGAGACAGGGTTAGGTTGGAGACTTGGACCTCTGAACCATTATCAGTACCTCCAAGGTGAGGGATTAGTTAGGACCCCAGTTTAGGGTCAGGTTAGATCCCGGTCCACCTCTTTCCTGTTTCAGCTCATCAAGTCCTCAAGATTAACCCTGAGTTCAGCAGATATCGTGTCAGGTAAATCTATTCTATACTTACATGCTGATGTTGCTATACTAGTTGTTGTATAGAGTGTTGTTCCTGTATTAATAGTTTACTGACATTGTATACATATCATTAGACAGCGTGACATTGGGGTTATTGTACGATGAGCCTAATGTCACTGATCAAGCTGAAAAAGCCTTGTTGGCATTAAATCAGGGGCTTGATGACGCTGAGTTATACTGTCAGAGATTCCGTAGGTGGGCAGTCCTGACCAAGTGGAATGACGACGCTTTGGCGGTCCTTTTTCGGAAGGGTCTGTCAGATAATGTAAAGGATGTTATGGTGGGATTCCCTGTCCCTTCTGGTCTCAATGATTCTATGTCATTAGCGATTCAAATGGACAGACGTTTGCGTGAGCGGAGAAGTATGCGTGGAATAGTGTTGCCTTGTGAACCTGCTTCTGAATCCATGCAGTGTGATAGAGTGGTGTCTGGGGCACAGCGTCATGAGTTTCGAAAGCACAATGGGTTATGTTTCTACTGTGGTAATGCCTCTCATGCTATTTCAGTCTGCCCTAAGCGGGTAAGACGTTTTGCACGCTCAGTTGTCTTGGGTAGTGTTCAGACTAAGTTTTTATTAACTGTCACTCTGACATGCTCTCTGTCCTCATTTTCTGCTCAGGCTTTCGTTGATTCTGGAGCAGCTATTAACCTGATGGATTATGATTTTGCTAAACGTTGTGGGTTTCCCTTGATACCCCTACAGAAGTCTATTCCCCTACTGGGGATCGATTCTACCCCTTTGGCTGAGAATAAACCTCAGTTCTCTACTCAGGTGATAATGAGGGTTGAACCTGATCATCAGGAGTGCTGCAAATTTTTGGTTCTGTATAATCTGCATGATATTATCGTACTGGGTTTCCCTTGGTTGCAGTCTCGTAATCCTGTTTTGGATTGGAAAACTGTGTCTGTAACCAGTTGGGGCTGCCAATGTGTTAATACCAACACTCCTGTTTTTTCTGCCTCCCCCCAGGCTCAGGATGTTCCTGACTTTTTGATTGATTTTTCTGATGTGTTTAGCGAAAGTAAATCTGCATCCTTGCCTCCCCATAGGAGCTATGACTGCGCTATTGAATTAGTGCCTGGTAGTAAATTCCCTAAAGGTCGCCTTTTTAACTTGTCTGTACCTGAACATGACGCTATGCGGTCTTATATCAAGGAGTCATTGGAGAAGGGTCATATCAGACCATCCTCTTCACCCTTAGGTGCCGGTTTTTTCTTTGTGGCCAAAAAGGATGGTTCATTAAGGCCGTGTATTGATTATCGTCTTTTGAACAATATTACTGTGAAATATCAATATCCGTTACCCTTGATTTCTGACCTGTTTTCCAGGGTGAAAAATGCTACTTGGTTTACCAAGCTTGACCTCAGGGGGGCATATAACCTTATTCGCATTAAGCACGGGGATGAATGGAAGACGGCATTTAATACCCCTGAGGGGCATTTTGAGTACCTTGTGATGCCCTTTGGGCTCACTAATGCTCCTTCTGTCTTCCAGTCCTTCATGAATGACATTTTCAGGGATTTTGTGGATAAATTTCTGATTATTTATTTGGATGATATCTTGATTTTTTCCAATGACTGGGACTCTCATGTGAAACATGTTCGAACTGTATTCCAGATTTTGAGAGAGATGCTCTGTATGTGAAGGGATCAAAGTGTCTTTTTGGCGTACAGAGGATCTCATTTTTGGGATTCATTTTGTCCCCATCTGTTATTGAAATGGACCCGGTCAAGGTTCAGGCCATCTGTGATTGGGTCCAACCTACTTCATTAAAGGCTCTTCAAAGATTTTTGGGTTTTGCCAATTTTTATCGTAAATTTATTGGTAATTTCTCGGTTATTGTTAAACCTTTAACTGATTTGACCAAAAAGGGTTCTGATGTGGTGAATTGGCCTCCTGAGGCAGTCTCTGCATTTCAGGAACTTAAGCAGAGATTCACTTCTGCTCCTGTTCTACGGCAGCCTGATGTTTCTCTACCATTTCAGGTGGAGGTTGATGCCTCTGAAATTGGGGCAGGTGCCATTTTGTCCCAAAGAGATCCAGAGACCTCTAAAAGTAACCCTTGTGCCTTTTTCTCTCGAAAATTTTCTCCTACTGAACGTAATTATGACGTGGGTAATCGGGAGTTATTGGCCATGAAGTGGGCTTTTGAAGAGTGGAGACATTGGCTGGAGGGAGCCAAACATCAGGTGGTGGTCCTTACGGACCATAAGAATCTGGTTTATCTGGAATCTGCCAAGCGACTTAATCCTAGACAGGCCAGGTGGGCCTTGTTTTTCACACGTTTTAATTTTGGGGTTTCATTTCTTCCTGGCACTAAGAATGTTAAGGCGGATGCCCTCTCGAGGAGTTTCCTGGCGGACTCTCCTGAGTTATCTGATCCTTCTGTTATTTTGAAAGAGGGTATAGTTCTTTCCGCCATCTCGCCCAATTTGAGACTGGCTCTGGAGGGGTGTCAGGAGGATATGCCCGAGCGCTGCCCTGTTGGGAAATTGTTTGTCCCGGACCAGTGGAAAAAGAGTGTGATGTCTGAGATTCATTGTTCCGCGCTGGCTGGTCATCCCGGAATTTTTGGTACCAGAGACTTGGTTAGTCGGTCCTTTTGGTGGCCTACCTTGTCTCGTGATGTCAGGGAATTTGTGCAGTCCTGCGGGACTTGCTCTCGCTCTAAGCCTTGCTCTCGCTCTAGTGGTTTGTTGATGCCATTGCCTGTGCCCAAGAGACCATGGACCCATATCTCTATGGATTTCATTTCCGACCTCCCTGTTTCTCAGAGAATGACCGTCATCTGGGTGATTTGTGATAGGTTTTCCAAGATGATACATCTTGTGCCATTACCTAAGTTGCCTTCCTCCTCTGAATTGGTGCCTTTGTTCCTTCAGCACGTGGTTCGTTTACACGGCATTCCTGAGAACATTGTGTCTGACAGAGGAGTCCAGTTTGTTTCAAGATTTTGGAGGACCTTTTGTTCTAAACTTGGTGTTCAATTGTCTTTCTCCTCGGCGTTTCATCCTCAGACCAATGGTCAAACTGAGAGAACAAACCAGACATTGGAGACTTATCTAAGATGCTTTGTGTCTGCTGATCAGGATGACTGGGTCTCTTTTTTGCCTTTGGCTGAGTTTGCTCTTAATAATAGGGCTAGCTCTGCCACTTTGATGTCTCCATTTTTCTGTAATTCTGGGTTTCACCCTCGATTTTCTTCAGGACAGACGGAGGCTTCTGTCTGTCCAGGTGTTGACTCTGTTGTGGAGCATATGCAACAGATTTGGGACCAGGTAGTGGAGAGGTTGTCCCTCTCTCAGGAGAGGGCCCAGCGGTTTGCTAACCGGCATAGGACTGATGGTCCTCGGTTTAAAGTGGGGGACTTGGTCTGGTTGTCCTCAAAAAATATTCCTATGAGAGTGGCATCTCCTAAATTTAAGCCTAGGTTCATTGGACCTTATAAGATCATGGAGATTCTTAATCCTGTTTCTTTTCGTTTGCTTCTTCCAGGGACATTTAAGATCCATAACGTGTTCCACAAGTCCTTGTTGAAGAGGTTTGTTGAGCCAGTGGTTCCTACTACTGTGCCTCCTGACCCTGTTTTGGTTGAGGGCAATCTGGAGTATGTGGTTGAGAAAATATTGAATTCTCGTTTTTCTAGACGGAAACTCCAGTATTTGGTTAAGTGGAGATGTTATGGTCAGGAAGACAATTCTTGGGTGTTTGCTTCGGACATCCATGCTAGGAGACTCATCCGTGCGTATCATAGAACTCATCCTGACCGACCTGGTTGCTCAAGTGAGGGTTCGGTGACCCCCTCCTCAAGGGGGGGGTACTGTTGTGAATGGACTTGAAATGAGTTCTGAGCAGAGGCTCCCTCTGGTGGTTACAAGCGGTACTGGACTGTCCAGTGAAGATTGTGAGGAGTGGGAATCAGGTGTTACTGACTGGTCTTATATAAGGGAGTCGCCTTCCCATCAGGGTTGCCGGTGATCAATTGTTCTGGTCTCACTCCATGATTCCTGTTTCCCTTGTAGCCTGCTGTGTCGTGTCTGCATCTCCTGCTAACAGATAGGACATTTTCTTCTTTTTGTTTTTGTGCTTTATTTTTGCATTTTGTCCTGCACTTCTGTGGGGGCCTTCAGGGTCCCCTCCGGGGGCTTTTGCCCTCTCAGTTTAGTTCAGCCACTGATGTTTGTACTTTTGCTTTTTCCAGTTTCTTCAGTGGCTGCTGTTTTGATTTTGTTACACCAGAGAACTAATTTAGGTGGTAGAGGTCGTGTAATCTCAGGTGTTTTTGAAATTAGTAGAGTTGGTGCTTTGCAGGGTTTTTTGGGATTGCAGTAAGTACCCTTCCTGTCCTTTTCTATTTGGTTAGTTTGGGCCCCAACGTTTGCTCATACTATTTTCTGTCTGTGTCAGTATTTCTTCTTGTCTAACAGCCATTACATGTTTGGGGGCTTTCTATGTTCTTTGGGGATCTGCTCCGGGGCAGATAGCTTTCCTATTTCTATCTTTAGGTGTAGTTAGTTTCTCGGGCTGTGACGGGGCGTCTGGGACCAACGTGGGAACGCTCCACGGCTGCCTCTAGTTGTGGTGGTTAGTCAGGGTACTGCAATCTCATAGATTCCAACTGCTCTGGTGTATTGCCTTTTTTACCTGCACTCCTCAGTTACCGAAACATAACAACTGAGTAGTGCAGCAATGAATCTACCACTTGAGTGGGATAAACAATTACTAGAAAATGGCAGCATGGATAACATTATACTGCAGTACTGAGCAGTGTAGTATTGAATCCAGAACTGGGATAAGATAAAAATTTACTAGAAAACAGCATCACGGAGAACATTAGACAGCAGTAATGAACAGTGTAGTTGTGAATCCTGCTATGGGGTGAAATAAACACTTACTAGAAAGTAAAGTACTAGGCAGTGTAGCTGTGGATCCATTTCTGGGATTAGATAAATTACTAGCAGCACGGAGGTCATTATACAGCAGTACTGAGCAGTATAGATGTAACTACATCACTGGACTAAAATAAACACTTACTATAAAGCAGCAACACAGAGAACATTATTCAGCAGTACTGAGCAGTTTGACTGGTAATCCAGCTCCAGGGTGAGATAAAACACTTACTTGAGAACAGCAACATTATCTGTGTCTCTTGGCTCTGTTCATCCTTCATCCTCTTCCCATCTCCATAGAAGTCATTAAACAGCTGCAGTTTAACCCCTCAGTGATTTGGCAGTTCATCTTGTACTGACCAAGACAAGATTTAGCTGTTTTTCATAGTGGATGACGAGTTCAGGAGTCAGCGGGGTGGTGGGGAGAGAAGTGGCTCCTAAATGTAGAAAGTAGTAGATTTCTCCGATAAGATATATGACAAAGTACTCTTGATTTATGTAAATGTCTATGACCATTTAATGCATGTGGACTTATTGCTTCATCCGACCCTTCCTGTGGGCACAACTGCTGTGCCAGGAGGATAACCCCGGCTGTGCCTCAGTCATTCATGTATTGAGATGCATCAATGTGTAATGATTATAGCACCAATCACAATAATAAGAGAATAAATGATTGGCAGCTGTCGCCATTATACCGTCCGTCAGACCTGATGGTTTTACATGGACAGTCTGAGGCCTAACAAAGCTCCAGTGAGCTCGGCGGTATATCGCACACCTGAGATACGGCCAGATGCCGGTCACGGTTTTGCACAGGTAATAATGCATGCACATACTGAACCTCACTGTATGTGTAATGGAAAGCATCCGCAGCATGAGAAAAGAGCCGCAGGGTCAGTCATTAATCATCTTCAGAATCTTTATGGCCGTGGTACTGTGCAAGGCTTTCCAGGCATGCACATTGATAGAAGACACTTACGATGATTGCATTCATCCTCCGGATCCCAGCAATCAGCAGAACAGAGATCATACATTTATGTCCTATTAATAATCAGCAATGTTCAAGACACTTCAACAGGTAAATTTGGTTAAATTCATACTTAAAAAAGACAAACAATTAAAGGGGTTGTCTGCACCCTTTAAAAATTTGGCCAACGGAAAATGACTAATTTAAATAAGGAAAAAAGTAATATTTAATTGTCGTAACCTTCGCCGATCCAGGTCAGTGCCACCGATGGACCAGAATAGTCCTGATTGCGGAGGCCACGGATCGGTTGTCGTGTTCTGCAAAACCAAATCACTGACCCGTCGTTTCCGCAAGTGACAATGGAGTGACCTAAGGATTAGAGGGGTTGATCGGCTTCGTGTTGGTGAGGGGGAGCAGGACACATCATGCACCCTGGTTAGCGTTATTTTTTCCGGGGCGCTTATTTCACTGACTTCTGCCGCTCTGATTCATTTCACTGCAAGTTCTGAAGTTAATCTGCGACACTTGTCACTTTATATCTTACTATATACTTTCTAATCAGTCATTTATTATTCAGCAACATCCACGCTCTCATCTATTTCCTAGGTGTTATTCATTTATAAATCAATTATAATCATTATTACCCAGGTTTTTTTTATCACAAATATGTTGTGACACATTACAGTATCATATTAACAACTACCGGAGTTCATTCATTATTTCTATTGGATTGTTACCTTTCATATAACTGACTTCTTTCTTTCGCTTGTGTATCTTCGTACAGCAGCAAAAAAATGGGGATGTAAAACTTAACATTTAATGAACATAATGTTAAAAAGGGGACACACAGACAATTACCATCCTCCAAACAAACAGTGAGGATACATGATATAATCAGAGAGTAAAGTCCAATAGGGACTACAAAATATAGGAGATATAAATATAAACCAGACAACTTATAGTTTGCTCTGCACTGCAAGAGCAAAAAATTGACTAACTAAATGCAAGTGTAAGCATCGCTTATTTGTAAGTCATTTGTCTGAAACTCAATCAAACGTGTGTGAGACAGTATGTATAAAAGGAATGATCTCACCCATTTGAATGGAGATATGCGCTCCAAAATTCATCTCCTAATAAAATATGCATCTGGTCATTTCCAGGGAAAGGGCCTTATCTACTCTGGAAATGACCAGATGCATACTTTATTATACAAATAAGCGATGCTTACACTTGCATTTAGTTAGTCAATTTTTTGCTCTTGCAGTGCAGAGCAAACTATGTTGTCTGGTTTATATTTATATCTCCTATATTTTGTAGTCCCTATTGGACTTTACTCTCTGATTATATCATGTATCCTCACTGTTTGTTTGGAGGATGGTAATTGTCTGTGTGTCCCCTTTTTAACATTATGTTCATTAAATGTTAAGTTTTACATCCCCATTTTTTTGCTGCTGTACATTGAAACACATTTTGGGGTATATCTCTATTATATTGCTTTATTGAGCTTGTGTATCTTCCACTTCTTTTTAACTTTTTTTCCCGTGTCTAATATATCTTTTTTTATTGTGTAGCCATAGTGTGATAAATAAACTCAATCTTTTGTTGTTTTTTCTTCTTTTCTTTCTATTATTCATACTTTTTAGGTTTATTATTATTTTTTGCTTTCATCATTTCAATAGCTAATGCAGTCCTGTTCTCTGACTTGGTTGGGATAAAGAAGGAGACTGGCTTGGCTATTGTAATGAGCATTCATCTAGTCCCCTCAAACACTATTCCAGTAGGCGTACATGCCCAAAAATGATGTACGACAAAGCACACGCTCACTCTGTCTGCACCATTAGAGTCTATGGCCCCGTCTGCACATACGTAAAAATACCATTTTGTGGGTGGATTGGGACCTAAGCCCCGACAGGGCCACCAAGCGTGTGAAAAAACACAATGTGAAAGAACCCTTACTCATCGCTGCCTTCTCCTGTTTCCAGGCTCTTCTGTGTTATATAGAGGCCCCAACCTCTCTTGTGGTGTATACAGCTGTTTTGGCATCTCCTATGTGATGTATCTATATGAAGTATCTGGTTGTATCCTCTGTGATATATACAGCAGTCTTAGCGTATCCTCTGTGATGTATACCGCAGTCTTAGCGTATCCTCTGTGATGTACACAGCAGTGTCTATGTATCCTGTGATATTTACAGCAGCCTGTGTCTCCTATGTGATGTGTATAGCAGTCTCTGTATCTCCTCTGTTAAGTATACAGCAGTCTTGGTGTCTCCTATGTGATGTATACAGCAATCTTGGTGTATCCTCGGTGATGTATATAGCAGTCTCAGTGTTTCCTGTGATATTTACAGCAGTCTTACTGTATCCTGTGTGATCTATACAGCAGTCTTAGCGTATCCTCTGTGATGTACACAGCAGTCTCTATGTATGCTCTGTGATATTTACAGCAGCCTGTGTTTCCTATGTGATGTGTATAGCAGTCTTCGTATCTCCTCTGTTAAGTATACAGCAGTCTTGGTGTCTCCTATGTGATGTATACAGCAATCTCGGTGTATCCTCTATGATGTATAAAGCAGTCTCGGTGTATCCTCTGTGATATTTACAGCAGACTTACTGTATCCTGTGTGATGTATACAGCAGTCTGTGTCTCCTATGTGATGTATCTATATGAAGTATCTTGTTGTATCCTCTGTGATGTATACAGCAGTTTGAGCGTATCCTCTGTGATGTACACAGCAGTGTCTATGTATCCTGTGATATTTACAGCAGCCTGTGTCTCCTATGTGATGTGTATAGCAGTCTCTGTATCTCCTCTGTTAAGTATACAGCAGTCTTGGTGTCTCCAATGTGATGTATACAGCAATCTTGGTGTATCCTCGGTGATGTATATAGCAGTCTCAGTGTTTCCTGTGATATTTACAGCAGTCTTACTGTATCCTGTGTGATCTATACAGCAGTCTTAGCGTATCCTCTGTGATGTACACAGCAGTCTCTATGTATGCTCTGCGATATTTACAGCAGCCTGTGTTTCCTATGTGATGTGTATAGCAGTCTTCGTATCTCCTCTGTTAAGTATACAGCAGTCTTGGTGTCTCCTATGTGATGTATACAGCAATCTCGGTGTATCCTCTATGATGTATAAAGCAGTCTCGGTGTATCCTCTGTGATATTTATGTGTCGACCCGCCACCACAATTGTGGGTTACCAGGGCAATGGGGTACTCAGAGCCGAGCCCATGGAAGTCTATGGGGTTGTCACAGGTAGCTGTGGCTCGGTCTGTGGCCCTGGCGGTCTGGCGTATGTTGGGGGAATATTTACAGGGGATAGATTTATATACAGTTCGTGACGCCACCTGTAGTTCTCTGGTAATTTGTACCAGCGCTGCTGTAGATCTCTGAGGGGATGGTGAGGCAGCTAGATGTCGGGTCCCCTACAGGTGGGACTCTTCCCTCAGGTCGGTAGTTAAAGCAGGGTTGTGCAGGCATGCAAATAAATAACTCAGTCTCACACCGTCAGCGTCTTTCCATACCTTTACTTGCAAGATGGTAAGGCAGGTCCCAGGGAGGCTGATGGGGTTGATGGAGGATGAGCTTTGAGGCAACGGTTAAGCAAGTTAGGGGCCTCCTTTACTGTCCAATAATGATGAGTCCAACCAGCCTGCAGCGTAGTTCCCTCTATAATTCCAGCTATTCCAAAGCTGTTCTGCCCGGTCAGTTTTTGTGGTCGGAGCCTTCCTGTGAGAAAGCTGAATTCCTATCTTGTCGTGCACTGACTCAAGGTCCTCACTTCCCCTGACCCCAGCTACGCACCGACTATTCGGGGCTGCTTGCCGCGACCTAAGGTCCGGTAAGTCTCTGGTTTTCTTACCACTAAGCGTGAAGCTTTAGTGATCCTTCGGTCCCCAGTGACCGGTTACAATGTGCAGGTATCCTATACCTATGGCACTTCTCTGTTCTCTTCCACTTTGCCCTTCGATTTGCTCAACTCTTAATAGATATCTCAGTCCGTTTTCCAGTGGGGCACAGCTCTGACCAGGCTGAGGTGATCTATATCTCGCCCTTACTGGCCTCCACTTTCTGAACTGCTAAACAGGCTCAGACTGGATCTCTTCCTCTCCTCAAGTCCAGGCTAGACCGTTCTCTCTGAAGACCGGACACTGACTGACTGACACTCCCCTCCACACCCCTGCTGGGTGTGTCCGAAGTGTACGTGATGTTATGAAGAGCCCTTAACTGTTACCTCTCCACTCATCCTCCTGGTATTGTGTACCAGGGCTACACATTTACAGCAGTCTTACTGTATCCTGTGTGATGTATACAGCAGTCTGTGTCTCCTATGTGATGTATCTATATGAAGTATCTTGTTGTATCCTCTGTGATGTATACAGCAGTTTGAGCGTATCCTCTGTGATGTACACAGCAGTGTCTATGTATCCTGTGATATTTACAGCAGCCTGTGTCTCCTATGTGATGTGTATAGCAGTCTCTGTATCTCCTCTGTTAAGTATACAGCAGTCTTGGTGTCTCCAATGTGATGTATACAGCAATCTTGGTGTATCCTCGGCGATGTATATAGCAGTCTCGGTGTATCCTGTGATATTTACACCAGTCTTACTGTATCCTGTGTGATCTATACAGCAGTCTTAGCGTATCCTCTGTGATGTACACAGCAGTCTCTATGTATGCTCTGTGATATTTACAGCAGCCTGTGTTTCCTATGTGGTGTGTATAGCAGTCTTCGTATCTCCTCTGTTAAGTATACATCAGTCTTGGTGTCTCCTATGTGATGTATACAGCAATCTCGGTGTATCCTATATGATGTATACAGCAGTCTCGGTGTATCCTCTGTGATATTTACAGCAGTCTTACTCTATCCTGTGTGATGTATACACACCAATCTCAGTGTCTCCTCTGTGATGCATACAGCAGTCTGTGTCTCCTATGTGATGGATCCTTAGGATGTTTTAAAAGAAGCATCAAGCAGTAAGTATTTTAATGCAGGCACTGTACATACATTACTAATATCTAACGGACAGTGAAATAAAACATTACGTTGGAGTTGTCCTGTAAATATTTCAAATAGAAGAACATCGAAGTTTATTAATATTAAGCAGACATAATTCGAGTTGAGTGAATTTGATCGGGTCAGGGCTTATTCTGCAGATATAACGCTTACTGAATACGCTGCAGAGGGAACCCGGCTTCCTGGATCGCTCCGGCTGATCAGCTGTTCGGCTCCGCAGCTGCATGTGTCGCGGCTGTGTGACAGTCATGACACATGCATGGAGAGCCCAACACACAAGCTCTCCATGCATGTGTCGTGACACATGACCCTGACCCGATCAAATTCGCTCAACTGTAGACATAATCTTCTGAATTGTACAGCGCTGCATAATATGTTGGAGCTATATAAAATTACTATTCTAGAAGATAATATAATGATATTAACATTTGCAGATATCTATATGGCACGGAATATACTACCACCGTTCATAATACAATGCTCTGACATTTGGTGCCCGTGTGCGTCACTACAGATGGCATTCTCTCTCTGATTCCAGGAGCCCCGTCTATTCTTCTGCCTCAGTAAACTCCTCCGTCGTCTTTTCATGCGGGCAGAATAAAAGGTTTGCGGAAGCTGCCGCCTGCCGCCATCTGCTGCTTACCCAGCGTTGCCACCTTCTCTTCTCGTGTCTCGTGCTATCTCACTGTGTTTGCACATACATAGCACTGACACCTGCCTGTGCCCGCTGCCAAATGCCTTTCTTAGTTGTTTGATTGCCCACATATTCTGGCTTCTTTTATGCCCAATTTTCTTCAAAGGCATTTATGCTGTTATTTTCCCATTTTGCTGTCACATTGCACCCTAGGTTGTAGCATTGACTGACCTTTCACAATTAATTCCTTAAGGAAGCGGCCATTTTTAATTTTTGCTTTTTTATTTTTTCTTATTTTTCTAAAAGCCATCACTTTTTTATTTTTCCATCACCATACCTGTATGAAGGCTTGCTTTGCGGGATGAGTTGTAGGTTTGATTGACATGTCATAATATATTTTACCATATAATGTCCTGAAAAAACATTTGGAAATATTAAATTCAACCATTACTTTTGGGCTTTGTTTGTGCAGAAAAAAATGACCAAGTAACATGGTTTTCCAGGTCAATACGATTATGGCAATACCAAATTTGTATATTTTAGTGTTTAGAAATGGCAGCCTATATTCGTTGTCATCCCGGTAATGTGTAAATGTTGGCAGGTTTCCCATGATCTGGAACTTTGGGAGGTCAGCTATGGACAAGCCTGGAAAGCTTCGGGGCATGAAGTCCCCCTGGTACAAAAAGCAGGTGCCCCAGACACAGGGCCGGCTCCAGGTTTTTATGGGCCCCGGGCGAAAGAGCCTCAGTGGGCCCCTTTAACACAGACCACGATTCATGATGCACAGATACGGCAGAGAAATATGGGTGCAGTACAATGCCAAACACTTCACTTCTTCCATTACATGAGTGATATCTATTGTAAATTGTACAATAGCTCAAAAACCGCCAAATCCTCACAGCGCACAGTACAGACTGGACAGTACAGTCCTCCATACAATATTATGGGCACCACATAGTCTCCCCCTCATCACCCATATAATACCCCATGCAGGATGTCACCCCCCATATAATGCTTCATACAGAATACTGGACCCAAAATAATGCTCCATACAGAATACTGGACCCAATATAATGCTCCATACAGGATACTGGTCCCCATATAATGCTCCATACAGGATACTGGTCCCCATATAATGCTCCATACAAAATATGGAGCTCTCCTCTGCGCTGTACTGCGTTCTGCACTGTTACGGCTCAGGAAAGGGCGCTGTGGAAAGACTCCCCATTATCATCATTATTGTCTCCCCATCATCATCATTGCCTCCTTATCATCATCATTGCCTCCCCATCATCATCATGGCCTCCCCATTATCATCAATGCCAGCCCATCATCATCATCTCCTCCCCATCATCATCAATGCCTGCCCATCATCATCTTCTCCCCATCATCAATGCCTGCCCATTATCATCAATGCCTGCCCATTATCATCATCTTCTCCCCATCATCATCAATGCCTCCCCATTATCAGCAATGCCTGCCCATCATCATCTCCTCCCCATCATCATCAATGCCTGCCCATCATCATCTTCTCCCCATCATCAATGCCTGCCCATTATCATCATCTTCTCCCCATCATCATCATCAATGCCTCCCCATTATCAGCAATGCCTGCCCATCATCATCTTCTCCCCATCATCAATGCCTGCCCATTATCATCATCTTCTCCCCATCATCATCATCAATGCCTCCCCATTATCAGCAATGCCTGCCCATCATCATCATCTTCTCCCCATCATCAATGCCTGCCCATTATCATCAATGCCTGCCCATTATCATCATCTTCTCCCCATCATCATCATCAATGCCTCCCCATTATCAGCAATGCCTGCCCATCATCATCTTCTCCCCATCATCAATACCTGCCCATTATCAGCAATGCCTGCCCATCATCACACAGACAGCACCACAGCACACAAGCACTCTCTCACATACATACACACACACATACACAAAGCACCGCACTACATACACACAGACACACAGAGACACACACACGTCTTACCTGTCCAGCGTCCGCGCTCTCTGCCACAGCCGGCCGCTGAATGAGGACGTCATTCAGCGGCGCTGCTGTGAGAGGAAGCGCCGGCGCCCCCTGGAGCCCGGAGCTGCCGCAGCGGAGGCACGGGAGAGGTAAATATTGTGCCAGCTGATGCCGGGGCCCTGAGCAAGCAGGGGGGGGCCCCAGTGGCGGCGCGGACACCGCTCTCCTCCGCTAACGGGCGCGGGGGTGCCAGACGGCGAGTGGGCCCCCCCGCCTGCTCAGGGCCCCGGCACTTGCCCGGGTGTGCCGGGTGCTGACGCCGGCCCTGCCCAGACATATACCTTATCTTCTCTTGTCAAGCCCACGCTCCATGCCCAAGGAAGGTCAGAAGCTGCAGCTGATGGTGCGGTGCCCAAAGGGAAAGCACAGCTTGTCCGCAAATGTATCGCCTTGTCCGCAAATGTCAGATCTATCAAAACTATAAAATTATTTACCTCACATGGTAAACAAAAAAAAATATTTTATTTTTGTTTCCAATCTTCTTGCAAAAAATGCAATTCAAATGTCACAACCACAAAAGCCTCATATAGGACTTCAATTATGGAAAAAAACTAAAGAGGCGACGCAAACCAAATTACGGTACTTATTTTTACCAAGTCCTATTTTTTTTTAAACCTCTAAATAAATAAGGGTGGTAGGATGCTACGTTTGGATTTTATTACTACTCTGATTATTATTGATGTTTTTGTTATTCTAATAAAATTTGTAATTGTATATTGTATATAGTTGGTGGAGGCATGACTTCTTAATTTTGTAGGAGTTGTATTTGATATTTGGAGTCCTTGTCCTTCACATAATTGGGTTACATTGTATGGCCCATGGCCTTTCATTCCAAGACTTTTTCAGTTCAGATTATATTGATTGTACAGCTGAGGAGATGTAGGGCATTGCAGAACCATGGAGAGGACAGGTAGGGTGGTACAGCATGAGGAGATGTAGGGTGGTGCAGCACTGTAGAGAGGACAGGTAGGGTGGTAGATAGGGATGAGATGTAGGGCAGTGCATGACTATGGAGAGGACATGTAGGGTGGTAGACAGAGAGGAGGAGGAGATGCAAGGCGGTGCAGCACTGTGGAGAGAACGGGTAGGGTGGTAGACAGAGATGAAGAGATGCAGGGCAGTGTGGCACTGCGGAGAGAATAGGTAGTGTGGTAGATGTAGGACAGTGCAGCACTGTGGAGAGGACAGGTAGTGTGGTAGACAGAGGTGAATAGATGTAGGGTGGTGCAGCACCGTGGAGAGGAAGGGTTGGGAGGTAGATAGAGATGAGATGCACGGCGGTGCGGCACTGTGGAGAGGACGGATAGTGTGGAAGACAGAGATGAGATGTAGGGCGGTGCATAACTGGAGAGGACAGGTATTGTGGTAGATAGAGATGGGGAGATGCAGGGTGGTGCAGCACTGTGGAGAGGATGGGTTGGGTGGTAGATAGAGATGAGATGTAGTGCAGTGTAGCACTGTGGAAAGGATGGGTTGGGTGATAGATCTGAAATGTAGAGCAGTGCAGCACTGTGGAGAGGATGGGTTGGGTGGTAGGTAGAGATGAGATGTAGGGCAGTGCATGACTATAGAGAGAACGGGTAGGGTGGTAGACAGAGATGAAGGGCGGTGTTGCACTGCTGAGAGAACGGGTAGTGTGGTAGATGTAGGATAGTGCAGCACTGTGGAGAGGACAGGTAGTGTGGTAGACAGAGATGAATAGATGTAGGGTGGTGCAGCACTGTGGAGAGGAAGGGTTGGGAGGTAGATAGAGATGAGATGCAGGGCAGTGCGGCACTGTCGAGAGGACGGATAGTGTGGTAGACAGAGATGAGATGTAGGGCGGTGCATAATTGGAGAGGACAGGTATTATGGTAGATAGAGATGGGGAGATGTAGGGCAGTGCAGCACTGTGGAGAGGATGGGTTGGGTGGTAGATAGAGATGAGATATAGGGCAGTGCAGCACTGTGGAGAAGATGGGTTGGGTGGTAGATAGAGATGAGATGTAGGGCAGTGCAGCACTGTGGAGAGGATGGGTTGGGTGGTAGATAGAGATGAGATGTAGGGCAGTGCAGCACTGTGGAGAGATGGGTTGGGTGGTAGATAGAGATGAGATATAGGGCAGTGCAGCACTGTGGAGAAGATGGGTTGGGTGGTAGATAGAGATGAGATGTAGGGCAGTGCAGCACTGTGGAGAGGATGGGTTGGGTGGTAGATAGAGATGAGATGTAGGGCAGTGCAGCACTGTGGAGAGGATGGGTTGGGTGGTAGATAGAGATGAGATATAGGGCAGTGCAGCACTGTGGAGAGGATGGGTTGGGTGGTAGATAGAGATGAGATGTAGGGCAGTGCAGCACTGTGGAGAGGATGGGTTGGGTGGTAGATAGAGATGAGATATAGGGCAGTGCAGCACTGTGGAGAGGATGGGTTGGGTGGTAGATAGAGATGAGATATAGGGCAGTGCAGCACTGTGGAGAGGATGGGTTGGGTGGTAGATAGAGAAGAGATGTAGGGCAGTGCAGCACTGTGGAGAGGATGGGTTGGGTGGTAGATAGAGATGAGATGTAGGGCAGTGCAGCACTGTGGAGAGGATGGGTTGGGTGGTAGATAGAGATGAGATGTAGGGCAGTGCAGCACTGTGGAGAGGATGGGTTGGGTGGTAGATAGAGATGAGATGTAGGGCAGTGCAGCACTGTGGAGAGGATGGGTTGGGTGGTAGATAGAGATGAGATATAGGGCAGTGCAGCACTGTGGAGAAGATGGGTTGGGTGGTAGATAGAGATGAGATATAGGGCAGTGCAGCACTGTGGAGAAGATGGGTTGGGTGGTAGATAGAGAAGAGATGTAGGGCAGTGCAGCACTGTGGAGAGGATGGGTTGGGTGGTAGATAGAGATGAGATGTAGGGCAGTGCAGGTGAGAAACGTGCAGATTCTGGAGTCGGTTTTGAGGGGACTCGTTACAAGTTTAGTGTCGCTGTATCAGTTTCTGTTATGTTTTAAGGTTATTTTTACAGCAAAACAAATGCTGAAGTATCTTTTTCATGACTGCGCCGCCCTCGGAAAATTTTTCCCAGTTTTTTCAGCCCAATATGTAACACAATGAACGTTGTCAGTCACAACTACAGCTCGTCCTGCAGTAAACGACCCTCATACAGCTGCAGAACGGAAGAAGGAGCGCGAACAATGAGAAGTGCCCCGGAGCCACAGCCGCCATGTGCAGGGCCAGAGAGGGACAATATGTACAACCACGAGTCAGTGTCTGTGGCCGAGCTTGTGGCTCCAGAACACGCAGGGGCCCATGCTTCTTATTCCAACCAATCAGATCACTGCTTTCATTTTGAAAGGTGTGTTAGAAGAGCTGGAATCTGATTGGCTGCTATGGTAACGTCTTATTTTGGGGCACATTACTGTCTTTTTCGGCTCTAAGTGTTACTAAATCCTCAGCAGATCTGGTGAGAACCGGAATATATACAGTACACACCGTTAATGACCGCCAGTTACCATCAGCACAGCCTATGACGTCAGTAAATTGCGACCGCCCACCCCGGTAAGGAGAGCGTGCAGACTGCGCATGCCTATTACGTCACTAACATGCGTCCAGCCCCTCGAACTCGCTGTGGAAGAAGACTGCGCAGGCGCGGCCGCTGCTCCTTACGTCACTGCGTTTGTAGTCTCCGCCCACCGATGTAGCTGAGTTGTCGGTGTCGCGGGTGTTTGTCGCTGAGGAGGATGCGCGGTGTTCGCTGTCGGACATCCCGGGTGTGAGCCGCATGTTCGGGGCGGCCCTTGTTCTTGGCCCTTGGTTTTCCCCGTGCTCGCTGTTCCAATGACCGGGAGAAGATCCGCTCCCTCCGCCGGGACCACAAGCCGAGCAAGGATGAGGAGCTGCTGGAGCCGGACGAGGAGGCGACTGCCGGGGCACGTTCACCCGCAAGAACCGGAACAGCAGAAGCTTCAGCAACCACCGGCTGATCCGCGCCCCGTCCAACCCGGCCATAGCCCCCGGGGACGGAGAGGCCAAGCCCGGCACCTGCCACCCGGTGCACGAGTGCGTGTACAAGGGCGACATCCGCCGCCTGTCCTCCCTCATCCGGAGCCACAGCATCGGCCAGAAGGACAACCACGGTCAGTGCCGCCGCCGCTGCTGCAGAACCTCTGAGGGCAGTCACAGGGGGAGGGGGCGCAGCTGTCAGTGACCGAGGCGAGGTCGTGACTGTCAGTGACCGTGGGGGTGTCGTAGCTGTCAGTGATCGTGGGGGGTCGTAGCTGTCAGTGACTGATGGGGGGGTGTTGTAGCTGTCAGTGACTGATGGGGGGGGGTGTTGTAGCTGTCAGTGACTGATGGGGGGGTGTCGTAGCTGTCAGTGACTGATGGGGGGTGTCGTAGCTGTCAGTGACTGATGGGGGTGTGTCGTAGCTGTCAGTGACTGATGGGGGTGTCGTAGCTGTCAGTGACTGATGGGGGTGTCGTAGCTGTCAGTGACCGAGGGGGGTGTCGTAGCTGTCAGTGACTGATGGGGGGTCGTAGCTGTCAGTGACTGATGGTGGGGTCATAGCTGTCAGTGACCATGGGGTGGTCGTGGCTGTCAGTGACCGAGGGAGGTGTCGTAGCTGTCAGTGACTGATGGGGGGTTTCGTAGCTGTCAGTGACTGATGGGGGGGTTTCGTAGCTGTCAGTGACTGATGGAGGGGGTGTCGTAGCTGTCAGTGACTGATGGGGGGATGTAGTAGCTGTCAGTGACCGAGGGGGATCGTAGTTATCAGTGACTGATAGGGTGTCGTAGCTGTCAGTGACTGATGGGGGGGGTGTCGTAGCTGTCAGTGACTGATGGGGGTGTCGTAGCTATCTTTGACTTATAGGGGTTCGCAGCTGTCAGTGACTGATGGGGGGGTGTCGTAGCTGTCAATGACTGATGGGGGGGTGTCGTAGCTGTCATGTTCGGGGCGGCCCTTGTTCTTGGCCCTTGGTTTTCCCCGTGCTCGCTGTTCCAATGACCGGGGAGAAGATCCGCTCCCTCCGCCGGGACCACAAGCCGAGCAAGGATGAGGAGCTGCTGGAGCCAGACGAGGAGGCGAGGGGGGTGTCGTAGCTGTCAGTGACTGATGGGGGTGTCGTAGCTATCAGTGACTGATGGGGGGTGTCGTAGCTGTCAGTGACTGATGGGGGGGTGTCGTAGCTGTCAGTGACCGAGGGAGGTGTCGTAGCTCTCAGTGACTGATGGGGGGTGTCGTAGCTGTCAGTGACTGATGGGGGGGGTGTCGTAGCTGTCAGTGACTGATGGGGGGTGTCGTAGCTGTCAGTGACTGATGGGGGGGTGTCGTAGCTGTCAGTGACTGATGGGGGGTGTCGTAGCTGTCAGTGACTGATGGGGGGGTGTCGTAGCTATCAGTGACTGATGGGGGGGTGTCGTAGCTATCAGTGACTGATGGGGGTGTCGTAGCTGTCAGTGACTGATGGGGGGTGTCGTAGCTGTCAGTGACTGATGGAGGGGGTGTCGTAGCTGTCAGTGACTGATGGAGGGGGTGTCGTAGCTGTCAGTGACTGATGGGGGGTGTCGTAGCTGTCAGTGACCATGGGGGGGTGTCGTAGCTGTCAATGACTGATGGAGGGGGTGTCGTAGCTGTCAGTGACTGATGGGGTGTCGTAGCTGTCAGTGACTGATGGGGGGTGTCGTAGCTGTCAGTGACTGATGGGGGGGTCGTAGCTGTCAGTGACTGATGGTGGGGTCATAGCTGTCAGTGACCATGGGGGGGTTCATGGCTGTCAGTGACCGAGGGAGGTGTCGTAGCTGTCAGTGACTGATGGGGGGGTGTCGTAGCTGTCAGTGACTGATGGGGGGGTGTCGTAGCTGTCAGTGACTGATGGGGGGTGTCGTAGCTGTCAGTGACTGATGGGGGGGTGTTGTAGCTGTCAGTGACTGATGGGGGGGTGTCGTAGCTGTCAGTGACTGATGGGGGGGTGTCGTAGCTGTCAGTGACTGATGGGGGGGTGTCGTAGCTGTCAGTGACTGATGGGGGAGTCGTAGCTGTCAGTGACCATGGGGGTGGTCGTGGCTGTCAGTGACCGAGGGAGGTGTTGTAGCTGTCAGTGACTGATGGGGGAGTTTCGTAGCTGTCAGTGACTGATGGAGGGGGTGTCGTAGCTGTCAGTGACTGATGGGGGGATGTAGTAGCTGTCAATGACCGAGGGGGGTCGTAGTTATCAGTGACTGACAGGGTGTCGTAGCTGTCAGTGACTGATGGGGGGGGTGTCGTAGCTGTCAGTGACTGATGGGGATGTCGTAGCTATCTTTGACTTATAGGGGGTCGCAGCTGTCAGTGACTGATGGGGGGTGTCGTAGCTGTCAGTGACCATGGGGGTGGTCGTGGCTGTCAGTGACCGAGGGAGGTGTTGTAGCTGTCAGTGACTGATGGGGAGTTTCGTAGCTGTCAGTGACTGATGGAGGGGTGTCGCAGCTGTCAGTGACTGATGGGGGGATGTAGTAGCTGTCAATGACCGAGGGGGGGTCGTAGTTATCAGTGACTGATAGGGTGTCGTAGCTGTCAGTGACTGATGGGGGGGGGGGTGGTCGTAGCTGTCAGTGACTGATGGGGGTGTCGTAGCTATCTTTGACTTATAGGGGGGTCGCAGCTGTCAGTGACTGATGGGGGGTGTCGTAGCTGTCAATGACTGATGGGGGGGTGTCGTAGCTGTCATGTTCGGGGCGGCCCTTGTTCTTGGCCCTTGGTTTTCCCCGTGCTCGCTGTTCCAATGACCGGGGAGAAGATCCGCTCCCTCCGCCGGGACCACAAGCCGAGCAAGGATGAGGAGCTGCTGGAGCCGGACGAGGAGGCGAGGGGGGTGTCGTAGCTATCAGTGACTGATGGGGGGGTGTCGTAGCTGTCAGTGACTGATGGGGGGTGTCGTAGCTGTCAGTGACCGAGGGAGGTGTCGTAGCTGTCAGTGACTGATGGGGGGTGTCGTAGCTGTCAGTGACTGATGGGGGGTGTCGTAGCTGTCAGTGACTGATGGGGGGGGTGTCGTAGCTGTCAGTGACTGATGGGGGGGTGTCGTAGCTGTCAGTGACTGATGGGGGGGTGTCGTAGCTGTCAGTGACTGATGGGGGGTGTCGTAGCTGTCAGTGACTGATGGGGGGGTGTTGTAGCTATCAGTGACTGATGGGGGGGTGTCGTAGCTGTCAGTGACTGATGGGGGGGTGTCGTAGCTGTCAGTGACTGATGGAGGGGGTGTCGTAGCTGTCAGTGACTGATGGGGGGGTGTTGTAGCTGTCAGTGACCATGGGGAGGGGGGTCGTGGCTGTCAGTGACTGATGGGGGTGTCGTGGCTGTCAGTGACTGATGGGGGGGTGTCGTAGCTGTCAGTGACTGATGGGGGGGTGTCGTAGCTGTCGGTGACTGATGGGGGGTGTCGTAGCTGTCAGTGACTGATGGGGGGTGTCGTAGCTGTCAGTGACTGATGGGGGGTGTCGTAGCTGTCAGTGACTGATGGGGGGTGTCGTAGCTATCAGTGACTGATGGGGGGGTGTCGTAGCTGTCAGTGACTGATGGGGGGGTGTCGTAGCTGTCAGTGACCGAGGTGGGGTCGTGGCTGTCAGTGACCGAGGGAGGTGTTGTAGCTGTCAGTGACCATGGGGGGGGTCGTGGCTGTCAGTGACTGATGGGGGTGTCGTAGCTGTCAGTGACTGATGGGGGGTGTCGTAGCTGTCAGTGACTGATGGGGGGTCGTAGCTGTCAGTGACTGATGGGGGGGTCGTAGCTGTCAGTGACCATGGGGGTGGTCGTGGCTGTCAGTGACCGAGGGAGGTGTCGTAGCTGTCAGTGACTGATGGGGGGTTTCGTAGCTGTCAGTGACTGATGGAGGGGGTGTCGTATCTGTCAGTGACTGATGGGGGGTGTAGTAGCTGTCAATGACCGAGGGGGGGTCGTAGCTATCAGTGACTGATGGGGTGTCGTAGCTGTCAGTGACTGATGGGGGGTGTCATAGCTGTCAGTGACTGATAGGGGTGTCGTAGCTATCTTTGACTTATGGGGGGTCGCAGCTGTCAGTGACTGATGGGGGGTGTCGTAGCTGTCAATGACTGATGGGGGGGTGTCGTAGCTGTCAGTGACTGATGGGGGGTGTCGTAGCTGTCAATGACTGATGGGGGGTGTCGTAGCTGTCAGTGACTGATGGGGGTGTCGTAGCTGTCAGTGACTGATGGGGGGTGTCGTAGCTGTCAGTGACTGATGGGCGTGTCGTAGCTGTCAGTGACTGATGGGGGGTGTCGTAGCTGTCAGTGACTGATGGGGAGGTGTCGTAGCTGTCAGTGACTGATGGGGAGGTGTCGTAGCTGTCAGTGACTGATGGGGGTGTCGTAGCTGTCAGTGACTGATGGGGGGGTGTCGTAGCTGTCAGTGACTGATGGGGGGTGTCGTAGCTGTCAGTGACTGATGGGGGGGTGTCGTAGCTGTCAGTGACTGATGGGGGGGTGTCGTAGCTGTCAGTGACTGATGGGGGGTGTCGTAGCTGTCAGTGACTGATGGGGGGTGTCGTAGCTGTCAGTGACTGATGGGGGGTGTCTTAGCTATCAGTGACTGATGGGGGGGTGTCGTAGCTGTCAGTGACTGATGGGGGGTGTCGTAGCTGTCAGTGACCGAGGGGGGTCGTGGCTGTCAGTGACCGAGGGAGGTGTTGTAGCTGTCAGTGACTGATGGGGGGGTGTCGTAGCTGTCAGTGACTGATGGGGGGGTGTCGTAGCTGTCAGTGACCGAGGGGGGGTCGTGGCTGTCAGTGACCGAGGGAGGTGTTGTAGCTGTCAATGACTGATGGGGAGGTGTCGTAGCTGTCAGTGACTGATGGGGGGTGTCGTAGCTGTCAGTGACTGATGGGGGGTGTCGTAGCTGTCAGTGACTGATGGGCGTGTCGTAGCGATCTGTGACTTATGGGGGGTCGTAGCTTCAGTGACTGAGCGGGGTCGTAGCTGTCAATGACTGATGGGGGGTGTCGTAGCTGTCAATGACTGATGGGGGGTGTCGTAGCTGTCAGTGACTGATGGGGGGGTGTCGTAGCTGTCAGTGACTGATGGGGGGTGTCGTAGCTGTCAGTGACTGATGGGGGGGTGTCGTAGCTGTTAGTGACTGATGGGGGGGTGTCGTAGCTGTCAGTGACTGATGGGGGGTGTCGTAGCTGTCAGTGACTGATGGGGGGGTGTCGTAGCTGTCAGTGACTGATGGGGGGTGTCGTAGCTGTCAGTGACTGATGGGGGGGTGTCGTAGCTGTCAGTGACTGATGGGGGGTGTCGTAGCTGTCAGTGACTGATGGGGGGTGTCGTAGCTGTCAGTGACTGATGGGGGGGTGTCGTAGCTGTCAGTGACTGATGGGGTGTCGTAGCTGTCAGTGACTGATGGGGGTGTCGTAGCTGTCAGTGACTGATGGTGGTGTCGTAGCTGTCAGTGACTGATGGGGGGTGTCGTAGCTGTCAGTGACTGATGGGGGTGTTGTAGCTGTCAGTGACTTAGCAGCAGTCAGTCTGTGAGGGTCTGAGTTGTCAGTCATGGTGGTCAGGGCGGTAGAGCTGTCAGTCGCTTGAGGTTACAGGCGTTGGTTAATGGAGGCAGCTGTGGAGCTGTCACTCACGGCGGGGTATGAGCTGTCAGTCACAGGGTGAGGCTGCCGGTCTGTTGTGCTGTTTGGGGGCGCCAGAGTTCCCAGGTGTATAGACGTGTTGGCCGCAGAGCTGTTGAGTGTCGTGATACTGGGGCCCGAGCTGCCGGTTATAGGGGCTTCGGAGCCGTCATTCACATCAGATCAGAAACGTCATTAGACTGATGATAGTTTTGCCTCTGTCGATCATGGTGGGACGGGCTATTGATTTATTATGTCAGCTGCTCCTCCTGTTGAGACGTGATCTCCACCCTGTGCTGGTGACAACAGCTGGAGAGTCACAGGTCAGAGGTCTCTGAGACCGAGGATGATTGGAGTGTCATCCTTCTGTAATGAGACCCGGCCGCACATTCCTCCTCCTCCTCTCAGGTATTGATATTGTGTCTGTCACTGCAGTAACCTCTCGGGTCATTTCCTGCCCCCATCATTGAGAACAGCTGAGGATGATGGGGGTTGCTTATAGGTCTCCTCCTTTCTCCGTTAAGGTGTATCAGTGCGCCGTCCTCGGCTATTAGCGCAGATCAATAATTAGAGGGGCGCAGCATTGTATGGTCCCCATCAGTAGTCTGTGTCAGCTGTGTGGTGTTTTGTGGTGCCCATCACTAGCTGCAGCCGTCCTATTAGCCAGTGTGTGGCAGGGCACGTCCGTCCCTGTGCATCCTTT
>JARQOD010000009.1:76586528-76672749 GCA_033576555.1 Oophaga sylvatica
TGATGAGCAGCGATATCTATTCTGCAACCTTGTCTACGAAGTCCATCACGTTCTCGCGCGCCCAAACCGGCTGGCTTTTTAGGGAAGATAAAACGGTATGCGGGCGGGCGCGGGAAAACCGAACCACACAATGGGTTAATCTATCAGAAGAAAGGATCTGCAGTGCTTTCACTTCCTGCTGAGATAGCAGCGGAGCGCCGCCCTTGTGGAGGGAATCCCCAGGTCTTATGTACTCCGAGAGGCAGCGGGAGACTTTCATGCCATCTCCCTCCTAATATTTGGGGAGGATTACTGTAGGCAACCGTGTGTGTAAAGTGTTGACGGCCCTTAACCCTTCGGCCCTGAGTATCGAGGAGCAATATGACCTTTGTTCTAATGGCAAAAGAGTTAACAAATGATGACTTTTTCCTAGGATAGGTCACAAATATAAGTTCATTGGGGTTCTACACCCGGCACCTCCACCGATCAGATGTCTGCAGCACACCGCAGGGCTGCGTGTGCACGGTGTGCGGCGCTGCAACAGCACAGCTGTTCACAATGTAGTGGCCTCTCCGCCACCGCCCACATGACTTACCTCTGCTGAATGTCCAGGAGGTGAAGATAATGGTCCCTGGCCGGGCCCGTTGTCCACGAAGGACACGTAAGAATACAGTGACGGAGTGTATTGTCACGGCTCTCTGCTGTTTTTCCTGATGAACAGCCCAGTTTAGAGTACAGTGACATCACATGGCGGGGCTAATAAAGATCTATTCCGCGCCGGAGGTCACACGTGCTCAGTTGTCCTGTCCTGCTTGTCAGGAGAGGAACAGAGACCGTGCAGGACATGATGATTAAGTCTCCTCAGATATAAACCGTCAGCTGCCAGATGGAGAAGGAGACTGTCTCAGCGTCAGCTGCCAGATGGGGAAGGAGACTGAGCCAGCATCACCTAGTGGCAAAATATGAAATCAAAAAACGATTTTATGCTAAAAAAAAAAAAAAAAGACTTTAAAACGTGCAGTAACCAGCTGTGGGATCACTCACCACTTTAATCGGCTGTATCTAACAGTCCTTTGCTTCTCTCTCAAGGAACGTGTGGGAAACTTCTTAGCCGACTTCTACTTAGTGAATGGATTAATATTGGAATCTCGTAAAAGGAGAGAACATCTCAGTGAAGAGGACATCCTGCGAAACAAAGCCATCATGGAGAGCCTGAGCAAAGGGGGGAACCTGATGGAGCAGAAATTTTGAGGTACGTACTCGGTACCCCTGAACCTGCAGACTCTTATGGATTCGGTAAATGCGGTCATGCTTTTATATTGAGGGCTATGAGATAAAGATTATTGGGGTTGTTATATTCCCAGCTACCTCTTGGCTTGCTTCTTGCTGGAGGTGCAGTACGTTCCTGATGATTGACAGTCCAGACCAGTGACATGATTAGTCCGCTGGTCCGGACTCTGCACCTTCCAATGCTGCTGTATGAATCGGCTTTACCTCTACAGCATCGGAGGAGCGCAGGGGCCTGAAGATGGCTGAACAAGCAATCCCACCAGCCACAGAGCAGCTTTTACAGGCTTTTTAGGAAAGCGTTTGTAATAGGATTTTTAATAAGGCAAAGTTCCTAAATTTTACAAGAACTGTGCAATTTTACATGAGAATGACCCTATAATTCATGGCCGTGCTCCCCTAACACGTGTTTCCATTGCAGCCGGTCAGGAGACAGTCGCTGACCCCCCCGCCCCCCAACACCATCACGTGGGAAGAGTACATGTCCGCTGAGAACGGCAAGTAAGTATCGGACACGTGCTATGGTTTGTAACATTTATATACCCTGGGCAAGAATGTATACCCCTACCCCTTCTATACACCCTCTATATACCCCCACCCCCTCTAAATACCCTCACCCCCTCTGTATACCCCCACCCTGCCTATGAGCTGGGCACAAGTGTCCCCGATAGCAGAGCTGCCTGCCACACTGAAAAACTGACCTGCTCCTCTATGAATTGGTGCAAGCCACCACGCCAGGACCTTATTCTACCATCTTGCTTAGCTGCCCTCCCCCCCCCCCCCCCCCGCACCCTAGAAATTATGCTATCTACAGGCGAGAGCAGAATTAATAAGTTTAGGTCGACTTCACGAGGTTCAAAGTTTTTTTGGTTGAATTCCTGGATTTATCAGCTCCCATTATAGTGTGAGCTGAGAGCAGGTCCGTCCGACATCAGTGTGTGTGTACACATGCACGGTGTCGCGTGCGGAGTGCGTTCACACAGTGTCCTCGGTGTTTCATACATTCTCTCTCTTTTTGACCCCAGAGCTCCACATCTTGGAAGGGAGCTCGTCTGCAAAGAGAACAAGAAAACCTTCAAAGCCACCATCGCCGTGAGCCAGGACTTCCCTCTGGGAATTGAATCGTGAGTTTGTGTACAGTGATTTGATACAGCCCCCCGGCTCGTCCTCATTCTGCTGCGGCCCCCGCTCGCCCTCATGCTGCTGCGGCCCCCCGGCGCGCCCTCATGCTGCTGCGGCCCCCCGGCGCGCCCTCATGCTGCTGCGGTCCCCCGGCGCGCCCTCATGCTGCTGCGGCCCCCCGGCGCGCCCTCATGCTGCTGCGGCCCCCCCGCTCGTTCTCATGCTGCTGCGGCCCCTCGCTCGCCCTCATGCTGCTGCGGACAGAATTGCATGCTGGTGATTGTGGTTGTCCCCTATTCCTTCGCTTGGGTCCCGTTTGTCAGCGCTGTAGTTTTCCTTTATCAGATCGCTGGGGCCGGAGTCTTGTATGTGACGCGAGCGCTGCCACGTTCTTACTTTTCACAATCTGCGGACTTGCTGCACCCACCATCCTCTCCTTATACACGGTGTGGGGTGCAATCTGTCTATCAGCAGCGGGAGGCGCCGCAGATCATTTCTGGGACTCGTCACTGCAACCAGCGATTTTATGAAAACTAGTAAGTGACCCCGTGCTGCAATGGGTCCCTGGGTCACCACCTTATGCTGCCCTCAGATTGGACGGCATACATTAGTGCTCACAGACCGCCTTCATCCCAGTCGGTATGGTGAAATCTGCGACAACCCCCACTGAAAATGAACAGGATTGTGCTGGAAGTCCAGCACCCCCTCTGTTGGGAGCGGGGCCATATTGGGGTCGGTGTATTGACTATCATGGCACACAGATATCCAGATGGTCCGTGTCTGATGGGTGCAGTAGGTCTCGGTGCCGGGGGAGGGGGAACTGATGGGTGCAGTAGGTCTCGGTGCCGGGGGGAGGGGAACTGATGGGTGCAGTAGGTCTCGGTGCCGAGGGATGGGGAACTGATGGGTGCAGTAGGTCTCGGTACCGAGGGATGGGGAACTGATGGGTGCAGTTGGTCTCGGTGCCGGGGGAACTGATGAGTGCAGTAGGTCTTGGCTGAGAGGGAACTGATGGGTGCAGTAGGTCTCGGTGCCAGGGGAACTGATGGGTGCAGTAGGTCTCGGTGTCGGGAGAATTGATGGGTGCAGTAGGCCTTGGGGGACGGGGAACTGATGGGTGCAGTAGGTCTTGGGGACGTGGAACTGATGGGTGCAGTAGGTCTCGGTGTCGGGGGAACTGATGGGTGCAGTAGGTCTCGGGGGAACTGATGGGTGCAGTAGGTCTTGGGGGAGGGGGAACTGATGGGTGCAGTATGTCTCGGTGCCGGGGGAACTGATGGGTCCAGTAGGTCTTGGGGGAACTGATGGGTGCAGTAGGTCTTGGGGGAGGGGAAACTGATGGGTGCAGTAGGTCTTGGGGAGGGGGAACTGATGGGTGCAGTAGGTCTTGGGGGTGGGGAAACTGATGCGTGCAGTAGGTCTTGGGGAACGGGGAAATGATGGGTGCAGTAGGTCTTGGGGGAGGGGAACTGATGGGTGCAGTAGGTCTCGGTGTCGGGGGAACTGATGGGTGCAGTAGGTCTTTGGGGACGGGGAGCTGATGGGTGCAGTAGGTCTCGATGTCGGGGGAACTGATGGGTGCAGTAGGTCTCGGTGTTGGGGGAACTGATGGGTGCAGTAGGTCTTGGGGGGGAGGGGGAACTGATGGGTACAGTAGGTCTTGGGGGTGGGGAAACTGATGCGTGCAGTAGGTCTTGGGGAACGGGGAAATGATGGGTGCAGTAGGTCTTGGGGGGGACGGGGAACTGATGGGTGCAGTAGGTCTTGGGGGATGGGGAACGTGCCTTTTCCTGCAGATTAGTAAAGCTTTCACGTCGTAACAATAACTTCATGTAAGCAAAGGCTGAAGCGTGGGGTCCGCATATTGCCGGGGGCAGGTGATATCATGTCATCTTTGTCTTCCAGATTGCTGAATGTCCTCGAGGTGATCGCACCGTTCAAGCACTTTAATAAACTCCGAGAATTTGTACAGATGAAGCTTCCCCCAGGATTCCCTGTAAAACTAGGTATGTGAGCCGGTAACAGGGATTTTCCTGTCCGATTATTGTTGACCTGTCTCTAGATGGATGGGGGTCTGACTTCTATAATGGATGTCTCCCCCCAGATGTGACCCCCCTCGCCCAACAATTACTAGAAAATAGGAATGTTGCTTTGCCTCCGGTCCTTGTACCGTTTCCTAACGATGGCCGGGGTCTTGGCAGTCGGCCGACGCTGACCTGAGACGAGCCATTTACTTCTTGCTTTCCATTGACCGTCTGCACTCTCCTCTTGTGCCCGTAGATATCCCGGTGTTCCCGACCATCACAGCCACTGTAACGTTTCAAGAATTCCGCTATGGAGAGTTCGAGGAGTCCATCTTCACGATACCAGACGACTACAAAGAGGATCCAAGTCGCTTCCCCGACTTATAATTTCCGTGACGTCCTCTACCCTCACTGACCTGTCAGTGCCCACCGTAAACGTGGCCGCATTGGACACAGCATTGGCCAGGGGGGGCTCTTAAAGGCAAAGCATAACCGGTTCCCTGTGGTCGTCTGCCTCCGCGAGACGCATCCGGTGTAGCAGATCCTGCGCTCCAGCACCACTAGCTGCAAGATGGCGGCACTATGGGGCCCCCGGGTCCTCACTTTCCTCCACTTTCTGGTCTTACGTTTTCAGTTTTGTTTTTTTTCCATTCCTCGCTGCAGTCAGGGGCCATTTAGCGAAATTCTGGGATTTTACACATCGAACTTTTAAATCATGTTTGGCTTTTTTTTCCCATAAATTATCCGCGATGTAATATTATGTATAGATTCGTCTTGGCCGGATACATCTCTATGTACAGAAGAGAAGGGATTTCCTTCTGTCATGAATTAATCGAGTCAATTCAGTAAATCGTTACAGCCATCACCCCCCCCTCCTCCTCCGCAACGTGGAGACAATCGCGCGGCACTTATTATCGTGGCGGACGCCATTTTTAATCTCCTTTCTCCATGTCAACGCTTTTGGGTTTTTTTCATGTTTTTTTTTTTTTTTTTTACGTACATATTTTGTTTATTTTTTACATATTTAATTTTCCGTTGCTCTCCGTTTTGACGCAAGAACTATCTTGAAGGGGATATTTGAAGAAAAAAAAAACTACGGGTGCTTTCTTTTAGAAATTGCAGCAATTCTGACTACAGGTTGTCTCTGTTTTTGCAACCCAGCCACAATAAAGCAAACACAGCTGACCTGTAATACTATGTGCAACCCATGGGCAAGGGTGGCGCTGATTTTTGATAGAAAGCTGCCATAATGTTTTGTTGTTTTTCTTCAGCTCTCCCTTTTATGAGCATTTTCCTTTCAGAGGGAGATTAAAAAAAAACCAAGTCATGCTCTACTGGTCTGCAAAATAGCTGCACACACGTTCTGTTCCTGAGAAAGCTGGGTGTGTTCCAATATGGATGCCCCTGCCCCCTAGATATCTGCCCACCATCCGTCCCTGGGATAATCTCCCAGCTTTCCCAGAAACAAAGCAATGTTACGTTTCATACTATTAAGGACACTAGATGGCGACGTGTGGATGGTTTTTTTTTTTCCTATAATGCTCCTATGTTCGGTATACGTCTTATGTTTTGCTTCTCGTATGTTGCAGAATCTGTCGCATCCGTTCATCAGTTGTTGGGCGGGTTCTCGTTTTTTACATCGTACAAAGGCTCTGCCGCTGCAGAACTGCTTCCCCCCACCCACTCCAGGGCGAGTTACCATGATGCAGCTGCTAGTGATAGAAGCTTTAAGGGCCGCTTTAAGGCTTCACATAAAGGGATGACCTTAGCAGCGCTGTTTTTGTACAAGCCGCCATCCCCTTTCTCGTTTTTAGTACCGCAGTATCAGTGTCCAGCATCTCAGCGAGCTGAGATTTTGTATATATCAAGATTCTACAGAAAAGGGGCTTTTAATTATGAATTGGGGGGGTAAAAACACTGCATTTGCCATGTGGCATTTATCATGGTGGACTCTGCCGTGGCGGCGTTTCGGCCTGCCGTGCTGGGCATACTGGGTAATATGAAGCAGATCTTCAGGCTAAACATTCAGGTCTTCCAAATCGCTGCTTTATACTGAAAGGGAACCAAGCGTCTTCTCCCCTCCCCCGGCACCACAGGACGCGCCGTGTGCGGATTTATACTGGAAGCCGTTAAGACTTCAATCGTTTTCTGCCATTTTTTTTGTTTTTGTAACTCATTAATGACCATTTCTTGCTGGATCCACACATAGTACTGGTTTAATTAAAGAAAAATCAGTCTCTGCTCCTTCGTCGCTCCGTTTGTTTCCTACTTGTATGTATGTATGAGTTTTTGTCTGTAACGGGTGACCTGGATTAAAAAAATAGTTTTTATTTTTCCCTCCAATGCACAACCCTTTAATGTAATGTTTTGCAGGACCTTGTGCTAGTGGCTGTGTTCATGGTCCATGGCAGCTGGACCACAGCCCTTTGGATCACTGGCTCCTCGTCTGACGCACACGCGATGTTGTGCCGGATGGCGCCAGGAATGCTGACAGGCTGGAGGAGGTTCACGCGGCTATGCTCCAGTGGCCATGGACTACTGATGTGGTCACTAGACCGGGGTCCTACCAATATTTCTGCTCAACTATTTCAAACAAAAGGCATTTTCCATCCTAGTACCAGACTGGGGACCTTATTCTGGTTTCCTGCAGCCGTCTTACTGGACAACTCCTTTGATCCCAGCGATTAGCAAGTTATGATCTAATCTACTAGCCGTCCATCACAATGACCTCCACGACTTAATCTCTTAACTGAGGCAGCTGCTTAACTTGGTGGCTCTTAGGTTAAAAGTACTTTGTGGAGGACACTGCCCCTTTAAGACTTTGCACCCCCCATCCATACAGGAAGTATGTAAACAAAAAGCAGAAAAGCTGGTTTTCTCCTTTATAGATTTCCTTAGAAAACTGGAAAATGCTACTTCAGGGGGATCCAACGTTCCCATCATATGTGAAAGGGGTTGTCCACTGTATTCTGAAATGCTAAAATCACCACTCGATGGCAGCGTGTGACATAGAATGTTAAAAGTTAGAAGGGACCTCCAAGGGTCATCATGTCCAACCCCCTGCTCAATGCCGGATGCACTAAACCATCTCAGACACCTGTTCAGCCTCTGTGTGAAGACTTCCATTGAAGCAGAACTCACCACCTCTCGTGGCTGCCTGTTCCACTCATTGATCACCATCACTGTCAAAAAGTTTTTTCTAATATCTAATCTGTATCTTCTCCCTTTCAGTTTCATCCCATTGCTTCTTGTGTTTCCATGTGCAAATGAGAATGATGATCCCTCTACACTGGGACAGCCCTTCAGATGTTTGTAGACAGCTATTAAGTCTCCTCTTGGATTTTTTTTTAGCCCCCTAAACATTCCCAAATCCTTTAATCGTTCCTCGTAGGACATACTTTGCAGTCTGCTCACCATCCTGGTGGCTCTTTTCTGAACTTGCTCCAGTTTGTTGATGTCTTTTTTAACATGTGGTGCCCAGAACTGGACACAGTATTCCAGATGAGGTCTGACCAAGGAGGAGCAGAGGGAGATAATTACTTCACGTGATCTTGACTCTGTCCTTCTCTTAATATATCCTAGAACTGTGTTTGCCTTTTTTGCTGCTGCATCACACTGTTGACTCATGTGCAGTCTATGATCTATTAGTATATCCGTCTTTTTCACACATGCTGTTGCTTAGTTCTAATTCCTCCCATTCTATAGATGTAATTTTCATTATTCTTGCCCAGATGTAGAAACTTGCATTTATCCATTAAATGCCATTCTATTAGTCTCTGCCCGTTGTTCCAGCTTTTGATCCTTCAGAATCCTTTGTCTTCTCTAGTATTAGCTAGAGCTCCTAGCTTTATATCGTCTGCAAATTTGATTAGTTTACCTTCAGTTCCCTTATCTAGATCAGTTATAAAAGTCTTGAACAACACTGAGGCCAGGACATAGCCTTGTGGTTCCCCACTTGAAATGCTTTTCCAATTGGATGTGCAACCATTTACCACTCTTTCAGTACGATCACTGAGCCAGTTATGAATCTACCTAACCGTAGCCTTGTCAATCCCATACTTGGTCATTTTTTCAAGGATAGTATGAGATACTTTATCAAATGCTTTGCTTGAAGTTGAGATATACTATACCGCATTTCCCTGATCCACCCAGTCAGTGATTCCATCATAGAAGGAAATTAGATTAGTCTGACATGACTTGTTTGCTACAAACCCTTGCTGGCTCCGGTTAATTACTGTATTCTTAGCCAAAGTAATTGCATACATGCTGTTTAATAATTTGTTCAAAGATCTTTCCTGGTATAAGTAAGGCTCACTGGCCTGTAATTTCCTGGCTCCGTCTTCATTCCTTTTTTGAAGATGGGGGCAACATTTGCCCTTCTCCAATCTTCTGGGACTAATACTGTTTTCCAGGATTTTTCAAAGATTCTGGCTAGTTCTGCAATTTCCTCTCTTTCAGTACCCTAGGATGTAATTCATCTGGACCAGATTTAAATTCATGTAAATTAGCTAAGTGTTCCCTCATCATCTCTCTGTTTATGGATAGTGTGGATTCTTGTAATTTCTTCAATGACACCATGAAGATCAGTTGAAGTTACATTTGCTTTTTTTAGAACACAGACGCAAAATAATAATTTACAAGTTTGGCCTTCTCAGCATCATTTTTGACCACTTCACTCTTCATCCTGTAAAAATCCTTTAAACTTTGATTTTTCTTTTGACATACCCCACAAAATCCTTTTTTCAGCTGCAGATGGAAGGAAGAGAGCCACAGTATTCATTACTGATGGTAGGCGGAGCCCCAGATCAGGATGTCACCTCAGATCAAAAGAGTGCTGACTGGCTGGCCCCTCCAGCTCGGGCTCCTCCTACTCAGCTCCAGTCTAAGATTTGAGGTCCAGAGGATGGTCGCTGCTAATGCAGCTCCTCAGAAGATTTTATTATTTTATATTCGGACAGGAGACTTGGATCACCAGTTGGTCTAGAGGTCTCAGGGGTACCAGCGCTGCTGTACCCCAACCTCTCCCTTGGCGGATCTGTATTTACTCAAAGTCCCTGCAGAATCCTTGCCGGCCCTGGGGGATGAGGAGAGCTTCCCTGGCGGGGACGCAAACCACACGTGCGGTCACTGCGTCCCTCGCCCTGGGGGGAAGCATGGGCACTGCGCCAGAAACCCCTGAGGGTCCCTGTGGCGCTTTGGCTGGTGAGTACTCCACACAAAATTTTATTATTAATGTGTGAGTGCTTTAGCGTCTGATGGCAGCGCTATTACATGTATATCAGTATGCTTCAGCACTGCGGTGACAGCGCTATTACATGTTTATCAATGTATTCCACCAGCCTCTCCCTTGGTGGATCTGTAACTACATAATGGTCCCTGCAGAATCTTGCCGGCCCTGGGGGATGAGGAGAGTTTCCCTGGCGGGGGCGCAAACCACACACTGGGGTCACTGCGCTTCCCGCCCTGGGGGGAAGCATGGGCATAGCGCCAGAAACCCCTGGGGGTCCCTGTGGCGTTTCGGCTGGTGAGTACTCCACATTTTGGTAAAATGTGTGTGAGTGTTTTAGCGACTGCTGCGACAGCCGCTATACATATATATGCCGATGACTAGTTTTTCTATGTCCGCAGGAGGATGCCTGCAGGACGAGGGAAAGGAGGGGAGTACGCGCTCTTTTTATTTTTTGAATTTCGCGCCGCTTCTGAGCGCGCGCTTTACTGCAGCCTCCATTTCCGGCTCCTCTACATGGAGCACACGGAGGCAGAGCGCGGCGGCCATTGCTGACAAGCGAACCCGCCGGGCAGAAGCTTAACCCCTTCACCTCCACAGCGTGGCTATTGCTGATAAAGCGCTGCAGGTTGAAAGCTCCCCGGATCGTTCTCCTCCCCTCCCGGCTAGAATACGTGTCCAGCTTGGTGAGTCGCTTCTAGCCCGCCGGGCAGAAGCTTAACCCCTTCACCTCCAAAGCGCGGGCGCCGTCTGGGGCACTTCTGAGTGACAGATTGAGCTGTCCTGCGGCTGTTCTCGCATAAGGGGCTCGCACACTCTTTTAATATTAATAAAGAGGCTGTGGGGAGTCTGCGACATTAATGCTGCCACTATACGTTTCCGCTGACGATCCTGATGGCGTCGCATAATATTGCGATCGTTTGTGTGTCATTTTTAGTGTCGCTGGTGGCTGCCAATCTGGGCAATCGCATAGGCGATTAGCGATCTCCTTGACAACTTTGGCGGTCATTGCGTTATAAAAAACAGCGCAATTTTTTAGCGATCTTGTGGAACGTTTTCTGTTTAGTGTGGCATGGCTGTCCTGCAGCTGCGACCTTATAAGAGGCGCCTGAGATTCGCACACCCTTTTTCATTATCAGGGTTGTGGGGAGTCTGCTACTTTAACCCCTTCTTAGGAGGTTAACTCTTAATGGGAGACAGCTGGGGTAGCTCTTTCTTAGAACTTTAACCCTTCAGCGTTTGTTTTTTATTTAAAGTACTGCTCTGGTTACTGACAGGTTTATCCTGCCATATACTATGCAAGGGTATGTCAGACACCCTCTCCCAGATCCGTTACGGATCAGCCTCGCGTATCTGACACGCAGACCTCGACTCATACACGGTCAGAGGTTCCAATGGTGTCAAAATGAAGGCCTTCACTGGTTTCTATTGATGACCTTTTAGGTTATGGAGTGTCAACTAGATCCTTTCAAGGGAGCGACACAAATCGGTGTTTTCCTTCTCGCTTAGCGAAGAAGTCCGATTCGGACAAGGAGGTTCGGCAGGGACACTCTGCCTCTCTCATGGGCCGTACTAAAATTTCTGTGGAAGCCATGTGGACGTTACAGTTACCGGAGTAGGTAACTAGTCGTCCTGGTAAGTCGGCCCGGATGTTGCAAGGGTCGCATGGGTCGCGATGACCTTACAAACTGTATCCGTTTTTCTACGGAGTTATTTGTTAATTGGACCCCTTCTCCTGAAGTGAATGTTCCTTCATTCCAGCTTAGCAAATCTTCCTGGTAAAAGGGAAGATGAGTCTGCAGGACACGCTGGACAGAAGAACGGAGATGGCAACAATTTCCATCTGTGTAGCCGTGGATCATAGATTCGGTATTAAGGATCTAGGTGTACTTGTTAAGTTCCCCTGAGCCGGTTGGACCGTCTAAGGACGGCGTGGCAAGTTTCCCTCTATCAAGGTAGATGAGCTTTTCTAGTTGAAGGATAATGCGTCACTGCTATCCAGGGCGCAATCCTCGGCAGTTACAGTCAGAAGAGCACTGTGACTTGGATGGAACGCAGTTTTCCAACAGGGTTTGCTATCTTTAGCTTAGAAAGTGGTCAGCTATTTGACTGACCTCACGGAGCTGATGCCAAGGCAAAGGCAAAAGAAGCAGCTTTACCGCAGCGCAGAGCTGTGACTTCTGCGTCTGGCAGGACTAGTGCCGATAGTTATCAGCAGTCCTTTTCGGTTCAAGGGATGATCTGACCAACCCTCTGGGGGTTTGTGTCGTCTCTCTCTTTTTAAAAAAAAAAAAAAAAAAAGGGGGAATTCTCAGAAATTCCGCATACCCTGGAAACAGAACTTCAAAAAAAAAAAAAAAAAAAATTCGCTAAGGCGGACTGACTTCTGACATTCCGTCAGAGCCGAGCATGAAGTCGCTTCGCTCAGTTATGGCAGCCCTGTCGCAGAACGATCAATCGACATTCGCGACGCTTTTTGGCATGTTCCCATCGGAAGACCTCACCCAGGTTGTGGCTCGACCATTCGGCTTGGCTTTAACGCCCAGAATTTTTACAATGATTCTGACGCCAAAATTTCATGGCAATCCTTCAAAGACGGGGACTTACGATTCGTCCCTATTTGGACGGCCTTTTCGGTTGTGGCTTCAAAGGAGAAGTCGTCTCTGGAATCGTCGCAGGCAATCCTGTTTTTGAGGATGCATTTCGACATGGTACGGGCGGTGTTGTCCCTACCTCCAGACAAGCAGGCATGTCTGCTCCAGCATGTACAGACTATGAAGTCTGCGACAGCAGTGTCCCTTCGGAAGGTATGCGCCTTCTGGGTCTGACGGTGGCGTCCATGAGTTTTTTTCCGTTTGTCCAATTTCATTCCAGAGCTCTCCATAGGCTCATTCTGAGTCGTTGGGATCAATCGCAAGGTTCGCTGGATTTCAGCGTCATCATCTCTCACAGGGTGCGAGAATCCCTAGGATGGTGGTTATGTCCAGGAGCGTTATCCCTGGGAAAGCTTTTCCTCCCTCCGAAGTGGTCGGTCATAACCACCGATGCCAGCCTGACGGGCTGGGGGGGGGGTGTTTGGAACAATCTCTGGATTCAGGGGGTATGGTCATCGGAAGAGTCTGTTCTTCCGATCAACATCCTGGAATTGAGGGCGATTTTCCTTTGCCTCCAACATTGGACGGTCCCTTTGAGCGGTCTGCCAGTCCGAGTGCAGACAGACAATGCGACGGCTGTCGCGTATATCAATCACCAAGGTGGGACAAGGAGTTCCAGACTCATGGTAGAGGTGTCCCGAATTCTGATTTGGGCAGAGGCCAGTGTGCCAGCCATTTCGGCGATTCACATTCCAGGGGTTCAGAATATTACAGCGGACTTTCTCAGTCGCAGAAGGATGGATCCCGGGGAATGGAGCCTACACCCGGAAGTTTTTGCACTACTGTGCTCTCGCTGGGGAACCCCCCAAGTGGATTTGATGGCATCCAGGTCCAATGCCAAGTTACCGACGTTCATGTCCAGTACAAGGACCCGAAGGCTGTGGCGGTGGATGCTCTAGTGGCTCAGTGGGATCAGTTCGAGCTGATCTATGTATTCCCGCCGATATCCTTACTTCCTCTAGTACTACGTCGGATCAGACTAGAGAGAATTCCAGCTATTTTGATAGCTCCAGACTGGCCAAGAAGGGTGTGGTTCTCGACAATAATGTCGCTGTTGGCGGCACCTCCTTTTCCACTCCCTCTTCAACCGGACTTGTTGACTCAGGGGCCCGTTTGTCATCCGGACTTGATGTCCCTGCGTTTGACGGCGTGGCTCTTGAGACCGAAATCTTGACCCGTAGAGGTTTCTCAGCCGAGGTCATTGCTACCCTTCGTGCTGCAAGAAGTCCGGCTACTACTAGGATTTACCACAAAATTTGGGAAACCTTCTTTTCGTGGTGTTTGGGGTCCTCTCGGAACCCGAGAAAATTTTCCATTCCCAACCTGTTGGCTTTTCTGCAGCATGGGCTAGACAAGGGTTTGGCAGTCAGCACCCTGAAAGGTCAGATTTCTGCTCTGTCCTTATTGTTCCGGAGAACCATTGCTTCAAATAGAGACGTGCTCTCCTTTTTCCGAGGTATATCTCGTAAGTTTCCGCCGCGGAAGGCGCCCGTGTCTCCTTGGCAGCTCAACCTTGTTTTGGAGGCTCTTCAGCATAAACCTTTTGAGCCTATGGTTTCTGCTAGCCTTTCTTTACTTTCTTGGAAGGTGGCTTTCCTTGTTGCAGTCACTTCCTTGAGGAGAGTTTCTGAGTTGGCAGCTCTTTCTTGTTCGCCTCCTTTTCTGGAGTTTTTTCCGGATCGTGTAGTGCTTCGCACTCGGGGTGATTTTTTGCCTAAAGTGGTATCACAATTTCATGTTAACCAGGATATTGTGTTGCCTTCACTCTGTCCGGATCCGAAGAATGCGAAAGAGCGAGATTTACACACATTGGATTTAGTGCGGGCCTTGAAGTTTTATCTATCTATTACTCAAGGTTTTCGTAAGACGGACTCCCTGTTTGTGGTTCCAGCAGGTCGTCGGCGTGGTCAACGAGCTTCCAAGGATTCTATAGCTCGTTGGATCCGGTCAGCTATTTTGGAAGCTTACCGCCTTCGGGGTGAATCTTGCCCGATTAAGATTCGAGCCCATTCCACGAGAGCTGTGGCCTCATCGTGGGCTTTTCATCAAGGTGCCTCGGCAGTGCAGCTCTGTCGAGCGGCAACTTGGCGCTCTGTCCACACGTTTACAAAGTTTTATAAAGTGGACGTCAGTGCTTCCGCTGATGCAGCCCTCGGACGTAGGGTCCTGCAGGCAGCTGTAGTTTAAAGTTCTGGATGAACTTGTGTTTAGCGCTGGTTGCGCTTTGTTGTTAAGGTTGTTGGGTTTCTGCCTTTTGTTGGTTTTTCCCACCCTTATTTTTGAACTGCTTTGGGACGTCCCATCAGTAATGAATACTGTGGCTCTCTTCCTTCCATCTGCAGCTGAAACACGGATTTTGGTAAAAACTTACCTGTAAAATCCTTTTCAGCGAAGGAAGGAAGAGAGACACAGCACCCTCCCAAGGCAGAAGTGTGTTGATGTTTTCAGATGCAGCGCGACCCTTATCTGATAGCGATTATCTGGGCTGAGGTCAGCGCGCTAAGGCTCTGTTCCAGCATCGCCAGCTCATCGCAGTAGTCAGGTTCCGTGAGTAGTACCTGGAACTCTGTGGTTTTTGGCTTTCTTTGCATGCATAACCTGTATCCTTGTGTTTTTTCTCTGAAGTTCCTTCAGAAGGGGTTATGTTGCTCCGCTGGTGATCTTGGCTCTTTTCCTAAAAGCTTTGGTACGACTGGAGCTGAGTAGGAGGAGCCCGAGCTGGAGGGGCCAGCCAGTCAGCACTCTTTTGATCTGAGGTGACATCCTGATCTGGGGCTCCGCCTACCATCAGTAATGAATACTGTGTCTCTCTTCCTTCCTTCGCTGAAAAGGATTTTACAGGTAAGTTTTTACCAAAATCCGTGTTTTTTGCTACTTTTGGTCTCCCTTGCAAGCTTCACTTCATTACTGGCTTTAGCTCTAAAGGGTATGCCACACTAAACGAGATCACTAAAACGTCACTATTTTGCGATCTCGTTAGCGACTTAGCTGTGTGTGGCATGTAGCAACTATGTGGCCCCTGCTGTGATCTCGTTGATCGTTCACTAGAGTTCTGGACCGTTTTTTTGATCGTTGGCGTCCCGCTGGTGAGCCTATATCGCTGTGTTTGGCACCTTTTGCGAACGACGAGCGACCTCGTTTGTGACTCATATGACTGTTTTGCGTCACGGAGTGGATCGCAATATCTATAAGTTCTCTTTTGCATCACAGAGAGGATCGCAGCAGTTGCAAAGCAGGCTAGCAGGACGCAGAGAGCAGGAGCGATGCTGGAAATTCCTATGAATCAGAAGCGCTCAGTACATGCTAATGACATCCTAACGACCGCCAAAGTCGTTAAAGAGATCGCTGACCGCTGATGAGTCGTTAATGAGATCTCCTGTTTGGCAGCTACTAGCGACCTAAAAAAGATCACACTAACGATCTCATTAGCTTGCATCGTTATTGAGATCGCTAACGAGATCACTAAGTGTGGCAGTACCTTTACTCTTGCCCTGCAAACAGTATTATTTTTTTCTTTAGATACCCCCCCCTCTTTCCATTTGATATACATTTCTTTTTTCCTTTTTATCAAGTGATTAAGTTGTGTGTTCATCGATCCTGGTCTCTTTAAATGCTTCAAATTCTTCCTTTTCAGGATTGTTACAGATCGTGGGGTGAGATTTTCATTTAGCAAAGTCTACCATCCGTCTTGGACATTTCTGTCCTTTAGAACATCTGGCCATTGTAACTTCCCAACCAGCTTTCGGAGTCCAACCTTAAAGTCTTCCTCCTCTTGTAATCCAAATTTCAAAGATAGCATGATTGCTGCCTTTACTTCCTCAACCATTTCCTCCCTGATGGTAAGAATTAGGTCCAAGATTGCAGATCCTCTCATTTTCTCTTCTACCTTTTGAAAGATAAAGTTGTCAACAAGAGAAGATAAGAATTTTCTGGACCCAGTACTTTTGCCTGAGAGATTCACAACAAATATCTGGATAGTTAAAATCTCCCATGATCAATGTCATACTTTTTTGAGAACAGAGATCTGATGTGAAAAGAGGTTCATCCATATCTTCAGTCTGACCAGGTGGCCTATAGTAAACACCTACAATGGTGTCCTTTCTGTTCATCTCTCCTTGAATTCTAACCCAAACAGTTTCTACAGAGCTACCAGTTTCTGAAGCTTGGATCTTGGACAGGTGGCAGCTCCAGGTCCACAGTGTGGAAGCAGATTTACTGCATTTGTTTGTGATGCATTTTCTAAAAAGGAAGCCCTGAGAAGCTGTCATATTTGTAACCTTTATTGGGAGGGATTTGGTGCAGTGACCCCCATTACCTATTGGCCAGCTGTGGAGCCTGATCTCCCCCTGCTGGTGGCTACAGGAAGTCAGACCAGACTGACAAAATTGCAAAATTTCAAAAGGATTTGGATCTTTGTGACTTGTGCTGCAGCAGCGTGACCCTACATAGGTTATCTCACTGTGTCCCATATAGTGTGAAGGACTAAATTATTGAGAAAGCCTACTCAAATTATTTCTACTATAAAATATACTGCTTGATGTCTAGGTCACTGGCCACCTCTGCAATTTACCAGCGGTGAGGTGACCTGTTTCCAAGGTAATGAGTGCATCTTCAGTCTCTCATGCTCCAGACTCTGCACCACCTTGTCTTTGGTCTGAACAGTCAATCTTCACCCGAAGAAAGAATTTATCCCCACTCCCTCCGGTCTGATCACAGATCAGGGATCATCACGGAGACAGCAATGTCCATTTATATGTTTTATTATCAAAGTTTCTCATAAAACAAAATTTAATGAACTGTACATTGAGATGGCACAGGTTGGAGCCTACAACTGTTACTGATAATGAACCAAAGTGAAGCCTCGGCGAAAAATAAAATGCACCAACTACTCAGCATATAATATAATGGACTCACGGCACCGGGGAAAGGAAGGGGAACACAAAAATATATACCGGTATAGAGGAAGATGGTCTGGTGGCGGGGAAGCAAACATCCAATTAAAATGCACTGATTATCTCTCCACTCATTTACAAAAAGCAAAAACTAATTCTTGTGAACATTGTCAAAAACACAATGCGACTGGAAAACTCCATTACCGAGTATGGAAACTACACCCCTCAGCGTGTCACGACAGCCTGTGGCTGCTGAGACAACAGCTAGTGAATGCTGCCCTATAGGAAAATCATCTGAAGGTCACAACGTAAAAAAAGAAAAAGCTGAACTGGATCAGTAGAGGTTTTCCCCATCACAGACTATTGGTGTATGAAGCGTACGTGTCCTCAGGGCGGACTGCTGGGAATTATCCGCAGCTCGGAGACAGGCCACGGGCCGCTGCATCTCTGCCGTGACTCGACCGATAACGTATCACGTGTGCATTCGATATGACGGCAGAGTGTATGATAGGAAACCCCTATAGCAGATCATAGTCTACAGAAAAAGGTAGCAACCTATTAATGAAAACATGAGGAAAGCGCACAGGCCGGCGCAGTACGACGGCGAGCAAACGGCCTACGTTAGGAAGAGTACACCTTTGACTCACCCCGCTGACAGCCCAGACCGCCATTAATGGAGGGCGGCAGCCATGTCTCAGGACACTGAACTATTTGGGGTCTAGCATCTGAGGGACCTGGGCATCTAAACAGCAGAAGATACAACACATGCTAGGTGGGAGACGCATGCAACATACTTGTTAAGTTGCGTCACATTAAAAAACTGAGGGGAGGGATTTTTATTTTTTTTTTACAGTTTTTCTTTAAAACCACACGAGACAGGTTATATCCACTGTCAGACAAACCCTCCGGTACAAATCTAATGACTTCTGTAGTTTTACATTCACCAATAAGCTCTGTGCTGCAGCCGACCAAACCTTAAATAGAAAATTAAATCACATAATACGGAGCGGGATGGGGGAGGGGACGCACTCAATCGCTCATATCCATGTCTTCTTCGTGATGGTCATCGCCGTTCACTTTGGAGTCCTTTACCAATTCTACAGTCGACCTGTCTACTGTGTCATCGTTCTCCAGCGGGGGCTAGCTTCGGTCACCATATATTCTTCTTGTTTGTCTTTGTCGCTGTCGTAACCCTGCTCCTCCTCATCGTAGTCCCGTGTCACCTGCTGTGCAGAGAAAGAAGCAGCGAGGTAAAGCTTGTGGTCAGAGACCGGAGGACTACAGTATGGCGGCTCCAAGGTTTGCGTCAGTACTCTTACCTTCACGTCTTTCTCGCTTTCTGATCGTCGCTCTCGCTCCTTCTCCTTATCTTTGTCCTTGTCTTTGCTTTTCTTCTTTTTGCTGGATGATCTCTCCCTTTCGTCTCTGCTCTTCTCTCGGTCTTTATCCTTCTTCTTTTCTTTTTTGTGCCTAAAATGCAAACTTACCAGTCAGTCCAAAGACAACAGATACAAGATGTTGCTTTGTGTTTCTTTCTGGCAAATAGGATTTACATGAAAGCTACAGAAGCCCCCGAGAGAGGACAGAAGCTAGATCTAGATTTTCATCCACATGGAATATGAAGGATAGACAAACTTAAAAACACGGATTTTGGTAAAAACTTACCTGTAAAATCCTTTTCAGCGAAGGAAGGAAGAGAGACACAGTATTCATTACTGATGGGTAGGCGGAGCCCCAGATCAGGATGTTACCTCAGATCAAAAGAGTGCTGACTGGCTGGCCCCTCCAGCTCGGGCTCCTCCTACTCAGCTCCAGTCGTACCAAAGCTTTTAGGAAAAGAGCCAAGATCACCAGCGGAGCAACATAATCCCTTCTGAAGGAACTTCAGAGAAAAAACACAAGGATACAGGTTATGCATGCAAAGAAAGCCAAAAACCACAGAGTTCCAGGTACTACTCACGGAACCTGACTACTGCGATGAGCTGGCGATGCTGGAACAGAGCCTTAGCGCGCTGACCTCAGCCCAGATAATCGCTATCAGATAAGGGTCGCGCTGCATCTGAAAACATCAACACACTTCTGCCTTGGGAGGGTGCTGTGTCTCTCTTCCTTCCTTCGCTGAAAAGGATTTTACAGGTAAGTTTTTACCAAAATCCGTGTTTCAGCTGCAGATGGAAGGAAGAGAGCCACAGTATTCATTACTGATGGGACGTCCCAAAGCAGTTCAAAAATAAGGGTGGGAAAAACCAACAAAAGGCAGAAACCCAACAACCTTAACAACAAAGCGCAACCAGCGCTAAACACAAGTTCATCCAGAACTTTAAACTACAGCTGCCTGCAGGACCCTACATCCGAGGGCTGCATCAGCGGAAGCACTGACGTCCACTTTATAAAACCTTGTAAACGTGTGGACAGAGCGCCAAGATGCCGCTCGGCAGAGCTGCACTGCCGAGGCACCTTGATGAAAAGCCCACGATGAGGCCACAGCTCTCGTGGAATGGGCTCGAATCTTAATCGGGCAAGATTCACCCCGAAGGCGGTAAGCCTCCAAAATAGCTGACCGGATCCAACGAGCTATAGAATCCTTGGAAGCTCGTTGACCACGCCGACGACCTGCTGGAACCACAAACAGGGAGTCCGTCTTACGAAAACCTTGAGTAATAGATAGATAAAACTTCAAGGCCCGCACTAAATCCAATGTGTGTAAATCTCGCTCTTTCGCATTCTTCGGATCCGGACAGAGTGAAGGCAACACAATATCCTGGTTAACATGAAATTGTGACACCACTTTAAGCAAAAAATCACCCCGAGTGCGAAGCACTACACGATCCGGAAAAAACTCCAGAAAAGGAGGCGAACAAGAAAGAGCTGCCAACTCAGAAACTCTCCTCAAGGAAGTGACTGCAACAAGGAAAGCCACCTTCCAAGAAAGTAAAGAAAGGCTAGCAGAAACCATAGGCTCAAAAGGTTTATGCTGAAGAGCCTCCAAAACAAGGTTGAGCCGCCAAGGAGACACGGGTGCCTTCCGCGGCGGGAACTTACGAGATATACCTCGGAAAAAGGAGAGCACGTCTCTATTTGAAGCAATGGTTCTCCGGAACAATAAAGACAGAGCAGAAATCTGACCTTTCAGAGTGCTGACTGCCAAACCCTTGTCTAGCCCATGCTGCAGAAAAGCCAACAGGTTGGGAATGGAAAATTTTCTCGGGTTCCGAGAGGACCCCAAACACCACGAAAAGAAGGTTTCCCAAATTTTGTGGTAAATCCTAGTAGTAGCCGGACATCTTGCAGCACGAAGGGTAGCAATGACCTCGGCTGAGAAACCTCTACGGGTCAAGATTTCGGTCTCAAGAGCCACGCCGTCAAACGCAGGGACATCAAGTCCGGATGACAAACGGGCCCCTGAGTCAACAAGTCCGGTTGAAGAGGGAGTGGAAAAGGAGGTGCCGCCAACAGCGACATTATTGTCGAGAACCACACCCTTCTTGGCCAGTCTGGAGCTATCAAAATAGCTGGAATTCTCTCTAGTCTGATCCGACGCAGTACTAGAGGAAGTAAGGATATCGGCGGGAATACATAGATCAGCTCGAACTGATCCCACTGAGCCACTAGAGCATCCACCGCCACCGCCTTCGGGTCCTTGTACCTGGACATGAATGTCGGTAACTTGGCATTGGACCTGGATGCCATCAAATCCACCTGGGGGGTTCCCCAGCGAGAGCACAGTAGTGCAAAAACTTCCGGGTGAAGGCTCCATTCCCCGGGATCCATCCTTCTGCGACTGAGAAAGTCCGCTGTAATATTCTGAACCCCTGGAATGTGAATCGCCGAAATGGCTGGTACACTGGCCTCTGCCCAAATCAGAATTCGGGACACCTCTACCATGAGTCTGGAACTCCTTGTCCCACCTTGGTGATTGATATACGCGACAGCCGTCGCATTGTCTGTCTGCACTCGGACTGGCAGACCGCTCAAAGGGACCGTCCAATGTTGGAGGCAAAGGAAAATCGCCCTCAATTCCAGGATGTTGATCGGAAGAAAAGACTCTTCCGATGACCATACCCCCTGAATCCAGAGATTGTTCCAAACACCCCCCCAGCCCGTCAGGCTGGCATCGGTGGTTATGACTGACCACTTCGGAGGGAGGAAAGACTTCCCCAGGGAGAATGCCCCTGGACGTAACCACCATTCTAGAGAATCCCGCACCGCGCGAGAAATGGTGACACTGCAATCCAGCGATTGCGACTGGTTCCATCGACTCAAGATGAACCTTTGGAGAGTCCTGGAATGGAACTGGGCAAAAGGAATTGCCTCCATGGACGCCACCATCAGTCCCAGAAGACGCATACACTTCCGTAGGGACATTGCCGTTGAGGATTTCATAATCTGTACATGTCGAAGAAGACATGACTGTTTGTCTGGTGGTAGGGAAACTACCGACCGAAACGTGTCGAGATGCATTCCCAAAAAGAGGATTGTCCTCGATGGTTCCAGGGACGACTTCTCCCAATTGACCAGTTTCTGAAGGACTTCGGTTGGCTGAAGAGACAAATCCCGAGCCGTCAACGCCTCCTCCTCCGAGGAAGCCATGATCAAAAGATCGTCCAGATAAGGAAGAATCGTAATCCCCTGTCTTCGAAGGATTGCCATGAGGGGCGCCAGAATTTTTGTAAAGACCCTTGGCGCTGAGGCTAAGCCGAACGGCAGAGCCACGAACTGGTAATGATTCTGACCTATGGCAAATCGAAGAAAGCGCTGATGAGCCTTTCCGATGGGAATATGCAAATAGGCGTCGCGAATGTCGATTGACACCAGAAAATCGTTCTGTGACAGAGCTGCCACAACGGAACGAAGCGACTCCATGCGAAATTTCCGGGCATGGACATGCCGGTTTAATCGCTTGAGATCCAGAATCGGGCGAAATTTGTTCTCCTTTTTGGGAACTATAAAAAGGTTGGAATAAAAACCTTTCCCTCGGTCCTCTGACGGAACCGGTATCACTACACCCTTTTGTAGCAGAGATTCGACCTCTCGCTGTAGAGCGACAACAAGCTCGGGTTCCGACGGAACGTGAGATTGACAAAAAACATTTGGGGGTCGAGAAGCAAACTCTATGAAATAGCCTGCCGACACTATCCGCGTTACCCAGGAATCTGGAACGCGAGCCATCCAAGTCTCCTTGAAAAGAAGCAGGCGACCCCCCACTCGAGAACCCTCGAGTGGACCCCTGGCGTCAATCCGACTTTGCGGGCTTCTTGTCAAGTTCCCGCTTGTCCTGGCGGAAACTCTGCTTCCAGGGAGTACGAGTTTTCTGAGAGGATTTCTTTCCTGAGAAGGAAGGACGACCCGATCCCCACGAGGAGTGACTAGATCGTCCTCGGCCCCGAAAGGACCGCCGACCACTATAGACACCAGGCTTACTGGACACCGAGGCCATGGCCCTACGCTGTGGTAATGCTGATTCCTTCGCCTTAGCCTTGGAAATCAGCTCTGTGAGGTCGGATCCAAAAAGATGGCCACCCTTGTAAGGTAAGGCCAACAACCCTTGTTTGGAAACTGCGTCCCCGGCCCACTGTCTGAGCCATAAAGCTCTTCTGACTGTGACCGCTGAAGCTTGCGCTTTGGCCAGCAGAGATGCCGTATCCAGACCGGCATCAAAGATATAACAGGCTGCCGTTTCTAACCATTCACAAGTTTCCCGTATCTCAGATAACGGAGATTCATTTTGCAACTCCGTCTTCAGACGTGCCAACCAGCTTAGAGAAGCTCTAGCAGCACACATGGATCCTAGCACTGCTCGAAATCCATGACCCGCAGCCTCATAGCTTGCTTTTGCCGCCAATTCTGCCTTTCTATCCAAAGGCTCCTGTAAGCTCGCTTTTCCCTTAATAGGGAGTAGTGAGGATTTACTAAGCTGAGATAAAGACACATCCACTTCAGGAGCAGTAGTCCAATTAGCCTTTAACTCCGCAGAGCAAGGATAAAGTGTATCAAAGAAATGCGTTCCATGAAAACGCTTATCTGGACATAGACGTTCCTCCTCTATTACACCATTAAGCTCATCCAGAGCTGGCAATGTTGTACGCGAAGCACGGGACTCCTGGAACATGCGTGCTGATTTACCAGGACGACTAGTTACCTCCTCCGGTAACTGTAATATATCTCTCATGGCTTCAATCAATGCCTCCGTACGCTTCGCCATAGAGGAACGCCCCTGCGGCTCGTCCGCATCTGAATCGGATATTTCTCCATCCGAATTTAAAGGGGAACTCTGCCCAATATCAGATACATCTGACTCGCTCCGTGTAGAGGCCGGTAACGGCCTGCGTCGCTTCCTCTGAGAGGAATTAGCAGACACATATTGACCTAAAAGGTCAGACAAGTTGTTGATCGATCGAGCGATATCGTCCAATTTTCCACCGCTGTCGACCGCAGCGCTAGACGCCGTGGAGGTCTGCGTATCTGATTGCCGCAATGGCACTGGGACGTGATCCGCGGCATCTGAACTCTGTTCAGACATGTCTCACCTGTATGAGCAGGTCAAAGCGGTAATACCAGCAAAAACTATGCGGTTTTTTTTTTTTTTTAAAACGCTGAAGGGTTAACGCTCCACCAAGCAGGGTTACCCCAGCGGTATTCAGTCAAAAAATTTAGCTGGTAGAAATAACCCTCAGAGGGGTTAATATTGCAAACTCACCACAATATATATATTTGTGAGCCCCAGCCAATTTTTATGTCTCTGATGAGACTGCAGCTGCAGGATAGCGATCGCTGCGCTGCGGGGTGAGGAATCAGCACTCACCCAGCTAGCCGTGGTGTCTTATGAGAGGAGCGGTCTGAGGAGCCCAGGAGCCTGTGTAATGGCCGCCACAGTGAGGGAGTCGCAGGAGAAACGCCAGAGCGAGCGTCTTCCTGCTCAGAAGACCGGGAATCGTTAGGCCACGCCCCCCGCCAGCTCGAATATTGAGCGCGAACTCCCCCGCTCCTGCTCCCTCTCTGTCCTGCAGGTATCTGCCTGCGGACAAAAAATCACCACATCTACTTGTAACAGCGCTGTCACAGCAGCGCTGAAGCATACTGACATACATGTAGTAGCGCTGTCACAGCAGCGCTGAAGCATACTGACATACAAGTAATAGCGCTGCTCATTCAGGCGCTAAAGCACTCACACATAATTATATCAAAAATTTGTGTGGAGTACTCACCAGCCAAGGCGCCACAGGGACCCTCAGGGGTTTCTGGCGCTGTGCCCATGCTTCCCCCAGGGCGAAGAACGCAGTGACCGCACGTGTGGTTTGCGTCCCGCCAGGGAAGCTCCCCTCATCCCCAGGGCCGGCAAGGATTCTGCAGGGACTTTGAGTAAATACAGATCCGCCAAGGGAGAGTTGGGGTACAGCAGCGCTGGTACCCCTGAGACCTCTAGACCAACTGGTGATCCAAGTCTCCTGTCCGAATATAAAATAATAAAATCTTCTGAGGAGCTGCATTAGCAGCGACCATCCTCTGGACCTCAAATCTTAGACTGGAGCTAAGTAGGAGGAGCCCGAGCTGGAGGGGCCAGCCAGTCAGCACTCTTTTGATCTGAGGTAACATCCTGATCTGGGGCTCCGCCTACCCATCAGTAATGAATACTGTGGCTCTCTTCCTTCCATCTGCAGCTGAAATTGGGATTTTTTTTTTTTTTTTTAGAAAAGGGAAAATATTCCCTTAAGTAAATCACTTTAAAGACCACCCATCGTCTCACATATTCCTTGATTTGGATGCTTTACTGGCCTAAGATAGTCGAGAAATACTGAAGCCAAAAGGGGCCTGCCAACAACTTCTGTCCTCTAAAAGGTGTTTTCATATCTTCATAAATGGGTACATTTACAAAGTACTTGTATAAAAAACACATAACTTAGCAATTTACTTTTATTAAAAAAGTCAAAGGCACTGGAGAACCCTTGTAAACAAAAAAAATGTACACAAGTGGTCTAAACTGATACACAAGTCAGGGGTTCATCAAAACACAACTGAAGCAAAAGTAAACTGCCGCCTGTACAGTCCTGTCGGAACTGCGGCTTTTAAAGGGGTATTCCCATCTCCAAGATCCTTTCCAAATATGTAGTGGGGTAATAATATTAGCAAATATCTCCAAGTATCAAATCAAAAGAACGACTAAATTTCTGTCACTTACCCCATGTGCAGGGCTTTGCAGTAGCTTAGGTGTCCATGGTTATGATCACTATGTGAGTGGTTGTAGCCATGGATACCTAAGCTACTGCAATGCCCTGTATGTGGGGTAAGCGACATAGAAATGTAGTCGTTCTTTTGATTTGATACTTGGAGGTATTTGCTAATATTACGACACCTCCTACATGTTGAAATAGGATCATGGAGATGGGAATACCCCTTAAAGTAAAGGAGCAAGATTGGATAAGTCAAGCGCAGCTAATACCTTCTAGGCGATGGGGTGCGAGATGCTTTCTTCTTCGGCGATCTCATTTTTTTCGGGGATCGAGATGCGCTGCGACTCTTCCTACGCCTCTTGTCCCTGCAAAAGGAAAGACAGGAGAGGATGTAAGGAGAACACAGCAGAGGACCGGCTTCATGGTGAAAGGGCACACGACCGGCCTGCGAGCCTGCGCGCCAACACTGTACCTGCTTGTGCTTCGGGATCGCCTGCTTGTGCTGTAGCTCTTGGGTGGGGTTTTCGATCGTTTTTTCTCTTTTTCTTCGCGCTTTTTTTCTCTACAAGTAAAATCAGGATGAGATTTTTGTTCTGCATTGATGGTGAGTGGATTGTTCTGGGTCTTGGAGAAGTGTAAATGACTACCTGGATTTAGATCGAGAACGGCGGCTTCTCTCTCTTGAGTGGGAGCGCCTCCTTCTGGGGCTCTTCGAACGTCTGCGGCTCCGGGACTTTGAATGAGATCTTCTTCTTGACCTGCTTCTTGAACGTCTAAAATAATAAAAAAAAAAACATACATAAAAAGCTGAAAGCTATTCACAGACTGTATGTTATGTACAGACATTCAGGGAGCGCACGTCCACTGTGGGCATAGTGGCCTCTTACCATCCAACTACCCCCAATATAACGATGATTACCAGGCCTCCTACACCGAATGCTCCTCTAGTGCACAGAACATGTGCACGACTGGATTTAGGAGGCCCAAACACATCTAAGTCTGCTCATCTGCGTCCAATTACAAGTATGTGCCATGGACATAATCGATGTTTAACCTCTTGCAGCCATCCACCTACATGCACAGCAGAAGTTGGATGCATGTGCATTAACCCTTTCACCCCGGACATTTTTTCTTTTTCTTCTCCCCTTCTTCCAAGAGCCATAACTTTTCTATTTTTACATCCCCATAGCCGTATGAGGCCTTGTTTTTTTTTTACAGGATGAGTTGTATTTTTGAATGACACCTTTAATTATACCACAGAGTACTGGGAAACAGAAGAAAAATTTCAAGTGCGGTTTAATTGCAAAAAAAAAAAAGAAAAAGAAAAGTGCAATTCCACTAATTTTTTTTTTTTTATTTACTATGTTCACAATTGTTTTTTGGGTTTTAACCCCTTACTGCCATCGGACGTACTATCCCGTCCATGGTACCTGGGCCCGTATGACCATGGACGGGATAGTACGTCTCGTGCGATCGGACGCGCTCCCGGGGGGAGCGCAGCCGATCGCGCCCAGGTGTCAGCTGATTATCACAGCTGACACCCATGACTGTGTGTGAGGAGCGGTCACGGACCGCTCCCGGCACATTAACCCCTTGCACACCGCGATCAAACATGATCGCGGTGTACTGGGGGCACAGGGGAGGATCGCGCAGGGTGGGGGCTCCCTGCGCGCCCCCCTGAGACCCTCAGAGCAGCGCGATGTGATCGCGCTGTTCTGAGGGCTTCCTCCCTCCCAGGACCCGGATCCAAGATGGCGCCGGGGTCCTGGAGGGAGGCGGCTACCTCAGTGCCTGCCGAGAGCAGGCACTGAGAAGCCTGCTTCACTGCCTGAGCGATCGCTGGTGTGACAGAGTGCTGTGCACACTGTCACACCAGCGATCTGACAAAATACAGTGATGTCCCACCCTGGGACAAAGTAAAAAAGTTAAAAAAATAAAAATAAACATGTTTTAAAAAAAAATCCAAAATAAATTAAAAAAAAAAATATATATTCCCCAATAAATTCACTTCTTCCTGTAAATAAAAAAAACAAAGCAATAAAAGTACACATATTTGGTATCGCCGCGTCCGTAACGACCCCCCTATTAAATTGTCCCACTAGTTAACCCCTTTAGTGAACCCCTTAAAAAAAAAAAAAAAACGAAGCAAAAAATCAATGCTTTATCATCATACCGCCGAACAAAAAGTGGAATAACACGCGATCAAAAAGACCGATATAAAAAAACATGGTACCGCTGAAAACGTCATCTTGTCCCGCAAAAAACGAGCCGTCATACAGCATCATCAGCGAAAAAATAAAAAAGTTATAGCTCGCAGAATAAAGCGATGCAAAAAATAATTATTTTTTATATAAAATTGTTTTTATTCTATAAAAGCGCCAAAACATGAAAAAATGATATAAATGAGGTATCGCCATAATCGTACTGACCCGAAGAATAAAACTGCTTTATCGATTTTACCACACGCGGAACGGTATAAACGCCTCCCCCAAAAGAAATTCATGAATTGCTGATTTTTGTTCATTCTAACCTCCCAAAAATCGAAATAAAAAGCGATCAAAAAACGTCACCTGCTCAAAAATGGTACCAATAAAAACGTCAACTCGTCCCGCAAAAAATAAGACCTCACATGACTCTGTGGGCCAAAATATGCAAAAATTATAGCTCTCAAAATGTGATGATGCAAAAACTATTTTTGCAATAAAAAGCGTCTTTTAGCGTGACAGCTGCCAATCATAAAAACCCGCTATAAATAGTAAATCAAACCCCCCTTTATCACCCCCTTAGTAAGGGAAAAATAATAAAATTAAAAAAAAGTATTTATTTCCATTTTCCCATTAGGGTTAGGGTTGCGGCTAAAGTTAGGGTTGGCGCTAAAGTTAGGATTAGGGGTGTGTTAGGGTTAGGTTTGTGGTTAGGGTTGGAGTTAGAATTGGGGGGTTTCCGCTGTTTAGGCACATCAGGGGCTCTCCAAATGTGACATGGCGTCTGATCTCAATTCCAGCCAATTCTGCGTTGAAAAAGTCAAACGGTGCTCGTTCACTTCTCAGCTCTGCCATGCGTCCAAACATTAGTTTATCCCCACATATGGGGTATCAGCGTACTCTGGACCCCAAGAGTTATTGTGCAATTTGTCCTATTTCTTCTGCTACCCTTCGGAAAATAAAAAACTGGGGGCGAAAATATCATTTTTGTACAAAAAAATTATTTTTTTGTTTTTACGGCTGTACATTATAAACTTCTGTGAAGCACTTGGGGCTTCATAGCGCTCACCACACATCTAGATAAGTTCCTTGTGGGGTCTATTTTCCAAAATGGGGTCACTTGTTGGGGATTTCCACTGTTTAGGCGCATCAGGGGCTCTCCAAATGCGACATGACGCCCCCAGACCATTCCATCAAAGTCTGCAATCCAAAACGTCACTACTTCCCTTCCGAGCCCCAACGTGTACCCATACAGTAGTTTTCTCCCACATATTGGATATCAGCGTACTCAGGACAAATTGGACAACAACTTTTGGGGTCCAATTTCTCCTGTTACCCTTGTAAAAATAAAATATTGGGGCAAAAAAAAATCATTTTTGCAAAAAAAAAAAAAAAAAAGGATTTTTTATTTTTACGGCTGTGCGTTATAAACTTCTGTGAAGCACTTCGGGGTTCAAAGTGCTCACCACACATCTAGACAAGTTCCTTGTGGGGTCTATTTTCCAAAATGGGGTCACTTGTGGGGGGTTTCCACTGTTTAGGCGCATCAGGGGCTCTCCAAATGCGACATGACGCCCCCAGACCATTCCATCAAAGTCTGCAATCCAAAACGTCACTACTTCCCTTCCGAGCCCTGACGTGCGCCCATACAGTAGTTTTCTCCCACATATTGGGTATCAGCGTACTCAGACAAATTGGACAACAACTTTTGGGGTCCAATTTCTCCTGTTACCCTTGTGAAAACACGGATTTTGGTAAGAACTTACCTGTAAAATCCTTTTCAGCGAAGGAAGGAAGAGAGACACAGTATTCATTACTGATGGGTAGGCGGAGCCCCAGATCAGGATGTCACCTCAGATCAAAAGAGTGCTGACTGGCTGGCCCCTCCAGCTCGGGCTCTCCTACTCAGCTCCAGTCGTACCAAAGCTTTGAGGAAAAGAGCCAAGATCACCAGCGGAGCAACATAACCCCTTCTGAAGGAACTTCAGAGAAAAAACACAAGGATACAGGTTATGCATGCAAAGAAAGCCAAAAACCACAGAGTTCCAGGTACTACTCACGGAACCTGACTACTGCGATGAGCTGGCGATGCTGGAACAGAGCCTTAGCGCGCTGACCTCAGCCCAGATAATCGCTATCAGATAAGGGTCGCGCTGCATCTGAAAACATCAACACACTTCTGCCTTGGGAGGGTGCTGTGTCTCTCTTCCTTCCTTCGCTGAAAAGGATTTTACAGGTAAGTTCTTACCAAAATCCGTGTTTCAGCTGCAGATGGAAGGAAGAGAGCCACAGTATTCATTACTGATGGGACGTCCCAAAGCAGTTCAAAAATAAGGGTGGGAAAAACCAATAAAAGGCAGAAACCCAACAACCTTAACAACAAAGCGCAACCAGCGCTAAACACAAGTTCATCCAGAACTTTAAACTACAGCTGCCTGCAGGACCCTACGTCCGAGGGCTGCATCAGCGGAAGCACTGACGTCCACTTTATAAAACTTTGTAAACGTGTGGACAGAGCGCCAAGTTGCCGCTCGGCAGAGCTGCACTGCCGAGGCACCTTGATGAAAAGCCCACGATGAGGCCACAGCTCTCGTAGAATGAGCTCGAATCTTAATCGGGCAAGATTCACCCCGAAGACGGTAAGCTTCCAAAATAGCTGACCGGATCCAACGAGCTATAGAATCCTTGGAAGCTCGTTGACCACGCCGACGACCTGCTGGAACCACAAACAGGGAGTCCGTCTTACGAAAACCTTGAGTAATAGATAGATAAAACTTCAAGGCCCGTACTAAATCCAATGTGTGTAAAGCTCGCTCTTTCACATTCTTCGGATCCGGGCAGAATGAAGGCAACACAATATCCTGGTTGACATGAAATTGTGACACCACTTTAGGCAAAAAATCACCCCGAGTGCGAAGCACTACACGATCCGGAAAAAACTCCAGAAAAGGAGGCGAACAAGAAAGAGCTGCCAACTCAGAAACTCTCCTCAAGGAAGTGACTGCAACAAGGAAAGCCACCTTCCAAGAAAGTAAAGAAAGGCTAGCAGAAACCATAGGCTCAAAAGGTTTATGCTGAAGAGCCTCCAAAACAAGGTTGAGCCGCCAAGGAGACACGGGTGCCTTCCGCGGCGGAAACTTACGAGATATACCTCGGAAAAAGGAGAGCACGTCTCTATTTGAAGCAATGGTTCTCCGAAACAATAAGGACAGAGCAGAAATCTGACCTTTCAGAGTGCTTACTGCCAAACCCTTGTCTAGCCCATGCTGCAGAAAAGCCAACAGGTTGGGAATGGAAAATTTTCTCGGGTTCCGAGAGGACCCCAAACACCACGAAAAGAAGGTTTCCCAAATTTTGTGGTAAATCCTAGTAGTAGCCGGACTTCTTGCAGCACGAAGGGTAGCAATGACCTCGGCTGAGAAACCTCTACGGGTCAAGATTTCGGTCTCAAGAGCCACGCCGTCAAACGCAGGGACATCAAGTCCGGATGACAAACGGGCCCCTGAGTCAACAAGTCCGGTTGAAGAGGGAGTGGAAAAGGAGGTGCCGCCAACAGCGACATTATTGTCGAGAACCACACCCTTCTTGGCCAGTCTGGAGCTATCAAAATAGCTGGAATTCTCTCTAGTCTGATCCGACGCAGTACTAGAAGAAGTAAGGATATCGGCGGGAATACATAGATCAGCTCGAACTGATCCCACTGAGCCACTAGAGCATCCACCGCCACCGCCTTCGGATCCTTGTACCTGGACATGAATGTCGGTAACTTGGCATTGAACCTGGATGCCATCAAATCCACTTGGGGGGTTCCCCAGCGAGAGCACAGTAGTGCAAACACATCCGGATGGAGGCTCCATTCCCCCGAATCCATCCTTCTGCGACTGAGAAAGTCCGCTGTAACATTCTGAACCCCTGGAATGTGAATCGCCGAAATGGCTGGTACATTGGCCTCTGCCCAAATCAGAATTCGGGACACCTCTACCATGAGTCTGGAACTCCTTGTCCCACCTTGATGATTGATATACGCGACAGCCGTCGCATTGTCTGTCTGCACACGGACTGGCAGACCGCTCAAAGGGACCGTCCAATGTTGGAGGCAAAGGAAAATCGCCCTCAATTCCAGGATGTTGATCGGAAGCACAGACTCTTCCGATGACCATACCCCCTGAATCCAGAGATTGTTCCAAACACCCCCCCAGCCCGTCAGGCTGGCATCGGTGGTTATGACTGACCACTTCGGAGGGAGGAAAGACTTCCCCAGGGAGAATGCCCCTGGACGTAACCACCATTCTAGAGAATCCCGCACCGCGCGAGAAATGGTGACACTGCAATCCAGCGATTGCGACTGATTCCATCGACTCAAGATGAACCTTTGAAGAGTCCTGGAGTGGAACTGGGCAAAAGGAATTGCCTCCATGGACGCCACCATCAGTCCTAGAAGACGCATACACTTCCGTAGAGACATTGCCGTTGAGGATCTCATAATCTGTACATGTCGAAGAAGACATGACTGTTTGTCTGGTGGTAGGGAAACTACCGATCGAAACGTGTCGAGATGCATTCCCAAAAAGAGGATTGTCCTCGATGGTTCCAGGGACGACTTCTCCCAATTGACCAGCCAACCGAAGTCCTTCAGAAACTGAAGAGACAAATCCCGAGCCGTCAACGCCTCCTCCTCCGAGGAAGCCATGATCAAAAGATCGTCCAGATAAGGGAGAATCGTAATCCCCTGTCTTCGAAGGATTGCCATGAGAGGCGCCAGAATTTTTGTAAAGACCCTTGGCGCTGAGGCTAAGCCGAACGGCAGAGCCACGAACTGGTAATGATTCCGACCTATGGCAAATCGAAGAAAGCGCTGATGAGCCTTTCCGATGGGAATATGCAAATAGGCGTCGCGAATGTCGATTGACACCAGAAAATCGTTCTGTGACAGAGCTGCCACAACGGAACGAAGCGACTCCATGCGAAATTTCCGGGCATGGACATGCCGGTTTAATCGCTTGAGATCCAGAATCGGGCGAAATTTGTTCTCCTTTTTGGGAACTATAAAAAGGTTGGAATAAAAACCTTTTCCTCGGTCCTCTGACGGAACCGGTATCACTACACCCTTTTGTAGCAGAGATTCGACCTCTCGCTGTAGAGCGACAACAAGCTCGGGTTCCGACGGAACGCGAGACTGACAAAAAACATTTGGGGGTCGAGAAGCAAACTCTATGAAATAGCCTGCCGACACAATCCGCGTTGCCCAGGAATCTGGAACGCGAGCCATCCAAGTCGCCTTGAAAAGAAGCAGGCGACCCCCCACTCGAGAATCCTCGAGTGGACCCCTGGCTTCAATTAGACTTTGCGGGCTTCTTGTCAAGTTCCCGCTTGTCCTGGCGGAAACTCTGCTTCCAGGAAGTACGAGTTTTCTGAGAGGATTTCCTTCCTGAGAAGGAAGGACGACCCGATCCCCACGAGGAGTGACTAGATCGTCCTCGGCCCCGAAAGGACCGCCGACCACTATAGACACCAGGCCTACTGGACACCGAGGCCATGGCCCTACGCTGTGGTAATGCTGATTCCTTCGCCTTAGCCTTGGAAATCAGCTCTGTGAGGTCAGATCCAAAAAGATGGCCACCCTTGTAAGGTAAGGCCAACAACCCTTGTTTGGAAACTGCGTCCCCGGCCCACTGTCTGAGCCATAAAGCTCTTCTGACTGTGACCGCTGAAGCTTGCGCTTTGGCCAGCAGAGATGCCGTATCCAGACCGGCATCAAAGATATAACAGGCTGCCGTTTCTAACCATTCACAAGTTTCCCGTATCTCAGATAACGGAGATTCATTGTGCAACTCCGTCTTCAGACGTGCCAACCAACTTAGAGAAGCTCTAGCAGCACACATAGATCCTAGCACTGCTCGGAATCCATGACCCGCAGCCTCATAGCTTGCTTTTGCCGCCAATTCTGCTTTTCTATCCAAAGGCTCCTGTAAGCTCGCTTTTCCCTTAATAGGGAGTAGTGAGGATTTATTAAGCTGAGATAAAGACACATCCACTTCAGGAGCAGAAGTCCAATTAGCCTTTAACTCCGCAGAGCAAGGATAAAGTGTATCCAAGAAATGCGTTCCATGAAAACGCTTATCTGGACATAGACGTTCCTCCTCTATTACACTATTAAGCTCATCCAGAGCTGGCAATGTTGTACGCGAAGCACGGGACTCCTGGAACATGCGTGCTGATTTACCAGGACGACTAGTTACCTCCTCCGGTAACTGTAATATATCTCTCATGGCTTCAATTAATGCCTCCGTACGCTTCGCCATAGAGGAACGCCCCTGCGGCTCGTCCGCATCTGAATCGGATATTTCTCCATCCGAATTTAAAGGGGAACTCTGCCCAATATCAGATACGTCTGACTCGCTCCGTGTAGAGGCCGGTAACGGCCTGCGTCGCTTCCTCTGAGAAGAATTAGCAGACACATATTGACCTAAAAGGTCAGACAAGTTGTTGATCGATCGAGCGATATCGTCCAATTTTTCACCGCTGTCGACCGCAGCGCTAGACGTTGTGGAGGTCTGCGTATCTGATTGCCGCAATGGCACTGGGACGTGATCCGCGGCATCTGAACTCTGTTCAGACATGTCTCACCTGTATGAACAGGCCAAAGCGGTAATACCAGCAAAAACTATGCGGTTTTTCTTTTTTTTTTTTATATATAGCTGAAGGGTTAACGCTCCACCAGGCAGGGTTACCCCAGCGGTATTCAGTCAAAAAATTTTTCTGGTAGAAATAACCCTCAGAAGGGTTAATATTGCAAACTCACCACAACATATATATATGAAATGTGAGTCCCAGCCAATTTTATGTCTCTAATGAGACTGCAGCTGCAGGATAGCGATCGCTGCGCTGCGGGTGAGGAATCAGCACTCACCCAGCTGGCCGTGGTGTCTTATGAGGAAAGGAGCGGTCTGAGGAGCCCAGGAGCCTGTGTAATGGCCGCCACAGTGAGGGAGTCGCAGGAGAAACGCCAGAGCGCGCGTCTTCCTGCTCAAAAGACCGGGCATAGATAGGCCACGCCCCCTGCTAGCTCAAATGTTGAGCGCGAACTCCCCCGCTCCTGCTCCCTCTCTGTCCTGCAGCTAACTGCCTGCGGACAAAAGATCACCACATCTACAATGTAACAGCGCTGTCACAGCAGCGCTGAAGCATACTGACATACAGTAGTAGCGCTGTCACCGCAGCGCTGAAGCATACTGACATACAGTAGTAGCGCTGTCACCGCAGCACTGAAGCACTCACACATTATTATAATAAAAATTGTGTGGAAAACTCATCAGCTCAGCGCCACAGGGACCCCTAAGGGTTTCTGGCGCTATGCCCATGCTTCCCCCCAGGGCGGGAAGCGCAGTGACCCAGCGTGTGGTTTGCGCCCCCGCCAGGGAAAACTCTCCTCATCCCCCAGGGCCGGCAAGGATTCTGCAGGGACCATTATGTAATTACAGATCCGCCAAGGGAGAGGCTGGTGAAAAAACACTGATAAACATGTAATAGCGCTGTCACCGCAGCGCTGAAGCATACTGATATACATGTAATAGCGCTGTCATCAGACGCTAAAGCACTCACACATTAATAATAAAATTTTGTGTGGAGTACTCACCAGCCAAGGCGCCACAGGGACCCTCAGGGGTTTCTGGCGCTATGCCCATGCTTCCCCCCAGGGCGAGGAACGCAGTGACCGCACGTGTGGTTTGCGTCCCGCCAGGGAAGCTCTCCTCATCCCCCAGGGCCGGCAAGGATTCTGCAGGGACTTTGAGTAAGTACAGATCCGCCAAGGGAGAGGTTGGGGTACAGCAGCGCTGGTACCCCTGAGACCTCTAGACCAACTAGTGATCCAGGTCTCCTGTCCGAATATAAAATAATAAAATCTTCTGAGGAGCTGCATTAGCAGCGACCATCCTTCTGGACCTCAAATCTTAGACTGGAGCTGAGTAGGAGGAGCCCGAGCTGGAGGGGCCAGCCAGTCAGCACTCTTTTGATCTGAGGTGACATCCTGATCTGGGGCTCCGCCTACCCATCAGTAATGAATACTGTGGCTCTCTTCCTTCCATCTGCAGCTGAAATAAAATATTGGGGGCAAAAAAAATCATTTTTGTAAAAAAAAAAAAGGATTTTTTATTTTTACGGCTGTACGTTATAAACTTCTGTGAAGCACTTCGGGGTTCAAAGTGCTCACCACACATCTAGATAAGTTCCTTGTGGGGTCTATTTGCCAAAATGGGGTCACTTGTGGGGGGTTTCCACTGTATAGGTGCATCAGGGGCTCTCCAAATGTGACATGACGCCCCCAGACCATTCCATCAAAGTCTGCAATCCAAAACGTCACTACTTCCCTTCCGAGCCCTGACGTGCGCCCATACAGTAGTTTTCTCCAACATATTGGGTATCAGCGTACTCAGGACAAATTGGACAACAACTTTTGGGTTCCAATTTCTTCTGTTACCCTTGTGAAAATAAAATATTGGGGACGAAAAAATCATTTTTGTAAAAAAAAAAAAAGATTTTTTATTTTACGGCTGTACGTTATAAACTTTAGTGAAACACCTGGGGGTTAAAAGTTCTCACCACACATCTAGATAAGTTCCTTGAGGGGTCTAGTTTCCAAAATGGCGTCATTTATGGGGGTTTCCACTGTTTAGGCAGATCAGGAGCTCTCCAAACACGACATGGCGTCCAGCCAATTCTGCGTTGAAAAAGTCAGACGGCGCTCCTTCCCTTCCAAACTCTGCCATGCACCCAAACAGTGGTTTACCCCCACATATGGGGTATCAGCGTACTCAGGACAAATTGGACAACAACTTATGTGGTCCAATTTCTCCTGTTACCCTTGAGAAAATAAAAAATTAGTGACTAAAAGATAATTTTTGTGGGAAAAAAATAGGATTTTTTATTTTCATGCCCGGGCATTATAAACTTGTGTGAAGCACTTGGGGGTTCAAAGTGCTCACCAAAGATCTAGATAAGTTCCTTAGGGGGTATAGTTTCCAAAATGGGGTCACTTGTGGGGGGTTTCCACTGTTTAGGCTCATCTGGGGCACTGCAAACGGAACATGACCCCCATCAACGTCTGCATTCCAAAACGTTACTACTTCCTTTCCAAGCCCTGCCGTGCACCCAAACAGTTTCCCCCCCCCACATATGGGGTATCAGCGTACTCAGGACAAATTGGACAACAACTTTTGGGGTCCAATTTCCTTGGGAAAATTCAAAAATTTGGGACTAAAAAAATCATTTTTGTGGAAAATTGTTTTTTTTTTTTTTTCACACCCAGGCATTATAAGCTTTTGTGAAACACTTGGGGGTTCAAAGTGCTCACAACAGATCTAGATAAGTACCTTAGGGGGTCTAGTTTCCAAAATGGTGTCACTTGTGGGGGTTTCCACTGTTTAGGCGCATCAGGGGCTCTCCAAACACGACATGGCGTCCAATCTCAATTCCAGCCAATTTTAGTTTGAAAAAGTCAAACGGCGCTCCTTCCCTTACGAGCTCTGCCGTGTGCCCAAACAGTGGTTTTCCCCCACATATTGGGTATTGGCGTACTCAGGAGAAATTGCATAACAACCTTATCTGTCCATTTTCTCCTTTTACCCTTGTGAAAATAAAAAAAAAGTTTGTAAAAGATCATTTTTGTGGCTAAAAAGTTAAATATTCATTTTTTCCTTCCACGTTGCTTTAGTTCCTGTGAAGCACCTGAAGGGTTAATAATCTTCTTGAATGTGGTTTTGAGTACCTTGAGGGGTGCAGTTTTTAGAATGGTGTCACTTTTGGGTATTTTCTGCCATATAGACCCCTCAAAGTGACTTCAAATGAGAGGTGGTCCCTAAAAAAAATGGCTTTGTAAATTTTGTTGTAAAAATGAGAAATCGCTGGTCAACTTTTAACCCTTATAACTTCCTAACAAAAAAAAATTTTGGTTCCAAAATTGTGCTGATGTAAAGTAGACATGTGGGAAATGTTATTTCTTAACTATTTTGTGTGATATATTTCTCTGTTTTAAGGGAATAAAAATTCAAAGTTTGAAAATTGCAAAATTTTAAAAATTTTCGCCATATTTGCGTTTTTTTTCAAAAATAAACGCAAGTTATATCGAAGAAATTTTACTTCTAACGTGAAGTACAATATGTCACGAGAAAACAATCTCAGAATCGCGAAGATCCGTTGAAGCGTTCCAGAGTTATAACCTCATAAAGAGACAGTGGTCAGAATTGTAAAAATTGGCCCGGTCATTAACGTGCAAACCACCCTTGGGGGTGAAGGGGTTAATTTACCATGTTCACTATATGGTAAAACTGACCTGCCATTATGATTCCTTAGGTCAGTACGAGTACACAGATACCAAACAGTTTATTTTTTATTTAAGTGGTGAAAACAAAATTCCGAAATTTGAATGAAAAAAAAAAAGTTTTTGCTTTTGTCACTATTTTCTGAGACCCATAAAGTTCTCATTTTTCAGGATCTGGGGCTGGGTGAGGGCTTATTGTTTGCCCCTGAGCCAACATTTTTACCGAAACCATTTTGGGGTAGATACGATGTTTTGATTGTCTTTTATTGAAATGTTGCAGCAACCCAAAAAAAAAAAAATTCTGGTGTTTTGATTTTTTTCTCGTTACGCCGTTTACTGGTCAAATTTTTTTTAATATTTTTATAGATCGGACATTTCTGAAAGCAGCAATACTAAATATTTTTTCTTTTGTTTTATTTTTAGGAGCTGCAACTGCTCCACACATGGTGGGTGTAGACAGTGGAAAAGATAGCAGGAAGGCGAACGTTGCCGTTATCCTTGTAGCTGGGTTTCATAAGTACCTTAATGTTTCTACATACTGCAATATATGGTCTCTAAGGAAATAACAAAATAAACTAGCCCTCACGCAGCCATGTTGCCAGGGAGAAACAAGAATAAAACACGGATTTTGGTAAGAACTTACCGGTAAAATCCTTTTCAGCGAAGGAAGGGAGGGAGACACAGGAATTCATTACTGATGGGTAGGCGGAGCCCCAGATCAGGATGTCACCTCAGATCAAAAGAGTGCTGACTGGCTGGCCCCTCCAGCTCGGGCTCCTCCTACTCAGCTCCAGTCGTACCAAAGCTTTTAGGAAAAGAGCCAAGATCACCAGCGGAGCAACATAACCCCTTCTGAAGAAACTTCAGAGAAAAAACACAAGGATACAGGTTATGCATGCAAAGAAAGCCAAACACCACAGAGTTCCAGGTACTACTCACGGAACCTGACTACTGCGATGAGCTGGCGATGCTGGAACAGAGCCTTAGCGCGCTGACCTCAGCCCAGATAATCGCTATCAGATAAGGGTCGCGCTGCATCTGAAAACATCAACACACTTCTGCCTTGGGAGGGTGCTGTGTCTCCCTCCCTTCCTTCGCTGAAAAGGATTTTACCGGTAAGTTCTTACCAAAATCCGTGTTTCAGCTGCAGAATGGAAGGGAGGGAGACACAGGAATTCATTACTAATGGGACGTCCCAAAGCAGTTCAAAAATAAGGGTGGGAAAAAAACCAACAAGAGGCAGAAACCCAACAACCTTAACAACAAAGCGCAACCAGCGCTAAACACAAGTTCATCCAGAACTTTAAACTACAGCTGCCTGCAGGACCCTACGTCCGAGGGCTGCATCAGCGGAAGCACTGACGTCCACTTTATAAAACTTCGTAAACGTGTGGACAGAGCGCCAAGTTGCCGCCCGGCAGAGCTGCACTGCCGAAGCACCTTGGTGAAAAGCCCACGATGAAGCCACAGCCCTCGTGGAATGGGCTTGAATCTTAATCGGGCAAGATTCACCCTGAAGACGGTAAGCTTCCAATATAGCTGACCGAATCCAACGAGCTATAGAATCCTTGGAAGCTCGTTGACCACGCCGACGACCGACTGGAACCACAAATAGGGAGTCCGTCTTACGAAAACCTTGAGTAATAGATAGATAAAACTTCAAGGCCCGCACTAAATCCAATGTGTGTAAAGCTCGCTCTTTCACATTCTTCGGATCCGGGCAGAATGAAGGCAACACAATATCCTGGTTGACATGAAATTGTGACACCACTTTAGGCAAAAAATCACCCCGAGTGCGAAGCACTACACGATCCGAAAAAAACTCCAGAAAAGGAGGCGAACAAGAAAGAGCTGCCAACTCAGAAACTCTCCTCAAGGAAGTGACTGCAACAAGGAAAGCCACCTTCCAAGAAAGTAAAGAAAGGCTAGCAGAAACCATAGGCTCAAAAGGTTTATGCTGAAGAGCCTCCAAAACAAGGTTGAGCCGCCAAGGAGACACGGGTGCCTTCCGCGGCGGGAACTTACGAGATATACCTCGGAAAAAGGAGAGCACGTCTCTATTTGAAGCAATGGTTCTCCGGAACAATAAGGACAGAGCAGAAATCTGACCTTTCAGGGTGCTGACTGCCAAACCCTTGTCTAGCCCATGCTGCAGAAAAGCCAACAGGTTGGGAATGGAAAATTTTCTCGGGTTCCGAGAGGACCCCAAACACCACGAAAAGAAGGTTTCCCAAATTTTGTGGTAAATCCTAGTAGTAGCCGGACTTCTTGCAGCACGAAGGGTAGCAATGACCTCGGCTGAGAAACCTCTACGGGTCAAGATTTCGGTCTCAAGAGCCACGCCGTCAAACGCAGGGACATCAAGTCCGGATGACAAACGGGCCCCTGAGTCAACAAGTCCGGTTGAAAAGGGAGTGGAAAAGGAGGTGCCGCCAACAGCGACATTATTGTCGAGAACCACACCCTTCTTGGCCAGTCTGGAGCTATCAAAATAGCTGGAATTCTCTCTAGTCTGATCCGACGCAGTACTAGAGGAAGTAAGGATATCGGCGGGAATACATAGATCAGCTCGAACTGATCCCACTGAGCCACTAGAGCATCCACCGCCACAGCCTTCGGGTCCTTGTACCTGGACATGAACGTCGGTAACTTGGCATTGGACCTGGATGCCATCAAATCCACTTGGGGGGTTCCCCAGCGAGAGCACAGCAGTGCAAAAACTTCCGGGTGGAGGCTCCATTCCCCGGGATCCATCCTTCTGCGACTGAGAAAGTCCGCTGTAATATTCTGAACCCCTGGAATGTGAATCGCCGAAATGGCTGGTACACTGGCCTCTGCCCAAATCAGAATTCGGGACACCTCTACCATGAGTCTGGAACTCCTTGTCCCACCTTGGTGATTGATATACGCGACAGCCGTCGCATTGTCTGTCTGCACTCGGACTGGCAGACCGCTCAAAGGGACCGTCCAATGTTGGAGGCAAAGGAAAATCGCCCTCAATTCCAGGATGTTGATCGGAAGAACAGACTCTTCCGATGACCATACCCCCTGAATCCAGAGATTGTTCCAAACACCCCCCCAGCCCGTCAGGCTGGCATCGGTGGTTATGACTGACCACTTCGGAGGGAGGAAAGACTTCCCCAGGGAGAATGCCCCTGGACGTAACCACCATTCTAGAGAATCCCGCACCGCGCGAGAAATGGTGACACTGCAATCCAGCGATTGCGACTGGTTCCATCGACTCAAGATGAACCTTTGGAGAGTCCTGGAATGGAACTGGGGCAAAAGGAATTGCCTCCATGGACGCCACCATCAGTCCCAGAAGACGCATACACTTCCGTAGGGACATTGCCGTTGAGGATTTCATAATCTGTACATGTCGAAGAAGACATGACTGTTTGTCTGGTGGTAGGGAAACTACCGACCGAAACGTGTCGAGATGCATTCCCAAAAAGAGGATTGTCCTCGATGGTTCCAGGGACGACTTCTCCCAATTGACCAGCCAACCGAAGTCCTTCAGAAACTGAAGAGACAAATCCCGAGCCGTCAACGCCTCCTCCTCCGAGGAAGCCACGATCAAAAGATCGTCCAGATAAGGGAGAATCGTAATCCCCTGTCTTCGAAGGATTGCCATGAGGGGCGCCAGAATTTTTGTAAAGACCCTTGGCGCTGAGGCTAAGCCGAACGGCAGAGCCACGAACTGGTAATGATTCTGACCTATGGCAAATCGAAGAAAGCGCTGATCTTTCCGATGGGAATATGCAAATAGGCGTCGCGAATGTCGATTGACACCAGAAAATCGTTCTGTGACAGAGCTGCCACAACGGAGCGAAGCGACTCCATGCGAAATTTCCGGGCATGGACATGCCGGTTTAATCGCTTGAGATCCAGAATCGGGCGAAATTTGTTCTCCTTTTTGGGAACTATAAAAAGGTTGGAATAAAAACCTTTCCCTCGGTCCTCTGACGGAACCGGTATCACTACACCCTTTTGTAGCAGAGATTCGACCTCTCGCTGTAGAGCGACAACAAGCTCGGGTTCCGACGGAACGTGAGATTGACAAAAAACATTTGGGGGTCGAGAAGCAAACTCTATGAAATAGCCTGCCGACACTATCCGCGTTACCCAGGAATCTGGAACACGAGCCATCCAAGTCGCCTTGAAAAGAAGCAGGCGACCCCCCACTCGAGAATCCTCGAGTGGACCCCTGGCGTCAATCCGACTTTGCGGGCTTCTTGTCAAGTTCCCGCTTGTCCTGGCGGAAACTCCGCTTCCAGGGAGTACGAGTTTTCTGAGAGGATTTCTTTCCTGAGAAGGAAGGACGACCCGATCCCCACGAGGAGTGACTAGATCGTCCTCGGCCCCGAAAGGACCGCCGACCACTATAGACACCAGGCTTACTGGACACCGAGGCCATGGCCCTACGCTGTGGTAATGCTGATTCCTTCGCCTTAGCCTTGGAAATCAGCTCTGTGAGGTCGGATCCAAAAAGATGGCCACCCTTGTAAGGTAAGGCCAACAACCCTTGTTTGGAAACTGCGTCCCCGGCCCACTGTCTGAGCCATAAAGCTCTTCTGACTGTGACCGCTGAAGCTTGCGCTTTGGCCAGCAGAGATGCCGTATCCAGACCGGCATCAAAGATATAACAGGCTGCCGTTTCTAACCATTCACAAGTTTCCCGTATCTCAGATAACGGAGATTCATTTTGCAACTCCGTCTTCAGACGTGCCAACCAGCCTAGAGAAGCTCTAGCAGCACACATGGATCCTAGCACTGCTCGGAATCCATGACCCGCAGCCTCATAGCTTGCTTTTGCCGCCAATTCTGCCTTTCTATCCAAAGGCTCCTGTAAGCTCGCTTTCCCCTTAATAGGGAGTAGAGAGGATTTACTAAGCTGAGATAAAGACACATCCACTTCAGGAGCAGAAGTCCAATTAGCCTTTAACTCCGCAGAGCAAGGATAAAGTGTATCCAAGAAATGCGTTCCATGAAAACGCTTATCTGGACACAGACGTTCCTCCTCTATTACACTATTAAGCTCATCCAGAGCTGGCAATGTTGTACGCGAAGCACGGGACTCCTGGAACATGCGTGCTGATTTACCAGGACGACTAGTTACCTCCTCCGGTAACTAATATATCTCTCATGGCTTCAATTAATGCCTCCGTACGCTTCGCCATAGAGGAACGCCCCTGCGGCTCGTCCGCATCTGAATCGGATATTTCTCCATCCGAATTTAAAGGGGAACTCTGCCCAATATCAGATACATCTGACTCGCTCCGTGTAGAGGCCGGTAACGGCCTGCGTCGCTTCCTCTGAGAGGAATTAGCAGACACATATTGACCTAAAAGGTCAGACAAGTTGTTGATCGATCGAGCGATATCATCCAATTTTTCACCGCTGTCGACCGCAGCGCTAGACGCTGTGGAGGTCTGCGTATCTGATTGCCGCAATGGCACTGGGACGTGGTCCGCGGCATCTGAACTCTGTTCAGACATGTCTCACCTGTATGAGCAGGTCAAAGCGGTAATACCAGCAAAAACTATGCGGGTTTTTTTTTTTTTTAAACGCTGAAGGGTTAACGCTCCACCAGGCAGGGTTACCCCAGCGGTATTCAGTCAAAAAATTTAGCTGGTAGAAATAACCCTCAGAGGGGTTAATATTGCAAACTCACCACAATATATATTTGTGAGCCCCAGCCAATTTTATGTCTCTAATGAGACTGCAGCTGCAGGATAGCGATCGCTGCGCTGCGGGGTGAGGAATCAGCACTCACCCAGCTGGCCGTGGTGTCTTATGAGGAGAGGAGCGGTCTGAGGAGCCCAGGAGCCTGTGTAATGGCCGCCACAGTGAGGGAGTCGCAGGAGAAACGCCGAGCGCGCGTCTTCCTGCTCAGAAGACCGGGAATAGATAGGCCACGCCCCCTGCTAGCTCGAATATTGAGCGCGAACTCCCCCGCTCCTGCTCCCTCTCTGTCCTGCAGGTATCAGCCTGCGGACAAAAGATCACCACATCTACTTGTAACAGCGCTGTCACCGCAGCGCTGAAGCACTCACACATTATTATAATAAAAATTGTGTGGAGTACTCACCAGCTTAGCGCCACAGGGACCCCCAGGGGTTTCTGGCGCTATGCCCATGCTTCCCCCCAGGGCGGGAAGCGCAGTGACCCCAGTGTGTGGTTTGCGCCCCCGCCAGGGAAAACTCTCCTCATCCCCCAGGGCCGGCAAGATTCTGCAGGGACCATTATGTAGTTACAGATCCGCCAAGGGAGAGGTTGGTGAAATACACTGATAAACATGTAATAGCGCTGCTCACTCAGACGCTAAAGCACTCACACATAATTATAATAAAAAATTTGTGTGGAGTACTCACCAGCCAAAGCGCCACAGGGACCCTCAGGGGTTTCTGGCGCTGTGCCCATGCTTCCCCCCAGGGCGAGGAACGCAGTGACCGCACGTGTGGTTTGAGTCCCGCCAGGGAAGCTCTCCTCATCCCCCAGGGCCGGCAAGGATTCTGCAGGGACTTTGAGTAAATACAGATCCGCCAAGGGAGAGGTTGGGGTACAGCAGCGCTGGTACCCCTGAGACCTCTAGACCAACTGGTGATCCAAGTCTCCTGTCCGAATATAAAATAATAAAATCTTCTGAGGAGCTGCATTAGCAGCGACCATCCTCTGGACCTCAAATCTTAGACTGGAGCTGAGTAGGAGGAGCCCGAGCTGGAGGGGCCAGCCAGTCATCACTCTTTTGATCTGAGGTGACATCCTGATCTGGGGCTCCGCCTACCCATCAGTAATGAATTCCTGTGGCTCCCTCCCTTCCATTCTGCAGCTGAAATTCAATTTTACGCTAAAAATTTAAGATGCAGAAATAGTTTCCAGTCTGGAAGTGTTTGCTAAAGAGCAGGAGCAGAATATTCCTATTATCAGGACTTATAGCGACATTTCTCACCTGTGCCTGGAGGTTGAGGGTGTTCTCCTTCTCCTGGAATGGGAACGTGACCGTGAACGTTTTTTAGATTTGTCATCTTTTTTATCTGAAAAAAAAGGGGGAGGGGGGAAATACACAAATTAAAAAAAAAAAAAATGAAAATAAAAGAAAAAATAAGGTGAATAGCAAGGAATGTACCAGGCTCAATTGCAGCAGAAATCAAGGACTGGGCTTCCCGGACCCTCTTCATGGCTTCTTCGATGTCCTTGTTAGATGCGTCAGATTTCAGACTTGGTGACACTAATCCAGCAGTCACGTGATTCAGTCTAGAAAAAAAAATATGCACTGATAGTCAAAGCGTCCGGGGGTCCAAACCTGCCAGCTGGAGGGGTTATTGCAGGCTAGTGAGAGATCACTTACTTTGGATCAACCGTGCTCATAAGTTTTAATAACTGGTCTGCTGCAAGTGACTGGTGAGAAAAGACAACACGTCATTAATAAAGCAGACAGGCGATTGTCAGAGTTAGACATCAGAGCTAAGGTATGTCACCTTCCCAAAGAATCCTCACATTACCAGACAACATGGCCGTACATATATTTGGGCTAGAACACCTTGCCTTTTATGACCTATGTGTTATACTGCATTACCAACTGCAGAATGAGGTCACTGAGAATCTGTCAGTAAGTTCGTTTGCAGAGGTGGCCAGTAACCTAGGCAAGGGCGTACATAATAGAATTTAAAATCCCTATGTTATTGAGAAGAATTTTTTTTTAATAAACGGCAAATTGCAAAATTGATTTTTTTGTTTTGCAATTTAACCCATTCAGGAATATTAGACATCCCCTGTAAATACAGAAAGCAATGTTTTATAGGCGGTGGATGGTTATTTGGTACCTGGGAGTTTAGGTTGGCTCCAGGAAGAGTAAGGGCTGCAAGTGTAGAATCCAACGCAGGAGCTCCCAAAGCAGCGAGCGGTACAGCACCGAGCTACCGTCCATATAGAATGAGGAAACGGAAAAAAAAAAATCAGTATATGAAATATATAAAGGGAGAAGATAAACTTTACAGCAGAGCTGCCCGACCTGTAGCTCTACAGCTGCTGCAATCATGCCCTAATAGCTGCGGGCATGCTGGGAGCTGTAGTTTTGCAGAAGATGCAGTGCAACAGATGGAGGAAACTTTCTGGACATATACTGCAGATGGAAGTAAAACCATGCACATCAAGTAAATCCCATGATTTCGCACTCACCTGACCCAAGGGGTTTGGAGTCGGCAGAAGTCCTCCGCCAGGAAGCAGACCTGTGACTGCATTAGCCGGGGCCACAAGTGACAGGGCTTTAGACTCGTCAGGAATTATTCCTGTCGAAAAACCACATATGCATTAGACGCACGGATCCAAGAACAACAATAAAAAGAAAAAAAAAATAAAGAAAAAACACACAAAATACAAAAATAATAAAATGCAGAAAATAAAAGGAACACCCAGATAATCTGCCACTGCTCCACCACTTATCTGACTGCCATAGTCTACCATTACAGAGACATCATTGCACTTGTAGATTTTTTCTACACATGGTTAAGAGATTCTAGATTAAGAATAAAGATACTGCACAATACACACTACTTTCTTTTTTGCTTTTTTTTTTTGTGTTAACACTGCCAAGATTTCATCACCTGTACTCGATTTTTAATTCATGAACCAAACGTAAGCAAGCACAGTCGGCTCTCCGGGGGTGTGCTCTCTGATTAATGAACAACGACTTGTGTCGGCCGCTTCACTATAAAGCACACAGAAAAATCAAGATACACAAGACAAAAAAAAGGTTGGTTTAGGAGTTAATCATATGGAACAGTTCACTAGCTGTCTTAGCATACCTACCATAAAGTGGTGTACAGATAGATTGTGAGGTGCGGGAGAAGTGGGAGCTTTACGTCAGGCATTTTCCTTACCTGTGCAGCCGCGATCTGGGATCTGCCACCGAGAACCAGAGCCAAGGAAACTTCACAAGCGGAAGGCGGCCATTTCTGCTGGTGAACCGTAATATTGACTCTCCAGCCTCTGATACATAGCGCTCAAGGCCTTTCCCATCATGTAAAGTGACGGCACATAGCAGGTGACAAGCCACCGCTTTATGGGGTGCGACCTTTAGGAGAGCCAACGCTGGTTACATGTCGCCTGCGCTTCACGGTTCTCTCTGCAGACAGGCGCAGAGGTCCACCCGCCTGTGCAGGGAAACTGCGGCATGGTCTCATATAGGTGAATGGGGCCCTGCACAGCCTAGTGGCCAAGAGCGCTGCTGTGAAGGGAAAACAGTCAGCAACTGAAACACCCTTCATTCTCCGGATCAGCAGCGGTCCCAGAGGTCGCATCCCCACCGAATATAATCACTTTACATGATGGGAGGAACCTTCTAATGTGTGCCTCCAATTATACAGAATAGTGACAGCGTATATTCACGCTTACATCACATCCAGACCTGGCTCTGAGCAGCGTGACGCCCCGACCGTGGTCTGTGCCGTGCTGAGGTTTACGATGTCGCTCCAGCATAGAAGACCACATGGACTATGGCCGGTCCCAGCTGCCATTCAGAGCAAAATCGGTATCAAACTCTGTGCACGCTGCAATCATAAAGATAAAAAGATGAACTGCAGCGATTTTTTGTATAATAGGAGGTCCACTTTATATTCTACTTAAATAGTTTGATGTAAATGGGGCGGAAACAACTGAGCGTGTCCAGAGCTCTAACTTACTGAGATGCATGGCCTGGAAGTGACCCGTATTCCCCGACTGCAGCATTGTGGTGTCAGCCACGATGGACTGCAGCTAAAATATTGCAGGTTTATAAGCTTAGTAAGGCTATGTTTAAATGTTGCTTTTATTGCAGCATTTGTTTATGCATATTTTAAGCTGATTTTACAGTACCAGCAAAGTCTGAGATTTCAGAAGTCTCATGCACACATTGTTGTTTTTTTTTTCCTGACTGATTTGGAAAACTGATGCGTTTTTGAAAACTGCAGCATGTCACTTCTTTCAGGGCATTTGCAGCGTTTTTTCACCCATAGGATACGATGCGTAAGCGTAAAAATGCAGCAAAAACCGCAGGCATCAGTTTTTGCTGTGTTTTTGGTGCAAAAACCTGAAAGTTTAAACAGGCTTTATTTGGGGCCACTAAACTTTATCAACATGCACAAGAGCCAGCAAAAACACAGCAATAAAAAAAAAAATGCAAAACCTACATTTTTAGTAAGCAGCTTAAAATTTGCAGTTAAAACCCCCCAGCAAAAAACGCAAAGTGTGAACTTAGCCTAACTCTCCAATAGTCGCTACAATAAAGATCGACTTCTCTAAAAGTTTCCATTGTAGGGGCCGTGTCATCACAAAAATCCCTTTCGACTCCGTCGCTCGTATCTGGCTCCATACATATCCGGACGACTTGTGAATACCTGGGCGGTAAAAAAATGGACAGCCGAGGGCCACAAACTGAACCAGGGCAAATGAACATTGGTTCTTTTGATCGAACGCCCTACTGAAAAGTGTGTCAACCCCTGTGTGGGGGGCTGCTCATCACCAAACTATCTCAACACTAATGGCAGGAGACAGGGCCGGCTAAAAAAAGGAAATACCGTGAAGGTTGAGGCCCAGGGAGGTGCTGCATGTGGATTCAGTGTGGAAGCTGCTCTGTATGAAATAGATGCATGCAGACCAGCAGCCAGTATTTAAGGACAGCGTATAGACCATCACGTACCGACCCCGCCACCAGACTCCTGATCAGCAGCATCCGAGGCCTGCAGCTCAATGCAAGTTAGAACTGTAGAAATACTCAGTCCTTTCAGCCTCTTTTCACAAAAAGAAAAAAAAAATAGAAACTTGCCAACTTCAAGTTGCAGTGAGGAATATTAGCGGAGCGCCCAGGATCAGTAATGACACCCCACGGATACAGAACTGCACAGCACATGGCGTCAGGACACCACAGCGCCATCAATTGTGTAGTGGTTGTTCTTGGTACTGCAGTTTAGATCACATTCACTTCCATAGGAGCTGAACTGCAGAACCAGAGTGTGGCCATTACCAAGTGTCTGCTCCGTACATTGGGTAACCTAAATAGTTGATCGCTGGGGGTGCCAGACCTTTAAGATCATCAATATCCTCAGCTTAGACATCAGAACAGCTGCCTTCCCTTTGTGGAGCTCAAGGCTTTTTTTTTCTTTTTACCAGGACGTCAGTAAGAGCTACTCTACCCTGAGGAGAAAGGATTTGGCTGTCCAAAGCCCCCACCCAAAGAGGAAAAAAATAAAATAAAATCAGATCGTGAGCAAAGCAATGAAAGAAAACAAAGTAAATCAAAAGAAACAAAAGAAAACCAAAATGTAACTAGAGATTTGCAAATACCAGTAATATTGTCTTGGCTTAACAAAATGCATGTCAGCATAAAACATACAACATGTACAGGGCACTTAAGAGAAACTGGACAAGCTGGAGAAGAAAACGGTTGAGTGGTATTTTCAGCAGGGCCTGGTATATAGTTCAGGCTGAACCAGGGAAAAGAACTGTAAAACACAACAACAAAAAAGAAAAACCACTGTTAAATAAAGGTCATGGTTCCTTCCACCTAAGCTGCGAGCTGTAGACTTTAAGCAAATAGATATTACACTGCGGGCGGCAGAGAGCCAATGTTCGGAGGAGGGGGAGGGAGCTGAACGACCCTAGGGTCTTCGGGTGTCTCACCAAACATTGCATATGTCTATGGTATACCTCACAGGGAGGGGGCAGTCATGCATATGTCCGGGATAAAACCAAATTGGTCATAGATAATAGAATAAAAAAAATAAAAATAGTATAAGAGGCTCTTATGGAGAGACAGCATCTAACAGATCATGCATTGGATTTTCCAGTTAGGACAATTGTAAAGCGCAATTTATATATATATAAAAAAGAGAAAATACAAATTAAAAAAAAAAATGAAAAAGCAATGAGGACCCTCACCAGGTATTTTTCATGCGTCATGGTTTATATTTTTACACTGCCGCTTTGTTAGAACCATGAAATACTGCGTGGATATGTAGAAATGAAAAGAAACAAAAAAGAAACAGACAAAAGAAACATTAACCAGCGCGCCTGCAAAATCCGGCCCAAATCTGACCATTCCCTCCCCGACAAAGCAGCCCACCCAATGACCGAGCATTTGTCCGGCCATGAGACTGGCGCCATTGGTGCTCTCCAACCGGTGGCAACACTACAACTCCCAGCCTGCTCCCATAAGGAGCCATCACCTATCCGCATGGGGTGGGAGCCGAGTGCAGAGACCCCCGCAGGCAGAATCGACTCTGCACTCGTTCTCTAAGGACCACCACCAATCTAGGAGTTATAACTTATCCAAAGGATAGGTCAAAGCTTCTTCTTATCTAAACCCTTGCCCATCCTTTAAGGAATACTGAAAAGCCACAGATTGGAGACCACTAGAGACACCAAAACATTTACATAGGGGAGTTATAAAAGTCATACCGGCAGTAGATAATTTAGTGTTTTAGTGCCAGAGAAATTAGATCATAAGCAAATAATGGCACTTCAGCCCTCCCTCCCTCTGATCCGTCACACCAGGGTACATGACATTTCATGTTGGCAAACAATGAGAGGACTGGTGAATGGATCTAGACTGGTCCATAATCATGGAGGTCCCTTTACCCCACCGGTCTCATCGCTACAGGTACAAAGCATTTATTCAGATTGTGTCGTCCTTTCTTTAGAGAAGTCAGGACTGAATATGCCTCGACTGCTTATGTCTTATTGCATCTGAATTTTTAGGGAAAAGGATACTAAAATGCCGGGCAGTGAGTGTGAATGCCAGAGATGGTATTGCCTAGCGGGACCGCAGGTGGGGGGGGCAAGGACAGGACGACAATTAGGGACTTCTGAGACATAAATGAAGGGCCGGCGTAGGCGAAGCCTCACGTACATGGGTGTCAGGATTGTAGTCAGGGTTTACCAATAATGAAGGAAATGGTACAAGCTGTGTAAAACTGATAGAAAGCACAATTTGTCTAAACCTAAAATCTGGAGCGAACAGACGACATTAAATATTTCTCTTTTCCTACAGCGGTAGAATACATTTATCTTCACAGTGAGGGCTGTAAATGCCACGAGCTTGAGCGGCACAACCCGTGTAATATTCTTCACGCCCTTATTCTACAGCAGCTGTAGGGTCACAGTCACAGAAAAAGTCCCAAAACCGTACAGTGCCGTCCTAAAATGTCAGCTTCCTACTTCTCATCCTGCTGAGAGGGGAACAGAAAGTTTTTTTCCCACTAGTTCTCTATTAGAAAATTTAGGATTAGAAAAAAAAAAAAACGACCGCTTCCTTCCAAAACCTGGACCACATCTGTCCACAGGTTACACGTGTGCCAAGCCCCATGCACACCCATTAAAAGGAGCTGTCGAAGTAGCCACAACCTCACTTTCAGAAGGAAGCGACCATGTTTATCTAATCCTGAGCATCCCCTTTAAGTATTGTGGACCTGCGACGTGCACAATAACGCCGAGACTTGGGCCAGGATCAAGTGGTGCCGACCGACCGTCACAATGGATTGTGCAGTATGTGAATGCAGCCTAAGGGAACAGCCGGACGGTGCAGTGGCAGTGCAACCAAACCTCCGCCAAGACGTGCACGGGTCACAGACCAAACAATTGTGAAAGAAAATTGTGCATCAATGGGCAGCACCGTCTGGCCGCAGCCTTAAATAAGGCTCACGTGGTTTTGTAACTGCCCCTTATCTGCACTAACTCCAGGCCTGATCGCGGGCCTCGTACCAAGAGCTAACAGCTCGTGTTCCAAGTTCCAGAGGGTGGGAAATTGAGACCTTCATGCTTCATTCAGACGTCCATTTTCCCACAAACGTGCCCTAGCTCTGCGTTTCATGGATAGAAAACGTACCCATTAACGTCTACGGTGCAGTTCACACATCCATGGTTTTTTTTTTGCGGACAGTGTGCATTTTTGTTTGTAGCCATGGATCAAAATTACCCAAACAAGTCGATGGGTCTGTGAAAATCATGGACAGTACACAAATTGCATCAGTACATAATTCATGTGCAATGAACATTGCAAACTATATATACAAGAAGTTTTGCATTTTATTTATCCATATATTAAAAATGACCGACGTCTGAATGAGGCCTAATTCGGACATGTGATCCTTCCCTGGTTATATACAATATATAAGTATTGTAGAGTAGGTGTTGTACGGAGGGTCTGGGACAAGTTCCCCCATTAGGATTAGTAGTTTTCATGAAGAACGTCACTTGCGTACAGGCAGCACCCACCACTCATTCACAAAGCTGCATTTATCGGTACGTCCACAACATGACCGAGCCATAAATACGACTGTGCGAATGAGAGCGTGCTCAAAAAGTGGTCTGAAAAAGCCAATCCCCCCGGGCATCTCAGCCACAAGGACTTCATCCATAGACCTGCATGTATGTGCCCCTCACCCATAAACACATCATTAATGAAAAACCAATGACAAGTTATAGGATAAGTGTCCACATAATAACAGTGATACCTATTCAGGAAATTATCCATGTGGTCAATATTGCTGCAAAGAAAACTGGTTAAGTCAGTGGAGAACAATTCCCCCCAAAGTCATGTAAGATACAAAGAAAAGCATCTAAAACTAACATGCCCAAAGGAAAAAACAAGAAAAAACAACAGATAAAGCCATACATGTACATGTAAAGAAAGAGCACGTCAGTAACCAGTAGTTACACCGTGAAAAACACTTGGGGACGCGAGTGCTTGCTGGCGTCTAGTTTATGTCTACAATCCCCTGAAGCAGAAGAGGACCCAGTGTTTTCTGCCATCAGGAAGAGCTTTGCAATTGCCTTCTCCACTACAAAAATCACACACACAAATAACAGAGAAGAGAGTTTATTATATGGCAAATAATGTGAGGCATAGAAGGATGCAAAACTTGAGAGGGAGAGAGGAGAAGTAAACGCCCTGAATGCCCATTCTGCACCGTGAGAAGTCACAGACTTACAAAATAAACCACGACTGATCCGTGGTACACCCGCCTCATCCGCGTCTCGTCATCATTGCAGGCGGAGCATATTAAACAGGGATTGCAATCAGTATCCTCATGATGCATGTACAGCAAAAATAGTGTTAAAAAATCTAGAATTTGACTAATGGGCTTTACAAGTTAGACCAAGACTCCTGCAGAGACAGACATAATGGAAGGCTCATAGTGTACCAGGGACCACCAGTAATAAACACAGAGGTTGAAGCATGCAGACGGCGCTCACTCAGAGCCTACAAAACGCCCTCTACCTCTCCTTGTGCGGCAATGTGAATAAGCAAGTGGGGTACAAACCTTCTGCGTAGGGCACGACGATCAGCGCTCGGTCCACGAACACCGTGTTGGTCAGATGCTGAGCGACCACGGCAGAGTCTGGATCATTGAACTTTACAAAACAGACACGAGATGTTACAGGCAAAGGAGAATCACTAAAAAGGAAAGGGAAAACCAAAGGTGAATGCAAGATCACAGCAGTGCGACGCAGGAGGTGAAAAGTACTTTGTATGTAACAAGCAAGGTGTCCGCCCCCAATCACAGGGGGATACGTGGCACGTTACTCACCTTCCAGCGCAGATTTCTACCTTGCGCTTGGAGAAAGAGCACTCCGGAAGTGATGATGGGCAGACAGGACACAGTCATAGAAGGCAGTGATTGTATCACATCCACAGACTGACATTTTCAACTCACACAACAAAGGTGGTGTGGATTGAGCTGAGATACTGTGCAACAAAGCTTTTGTTGGTTCAACTTTTAGACAAGACGGCATTTAAATTGCACCATATTTATCACAGTGTGAGCCGATGCAATAAACGTGGAGAATTGCAAGACTGTCAAGTCCAAGCTAACGCTGCCTAAAAGATAGCTATAATAAATCTGCCCCATTGTGTCAGCGGGATATCGTCTGCATAATGTTTGCACCCAATCCTTCCTACACATGTACACAATGTAGCGCAAGTGCACCCAAATACTTGTCGCCCATTTTCCGGCCCACGAGACCAGATATCATACTTGCCGGCTCACACAGGTGTTTAGATGTGGGCCAGAAATCGCTTTCTTGATGCAAGACTATGGGGCTTCTTTTGAGTTTCATATGCTTGTATTGCAAAAGCATCTCCGTCCCACATAGAATGATACGGCAAAACAGGGGAGCAAAATGGTCCAGAAGAGGACTGGAAATTGGGGCAGACAGCGATTTGTATCTTTTGTCTTAAATACATGATTAAAAGGAATTGCTAAGACATTCTAAATGAATGCAGACAATCCTACATAAGTGTAGACAGTTCAGCAGCAGAGATTCATGACCACAACGCCTCTTGCTCCACCTTATAAACTGGAATTAGGCAAAAAAAAAATATATATTTTTATTATCAAGTTGCCAAAATGGCAAATTTCCTTACAATTCTGCATATTTGGCTTCTGTTGTGGGATTCACACTATGTATTGCAATGGATAGTATCCAGAGAAAGATCTGACATGCTGCAGATAAAACAATCCAAACCGACGATCAGGTCACTCGCAGATATTTTTACGATAGTGAATGAGATTTGGTAAAATCTCATCAATTTCACTGAAACTGTGATATATTCCCACCTGCAAAACTAGGGTGGAAAGGCTGCAGTGTTTCCACCAATATGAACAAAATTGTGAGAAGAAAAAGCTCAACAATCTGACAATCCACTTCAGGAGGAGCATATGGTATATACAGGGTAAGGTGTCTGAAGAAAGATCTGAAGAAAGCTTCTTCAATGTAAAATGAGAGATTTGGCAGTGGTGAACAGCGGGCGGAAGCATTGCTGGCACACACTTCCTGACTGCTCTGCAACACAGTGTACCTTGGCTCACAATGACAGCTGCTATTGTGACGAAAATAACTACAGCAGGTTCAGCCCCAGCGTACAGGAACATTACAGATGTTTTCATTTACACCAGTCCTTAAGCAGGACTGCAATTACATAACGATCACAATCACCAAAATTTACATCTTAGTAAAAATCCTTCCTGTACTACTTGTTGCCTTGGTTACAGAACACCTAAGTGGCTGGTTTCCTAGACAAACCATGTGCTTGCAATCTGTTTGCTATAAAGCTTGTAAGCGCTGCTATAAAGCCAACAGGATAGATGTAAAGCTTCACTAATCCCATGGAATTCAATGTAGCAGCACATAATCAACCAATCTATTTCTGGTCTGTGTCTCAAAATTCAACAAATCATTATAATTGAGAAATCCAAAAATGCCATGTAGAAGCCAAATTTCCACCACACAACTCCCTCTATCTGGTATCTACACTGCAATCATTACTACGAGGTGCAGAGGACGATCTATGCGGTCGAGGTGACAAGTCTTAACAAATTTGTTCTTTGGCCAATTTCATTTTCTGTGCAGTCTAATAATCTCTGTGATCAGCACTTCTCTGGTGCACAGGATGTGCTGCTGACATTATGCAAACTGAACATGGACTAAGCGACCATATTAACCATCGTTTATCTCCTCACCATTGCATCTGTTCATATAAAAAAAAAAAAAAATTAAAAAAATAAGCCCATGGTGGGATCATGTACAGGACCCCACTATTGCTCCACATGGCCACGTGTCACCCATAGTCTTTGCTTAATCTCCCCGTTAGTGACGTCAAGTGGCTGCAGTGGCCATGTGCCGGACAAATCAAAAACAGTCTTCATGCTTTGTCTTCCGGGCCAGAGCGCACATGGCCGCTGCAGCCACACAAGGTCCACAAGAGGGGCAAAAAAAGGAGACCAGCAGACACAGGCAGCAATACCGAGGAACGGTGAGATTCAACCATTAAAAAAGAGAAAAAAAAAACGATGGACTATCCCCCTCTATTGTGGCTGACTCTACCCCCAACAGTGGATGTCGGACAAGCAACCACTGGTTGAGTCGGTAGAACGCCGCATCAGCAATATCAGCCGCCACATGACAAATTCTGCACCGCCATATGGGACCACCACAGAACAGAGCGGAGGACCCCAGACATGGTGTAAATAATCATCCAACAGCCACAATGTCACAAACAAACGTCTGCTGACAAATCATCACAAAGGTCCAAACCTAGGGGACCACCACTATCCTGGGAATTCATAGGGAAAGGTGGGGGACCAACCTTTGGAACTATTGCGTAGATTACGGGGTACAGGAGGGGTCTGCTCTTGAGGACCACTATCCTGGGAAAGAAGGCACAGAGCTGGAGTAAAGCTGCAGCCTCTTCACAACTGTGCCCTGGTTACCCACACTAAACCAGCTTAGTGCCTCCTCCATTCTCAGGGTCTATGGTAGTCCCAGATGCTTTGGCTCGTACCTGTGTTGCCAAACGCCCCTGTGCTCTATATGGGCTTATGTCTTATAGAACAAAAGGATATGCAGCCCAAAACAAGACGTGACAGATCTTTATCTCGCACATCATCTGTCTCGCAATTTTTCTTAAAAAATTGGTGGTCCCCGAGGTCAGACTCCCTCCTGCATCACCTTCATTCTCAGGATATTGGTGGTCTCAGGAGGGGATCTGACTTCAAGGACCATCAATATTCAGAGATAGAAGGGGATGCAGGAGAGGGGTCTGACTTCAAGGACCATCAATATCCTGAGAAACAAGAGGATGTAGGAGGCAGGGCTGTGGAGTTGGGAGTCAGGGAAATTGAGGGATCGGGAGGTTTGGCTTACCGACTCCACAGCCCTGCCACCCACACCCCCTTCTTGAAATTGATAGCCTCTGTGGTCAGACCCCATACAGTATTCCCTTCTTTCTCGGGATAATGATGGTCGCTGAGGTCAGACCCCCTCCTACATCCTCAAGATTAGTAATCCCCAAGTTCACACCCCCACACATCACCTTCTTTCTCAGGTTACTAGTGGTCCCCGAGGTCAGACCCCCTCCTACATTACCTTCTTTCTCAGGTTATTAGTGGTCCCTGAGGTTAGATACCCTCCTACATTCCCTTCTTTCTCAGGTTATTAGTTGTCCCCGAGGTCAGACCCCCTCCTACATTACCTTCTTTCTAAGGTTATTAGCTGTCCCTGAGGTCAGACCCCCTCCTACATCCTCTTCTTTCTCAGGTTATTAGTGGTCCTTGAGGTCAGACCCCCTCCTACATTCCCTTCTTTCTCAGGTTATCAGTGGTCCCTGAGATCAGACCCCCTCCTACATTCCCTTCTTTCTCAGGTTATTAGCGGTCCCCAAGGTCAGACCCCTCCTACATTAACTTTTTTCTCAGGTTATTAGCGGTCCCCAAGGTCAGACCCCCTCCTATATTCCCTTCTTTCTCAGGTTATTGGTAGTCCCTGAAGTCAGACCCCCGCCTACATCCTCTTCTTTCTCAGGTTATTGGTGGTCCCTGAGGTCAGACCCCCTCCTACATCCTCTTCTTTCTCAGGTTATTGGTGGTCCCTGAGGTTAGACCCCCTCCTACATCCTCTTCTTTCTCAGGTTATTAGTGGTCCCTGAGGTCAGACCCCTAACAGATTCCTTTCTCAGGTTATTGGTGGTCTCCAAGGTCAGACCCCTTCCTATATCCCCTTCATTCTCAGGTTATTGGTGGTCCCGAGGTCAGACCCCTTCTTGCATCCCCTTATTAGCGGTCCCCACGGTCAGATCCCTTCATTCTCAGGATATTGGTGGTCCCTGAGGTCAGACCCCCTCCTACATTCCCTTCTTTCTCAGGTTATTAGCGGTCCCTGAGGTCAGACCTCCTTCATTTTCAGGATATTGGTGGTCCCTGAGGTCAGACCCCCTCCTACATTCCCTTCTTTCTCAGGATATTGGTGGTCCCTGAGGTCAGACCCCTTCTTGCATCCCCTTATTAGCATATTGATGAACCCCAAGGTCAGAAAATAACTTAATTATTAACATTTGCAGAAAAAAAAATTTACTTTACAGGGGGAAAAAAGGAGCAAACCCAACGGGCCTAGATGTGTCAGCAGCTGCGCGATGCTGAGGGGGTCGCTGCCGGCCGCCATCTTCCCCCTCTCCGCCGCTTCCTCCGGTCACTTACTCTGGTGGGAAGAGTCTCAAGTCTTCGATTTTGCCCAAGAACCCGAAGAGGGTTTTCATCTGCTCGGTGCTGGCGCTGGGGGACACGTTCGTCACCTGGATCACGTCTGTGCTGGAAGCCATTTTCCGAGCCTCCTGCTTTAACACATTAAATACGGAAACAAAAAAAAAACAAGAGTAACACACAGGATTAGTAATCTGAGGAAGAGAGCGGCGGAGTCCCCGGCGGGAATGGCGGGAGCGCGGCCGGTCACAGCGACGACAACGGAGCCGCCGCCATCAAAATCTACAAGGAGCTGACTGGGCCGCACTGTCCCACAATGCATAGGGCGCGCCTGCGCAGTACCGGGCTGACACCACACTACGCCTCCTAGCGCTTCCCGCGCACCACCCTGGCCACGCCCCCTCCTGACTAGAAAGCTGAATCCCTCGATGCGGTCAGGGGTGGGTCGTGTTGGCCTGCTGGGAATTGTAGTTCTCCCACAGACGGAGAGGATGGAAACCATTATAATATCCATTTACAAAAAATATATAAAATAGTAGAAAAAAAACCTATCTGTCAAATCGACTTTAGTCAGAATACTAAACAAACGCCTCAAAATTCACGTCGGTAACCGTGACGGTAACTGTGGCCGTATCCATGAGGCGTCTTCTGTATAAAAAAAAAAGCTCAATGTTTACTGAATCGATATACTGCTCCGCGCACAAAAATGAGTCAAAAACATTTAAGCATTTTTTTATTTTTCAGGCAAAAAATTCTCAAAAAAACCCAAAACAAAACATCGACCCGAATCCTCGACGGCACTTACTATTTTATCTTGTTGAGTTGTTTTTTTTGTCCTGAAATTTTCATGATTGTCTTTATCCCCCGCAGCTTTTTTCGATTTTTTGTTTTTCGCTCCACTTTTCCCTGAGCCATAACTTATTAATTTTTCCGTCAATATGGCCGTGTCAGGGCGTGTTTTTAGCGGGACGAGTTGTACTTTTGAACACCACCATTGGTTTTACCATGTCATGTACTGGAAAACAGGAAACAAATTCCAAGTGTGGTGAAATTGCAAAAAAAAAAAAGTGCAATCCCACGCATGTTTTTTGTTTGACTCTTTTACTATGTTCACTAAATGCTAATGCTGAGCTGCCATTATGATTCTCCGGGTCATTACGAGTTCATAGACACCAAACGTGTCTAGGTTCTTTTTTATCTAAGTGGTGAAAAAAATTCCAAACTTTGTTAGAAAAAAAAAATTGTGCCATTTTCCGATATCCGTAGCGTCTCCATTTTTCGTGATCTGGGGTTGGGTGAATGATTTTTTTTTTTGTGCGCCGAGCTGAAGTTTTTAATGATACCATTTTGGGTGCAGATATGATCTTTTGATCGCCCGTTATTGCATTTTAATGCAATGTTGCAGCGACCAAAAAAAACGCAATTCTGGTGTTTTGACTTTTTTTCTTGCTACGCTGTTTAGCGATCAGGTTAATCTTTTTTTTTATTGATAGATCGGGCGATTCTGAACGTGGCGATACCAAATATGTGTGTGTTTGATTTTTTTTTTTTTTTTTTATTTTGAATGGGGCGAAAGAGGGGTGATTTGTACTTTTATATTTTTAAAAACATTTTTTTTTTTACTTTTGGCATGCTTCAATAGTTTCCATGGGAGAGTAGAAACTGCCATAACTCGATCGGCTCTGCTACATACAGGCGATGATCAGTTCGCCTGTATATAACTGAATTACTTGCTTGCTATGTTAAATGCCGCTGTCACCATTTGACAGCGGCCTTTAACGAGTTAATAGCCGCGGCTATTCCGGGCACATGTCAGTTGTTCAAAACAGCTGACATGTGCCGGGAAAGATGTGGGCTCACTGCAGGAGCCCACAACAAAGGGAGGGAGTCCGACATCGGCGTACTATTACGCCCGATGTCGGAAAGGGGTTAACCTTTTAGGAGCAAAAAGAAAGTCACATATTCACACTATGGGCAAATACACTTCAGATGGACATAAAATAATTCCAGGAAGCGACCGGCTGACATTTGGGGAAGGTTTCCAAACCTCTTCATCAGGACAAAAGCTAGACTGCGTTTGCCAAAATGTACGCAAGCCAAAATTCTTCTGAGAAAGAGTCTTGTGGACAGATGAGACCAACAGAGCTTTTTGGTTATGCACATCATTCTACTGTTTACTGAAAACGGAATTAGGCCTACAAAGAAAAGAAGTGTATCCTGCTCCAGGTAAAACCAATGTGCCTATTGATGAAAAAATTGCTTAAAAATTACATGCTTGACAGGAAGGGGGTAAAGGGGTAGACAGGCCATGCAACGCGTTTTGAACACGTCGGCATTCTTTGTCACAGCTCCCATTGCTCAGTGCGAGGAGCCACTATATTACAAACAGGTGTAACATCCTGAGTCATATGATGTGAGTGACCGCAGTCCAGAACGGATGATGCAAAACAGTATGCAATTCCCATAAATACAACGGTTGTATGTTAGCAGAGAAAATAAGAAACTAAAAACATGGAAAATGGTAAAATCCAATAACATCAAAACGAGAATAATAAGATTTATAATGAAACATAATTTCCTTGCGCATATTCAAACCAAAAGGGGCCTGGGTATCTAGGTTATAAATCCAAAAAGCTTCCCTGGTGCGCAATCTTCCCATACGATTACCCCCCCCCCCCGTCCCACAGACGTCTGCAGATCACACGCGGAGACTGACATGCAGCGCGTCTTTCCAGATCGCAGCATGTCAATTTCTAGCGTCTCCGAAAGAGAAATTACATGAATGTATTGGATGCGGTAAATCCTTACGGTTCAGTGATCACAAGTGGGTTCTCCTGCGTTCAATAGAACGCAGCACTTTGGACACACCAAAAATGTGCTGCGTCCAAAGCAGTGCTAGCTCCGATAGTGGGCACCTGGCCTAATATGTCTGTGTATCAATATACAGTCATGGCCAAAAGTTTTGAGAATGACACAAATATTATATTTTCACATGATCTGCTGCCCTCTGGTTTTTATGTGTGTTTGACAGATGTTTTTATCACAGACAGAAATATAATAATTGCAAACATATGAGTAACAAAAGCTTATATTGACAGTTAGAATGAGTTAATGCAGCAAGTCAATATTTGCAGTGTTGACCCTTCTTCTTCAGGACCTCTGCAATTCTCCCTGGCATGCTCTCAATCAACTTCTGGACCAAATCCTGACTGATAGCAGTCCATTCTTGCACAATCAAATTTAAAAAATCATGTTAAGTTGAATTCCTTATATAAAAGGAGGATATGCTCGCAGGCGCGTAGCTGTATGGCTGGTGCCTGCGAGCATATCCACCTTTTATATGAGGAATTCAACTTAACATGATTTTTTAAATTTTGGAAAATAAAGGAAATTTTTAGAAGCTGGAACAATTGTTTTTTTTTTTCTTCAGTCAAGCAACGTCTGGTCTGGACGAAGTTCCGTGCTCCAGGAGTGGTTGGTGAGCTGGCTAGGGCTTGTAGCCCTCATATTTTCCTCTTTACGGTGTGATTGGTACCTTACCTGTGAGGACAGAGTGACCTGTGGGCATGGAGTGACCGCTACCTGTGGGGACAGTGTGATTGGTGGATCTGTCAGGAGACTGTGACCACTCCTTGTGCTTCCACAGCACTGACAGCAGCAGGAATGACTACAACTCCCGGCATTCCCTGGTGCAGTCAGGCTGTGAGGGTATCCTGGGACTTGCAGTTTCCGGACTGTAGAAGCGGCTGTAGTTGTCCCTCTCCGTACCCCGCTCTCCCCCTCTGTGCGGCCTCTCCGTACCCGCTCCCCCTCTGTGCGGCCGCTCCGTACCCGCTCTCCCCCTCTGTGCGGCCGCTCCGTACCCCGCTCTCCCCCTCTGGGCGAGGTCGGTCACATGACTGTACTTACCTCGTGTATTCACCTCACGCAGCCGCCATATCAGCCGCGCCGCTCTCTGGCGGCCTCTAGCGCCTGTTCCTGGCAGGTCGGGCGCGCTACCTACAGTCATGTCTCGCTTCAGGAGAGGAGGAATAACCGGGGATCCCCGAGCCGGGTTTCGAGACCAGAAAGACAAGGAGCCGGCCGTCCCTCAGGGACTGATAGCGGCGGCGAGGAAGAGCGGACAGCTGAACCTGTCAGGAAGAGGCCTGAGCGAGGGTGAGGGCAGGGTCTGTGGGTGCAGGAGTCGGGGGGCTGTGGATTGAGCCCCCCATGAAGTCACAACTTGGTGTCAGTCACATGATGTCACGATGGTGACATGGCCGATGGCAGAACGTGAACCAGCTGCATTTTGAACCCCCACATTTGCCATCATTGGGGCGACGTGGTGGTCGTACCTCACAAGTTGTGCACAGCTCCAGTCTGAGGCCGGGATCAGACAGACATACTGAAAACGGATCATTTGTGGCCTTAAGTTTCTGACTTAGCTGTGTCTGCCTGAGGTGCTGAGGCTCCTGTGCGTGACCCCGTGTGTTGTCCGCCTGACGTGCTGAGGCTCCTCCTCGTGTCCGCCTGACGTGCTGAGGCTCCTCCTCGTGTCCGCCTGACTTGCTGAGGCTCCTCCTCGTGTCCGCCTGACGTGCTGAGGCTCCTCCTCGTGTCCGCCTGACGTGCTGAGGCTCCTCCTCGTGTCCGCCTGACGTGCTGAGGCTCCTCCTCGTGTCCGCCTGACGTGCTGAGGCTCCTCCTCGTGTCCGCCTGACGTGCTGAGGCTCCTCGTGTCCGCCTGACGTGCTGAGGCTCCTCCTCGTGTCCGCCTGACGTGCTGAGGCTCCTCCTCGTGTCCGCCTGACGTGCTGAGGCTCCTCCGCGTGTCCGCCTGACGTGCTGAGACTCCTCCTCGTGTCCGCCTGAGGTGCTGAGGCTCCTCCTCGTGTCCGCCTGAGGTGCTGAGGCTCCTCCTCGTGTCCGCCTGAGGTGCTGAGGCTCCTCCTCGTGTCCGCCTGAGGTGCTGAGGCTCCTCCTCGTGTCCGCCTGACGTGCTGAGGCTCCTCCTCGTGTCCGCCTGACGTGCTGAGGCTCCTCCTCGTGTCCGCCTGACGTGCTGAGGCTCCTCCTCGTGTCCGCCTGACGTGCTGAGGCTCCTCGTGTCCGCCTGACGTGCTGAGGCTCCTCGTGTCCGCCTGACGTGCTGAGGCTCCTCGTGTCCGCCTGACGTGCTGAGGCTCCTCCTCGTGTCCGCCTGACGTGCTGAGGCTCCTCCGCGTGTCCGCCTGAGGTGCTGAGGTTCCTCCTCGTGTCCGCCTGAGGTGCTGAGGCTCCTCCTCGTGTCCGCCTGACGAGCTGAGGCTCCTCCTCGTGTCCGCCTGACGTGCTGAGGCTCCTCCTCGTGTCCGCCTGACGTGCTGAGGCTCCTCCTCGTGTCCGCCTGACGTGCTGAGGCTCCTCCTCGTGTCCGCCTGACGAGCTGAGGCTCCTCCTCGTGTCCGCCTGACGTGCTGAGGCTCCTCCTCGTGTCCGCCTGACGTGCTGAGGCTCCTCCTCGTGTCCGCCTGACGTGCTGAGGCTCCTCCTCGTGTCCGCCTGACGTGCTGAGGCTCCTCCTCGTGTCCGCCTGACGTGCTGAGGCTCCTCCTCGTGTCCGCCTGACGTGCTGAGGCTCCTCCTCGTGTCCACCTGACGAGCTGAGGCTCCTCCTCGTGTCCGCCTGACGTGCTGAGGCTCCTCCTCGTGTCCGCCTGACGTGCTGAGGCTCCTCCTCGTGTCCGCCTGACGTGCTGAGGCTCCTCCTCGTGTCCCCCTGACGTGCTGAGGCTCCTCCTCGTGTCCGCCTGACGTGCTGAGGCTCTAGTTCGTGGCCACCTGACGTGCTTGCGTCCCTTTGTGCACTGTGTAAGATGGCTCTCTGTGTCCGATTCGGAGCATTCATGGATGGAATATACGATCGTCTGACCGGATCCTTCTACAGACCCCAGTAAGGACCAGTAATGAGCAGGAAGCTCTAGTATTGGGGCCATTTTTGCATTTATTGCTACTTTTTTCTATTAGACAAAAAAAAATTATTTTTTTCCACAATAGAAAATAATCACGATAAATGCAAAAACTGATCCAACACGGACGTCTCCATAGTGTGTTCACCGCCGTGGGCTGTCATGAACGCATTCTAGCCATTAAAGGGATTCTGCGTTTTATCTAAAAACCCGTTCGTGTGATCTGCCATATTGGTTTACATTAGTGCATGTTCCACCTGTATAAAATGGATAAAATACTGATGACAAAGACGCTTGTGGGAAAGAGTCCTATGCGATGGTGCAATTGGCAATTTTTAGGTTTGTGCGGGAAAATAGTATGCGCTAATCTGGTGAGATTTATAGCCCCCCGCTAGCACCTGTATATACCGGGCAGCAGCAGGGCCTGAGCACATGGGCCGTGTTCGTCTGACCTTAGGCTTTATACTAACATCCATTTTTCTCAGAACACAAACCCATTACAGTCTATGGAGCTGTTCACATGCAGGTGGTTTTCTGCAGACCATGATTCTGCAAAAAGTAAAGTTTTTAGTTTTGATCAGTTATGGATCAACCTCAATCAGCTCGTAAAAAAAAAAAACATCGCACATAGGTGTCTTCAGAGTGTCATCTTTAAAAGAAAAAAAAAAAAAACCCAGAATATTTATTTATTTAGTTTTTCATCGCCACACTGTTGGTTTCAGGAAGGATTTGACGAATCTTTGACACCGTTTCTTTCTACTTTTCACCGGAATCTTTCTACTTTTCTTTCCTAGTTCCAGTGAGCGTCTGGAGAATAAATTTGGACACCCCGGAGGAGGCTCACACCAACGTCCATTTCGATGCATCCGACCGCTGGTGGGAACAGACCGATCTGGTGAAACTGTTCCTCTCCTCCAATAAGCTGCAGACGCTGCCCGATGATCTCAAGCTTCTTCCTGCCCTCGTGGTGCTCGATGTGCGTATGATTTATCATAGAGGTGAATGGGATCAGAGGCAAAATATAGTGTAAAATCTTTTCCAGGATCCCCCTCCATCTACCATGTGTTATGTATAATCCTGACCCGGCTCGGGACCATGTACTGATGTATGGTGAGGGCTCGTAAGTGCTTCACTTCTCAGACAGCGATATAAAGCACAAATTAATATATGCGGCCGTGACAGCAGATTGTAGGGGTACATCAGTGATGGATTCACAGTAACCCCTTTCATGACGCTATTTTTATTCCTCCCAGACGCATAACTTTTTTAGTTGGAGTAACACTACAGACAAGTTGAGCGTTAACCCTCTGCTGTCTTCACAGGTTCATGACAACCTCCTGTCGGAGCTTCCTCGGGCCGTCGGAGAGCTGGTGAACCTGCAGAAGCTGAATGTCAGGTACATGTGGTGACGGACGTCCTTTGATTACCATCCTCAAGTCTTCTCATCATATAGTTTTCTTACTGATTTCTTGCATTTTAACCAGTCACAATAAACTGAAGTCGCTGCCCCAAGAGCTGACACAGCTGCAGCATCTCAAGAGTCTCCTGCTCCAGCACAACCAGTTGGAGGAAATGCCTGTTGCACTTGGACGGCTGGCTGATCTGGAGGAGCTGGTATGCTAGTAATAAGGTTGTAGGAAACTAAAGTTACCTCCTATTATATAGAATCACAATTATAAGGTACAGGAGTCATGATTATCATGCATTGCAGATTCTTCATGTTAGGAGCTTTGCCCTGCCACCGTTATTTGTACACTAGCAGTCCAATGGTCCTGCTTTTCTGCCACGTTTCCAAATTTTTTGCCAATTATTGAAAGTTGCTACCCTATAAGTTAACGGGTTTGTCGCCTTTCAGAAAATTTTTAACCACTGGCTGCAGTATAAAATAACAAACTTTTCTTAAATCCTTTTCCCCAGGTTTGCTCTGAGCACAATGCCCCTGAGCCCTCTGCCCCTGAGCCCTCTGCCCTGAGCCGCTCTATCAATGTGTCACATTGCAGCTAATACAAGACATCAGGAGCAGAGACAGAGACTCAGCGCTGGACATGGGGAAGTAAAGAGCAGATTATTTTATAACAAACTACAGCTGGGGGACAAATATTTTCTGAAAGGTGACAACCCCTTTAAGGTCCAGCCCTTTAACTAGCTTTGCATCATGACTACAGATATGAGCCAGGCCAGGGCCCCCATCTCCTGACAGATTTGCAGTATTGTAAGTCATTCACTGGGTGATTTACTGTATGATTTCTGTGATAATGGATAAAATGTTGTCCAATTTTCAGGATCTTTCCAATAATAGTCTGCGGGACTTTTCGGGATGTCTTGGAGGTCTCACTCACCTCAGTCGGCTCAACTTGTCCAACAACAAGCTGAAAGCCCTTCCTACTGAAATCAGCTCTTTAAAAAGTAAGATGTAATATAGACCGTGCTTGCTTACACTCCGTACCATGATAACTTATGGTTTGGGGAATAACCCATTAGTTATCCTCTCTCCATAGGACAGGAGATAACTTGCTGATTGCTGGGACCCTCTATGATCTTGACCAAAGGGGCTGTAGATCCTGAGAATCAGTCTCTGCAGAATGGGCCGGAGTTGTTCGTGCCCGAACTACACTCCATTCATTGTCTATGAGACTAGCGGAGCGCTGTTCTCTGTTTTCCTGAAGACAATGGAACAGAGTGGTCTAGGGCCACATTCTCGTATCGGTGGGGGTCCCAGCGGTTGGACCCCTGGAGATCAGCGATTTATCCCCTATTGAATGGATATGGGGTAACATGATTTTGAGAGTAACTCTTTAATTTTGGCTTATATTTTGCCATATGTCTGAGTTTTGCTAGCCTGATACAGATCCCTGTATAGATCTAGAGTTAAATCTTGTATGTCTTTAGTGTGGGATGCTACATGCGGGAACCTCTAAAGGCTGGGTCTCACATAGCGATACACCAGCGATCCTGACAACGATCAGGATCTCTGGTGTATCGCTACATTATCGCTGCTGAGCTGCCAAACAGGCAGCGATCAGTACAAGCGACACTGCGGGTAAACATCGCTTAGTTACCCGCAGTGTACCTTGGATACCAGCGCCCTGATGCAGGGAGCTGGTAACCAAGGTACACATCGGGTTTCCAGGCGCTGCGCGGTGCCTGGAAACCCGCTGTGTACCTTGTTTACCAGCTCCCTGCTTCAGGGAGCTGGTATCCAAGGTACACAGCGGGTTTCTAGGCACTGCCCCACGCCTGGAAACCCGCTGTGTACCTTGGTTACCAGCGGATCGCTGGTCTCCCGCCTGTCACACGCAGCGATGCGTGCCTGTCAGCGGGAGACCAGCGATCAAAAAAATGTCCTGACATTTCAGCGACGATCAGCGATACCCGGCAGGGGGGCTGATCGTCGCTGAATGTCACACACAGCGATATCGCTGGTGAGCTCGCTGCTGCGTCACAAAACTAGTGACTCAGCAGCGATCTCGCTAGCGAGATCGTTGTGTGAGACTGGCCCTTAAGTCATTTACTGTTATCTTTGATTCCTGAAGGCCTCAGACAGCTGGATTGTACAGCAAACCTACTGGAAGACATCCCCACATCATTATCGGGAATGGATTGTCTGGAGCAGCTGTACCTTAGACAGAACAAGCTGATGTTTCTGCCTGAGCTTCCCAACTGCAAGCTCCTGAAGGTGATGTGTGCACGCTGCTGCTGAAGGCGATGTGTGTGTGCGCGCGCTGCTGCTGAAGGCGATGTGTGTGTGTGTGTGCACGCTGGTGCTGAAGGCGATGTGTATGTGTGTGCGCGCTGCTGCTGAAGGCAATGTGTGTGCCTGTGCGCGCGCTACTGCTGAAGGCGATGTGTGTGTGCGCGCTGCTGCTGAAGGCGATGTGTGTCTGTGTGTGTGTGTGTGCGCTGCTGCTGCTGAAAGCGATGTGTGTGTGCGCGCTGCTGCTGAAGGCGATATGTGTGTGTGTGTGTGCGCTGCTGCTGCTGAAAGCGATGTGTGTGTGTGTGTGTGCGCGCTGCTGCTGAAGGCGATGTGTGTGTGCGCGCTGCTGCGGAAGGCGGTGTGTGCGCTGCTGCGGAAGGCGGTGTGTGTGTGTGCGCTGCTGCTGAAGGCGATGTGTGTATGCGCGCGCTGCTGCTGAAGGCAATGTGTGCGTGCGCTGCTGCTGAAGGCGATGTGTGTGTGTGCTGAAGGTGATGTGTGTGTGCGCGCTGCTGCTGAAGGCGATGTGTGTGTGTTTGCGTGCGCTGCTGCTGAAGGCGATGTGTGTGTGTGTGCGCGCGCGCTGCTGCTGAAGGCGATGTGTGTGTGTGCGCGCTGCTGCTGAAGGTGATGTTGTGTGTTGGAGCGCACTGCTGCTGAAGGCGATGTGTGTGTGCGCACTGCTGCTGAAGGCGATGTGTGGTGTGTGTGTGTGTGTGCGCTGCTGCGGGGCGGAAGGAGGTGTTTGTGTGTGCACTGCTGCTTAAGGCGGTGTGTGTGTGTGCGCACTGCTGCTGAAGGCGATGTGTGTGTGTGTGTGCTCGCTGCTGCTGAAGGTGATGTGTGTGTGTGTGTGTGCGCGCTGCTGCTGAAGGCGATATGTGTGTGCGCGCTTGCTGCTGAAGGCGATGTGTGTTGTGTGTGTGCGCGCTGCTGCGGAAGGAGGTGTGTGTGTGTGCGCCGCGCGCTGCTGGAAGGAGGTGTGTTGTGTGTGCACTGCTGCTGAAGGCGGTGTGTGTGTGCGCACTGCTGCTGAAGGCGATGTGTGTGCACTGCTGCTGAAGGCGATGTGTGTTGTTTGTGTGTGTGTGTATGCGCGCTGCTGCTGAAGGCGATGTGTGTGTGTGTGCGCGCTGCTGAAGGCGATGTGTGTGTGTGTGCGCGCACTGCTGCTGAAGGCGATGTGTGTGTGTGCGCACTGCTGCTGAAGGCGATGTGTGTGTGGCTGCGCGCTGGCGGAAGGAGGTGTTTGTGTGTGCCTGCTGCTGAAGGCGTGTGTGTGTGTGCGCTGCTGCTGAAGGCGATGTGTGTTGGCTGCTGCTGAGCATGTGTCGTGCGCTGCTGCTGAAGGCGATGTGTGTGTGTGTGCTGAGGGTGTTGTGCGCGCTGCTGCTGAAGGCGATGTTGTGGTGTGCGCTGCGTGCTGCTGAAGGCGATGTGTGTGTGTGTGTGTGCGCGCTGCTGCGGAAGGGATGTGTGTGTGTGCCTGCTGCTGAAGGCGTGTGTGTGTTCGCGCACTGCTGCTGAAGGCGATGTGTGTGCACTGCTGCTGAAGGCGATGTGTGTGTGTTGTGAGGATGTGTTGTGCGCGCTGCTGCTGAAGGCGATGTGTGTGTGTGCGCGCTGCTGCGGAAGGAGGTGTGTGTGCACTGCTGCTGAAGGCGGTGTGTGTGCGCGCACTGCTGCTGAAGACTATGTGTGTGCACTGCTGTTGAAGGCGATGTGTGTTGCGCGCGCTGCTGCTGAAGGTGATGTGTGTGTGCGCGCTGCTGCTGAAGGCGATATGTGCGTGCGCGCTGTTGCTGAAGGCGATGTGTGTGTGTGCGCGCTGCTGTGGAAGGAGGTGTGTGTGTGCACTGCTGCTGAAGGCGGTGTGTGTGTGCGCACTGCTGCTGAAGGCGATGTGTGTGCACTGCTGCTGAAGGCGATTGTGTGTGTGTGTGTGTGTGTGTGTGTGCGCGCTGCTGCTGAAGGTGATGTGTGTGTGTGTGGCGCTGCTGCTGAAGGCGATGTGTGTGTGTGTGCGCGCTGCTGCTGAAGGCGATGTGTGTGTGTGCGCTGGCTGCTGAAGGCGATGTGTGTGTGTGTGTGCGCGCTGCTGCTGCTGAAGGCGATGTTGTGTGTGCGACTGCTGCTGAACGCGTGTTTGTGTGGCGCTGCTGCTGAAGGTGATGTATGTTGTGCGCGCTGCTGCTGAAGGTGTATGTGTGTTGTGCGCTGCTGAAGGCGACTCTCAACCAGTGGGTAAGATGTGTTGAGTAAGTGGGGTGCACCAATCCTGAAGGGTTGTGTGCTCTTCGGTGTTGTATGTGGAAGACTCTGCTGCATTGGAAGTGAGTGGCGATAGACAAGCCTGTACTCTATAGCTACGTAGTGCGGAGACTTTGATTGAAGGCTGTAATGTGCATCTCTGAAGTGAGATCATGTTCTCAGGTCTCTGAGTCAAGTGGACCGTGTCACTGTCAAAGCGCTGCTGCTGAAGGCGATGTGTGTGTGTGCGCGCTGCTGCGGAAGGGGGTGTGTGTGTTGCACTGCTGCTGAAGGCGGTGTGTGTGCGCGCACTGCTGCTGAGACTATGTGTGTGCACTGCTGTTGAAGGCGATGTGTGTGTGTGTGCGCGCGCTGCTGCTGAAGGTGATGTGGTGTGTGTGCGCGCTGCTGCTGAAGGCGATATGTGCGTGCGCGCTGTTGCTGAAGGCGATGTGTGTGTGTGCGCGCTGCTGCGGAAGGAGGTGTGTGTGTGCACTGCTGCTGAAGGCGGTGTGTGTGCGCACTGCTGCTGAAGGCGATGTGTGTGCACTGCTGCTGAAGGCGATTTGTGTGTGTGTGTGTGTGTGTGTGTGCGCGCTGCTGCTGAAGGTGATGTGTGTGTGTGTGCGCGCTGCTGCTGAAGGCGATGTGTTGTGTGTGCGCGCTGCTGCTGAAGGCGATGTGTGTGTGTGCGCTGCTGCTGCTGAAGGCGATGTGTGTGTGTGTGTGTGCGCGCTGCTGCTGCTGAAGGCGATGTGTGTGTGTGCGCTGCTGCTGAACGCGATGTTTGTGTGTGCGCTGCTGCTGAAGGTGATGTATGTGTGCGCGCTGCTGCTGAAGGTGATATGTGTGTTGTGCGCTGCTGAAGGCGATCTCTCAACACAGTGGGTAAGATGTGTTGTGAGTAAGTGGGGTTGCACCAATCCTGAGGGGTTGTGTGCTCTTCTTTAATGGTGTGTAATTGGAAGACTCTGCTGCATTGAAAGTCTGAGACTGACAGCGATAGACAAGCGCTGTACTCTAATATCTCCGTCAGTGCCGGAGACTTTGAATAGAGCGGCCCTGTACATGTGCATCCTCCCTAGAAGTGAGATCTGTTCTCATGGTCTCTGAAGTCCCAAGTGGACCCCAGTGATCACCTGTCATAAGCGCTGCTGCTGAAGGCGATGTGTGTGTGTGCGCGCTGCTGCGGAAGGAGGTGTGTGTGTGTGCACTGCTGCTGAAGGCGGTGTGTGTGCGCGCACTGCTGCTGAGACTATGTGTGTGCACTGCTGTTGAAGGCGATGTGTGTGTGTGTGCGCGCGCTGCTGCTGAAGGTGATGTGTGTGTGTGCGCGCTGCTGCTGAAGGCGATATGTGCGTGCGCGCTGTTGCTGAAGGCGATGTGTGTGTGGTGCGCGCTGCTGCGGAAGGAGGTGTGTGTGTGCACTGCTGCTGAAGGCGGTGTGTGTGTGCGCACTGCTGCTGAAGGCGATGTGTGTGCACTGCTGCTGAAGGCGATTTTGTGTGTGTGTGTGTGTGTGTGTGCGCGCTGCTGCTGAAGGTGATGTGTGTGTGTGCGCGCTGCTGCTGAAGCGATGTGTGTGTGTGTGCGCGCTGCTGCTGAAGGCGATGTGTGTGTGTGTGCGCTGCTGCTGCTGAAGGCGATGTGTGTGTGTGTGGTGTGCGCGCTGCTGCTGCTGAAGGCGATGTGTGTGTGTGCGCTGCTGCTGAACGCGATGTTTGTGTGTGCGCTGCTGCTGAAGGTGATGTATGTGTGCGCGCTGCTGCTGAAGGTGATATGTGTGTTGTGCGCTGCTGAAGGCGATCTCTCAACACAGTGGGTAAGATGTGTTGTGAGTAAGTGGGGTTGCACCAATCCTGAGGGTTGTGTGCTCTTCTTTAATGGTGTTGTAATTGGAAGACTCTGCTGCATTGAAAGTCTGAGACTGACAGCGATAGACAAGCGCTGTACTCTAATATCTCCGTCAGTGCCGGAGACTTTGAATAGAGCGGCCCTGTACATGTGCATCCTCCCTAGAAGTGAGATCTGTTCTCATGGTCTCTGAAGTCCCAAGTGGACCCCAGTGATCACCTGTCATAAGTTGTGTCAACACCCCTTAATGGATGAGCCTTGTAGGCCATTGTGTGACATTTTACTAATTCTTATTAACTGATAATCTGATCCACACCACATTAACCCTTCAGGAGCTGCATGTCGGTCACAATCAGGTACATATGTTGGACCCCCAGCACTTGTCTCACCTGAGCTGTCTCAGCATATTGGAGCTGCGGGATAATAAACTGAAGAGCTTACCAGATGAAATCTCTTTACTGAAAGGACTGGAGCGGCTGGACTTATCCAATAATGACCTGGGCAGGTGAGGGACGTGACCGCAGCGATACTATGTGATATATATCTGCGAGGGGGGCACCAAATCAGGAGAATTTACAACTGACTGACTGAGCCAAGAACACGAGTAAAGGGTATGCCACACTAAGCGAGATCGCTAACGAGATCACTAAAACGTCACTATTTAGCGATCTCGTTAGCGACCTCGTTGTGTGTGGCATGTAGCAACGATGTGGCCCCTGCTGTGATGTCGCTGATCGTTCACTAGCGTTCTGGACCGTTTTTTGATCGTTGGCGTCCCGCTGGTGAGCCTATATCGCTGTGTTTGGCACCTTTTGCAAACGACGAGCGACCTTGTTTGTGACGCATATGACAGCGGCGCAGGCGGGACTAGGGTTTTTTAGCGTCACGGAGTGGATCGCAATATCTGTAAGTTCTCTTTTGCGTCACAGAGAGGATCGCAGAAGTTGCAAAGCAGGCTAGCAGGACGCAGAGAGCAGGAGCGATGCTGGAAATTCCTATGAATCAGAAGCGCTCAGTACATGCTAATGACAGATCCTAACGACCACCAAAGTCGTTAAAGAGATCGCTGACCGCTGATGAGTCGTTTATGAGATCTCCTGTTTGGCAGCTACTAGCGACCTAAAAGCGATCACACCAACGATCTCGTTAGCTTGCGTCGTTATCGTGAGCGCTAACAAGATCGCTAAGTGTGGCAGTACCTTAAGACCGACTACTTGAAGACATTTGTAGTGGGAAGAGGTATCATTAGAGGGGTCTTGCTCCCCTTTAGAAGACTTTACATAGCAAAGCGATTCTTAACCCCTTCCCGACCCATGACGCCTACGTTGGCGTCATGAAAACCTGTGCCATCCCGACCCATGACGCCAACGTAGGCGTCATGCTATAAATCATGTTCCTGCGGGTCGGGGGACCGAAATCACTGAAAGGTCATCCGACCCGCAGGCACAGGACCCCTTGCGCATCACCACAGTGGGGGTGGCTTAACCCCCACGTGGTTACGATCGCTCTGATTGGCTGTTAAAAGTGAAACAGCCAATCAGAGCGATTAGTAATATTTCACCACTGAAAAGTGGTGAAATATTACAATCCATTCATGGCCGATGCAGCAATAGCATCGGCCATGGCTGGACACTGTGTTCCCACCCTCCCCACACCGAGTAACGGTGGTGATCGGCCGCCGCCGCCGATTCATGGCGGCGAACGGTCACCGCCGTTACTATCATCTGCTGGCCGCTCCGATCCTGTCCCCTCCGGTGTGCTCCGCTCCCCCCCGCCCTCCGATCACCCCCCCGCCAATATACTCACCTCCTCCGGTCTTCTGCGGCCTCTTGATCCGTCCCGGCGGCCGCCCGGGACTCTTCATGGGCGCCGCCATCTTGGAAAATGGCGGGCGCATGCGCAGTGCGCCCGCCGGCCGGCGCATGCGCAGTGCGCCTTCCAAATTACAATTTATTTTGATCACTGTGATAAACTCTCACAGTGATCAAAATAAAAGTAAATTAACCCCCCCCCTGTCATAAGTAGGGACAAAAAATAAAATAAAGAATTTTTTTTTTTTCCTTTTAGGCCCTGTCCACATGTTGCGGATTTCGCTGCTGATCCGCAGAGGATTTCGCTGCGTATCCGCGGCGGATTTCGCTGCGTATCCGCAGCGGATTTCGCTGCGTATCCGCAGCGGATTTCGCTGCTGATCCGCAGAGGATTTCGCTGCGTATCCGCGGCGGATTTCGCTGCGTATCCGCGGCGGATTTCGCTGCTGATCCGCGGCGGATTTCGCTGCTGATCCGCAGAGGATTTCGCTGCTGATCCGCAGCGGATTTCGCTGGGGATCCGCAGCGGATTTCGCTGGGTATCCGCAGCGGATTTCGCCGCTGATCCGCAGCGGATTTCGCTTCTGATCCGCAGCGGATTTCGCCGCTGATCCGCAGCTTATTTCGCTGGGGATCCGCAGCGGATTTCGCTGCTGATCCGCAGCGGATTTCGCTGCTGATCCGCAGCTGATTTCGCTGCTGATCCGCAGCGGATTTCGCTGCTGATCCGCATCTGATTTCGCTGCTGATCCGCCGCTGATTTTGCTGCTGATACGCAGCTTATTTCGCTGGGGATCCGCAGCGGATTTCGCTGCTGATCCGCAGCGGATTTCGCTGCTGATCCGCAGCGGATTTCGCTGCTGATCCGCATCTGATTTCGCTGCTGATCCGCAGCTGATTTCGCTGCTGATCCGCAGCGGATTTCACTGCTGATCCGCAGCGGATTTCGCTGCTGATCCGCAGCTGATTTCGCTGCTGATCCGCAGCTGATTTCGCTGCTGATCCGCAGCGGATTTCGCTGCTGATCCGCAGCAGATCCAGAAACCATGTACAGTACAATGCAAATAAATGGTAAAAAAAAAAACGCTGTGCACATGCTGCGAATTTTTCAGCGCGGATTTGCTGCGGTTTTAAATCCGCAGCATGTCAATTCTTTGTGCGGATTCCGCAGCGGTTTTACACCTATTCCATTATAGTTGTAAAACCGCAGGGAAAAACCGCAGCAAATCTGCGCTAAATTCGCAGGTAAAAGGCAGGTCATTTTACCTGCGGATTTTAGAAAAATCCGCAAGTGAATCCGCAACGTGTGCACGGGGCCTCAGGGTTAGGCTGGGTTCTTATTGCATTATGGCAGTCCATTAGATGGACTGCGTTTCACTGCGGTATAACGCGGTGTAACGCAGTCCGTTAACGCTGCCATTCACCCCATTTGTGTGCACATCGCAACGCATGCCGTAAAGCGGCATGCGTTCGCGACGTGCTGTCATTCAGTGACAGAGCCTCGGACACAGGCTGCAGCATCTGGGCTCCATCACCGCTAGCGCAGATGAATCATCTGATGATTCATCTGCGCTAGCGGGTATAGCATAATGCGATCGCGTTATGCTATACCATTACCAGCCGGTCAACGCTACGTGTTGAACAGGCTGGTAAAACGCAATATGAACCCAGCCTTAGGGTTAGGGTTAGAATTTGGGTTAGGGTTGGAATTTGTGTTAGGGTTGGAATTTGGGTTAGGGTTGGAATTTGGGTTAGGGTTGGAATTTGGGTTAGGGTTGGAATTTGGGTTAGGGTTGGAATTTGGGTTAGGGTTGGAATTGGTTAGGGTTGGAATTAGGATTAGGGTGGATTAGGTTAGTTTGTGGTTAGGGTTAGAGTTAGAGTTGGGATTAGGGTTAGGGTGTGTTGGGGTTAGGGTTATGGTTAGGGTTTGTATTAGGGTTAGGGGTGTGTAGGGGTTAGGGGTGTTTTGGGGTTGGAGTTAGAATTGAGGGGTTTCCACTATTTAGGCACATCAGGGGGTCTCCATACGCGACATGGCGCCACCATTGATTCCTGCAAATTTTGCGTTCAAAAAGTCAAACAGTGCTCCCTTTATTCCAAGCCCCGACGTATGCCCAAACAGTGGTTTACCCCCACATATGGGGTATCAGCGTACTCTGGAAAAATTGCACAACAACTTTGGGGGTCTAATTTCTCCTGTTAACATTGGGAAAATAAAAAAATTGGGGACTAAAGATCATGTTTGTGGAAAAAATATGATTTTTTTATTTTCATGCCCGGGCGTTATAAACCTCTGTGTAGCCCTTGGAGGTTCAAAGTGCTCACTACACATCTAGATAAGTTATTTGCGGGATCTAGTTTTCAAAATGGGGTCACTTGTGGGGAGTTTCTACAGTTTAGGCACATCAGGGGCTCTGCAAACGTAACATGACGCCCGCAGACCATTCCATCAAGTGGGCATTTCAAAACGTCACTACTTCCCTTCCGAGCCCCGACGTGCGCCCATACAGTAGTTTTCTCCCACTTATGGGGTATCAGCGTACTCAGGACAAATTGGACAACAACTTTTGGGGTCTAATTTCTCCTGTTACCCTTGGGAAAATAAAAAAATTAGGGACTAAAAATCCTGATTATGGAAGAAATATGATTTTTTTATTTTCATGCCCGGGCGTTATAAACTGCTGTGTAGCCCTTGGGGGTTCAAAGTGCTCACCACACATCTAGATAAGTTCTTTGCGGGGTCTAGTTTCCAAAATGGGGTCACTTGTGGGTAGTTTCTACTGTTTAGGCACATCAGGGGCTCTGCAAACCTAACATGACGCCCGCAGACCATTCCATCAAAGTCGGCATTTCAAAACGTTACTACTTCCCTTCCGAGCCCCAACGTGTGCCCGAACAGTGGTTCCCCCCCACATATGGGGTACCAGTGTATTCAGGACAAACTGTACAACAACTTTTGTAGTCCAATTTCTCCTGTAACCCTTGTGAAAATAAAAAATTGCGGGTTAAAAAAATCAGTTTTTGAGGATAAAAATGATTTTTTATTTTCACGGCTCTGCATTATAAACTTCTGTGAAGCACTTGGGGGTTCAAGGTGCTCACCACACATCTGGATAAGTTCCTTTGGGGGTCTAGTTTACAAAATGGGGTCACTTGTGTGGGGTTTCTACTGTTTAGGCACATCAGGGGCTCTGCAAACGTAACAAGATGCCCGCAGACCATTCCATCAAGTCGGCATTTCAAAGCGTCACTATATCCCTTCCGAGCCCTGACGTGTGCCCCAACAATGGTTCCCTCCCACATATGGGGTACTAGCGTACTCAGGACAAACTGAACAACAACTTTTGGGGTCCAATTTCTCCTGTAACCATTGTGAAAATAAAAAATAGTGGGCTAAAATATCATTTTTTGAGAAAAAAAAAAGATTTTTTATTTTCACGGCTCTGCGTTATAAACTTCTGTGAAGCACCTGGGGGTTCAAAGTGCTCACTTTGCATCTAGATAAGTTCCTTAGGGGGTCTAGTTTCCAAAATGGGGTCATTTGTGGGGGAGCTCTAAACTTTAGGCACACAGGGGCTCTCCAAACACGACATGGTGTCCGCTAACGATTGGAGCTAATTTTCCATTCAAAAAGTCAAATGGCGCTCCTTCCCTTCTGAGCCCTGCCGTGCGCCCAAACAGTGGTTTATGACCACATATGAGGTATCTGTGTACTCAGGAGAAATTGCCCAACAAATTTTAGGATCCAATTTATACTGTTGCCCATGTGAAAATGAAAAAAACTGAGGCTAAAAGAAAATTTTTGTGAAAAAAAAGTACTTTCTTTTTTTTACGGATCAATTTGTGAAGCACCTGGGGGTTCAAAGTGCTCACTATGCATCTAGATAAGTTCCTTAGGGGGTCTAGTTTCCAAAATGGGGTCACTTGTGGGGGAGCTCCAATGTTTAGGCACACAGGGACTCTCCAAATGCGACATAGCAACCGCTAAATATTCCAGCATATTTTCCATTCAAAAAGTTAAATGGCGCTCCTTCCCTTCTGAGCCCTGCCGTGCGCCCAAACAGTGGTTTATGACCACATATGAGGTATCTGTGTACTCAGGAGAAATTGCCCAACAAATTTTAGGATCCAATTTATACTGTTGCCCATGTGAAAATGAAAATAACTGAGGCTAAAAGAAAATTTTTGTGAAAAAAAAGTACTTTCTTTTATTTACGGATCAATTTGTGAAGCACCTGGGGGTTCAAAGTGCTCACTATGCATCTAGATAAGTTCCTTAGGGGGTCTAGTTTCCAAAATGGGGTCACTTGTGGGGGAGCTCCAATGTTTAGGCACACAGGGACTCTCCAAATGCGACATGGCAACCGCTAAATATTCCAGCATATTTTCTATTCAAAAAGTCAAATGGCGCTCCTTCCCTTCTGAGCCCTGCCGTGCGCCCAAACAGTGGTTTATGACCACATATGAGGTATATGTGTATTCAGGAGAAATTGCCCAACAAATTTTAGGATCCAATTTATACTGTTGCCCATGTGAAAATGAAAAAAACTGAGGCTAAAAGAAAATTTTTGTGAAAAAAAGTACTTTCTTTTTTTTACGGATCAATTTGTGAAGCACCTGGGGGTTCAAAGTGCTCACTATGCATCTAGATAAGTTCCTTAGGGGGTCTAGTTTCCAAAATGGGGTCACTTGTGGGGGAGCTCCAATGTTTAGGCACACAGGGACTCTCCAAATGCGACATGGTAACCGCTAAATATTCCAGCATATTTTCCATTCAAAAAGTCAAATGGCGCTCCTTCCCTTCTGAGCCCTGCCGTGCGCCCAAACAGTGGGCGGTCAGCAGATACTAGTGATGGGCGGTCAGCAGATACTGGTGATGGTGGTTATGGGCGGTCAGCAGATACTGATGATGGCGGTGACGGGCGGTCAGCAGATACTGGTGATGGTGGTGATGGGCGGTCAGCAGATACTGATGATGGCAGTGACGGGCGGTCAGCAGATACTGATGATGGCAGTGACGGGCAGTCAGCAGATACTGATGATGGCAGTGACGGGCGGTCAGCAGATACTGATGATGGCAGTGACGGGCGGTCAGCAGATACTGATGATGGCAGTGACGGGCGGTCAGCAGATACTGATGATGGCAGTGACGGGCGGTCAGCAGATACTGATGATGGCAGTGACGGGCAGTCAGCAGATACTGATGATGGCAGTGACGGGCGGTCAGCAGATACTGATGATGGCAGTGACGGGCGGTCAGCAGATACTGATGATGGCAGTGACGGGCGGTCAGCAGATACTGGTGATGGTGGTGATGGGCGGTCAGCAGATACTGATGATGGCAGTGACGGGCGGTCAGCAGATACTGGTGATGGTGGTGATGGGCGGTCAGCAGATACTGATGATGGCAGTGACGGGCGGTCAGCAGATACTGATGATGGCAGTGACGGGCAGTCAGCAGATACTGATGATGGCAGTGACGGGCAGTCAGCAGATACTGATGATGGCAGTGACGGGCGGTCAGCAGATACTGATGATGGCAGTGACGGGCGGTCAGCAGATACTGATGATGGCAGTGACGGGCGGTCAGCAGATACTGATGGCGGTAACGGGCGGTCAGCAGATACTGGTGATGGCGGTGACGGACAGTCAGCAGATACTGGTGATGACTGTGACGGACGGTCAGCAACTATTCATGGAATTTATTTTGTATTTTGCTCATTGATTTTGAATTTTGTTAATTTATAAAAATAAACTATTAACAATTCTAAGTATTAAAGTGTCTTACTCTGCAGCATTTTGCTCACGTCTTCCTAAAACTTTAGTGTTGTTTCTTCTTTGGGGTAGTTTCAGATGTGACCTCTTTACTCTTATCGCTGTTTATTCCTTGCAGTCTGCCCAGTTCCCTTGCAAATCTGCCAAATTTAAAATCCCTTCAGCTGGAGGGAAACCCCCTGAGGGGCATCAGGAGGGACCTGCTGAGTGTAAGTAACACTGCAGACTCTATACATTTTGGGTGCATTCTTCCTGGAGCTGTATATAATGCTGGTGTCATACATAAGGGTTTTATTACTTCTTAGGAGTTATGGTTGGGTGGTTTCCATCTGCGGAGATCAGATGCGCTGCTGCTGCCTGATACTCATAAGAGCTGCAGTTGGTTTGATTTTCTTAATATATCCTGTTTGTCTTATAGAGATACAAGTTTATTCATATATTATTCATTATATCAAAAACCTCTAGAACAAAATTTCCCTATTCTATAAGTATTGGTGAAACTCTGTGAAATTAATAATCTAATTTAATTATTGTGTGCCATTTCCAATTTTTAGAAAGGTACCCAGGAACTTCTGAAGTATTTGAGAGGCAGAATGCAAGTCCCAGGTAATTCTATTCTCTAGCAGGTTGGGAAGTGATATTATTATTACCGTATTTTTTTTTTTATTATTTGTTTCTTCCTCATTCGCTTGCTGCGTTTCATGATCTGATTCACAGTTGTGCATGTTTACAAGAAAATGTAATCAGAAACTATAAAGCAATCCTGTGAGCTGTCAAGGTGTCGGCAAAGGCCGACCCACATATTGCATGTGGATATTAAAGTTTTCAGAGTAAAGTTCACTCAATATTTAACAAAGGTGGAAAGTTTTGGCAATGCTAAGATGTAGAAAACGTAATCACTTCTTAACTACCAACTTTCATTTTTCCACTTTTTTTTCTTCAAAATCCGTATGAAAACTTTCTTACTTTTTTTTGCAAGTTGGTTTTGTAGGACCCCATTCACTTTACTATACATTGTAAGGCAAAATATCCAAGTATCACGAAGTGGTAAAAAAAAAATACATGACCATTTCACCTTTGTTTTTTCGGTTCTATTTTTATGGCGATCCTGGTGCGGTAATAATGATCAAGTCAGTGCCATTACCTTGATATTTAAGTTCTGTCATGGATTAAAAGTGGCAGTTAAAGGGCTTTTTTAATCTTAAGTAAGGTGAAATTGAAAAAATGCTTGTAAAAACAAGCAACTTCACAATTTACATCTCCTTAAAAAATCCTCTTCAAAAACAGAGATTTTTATCGCTGTAGTTTATGGTCCGTTGCCTAGGTTACCAGCCACCTCTGCAGTCTAGGAGTGTCCGGTTTTCTAGATAAGGAGTAGATGCCACTTGTAGGCTCTAGGCTTTGGAGCCTGCCAGCACTGCTCTGATGCTGCCTGGACCGTTGATCCTGGCGCACAATAAGGGCCAGCGACGCGACCATGCAGCAGCAGGTTTTAAGTGTCAATCAACAGGAGTGCACCAACCCTCTGAAAACCGGGAGGATGGAAACTGTGCGCTCTTGAAGACAGAAGATTGACAAGCCCTTCAGGTGATTAATCATCAGTATTCAGAGATAGGTTAGACGTTGGAGCCAGTCGTATAACACAGCCAGCACCCTCTGTGTGTGGAACAGATTCGGCTCCGTACACCCGTCCCGTACCTGTGACGTGCATGTAATATGTAAATAACAGGTTGTTGAGGTGTTAAGCACACTTACTCTTTTATAAGACTCCAAAAACTGATTAAAGATACTTGTGCTCAGGATAACGCATGCGCTTGTGTTGCAGATCCAAAGTCTGTGCCAGGAGAGGCTCCTGCACAGACGGCCATGACGATGCCAAGTGATGCCCTTGTGAATACTCATGCCATCGTCACATTGAAGACTCTAGAGTACAGGTAGAATAATGCTGTAGTTTTTTTTTTTTTTTTCAGTTTTTATGTAGAAAAAAATAAAAATATATAAAACTGATTTGGTGAACAAAAACAAGTTCCCTCTGTGGGAGTCATTTGTAGACATGTAGAATATTTTTCTTCTTGTAATAATATTTTTGGCAATTTGTACTGAAAAAAGTCTAATCTTTTCTATCAAAGACAACCAAAAAGACAGAGGGCAGTTGGGAGAGAGTTAGGGGTGAAGAGAAATACGGGGCCTGAATGTCAATAAAATCAACCCCAGGCTGCCAGGTTCTCAGCCAGAGCTCCTGAAAGTTTTTATACTTTACTACTATTCGATAAGTTGCTGATTTGTTGGATCTGCATGACCTAAGGGGTCTTAAAGATACCCAACACTTGCCTCTTCCCCAACAAAAATGAAGGGGCTGGAGGCTCGGGTGGGAACATAGCGTTAGGGATTATTCTAGTAATTGGTGGCGGATTTGCTAATGAGATGGAAGCGTTGTCTCGGGCGTCTCCACGGCATGATATTGTACGATGGCATGGCTGAGTGTTCTTAGACCAGAAAATAAATTAAATATTTAAGGGCCTAAGTAGAAAGGACTCGATGCTTTCCCACAGGGAGACCTCCAATGTGACATTTATAATGGCGGGAAAGACGTGGATCTGATGAACCATGATTTTTCTGTGGCCATGCATTCGTTTCTTGATGCAAGGTGTTGGCTCATATAAATATGCAGATAATGGCTTTTAGTGTCCTAATATCGCTGGGTCTAAATTGAGCATGGCAACAGCAATATAAATATAATATTTTAGGTTGTGTCCATTTTACTGAATCGATACACTCAGTCCAGGAGAGGGATTTGTGATCGATCAGCCATTAGTTTGATTGGAGGTGGATAGTTGCACTTATTTAAGGGGTATGTTTTATCCCCAAGTGGGAGATTAGTTTTGGTTGTGCCTTGAATTTAAAAGTGGAATTTTTTTTTAATTCATTATGGTTTTCTTCTGATGGAGGCATTAAACGTGATCTAATGTCATTAGACAGACCATTAAAATTTGGTTTTAACAGCTGATATTGGGGCTGCTAAGTGAGCAGGCAACTTGCATATCCAGACAGGTGGAGACAGGCCCTAAATGGGAAACCCCAGGGTATAACATCCTAATGACAGGATATATGGAAGTGGTATATCATTATGTGATTGTCCTCTCCGCCCTTACAGTTCTTCCTATTATCATGTAGTGTGATACAGAGAAAGGCAAAATCTATGTCTCTTAGGTTGGATAAACTGATGGAAAATCAAGTTCTGTTTTGTCCATTAGAGACCTCTGTGCGGTCAGTCTCCAATCTTTGCATATATGTCATGTTTTCTATGTGACCCAGAACAGATTGCAGAAAAGTGGAGACAGACCCTGGTACGTGGAGGCTAAAGTCTAATTTTTCTTCCAGTGAGAAGCAAGCTGTGCTCATTCCTGATGACGTATTCAACGCCATTGGGAGTTCCCACATCACAATTGTAAACTTCAGCAAAAATCAGCTGACTGAGGTCCCTTCCAGGTAAAATGCCTTGTATGATGTTCTGTATAAACCTGTCTCTCCACTACATAAAACAGGACATATAGAAGCTGCTATCCAGCCCTCCCAGGAATGACAGATGGGAGCAATTGCATTTATTTTAAAGTGGTAGTCCTGAAATAAGTTGTTCCTTATCCATTAGCTAGGGGATAACTTGCTGATTGGTGGGGGCCCAACCACTGGAGCCCCTAGCAATCCTGAGATCGAGCTCTGCAGTCCCGCCTGTAATGGAGCGAAGCTGCACATGCTCAAGCACTGCACAGTTCATTGTCAATAAGGCTTCTTGCTCCGGCTATTTCCTGGGGGTAGGTCGATCATTTGCACCTCTGCTCCATGCAAGACGTGCATGTATATAATAAATGTATATGTATCATTCTTCTGTTGTATAATGGATGAACTACAGTAAGATGTCAGGCTCTTTCCAGGAAATCCTTGTAGTTTCCCTCACCGGCCTCTTTTAGATGAATGAGGTTTATGAACGCTAGCGATATTGTAAGAATTGGTAAAATATGGGAAGTGGAATCCAAATGATATTCTGAGATCTTTACGAGCGCCGGGGGAAGCAGCGGATAATTTCCCAGCACTTTCAGAGTCGAGAGCCTGCCTCATCGAGAGTCCTTGACATGAATTTTAAAACCTTCCCACTTAGTGTAGAGAGATTCCCAGGTTTTCTCCCGGGTGTCTTTACCTTGCAGGAATGTTTTATTGGCTGCACTTGTAGCTGGTTTATTTTTTTCATCAGCTTGTTCCAAAACGGAGAGGAGGAGTTTGCACAGTGCACTTGACAGGGGGGCGGTTTTAGTCCTCGAGTGGTCAGAGCGCTGATGTGCAGCGGGGATAACGATGATAGTGGGCATAACTCGCTGCAGATTCAGATCCTTGAATTTATTGGTAAGTTGTTGCTCTAGAATCTTATTTTCTCCTTATTTACATAAAAGTTTTTCAGCAGCAGAATGGAAGGAAAGGAGCCACACTAGTAATGACTAGTAATGACTAGTGGGTAGGCGGAGTCCAGATAGGATTGACACCTCAGATTATAAAGAGTGTTGACCGGCCCCTCCAGCTCGGGCTCCTCCTACTCCTGCTTCTTCAGTCTAAAATTTGAGGTCCAGAGGATGGTCGCTGCTGGAAGCAGCTCCTCAGAAAACTTTATTATTTTTATCGGACAAGAGACTTGGATCACCAGAAGTGGTCTAGAGGTCTCAGGGGTCTCAGCGCTGCTGGACCCCCACCTCTCCCTTAGCGATCTGTAATACCCTGTATGGTGGTCCCTGCAGTTTCACGCCGGCCCTGGGGGATGAGGATTGCTTCCCTGGCGGGGACGCAAACCGCACATCGGGGGTCACTGCGTTCCCCGCCCGGGGGGGAAGCGTTGGGCACAGCGCCACAAACCCCTGGGGGTCCCTGTGGCGCTCGGCTGGTGAGTACGGCATTTTTATGTGAATGTGTGTGTGCTCTGTGGCTGCTGCGGCAGCCGCTGGTACATGTATTAGATGACATGTTTGGTGACTGTATTTTATGTCCGCAGGCAGATACCTGCAGGACAGAGGAGAGCAGAGAGCGAGGAGTTCGCGCTCTTTTCTGAAGCCGGAGGGGGGCGTGGCTTCACGCTTCCCGCTCTTTTTGTGACAGGAATCGCTCTGAGGAGACTGCAGCTTCACTGTCCTTCTCTTCCGGCTTCTCTCAGCGCGGCGGCCATTACAGAGGCTCCGGGCTCCTCATGCTCCGCTCCTCCTGTTTAAGGTATACTTTCACCGAGGCCAGCTGGGTGAGTGAATATCATCACCCCACAGCGCAGAACCTATCTGTGTTCCAAGTGACAGATAGCGTTTATCTGCAGCCGCGTTCTCTTTAGAGACCTGGGACTCGCACACTCCTTTTATTTTATATAGGGAGTTGTGGGAGTTGGCGGCATTAACCCCTATGAAGGGTTAACCCTTTCAGCAATAACCGCCGCAGGTTCTACCCGGTAGGGATCAGAACGCAGGAGGTTATTTATATATGAGAGATAGCTGGGGTAACTCTCTTCTTTAAGAGCTTTAACCCTTCAGCGTACTTGCTCAGTCTGCTTAGTAACCACACTGTTTCCAGTTACTAACAGGGTTTTGACCTGCCATTTACTGCTGACATGTCGGTTCAGGGTCCGGTAGGTGCGGACCATCTGCCAGATCCGCTACAGGATCAGTCGCAAGTATCTGATACGCAGACTTCGACGGCATCAAGCGCTGCGATTTACAGCGATACCAAATTAGATGCCATCGCTCAGTCAATTAATGGCTTGTCTGACCTTTTAGGTCAGTGGGTGTCAGCTAGATCCTCTCATGACAGGAAGCGGCGCAGGCCGGTGCCATCTTTTCCGCGTAGCGAATCAGAGGTATCTGATATGGAATGCGGACAGGGTTCTCCTTCAAACTCAGAAGGGGAGTTATCCGATTCGCATAAGGAGGATCGGCAGGGACATTCTTTCTCTCTTGTGAGCCGAACAGAGGCTTTAATTGAAGCTATGAGAGAGGCGTTACAGTTACCGGAGGAGGTAACTACACGGCCTGGTAAGTCGGGCCGCATGAACCAGGAGTACCATAAGTCGCGGTCAACATTACCGGCTCTGGAAGAGCTTAATACGGTAGTGGAGAAGGAACGTCTGTGTCCAGATAAACGTTTTCAAGGGACACGGTTCTTTGAAGCATTATATCCGTGTTCAACGGAATTGACGGATAATTGGATTCCTTCTCCTGAAGTGGATGTTCCTTTATCCCAGCTTAGTAAATCCTCATTGCTTGCGGTTAAAGGGAAAGCGAGTCTGCAAGAGCCGCTGGACAGAAAAACGGAGATGGCGGCGAAATCCATCTATGAAGCTGCAGGTCATGGATTCAGAGCAGTACTAGGATCCATGTGTGCTTCTAAGGCTTCCCTGTGCTGGTTGGTCCGTTTACGGAAGGCGTTGCAAAATAGATCTCCATTATCCGAGATAGATGGACTTCTCGATTTATTGGAGACTGCAGCCCGATATAGCTGTGATGCAGGTCTGGATACTGCGTCATTATTATCCAGGACGCAATCCTCAGCGGTCACAGTCAGAAGAGCACTGTGGCTTAGACAGTGGACCGGGGATGCGGTTTCCAAGCAGGGTTTACTGTCTTTAGCCTACAAGGGTGGTCAGCTATTTGGATCTGATCTCACAGAGCTGATTGCCAAGGCAAAGGCTAAAGAAGCGGCTTTACCACAGCGAAGGGCTATTGCTTCTACGTCTGGCAGACCTAGTGCCGGTAATGGTCGGCGGTATTTTCGGTCTAGGGGACGATCCGGTCAGTCTTCTTGGGGATCGGGTCGTCCCTCTTTTTCGGGAAAGAAGTCTTCTCAGAAATCCCGCACCCCTTGGAAACAAAGTTTCCGTCAAGACAAGCGGGAAACTGACAAGAAGCCCGCCAAGGCAGACTGACGCCAGGTCCTCACTCGAGGGCTCTCGAGTGGGGGGTCGCCTGCTCCAATTCAAGGCGAATTGGATTT